>CM069859.1:126424890-127044265 GCA_036172795.1 Pelodytes ibericus
GAGTCCCCATCTGAACTATGTATATAAGTGATCTGCATGGGCTCTATGAATTCTTTACTAAGAATTTGTTTAGCTATAGTCTGGCATGCAGAACATTTCTTGTTGCATTATATAATATAATAATATTTATATCTTTATACTTGCAGATTTGTGTATCTGTAATAGATCAAATAAATTAAAGTTCATACAGAATTAACTTATTTTTTTATGATTCTAGAATAAACAAATGCAATTATCTCTACAATCATTAAATTCATAATTTCTTAAATTGTTTAAATGTGCTCTACATGATAGTGATTAAGTGTTATATCTATATAGTTTGTTTGCTTGGTTCTCTTGATACATTTCCGTTTGAAATAAACCATCATGTTGTAACTGCAACTAAATAAATCAATTTGATAAAATATTAAGCATCAATATGGAAAAGGGTTTTAAATTTTTTCTTTGGTGATAGCATATTGAATGACTGATATTGTGTTTAATTTCATCCATGCTTTGTCCACATAGAAAATATACTTTTATAGTATAATTAGTGACATAGTAATTTAGGTTGAAAAAGACCATTAAGTTCAACCCTTTTACCTATCATTCCCGCTTTTGATCCGAAAGAAGGCAAAAAACCCTAAGGAAGCTATTTCAAATTTTGCCACCTAGGGGGGAAATGCTGTCTAGACTCCGAAGTGTAATCATACTTCTCCTTGGATTAAGAACCACCATTATTAATGCTTATTCTATTAATAGCCCTCTTCTTAAACAATGTAATAAACAATTGATCTTATTTTGGGGCTATTCAATATACAGGAAGCTGTCAGCCAAGTGGCATATAAGGTTTAAAGCAATTCACTGCTGCCAGAATCTTGGGTGCCCCTGCTGTGGTCTTGAGCACCCATAGTGCATCCTGCCTTCCAGATGCATGGCTTCAGCGGCATCCTCCAGAGCTCACACAGGAAAAATGGCTGACGTAGGTTCCACCCATGCTCACATGCATCTTACCTTTCGCCTGGGAATAGTCTTAAATGGCTTTACTTAGAGATTCCATTAGCCCTAACTGATTGGTCTTGGAATGGGTTCTTGTTTGGATGGTTATTTAAACCCTCAGTTTGCTTCAATACCTTGCCCCTGATAATGTGTTGGTGCGTTTCTTTAGTGTATTCTGTTACTGCTGATTTTTAGGGGATTCTTGACTTTTGACTCTGGGACTAAAGTTTCACTAAACTGTGTGGCCTGTGTCATTGGTGCATGTGACACCCCGCCAGCCCATGCAATATAATTATGTGTTCTCTGTGGTGGATTTGTAAGTTGGGGATGCATTTATAAGTGGTGCATAAGGCAAGTTGGGTTAAAAGGCCTGACCATATAACCATACACACAGAAAAATGGTTTTGATCAGGAGAGGGCTGGCCCAGGGTGCAAGAACAATTTAGCTGTCCTAGGTGCTACTTCATCACCCCACCAGATATCATCAGAGACAGACCCACATAGACTTGCAAGACAAATTACCTGACAGATAAGGTATAGAGATTCAGGGCTGGTGCAAGGATTTTCGTCTAAACAGGCGAAGGTGCATTTTGGAGCCCCCCTCCTCTGACCTGCAACACCTCACACACCACCAACCCCCCATACATTTTATATATAAAAGTATAATGTATAGTGTGGAAAATAAATACATCTTAATATTCAACTTGCATGCTCTAAATTTGTCACACATTGTCACCCTAACACACATTGAAACCCTTAGACACAAAGACACCCTTGCAGTCACACACAGAGACACACTTACCACTTACACACACACCCTTACACAGACACAATGACACACTTACACACACACACCCTTACAGAGACACACTTACACATACACACCCTTACACAGACACAGTGACACACTTACACACCAACCCTTACACAGACACAGTGACACACTTACACACACACCCTTACACAGACACAGTGAAACACTTACACACACACAGACCCTTACACAGACACAGTGACACACTTACACAAACACACCCTTACACAGAAAGTGAAACACTTACACACACCCTTACCACTTACACACACAGTGACACCAATACACACATAACCTGATACACACTATTTTGCCCCTCAATATGCCAGTATTTAGCCACTCAATATGCCAATATTTTGCCCCTCAATATGCCATTTAATATGACAGTATTATGCCCCTCAATATGCCATTTAATGCCAGTATTTTGCCCCTCAATATGCCATTTAATATGCCAGTATTTTGCTCCTCAATATGCAATTCTTTTGCCATTTAATATGCCAGTATTTTGCCCCTCAATATGCCATTTAATATGCCAGTATTTTGCTCCTCAATATGCAATTCTTTTGCCATTTAATATGCCAGTATTTTCCCCTCAATATGCCATTTAATAATGCAGGATTTTGCCCCTCAATATGCCAGGCTTTTGTCACTCAATATGCCAGGATTTGGCCCCTCAATATGCCAGGATTTAGCCATTTAATATGCCAGGATTTTGTCACTCAATATGCCAGGATTTAGTCATTTAATATGCCAGGATTTAACCCCTCAATATGCCAGGATTTAGCAATTTAATATGCCAGGATTTAGCCATTTAATATGCCAGGATTTACCCATTTAATATGCCAAGATTTATCCATTTAATATGCCAGGATTTTGCCCTTCAATATGCCAGGATTTAGCCCCTCAATATGCCAGGATTTTGCCACCCTCCTCCCCCCTTCCCCAGTACTTACCTTCTTGCTGCTCTGTCTCCCGGTGCTCTGTAGGCTTCAATAAACTTTGTTTAAAAAAAGAATGCTACCAGAGTAACTCCGGTTGCATTTTTCCTAAATCAAACATTATTGAAGCCGCGCGGCTAGAGGGGAGCGCACAACGCTTCCCTCACAGCCGCGCACCGACTAAACCCCCTGATAGTGGGCTTGGGGGCGCGGGAAATTTGGAATTTACCGCCCCCCCATTGTGGCACACTAAGGCGGCCGGCCGCCTGTGCTGCCTTACGGTAGAGAGACCTGCAGAGATTTGTAAATGTAGAATGTAAAAGGTTGTGAAGCCCCAGCCCATTGTGATAAATTTTGTCAGCCTAGGGAGTAATTGCCCTCCTGTTCCTATTGTCACCCCTCCCATGGTTTAATTGATGTGACTTTCAGATTTTGATTTGAATGATGTTGTTAAGAAAAATATAAATACATATTTCAAAAGAAGAACTATTTCAGCCAACCTACTTATGAACACGTTCTGCCTTAAAGCAATTAAAGACATTTTAATTATGCATGCATTAAAATGCAAACATTTCATATCTCACATATCTTAATTATACATGATAAAAATATCTTAATTATCCATATTAGATTACTGTGATAATTGCTAATGCTCATAATGTAATTCAAAACAACATATTTTTAATTCACATAAATCTAATGTA
The DNA here is from genome assembly GCA_036172795.1 of Pelodytes ibericus. Lineage (NCBI taxonomy): Eukaryota > Metazoa > Chordata > Amphibia > Anura > Pelodytidae > Pelodytes > Pelodytes ibericus. The sequence continues at coordinate 126,428,325 of CM069859.1, forward strand.
TTTCTCATTATGAATAATCTTTGTGTTTACCAAGCATCTGTTGGAAAATACTTTCTGAAAAAGTGTTCTTTTTCATGCCTTGGTACCGTTACTTCATAATGTTCCAGGGACCTGTGGATAACAAAAAAGGAGCAACTATACCTTCACCGTATTGAATTTAACCATTCCTAAGTGTTTCCCCCTTTTCCACACGTCGAATATGAGTGCGAGTTTCCTCCTTTTTCTTTGGTTGTCATTCCTAACATGACTATTTTTGCCTGACTAAACCATCAGTATTTGAGTCCTCACACCCAATATAAAAATGTTCTAACTCATTAACCAGCAGGTGAAAGTATTCTAAAATGCAGCACAAACCTGACAGGACACTCAGTGAGGGTTTTGCTTTTTTTGGAGGCAGGGCTACATTATATAAATGTTGTATTTGAATACATCAGTGCAAGTTAATGTTTTGGCTGCTGCTTGCAGTCTTTATTAAGACAATTGTAAAGCATACCCCCCACAACTGTCAAGCTTTGCATGGGGCAGTCACAATTTGGGAAGGCTGTCCCGCTTTTCTGGTCAATGAGACAGCATTCTTTGCATTCTCGGTAGCGCGGACACTCAGCCTCCCAAGCTCTGTGAGTTAATGTCGGTGGGAAATGTTGTTGTTAGGTATGGTACAGTGATCTATAGATGTGTGTATACACACTAATCAGCCATAACATTATGACTAGTGTTGAGCGAACCCAAACCGCACTGTTCGGGTTCGTACCGAACATTACGGTTTTTGGAACCCGGACCCGAACATTCCACTGTATGTTCGTGTTGGAGTTCGGGGTTCGACGATTTAATGGCGCATTTTGAAAGGCTGCAGTCCAATCAACAAGCGTTTGACTCGTTTGCCCTTAGAAGCCATCACAGCCATGCCTACTAATGGCATGGCTGTGATTGGCCAGTGCAGCATGTGACCCAGCCTCTATATATAAGCTGGAGTCACATACACGCACATCACATGAGTTCTTCTTAGTGTAGGGAGAGGATGCTGCAGCTGTGAGGGACAGATTAAAAAAGATTCTGCTGTTGAATCTGCAAACTACAGCGATTATTCAAACTACAGCGATTATTCAAATTACAGTGATTATTTTAGTGAGTGCTATACTACATATTTGTACCCTGCCCTGAGCCCAGTGCCACAGACAGTGCAATGCACTTGCACTGCATGTGTGCCAGGCACATGACTTTAATCCTGTTCTGTTAGCTCAGTGGGCAACATCTAGGAATTTTTAAATACTGCAATTTGTTGGTGTTAAATATTACATTTGCATCCTGCACTTCATATCTGAGAGTCAAATAGAACCGTCAAATACTGTGCTTACAGCGCACTTTGAAAAATTCTAATTGTTTTGGGTGGTAAATAGTACATTTGCGTCTTGCGGTGCACTTCATATCTGAGAGTCAAATAGAACAGTCCAATACTGTGCTTACAGCGCACTTTGAAAAATTCTAATTGTTTTGGGTGCTAAATAGTACATTTATGTCTTGCGGTGCATTTCTTGCAGTCCAATAAACAAAAAAAAACTAAAAAAATACAAATAAAAATTGTTGACTATTGGCGGTTACATTGTCGCCTGACATAAACCATCTGTTACTTTGGTGGGTGAACGCAAAAAATCAGGAGAGCGTCAAATAAGGGATGTGGCCCTGGGCGTGGTGCTGCTGGTGTTGGTGGAGCTCCTGTTGCAAGTAAGGGATGTGGTCGATCTGTGCCAGCTACACGCAGAAGTGAAACACCTTCTTCAGGTGCTAGTACGCTACAAAACCTTCAGCATTATTTGGTAGGCCTGAATGCCGCTCTTAGAATGGTGAGGCCAGAACAAGTACAGGCGATAGTAGATTGGGTGGCTGACAGTGCCTCCAGTTCCTTCACATTGTCTCCCACCCGGTCCACTGCTGAAAGCTCAGAGTTGACAATTGCAGGCCATGGCCATCTGTCTTTCACTTCATACAATTGCAAATCAGCCAATCAGTCTGAGCCACAAGTCATGCAGCAGTCTCTTTTGCTTTTTGATGACTCTGCTGGCGGGGTCATCAAACCTAGCCTTGCCCCAGAAGTGGAAGAGATTGAGTGCACTGATGCACAACCACTTCTGTGTCAGGATGTGGAAATGCGAGGACCACCGCAGCACGTCTCTGATGATGACGAAACACAGGTGCCAACTGCTGTGGCTTTCGGCAGTGTGCAGACTGGCAAGGAGGGCACGGTTGAGGAGTCAGTGGAAGATGATGTGGAGGATGATGGGGTCCTAGACCCCACATGGAATCAAGGTCATTCGAGTGACGTGTCTAGTTTGGAGGAAGAGGCGGTGGTCGCAAAGAGGCACCAGCGCAGCATAAGAGGGAGCAGGGTGCAAAACCTTAGCGGTCGTCCCCTAGACAGTACAACTGCTACTGCCCACCGCACCAGGGGCTGAGCACACCAACGCCAGCTCCAAGGAGTTCCCTGGCGTGGCAGTTCTTTAGACAATGTGCTGACGACAAGACACAAGTTGTTTGCAAGCTGTGCAATCAGAACCTGAAGCGAGGCATTAACGTGCTAAACCTGAGCAAAACCTGCATGACCAGGCATCTACATGCAAAGCACGAGCTGCAGTGGAGTAAGCATCTCAAAACCCAAGAAAGGTCTCAGGCTCCTCCTGCTTCCTCTTCTGCTGCTGTCTTGGCCTCTTCCTCCCGCTCTGGAGTCACAGTGGCACCTGCCACCGAGCATATAGAGGAAGTGGCAGCAACGCCACAACTTCTGCCACCGTCCCCAAGCATCTCTACACTGTCCCATGGAAGTGTTCAGCTGTCCATCTCCCAAACACTGGAGAGAAAGAGGAAGTATGGCCCTACCCACCCGCGAACACTGGCCCTGAATGCCAGCATTTCCAAATTCCTGGCCTTTGAAATGCTGTCATTCTGTCTGTTGGAGACGGACAGTTTTAAAAACCTGATGGCGGTGGCTGTCCCACAGTACGTGGTTCACAGCCGCCACTACTTTTCCCAGCGAGCCATCCCTTCCCTGCACAAGTAATTGGCGGACAAAATCAGGTGTGCACTGTGCAACGCCATCTGTGGCAAGGTCCACATAACCACAGATACGTGGACCAGTAAGCACGGGCAGGGATGCTATATCTCCCTAACTGCACACTGGGCAAATGTAGTGTCGGCTGGGCCTGAGGCAGATAGCAGTTTGGCGCATGTCCTTCCTCCACCGAGGATTGCAGGGCATTTCTCTTTGCCTCCTGTTGCCTCCTCCTTCTACTCAGCTTCTTCCTTCTCCTCTATCACCTCCTCATCAAGTCAGCATAACACCTTCACCACCAACTTCAGCACAGCCAGGGGGAAACGACAGCAGGCTCTTTTAAAACTCATATGTTTGGGGGAAAAACTCCACAGCGCGCAGGAGCTGTGGACGGGCATGGAACAACAGATCAATGAGTGGTTGTTGCCATTGAGCCTCAACCCCGGCCTGGTGGTGTGTGATAATGGGCGAAATCTCGTAACAGCTCTGGGCCTAGCCGGTTTGACGCACATCCCTTGCCTGGTGCATGTGCTGAATTTGGTGGTGCAGAAATTCCTGAAAAACTGCCCAGATATATCAGAGCTGCTGCAGAAAGTGCGGGCCGTCTGTGCGCACTTTAGGCGTTCTCACCCTGCTGCTGCTTGCCTGTCTGCGCTGCAGCGTAACTTAGGCCTTCCCGTTCACCGCCTCATATGCGACGTGCCCACAAGGTGGAACTCCCCCTTGCAAATGCTGGAGAGATTGTGCGAGCAGCGGCTGGCGATAGTGGAGTATCAGCTGCAGCACGCACGGGTCAGTCACTCTGTGGAACAGCACCACTTCACCACCAATGAGTGGGCCTCCATGCGAGACCTGTGTGCCATTTTGTGAGTACTCCACCAATATGGCCAGTGCAATGATGCCGTTCTCAGCCTTACTATCCCGCATGTATGTCTCCTTGAAAAAACGCTTAGGGCCATGATGGAAGAGGATGTGGCACAGGAGGAAGAGGAGGAGGAAGAAGAGGGGTCATTTCCATGGTTATCATGCCAGTCATTCACAAGTGGCTTGGATGGTGGGTTCCTGCACCAGCATAGGCCAGGTACACAACTGTCAAGCCAGGGCACAGTTTTGGAGGAGGATGAGGATGATGATGAGGAGGAGGAACCGTGTTCACAGCAGGGTGGCACCCAACGCAGCTCGTGGGCATCACTGGAGCGTGGCTGGGGGGATACGGAGGACACAGATGATACACCTCCCACAGAGAACAGCTTGTCCTTGCCTCTGGGCAGCTTGGCACACATGAGCGACTACATGCTGCAGTGCCTGCGCAACGACTGCCAAGTTGCCCACATTCTAACTTGTGCTGATTACTGGGTGGCCACCCTGCTGGATCCCCGTTACAAGGACAACGTGCCATCTTTAATTCCATCACTGGAGCGTGATCGTAAGATTTGCGACTACAAGAGCACGCTGGTAGACGCGCTGCTGAGGCATTCCAAAATGACACCGGGGGCTCAATGGAAGCACAAGGCGAAGACAAATGAAGAGGTCGCCAACGCAGCTGGGGCACCGCCAGCACCTCAGAAGGCAGGGTTAGCATGGAAAAGCTTTGTCAGCATGCCACAACAAGCAGCACCACCATCTGATATGCAACGTCTTAGCAGGAGGCAGCATTTCAGCAACATGGTGGAACAATACGTGTGCACAGGCTTACACGTACTGACTGATGGGTCTGCCCCATTCAACTTCTGGGGCTCCAAATTGGGCACATGGCCTGAGCTTGCCCTTTATGCCTTGAAGGTGCTGGCCTGCCCTGCAGCCAGTGTATTGTTTGAACGTGTGTTTAGCGCGGCAGGGGGCGTTATCACAGACAAGCGCAGCCGCCTGTCCACAGCCAACGTGGACAAGCTCACGTTTATTAAGATGAACCAGGCATGGATCCCACCAGACTTCTCTGTACCTTGTGCAGAATAGACATTTATACCGGCCTCACCCAGTCATTGTTATACTCAAGTGCACTTATTCTTTGTTTTCTGTTGTTATATGTCCCAATATTTTGGGGGCTACCCCAATTTAAAAACCCAAAACCAAATAAAAAACATTGTTGGCTACCTCCTCCTCCTCCAGTGCCGCTTCCACCTACACCGCCACGGTCACCGCCTCCTCAACCTATGGGTCACTTAGAATAAACTGAAAGAGAATACCCTGCACTCAAACCCTCTCTCAAATGTATAATTCTGTTGATCCTCCTGGCAGCCATGCTTTAGATTTAGATTTACGTTCTTCCAAAGCTAAAATCAAAGATTCCATCTAGTGCTATTTTATGGCTCAGCTGTATTTGTAATTTGTATGTATTTTATGTTATTTTAAGTTATTTCCCTATCCACATTTGCTTGCAGGTCACTTGAAGTAGTGACCTTGAGTAGGACTACTCTTACCCACATTTTACTTCATTTTGCAGCCCTCTAGCCCTTTCCAGGACTTTTTTAGAGGCATTTTAGTGGCCAAAAGTTCGTGTCCCCATTGACTTCAATGGGGTTCGGGGTCAAGGTCAGGGTCAAGTTCGAGCACGGACCCGGACATTTTTTTGGAATTCGGCTGAACCTGCCGAACCCGAACATCCAGGTGTCCGCTCAACTCTAATTATGACCACCTGCCTAATATTGTGTAGGTCCTCTTTTACCGCTAAAACAGCCCTAAACTCATCGAGACATGGATTCCACTACACCTCTGAAGGTTTGCTGTGGTATCTGGCACCAAGTTGTTAACAGTGGAACTTTTAAGCCCTGTAAGTTGCGAGGTGGGAACTGCATGGATCAGAATTATTTGTCCAAAACATCCCACAGAGGCCTAATTGGATTGAGAGAGGGGAACTCGGAGGCCAAATCAACACCTTGTTGTGGCCCTCAAACCATCTTTGTGGCACAATATCCTACTGAAAGAGGCCATCAGTGAATACCATTTCCATGAACACCCTTTCATTTCCATTTTATACGTAAATATATATTTTTTTGCATAATAACTTGCAAATTCAGTTTCAGAGGGCTAGGCAGCCCATTGCATAGCTATACATTAATCACCTCTATCATCCATACAAGTTTTTTTTGTTTTTTTCTGCATGTGATGGACGGATGTCCAACAAAATAATTTTGTAAGCTTTTAAACTACCATTTCTTGTTGTTACAAAAAGATATGCAAAGTAGTATTCATATTTTTTTTAAATAAAATGTTCAGCTGAAATATAATAGGCCTTGTATAAATAAAACTGGTGTTAAAATCTAGGCTAAAAAGGCCATAGCTAATCTAGGTATTTAACTACTCATGGGGTTATTTCCTAAAATATGATTTTCAGCTGAATTAAGATGGACAAGTAATCTCACCAGTTTAGCTATACGTTGCTTAGCGGGGGAACTCACCATGTTTGTACCTGCACAATGTATAGTTAAAATGGTGATATTCAATATTCATCTCATCTCTAAACCACTGTAACTCACCTTTTAGTAAATAACCCCTCAGTGTTCATTATAGGTTTGTGTAGCATATACCAACTATACAATGTCTAAATATAACCGTAGCTTCAAATGTAAATCATTAGTGGCACTTTCAAGGTGAACATTTGTAATTCAAAGTGAACTGGATGTGTGAAGTATTCCTTTAGCCTATAAGGGAAACATAGATTGCCAATCAAGCATTGCACACAGATCAAACATCACATTGCAGAGCTGACCCTGTCCTAAGAATATGCAAATGCAAACCTTAGGGGAGCAGGCTAATCTGTATGCTGAAAGTCAATTCAGCTTTGTAAGGTTAAGCTCATATAATTAACAATTTCTCAGTACTATAAGATGTTGCAACACTTAAGTGCTGCATTTCTGTAATTAACATCAAATAAAATATTCTGAAGTAACGTAAAAACATCAAGTGAATTTAAGGTTGCTCTTTTACAAAGCATTAACATTCCACGGCAGAATGAATTGCTGATTTAATCAATGTATTTTTGCAGTGGTTTATGGAAGCAGAAGCTGGTATAGTGCTGGCTTCTATATTGATGGTATATATCAGTTTTCTGCCCAGTCATCCTAACACAGTGCTTTCTTATTATAAAAGATCTAAACAACAATTAGAGATTGTGGTTGCCATCTGGCTTAAGACCATATGACTGAATTCAGCTAACTTGTTTACCTAGGCCTCTACAGCAATAGACTGAGTTGTCAATTTGGCTTACATTTAATATTAGGAAACAGCTCCAAACACCATATCATTTTGCTTCTATAAATGTATAAATAATAATTTACCCAGTTGACTAATTAAGCAAAGTTCTACAAACACCTGTTCCAGTTACAAACCATAAGGGGCCAACAAATCTCACTTTTGTCAAGGGTAAATACTATATGTTATGCTTATATGGCTGATCTCTATGATAGTTATAATGTGGTAGAGTATTACTGTCACTTAACTGATGACTAATACAGCCAAGTGGCCTTTTTAACTTAACTATTGTAAAGTAAATAAGCAGTAATATTTTGTAAGATCTGTATATTTAGAAATAATTTCTGTTACAGATGTACCCAGGGAAGGTTTGGCAAGAAGGGGAAACTGCCCCATAGATTGCTTTCATGACTCAATGCGTTAGGGCTGCATGATTTTTCACTTCTAAAAGCCCCAGTGCACAGCACCGTCTATCCAATTATCTTGTCCATCTATTAAGCTCAACATATCAGGTTTGCTGTCTATCTCTTATGAAAACAGGCAGGATAATGCTGTTGCACCATGGACCATTAAATTGTTATTGTCTCCTTATCAAAGGTTGCCATTTCTCCCAGCCCAAATCTTAAACTCCTTTTACTGAGTTAAGTCATCTTTGTCTATGTGAACTCCATTGACTTGTATTGGCATCTTTGTTTAGTTGGCACATAACGTTACAGTTAAGAAAAGGAAATCAGGAACACTAGGGTATGGGAGCTATTCACTTTAAGGCGAGTTGCAGGTGAGTTGAGGTGAAATCTCCCCTTTTTAGATATACATTGTGCAGGGACAATCCTGGTGAGTTTTCCCAGCTAAGCAAACTCACTAGGATTGTCCCTGAACAATGTATAGATAAATTGGTGAGATTAAATCAACTCACCTTTTTGTGATTAGCCCCCTAGGTGTAACTATATTTGTAAATCTTTACATGAGACATACTGTTATTTTTTTTAAAAAGTACATATATGAATCACTTAACTTAAATAAGATGTAGTCCCTTCACAATGTAACTATTATTGATTTTGTTGTTTGTTATAAAGGCTGTTTAAACTTACAAATATAAATATAATATACATATAAAATTGTGAATATAGATATAAAATGTGTGTGTGTGTGTGTGTTTTAATTTACTATATCCCTGTGATGAAGTCATATATGCTAAAATATTTTAGTGACAATAACTAATGCAGTGACAAGCATTTCTATTTCAAAAGAGTAACATACCACCTAAAACATATATATGTATGAAAGAAGTGACAATAAATTCTAACATCTTTAAAATATAAATGTGCTCAATTAAATGTTTTCGTCAAATCTTAAAACCCTGATCAATGTATAACTTTACCAAAATGTAACTGAAAAGAGAAAAGAAATGTATCTAATGGAATATTCTTGTATCATTATTAGGTAAGTAATGTAAGTATTTAATTTAAGACCTTTAACACTGTTGAATAAATAACAAGCTTAACATGTTTTTTATTAGACTACAAGGTTAGGAAGAAACATTCCCTTTGTATTGCCACTTACATTTAAAAATATAACATTGTACAATTTGTCCTACTTTATTTTTAAAACATTGTTGCATCTTTGTAACACACTCTCAATACCCTATATATTAGGATTTGGAGAATTGTATAATAAATGTTTTTAAATGATAATGAACCATAGTCTGTTGCAAATGTAAGAATCCGATTTAGTATCCAAGGCATCTTACTTTGCTTGAGTTTCTTTTACGTGCAAAGTAGAAAAATGGAATCTATGTTCTCAACAGTGAGTTGAACAAACATCAGGGGCATATCTAGAGTATTTCGTACCAAAAGTCTCTCCTCCGCTTTAAAATGTGAACACCCCCCAAAAAATGTTTGCAAAACAATTTATTGCACAAATGTATAAACTGTATGTGAATTGGAAAAAAATAGAAATATGAAAAATAAACGATTAAATTATAAATAAATTAATTATTTTTAAGTAAATACCATTGCCATTAGACCCAGAGAACGTCCTATTGAATGGAAACCCCCTCCCACAACCATGGGCTACCACAGGATTTTTTTTCCTTGACATTTTTCACGTCCCATCCAAATAACTCCTCCACATTGCCAACATTTGTTGGCTCAGGAAAGAAGTTTCCTACAGGATTAGTATTAACAGGAAAAATTATAACATCTACTCAATATGCACTGGACTTTTGGGTCGAATTGGTGCTTATAAAGTCCGGAATGATTTGGGACATATCAGAAGCCAAATCTTGAGCTACCCAATATGTCCCGATGTTCCCTGAATAGCATTGCAATTTTGTCATCATGTCCAATTACACACAGAGAAAGTAACTCTATCAACCTCACAGACTTCTATGGGATGATAGCGACGCATTCCTTGAACAATTGGGCGTTTATGAAAAATGTATTATTACTTAATAAAGACATTTTTTTAAATAGCCCCTGTATAAAATATACACACATTGAACATATGTGGGGTCAGGGCAAGTAGTCCTGACCATTCCACTATCCTAAATGGGTCTGGAACCTGTGCTTGTGCTTCTAGCCCCCTATAACCTTCATTTGGGAGTAGGACTATTTTCCAGCAATGCTCCCTAGTTGTCATCTGTCATCAATAACTAATTTACCTCTAACTAGGGTTAGCAAAGAATGGGGTTGTGAATCTCCCTCCTTTTGATTAAGATTTTGATTGGGTTCTGTTTATCATGTGTACTTTGATCTGATTTCTGGGTTGATTCAGGTTGATTGGGGTGTATACTGCAGCCCATACTAAGGTGTGCTAATTAATTGATTAATTCCCATGCAATATAAGCTATCACTGTGTATTTGCGGAGATTTTCCTCTCCACGTACCTATTTCAGTTGTATTTTAGTATATTTTCCTTCTTATTGTAAAGTTGATGGTCTGTGATTTTGTATAAAAGTGCCTATTGATATATATATATATATATATATATATATATCTTGGTATATGGGTACACCTTCCATTTCATTGTGGTAACACACTGGTGTCTGTGCTGTACATGTATTTTGCTACGTAACACTTTTTGAGTTTTTTTTTTACATGGCCATTGTTCCATATATGGCAAATATCATATTTTGATAATATATATTAATGATGATTATTTGTATCAGAACTGTTATGGCATATATGTCGGCATGTCCATTGAAAAATTGATTTTCCTCCTAAAATTGAGAGAATTGAAATATTAACTGAATTCGGAGCATGTTCGGGAGTGATTGGCGCACATTAGATAGCCATAAATCTATGGTTTTCATGGCAAAAATGTCCCAATCTTAATGCCTCCGATGCTTTGGTTTCCGGACAGCCGATACTGAGTGGCCTCATTTCTGTAATTTGTGAAATTGCTCTCAGATGTACGACCCAAATCCGTTTTGGGACAGATCAATGTATACTCTCTACTCATTTATATGGCTATATTATGCTTAGATTATAATCCTATGTCAAGAAATGGTAACCCGGACTCCCTTTGTTTGCAAGATCAAGTAAAATAGTGCAGTTTAAATCACTAGATCAGGTGCTCTAAAAGCAGATCATCAAATAGAAAAAAGCGAAGAAATCGGCACTCCAAGAACCATGAAAAAATAAAATGATGTATTGCAAAACCAGTGTAAAACATGCCAATAACTGAAACATAAAGTAGGGTAGCAGGACCCGCTTTGCAACGCACCATCATAGTTTAAAAATAACACATTTAAATACAAAATGGTATCCAATTAGTGTAAAGGTCAAAGCAGAAAACAAACACCAACAGACGGCATGTCCAAAAGACAATCTAATCAATTTAAAAGTCTGTGTTGTACAAATGTTGAGTAAAACCACAAAACAAAGTGAATATTACAAAATCAAGTAGTAGTAGTAATATATGATCCATGTTCACACAATTGTGTAAATATATGCAGATTGTGAGTCGCCAATCCATAAACTGTGCTTCGCGATAAATCCATTGATACATACTAAAAATATGTACTGAGTAATAATATGCAAAAGAAATATGTGTATGATAAGTGATTAATAAAAAGAAAAGTACATAAAATAATACCATTCAGCTGCCTTGGAGCCCTGCAATATTGGTGGGTCCTAACCTTAAATTATTTATAAAATCTTTACAAATACAAACTAATCCTGGGGCTCGAATTTCTTAAGAGAATAAATGCAATGACAAAACAATAATCTACTGTTTCTCATTTATACAATGTTATAACACTAATAGATGTGCTTAATAAGATAATATATATAATTCTTTTTATATATAATTTCACCACAGTTCCCTACATATTGAAAATAGACGATATATGCATGTACACGTGTGTGTGTATGTACTGAGAATAAATGGATATATAAAATGTCTTAAGCAAAGCTATTAGTGGTACAGCTTTGTGTAAATATGAAATGATAAATGATTGTTCTGTCAAGAACTTTATTCTCATAACAAATTTAAGCCCAAGGTTTATTGAGTTTTTATAAATATTTTACTGAGCTACATCTCCACAGATATATAAACCCATTTTGTCTCAGTAAGATTCCTCATGTTGCTATACACTTAAAAAACCATTACATGCAGGCATTTGCCTGATATTCTTTTCAGCTGAACTGAGACTGCAGCTTGTTAAAAAAAAAAACAATAATTAACCCTTTTAATGTCAAAAGGTTATTTTTTCCTTAAAGGGACTGTCTGGTGCCAAAGAATGCATCTTCAAAAGTACATGTATATTGCATACGTTCAAAGTACTTTAAAATGCATGCTTTACATTGCTTAAAGCATAATAAATGTTAGATGAACACCCACTTACACAGTTTGCTGTAGGAACCAATGAGAATTATACCCATGAATTTGAATTTGATTTCCTGTTTTAGTGATGTTATCAACAATGCAGAATTGCAGTCAGTATCATGAAACTATAATATTGATAGGCATTGCATTTAGTATCATGGCAGTATAATTATGATGGTATTGCCAGTGGCATAGCTTTTTCCAACCCTCAAATACACACCAAAAATACTACTGTAGCCGATGAGCAAAGAATGATTGAAGGACACTGCAGTCATTTTCATAGCTGTATGATTGTGGGACATTACAGTCAATATCATGGCAGTAAAATTACCATGGACATTGCAGTCCATTTCATGGCAGTATGGTTATGATGGGTATTGCAGGAAGTATCATGGCAGCATAATTATTATGGCCATTGCAGTCAGTATCACTATTACGACTATGATGGGCACTGCAGACTACCACTTCGGTATGATTATGAAGGGCATTGCAGTTAGTATGACAGTATGCTTGATGGCACTGCAATCAGTATTACAGTAGTATAATTATGATGGGTGTTAGTCTCATATGACGGGCATTACTGTCAATATTATGGTATTTTATTATGAGCATTGTAGAGCATTTCATGCAGTCATTATCATTGCAGTAACTTGATGAGAGAATGATTGATGGGTGCTACAGAAAATAGCATGGCATTATGCTTATGATGTACCTTGCAGTCAGTCATGGAAGTAAGATTATCATGGGCATTGCAGTACATTTCATGGCAGTATGATGGCATTGTAGTCAATATCATGAAAGTTTAAATTTGATTGCAATCATTATCATAGCAGCATGATTATGATTGGCATTGCAGTATGACTGATGGACACTGCAGTCAATTTCATGGCAGTATGATGGCGATTCCAGTCAGTATCATGGCAGTATGATTATAATGGGTGCTGTAGTCAGGTTGATGGCAGTATGATTTATGGGCATTGCAGTCAGTATCAGGCAGTATGATTGATGGGAATTGCAGTAACTTTCATGGCAGTAGGCTTTATCAGCATTGCATTCACTTTCATTGCAGTGTGATTATGATTGGCATTGCAGTAACGTGATGAGAGCATGATTGATGGGTGCTGCAGAAAATAGCATGGCATTATGCTTATGGTGTACCTTGCAGTCAGTCATGGAAGTAAGATTATTATGGGCATTGCAGTACATTTCATGACAGTACGATTATGATGGCACTGCAGTCAGTATCATGAGAGGATGATTATAATGGGCATTGCAGGTGGTATGATGACAGTACGATTGATGGGCACTGTCGTCAATTTTATGGCAGTATGATTATAATGAGCATTGCAGTGACTATCATGACAGTATGAATGTGATGGCCATCACAGTCATTATCACTGCATTATGATTATGATGGACACTGCAGTCATTATCATGGCACTATAACTAAAATGGGCATTGCAGTCAGCATCATGGCAGTATGACTATGATGGGCAGTGTAGTCATGATCATTGCAGTATGATTATGATAGGAATTTCAGTGTGATTATGATGTGCATTGCAGTCAGTATGACAGCATGATTATGATGGGCATCGTAGTCTTTATCATTGCAGTATGATTAATGGGCACTACACCTTTGTATCATGGCAGTGTAATTATGATTAGCACTGCAGTCATTATTATTGCAGTGTGCTTATGTTCCATCTAGGAGAGTTCAGCTTAACTGTCAGCAGTTAAAGGCAACGCTGAACTGTCAGCACTACAAATACAGTAAACCCCCCTAATAAATAAAACCCCGTACCCCCATACTACTACAAGTTACCCCGTACCCCCATACTAACCCCCCTGAACCCAAACACTAATACCCCTAACACTAACCCCCTGAACCTTAATACTAACCCCCCAGGGCCCAATACTAAACCCTCAAACCCAAACACTAATACCCCTAAAACTAACACTTACCCCCCCCACCCTAATACTAACACCCAACCCCCAATAATACTCACCTTGTACTTGATTCTATGATGAACTGTCCCGCCTTTACCTCTCGCACAATGAACTGGGTTTTTATTTGCCTTCTTTTGGATCAACTAAACTACTATGGAACTATGGTATGGCAGTTAGAATGATGGAAGAATGATTATGATGGCTCTGCAGTAAGTATCATTGCAATATGATTATGATGGGCATTGCAGTCAATATCATGGCATTATGGTTATCAATGATATTGATGGTCATTTCATGGCAGTATGATCATGATGGACATTGCAGTCCACATCATTGCCACATCATGGCAGTAGACTGTCCACCAAAAGTGACAGAGTGACATGTTAGGAGCGTCCATGGTCCTTATTAAAAAAGACGGCTAGTGTAGCCAGCAGAAGAGAGCAGCAGCAGTTATCTATGCAGTAATAGAATATCTCATGCCTTCTGCATTGCAAGGAAGCAAAGATATATGCTTCCTGTTATAGATTACATTTCCTATGATGTTAAGTTAGTTGTTGGCTGGCTGAGCATAACAGGAGCATGACAGGAAACTGAGTCTGCAAAGCAATATGTCAAAATTCCATGTTTGAAAGATGCAATATATCCCCATCTGAGCCCTGCACCTGCCATATAAACCTGGCAAACTCATGCCTGTGTGCTATCCCTGTACTCAGGGGAAGTTGCGGAACATATATTATGGTTTTTGACACATGACAACCCCTGTAAATTCATACCTGATGCAGTGGCTGATCCAGGGGAGGGGGGCAATAGGGCAATTGACCCCATGAGCAGTGCCAGAACAAAGATGGGGAGAGGAGAGAATCCAGACAGTGGAGAGGAGGAAAAGAGACAACCATGTGGAAGAGGAGAGACATACCGTATTTGACCCTGAATATAAGATGACCCCACAAACTTTGGATATTCCTTTAGGAAAAAAACAAAAAGCCTGAATATAAGACTACCCTATAGGAAAAAAGTTTAACTTGTTTATATTAACATGTCAATTGCTTTTTAATATTAAATAAAAATTATGATATTAAACAAATGCATTTCTTGTTTTTATTTAATTTTATGTGCCAATGCTGCCTCTCTCTCTCCCCCCCCGCATTGTGTCTCCCCCCCCCCCCCGCATTGTCTCTCTCCCCCTCCCACGTTGTCTCTCCCTCCCCCCAAACTTTTCTCTATCTCTCACTATCGTGCAGACATCCCCCGGCTGCCAAATATCCCTGGTGCCTAGTGGAGGCAGCCGGAGGATATCTTCACGATACGCGCAGACATCCTCCGCTGCTGCCCGGCACTTCTGCCGGGACTTTTATGATGAAGCCGGAAGGACCCGGCTTCATCATAGAAGTCCCGGCGGTCGTGCCGGGCAGCACGGGAGGATGTCTGTGCGCATCGTGCAGACATCCACCTGATGTTAGCGAGGGGGATCCAGGTCCCTTGCAGCTCTGCAGTGGACCTGGATCACAGTCATATAATCTGACCTTGATTTGAGGTCAGATTATAAGGCGACCTCGAATATAAGACATTTGCTCTAAAAAAACCTTGTTTTATATTCAAGCAAATAGGGTACATGGGTAGAGGGACAAAGACACAGTCATAGGAGGTAGAGGAGAGAGTCATGCATGGGAAGGGAGAGGAGAGACAGACATGGGAAAGAGAATAGACAGTGACATGGGAAGGGAGAGGAGTAAGACAGACATGGGAAGGCAGAGGAGAGACAGAGAGACATAGGAAGCAATGGGAGAGAGACGGTAATGGGAAAAAAGAGGATACAAAGACAGACCTGGAAAAGAGGACAAGAGAGACAGGCGGACATGGGAAGGGAGAGGAGAGACACAGGCGGACATGGGAAGGGAGAGGAGAGAGACAGGCAGACATAAGAACGAAGAGGAGAGCGACAGAAGAGTTTAGAGACTGGATCTGCCCCTGATCTGATGTACAGTGTGTGTGGAAAAAGCAAACAAGAAACAAGAAATTACCATATTTTATTATTTGTTCATAATAAATTAGATGAGAACCAAATAATGTTATAAATGGAAAATTACAGCTAAAGACAAACTGCAGTAATATTTCTTCAAATTAGAGTGACTTGTTCAGAATCTAACAATATACTTATTCATTGGGATGGTGGGGTAAGCAAGTATAAAAAGGTTGTGATACAATCTATTAAAGCACAATAAGAACAATGAAATCTACTTACTAAAAGGTGAACATTTAATTTTACCAACAAATGTGCATGGTACAGGCACTAACCTGGTGCATAATGAATTGTTAAAAACACAGAGTTTGTAAAGATTTAACCATGATCAGTTATTTTAGCAGAAGAGGCTTAGCAGTTTTGTCACTACACAATGTGTAGGTGCATCAGTGATGTGAGATCTGCAACATCGCTTTTACTTAAAAGACCTCAATATTCTGCATATAGAGTTAAAGGACAACTGTTGGCAAAAAAACAAGTTCTGTTTAATCGAAAGATTGCATCAGGTGTATGTATTTTATATAGAAATGCATTAATGAAATAATAGAAATAAAATACCTTATTGAGTTATCTTTACTCTGTTTAGCTCTATCATGAGGATGGCATGTAAATAATATGTCTGTCCCCTGATAGAGCTATATGAAGCAAAGATTCTCTTAGTAATGTATTATTATATGAAATGCCTACTCTTGATTCAAACTTTCATTTAAAAATAACTTATTTTATTACAACAGTGGTCCTTTAAATGGCCGCGGATTCCTTGTATGATGAATCATATCCCACATTCCTCATACATGGTTACATATTATATATTGTGTTTATCCCTAAACAACAAAAATGACACATTATATTATAAGTGAAGTTCTCTTACAATTTGAAAGATGCATAAACCTATTTATTTAAGGGTTTCTTGTGCCAAAACCAAATTACAGTGATTTTTAGTGCATGCAGATATTTCCCAGCATGGTACCGCAATTAATGACTATAGGTCATGACCACTTCTCTTAAGGTTATGATTTGTGTCACATAAATGAATAATTGTTAATTGCAATTTAAAATCTATATTTCTAAATGGATGTTGTGGCAATTTAACATATTGCATGAAACAAAAGTACAATGCAATGCCAAACATTTTATATAACTCCCCATGAATACACATTACAACTGAATACATAAATAAATACTGAAGATGAAATACAACTTAAGAGAAAGGAAATTATTGTTATCTTCATTTGTACATAAAACATTATATATTTTATGAGTTTATAAGTTATTTTGCTGCAGTAGCATGTGTCCCAGAAAAACTACAAACCCACTATTGTGAAGCAAATTATAATTTTTGTACATGCCTCCTTTCTTTATAAAGGACTCTGTTCCTTGTGAATTATTAATGATTTAAGATACTGAGCTTGATTCAGCGACTTAAGAAATTTGTCTCTTTTTATTGACTACCATAGACTGCAATAGAACAATCTGAGATATAAACCAGTTAAAAGTGATAATGCATGTCACTGTGCTCTAGCCCATTATATTTCACATAATAAAATAAAATATAAACATTAATAAGAGGGGGAAAATATGAATAAAAATACATTTAGTACAGTAACATTAACATCCTTAGAAACGTAGACTGTGTCAGCAGAGAACCATTCGGTCCGTCTAGTTTGCCCAACTAAACAATATCTTCATACTGAAGTCTGGTGACTTGCCTTTATGGTGATCTGCAAGACTTGCAAAGTTTGGTCACCTCTGGCTGCAACACAAGACACGAGCATCCAAAATCAGCTCCCATGTCCTATGTTGTAACCAAGGGTATTTCAATAATTCCAGGAACGGTAGAATAATGCAGACTCTCTCATCATTATATTCTTTTCAGGTCGCTTGAAATATTCTTGCTTCAAAAATGCTGAAATTTTCCTATGTGGAAAATAAAGAATGGATGGTGTTAGCTATTTCTGGTCAGCTTTTAAATTCTTTTCCCTCTCCTGATAACATATCTCTGTGTTTCCTAATCAAAGAATTGTTCAAGGACTATTATAGTGTACTAAAAATGAGAAGTTGGGTGTGTCCTATCACATTACCAGGCACATGAAACAATTCCACTCCATTATAAACCTGATTAACTCTAGATATAGTATTAATACATATTTATCATCCTAAATATGATGTTTTGTTCTTTTTTATTTTTTATTGCATGTGAAAGTAACATGCTAAGAAGAAAACAGATTTAATTTAACCAATATAATATTTGTATGAAAGTAATTTTTTTCTCCAAGACAAACAATTTATTGATATTGAATATTAAATACAAAATATTAGATTACTATTTCATACCTTAGATTTAATCTTCAACATCACTAAGAAACTTATTTATCACTTTCATTAGTGAAAAAGATGTATTTTTGTTTGGGAATGATTGTATATTTTGTCAACCACATTTAGCTTTGCTATGAGAATACAGTATCATTCAATTTTAAATTAGCATAATATTTTTAATTGAATATTCAACATTTGATTTATTATAGCATCCCTAGTTTCAAATACCCTTTCTAAAATGCTATAACATGTTTGCCTTTGTTGATTCAGTAAGCAACTATTTTGTTACATTTGACGTTATGCTATTTGAAAAAAAAGAGACATTTTGAGATCAATGTAAAAATCAAATTTGAGAAGAAACAGATGTCAAATTACCTCAATATGCTCTGCCAATGTCCAGATCACACCTACTCTACCTTAATTTTCAGGTTGTGTCCATGGTATAACTGTGCATTAAATACAGATTCAAACATTCTGTTCTCAGAAGTTGGCTGCTACAGCATGTATGCAATCACATGCCAAGGATTAATAAAAACACTTATATTAACACATTACAGAATGTCTACTTTAATGAGCCAACGCAACACTGAATTCTTCATTAGATTTAAATGGATTTAAATTGATGTTGTTTCATCACCAGTATATACATGTTGTACATAGTGTATGTTTTATATATATGTATAAACAAGGGAGGGCTGGCAACTGTTGGCCCAGGGGAAAAAACTATTTAGTTGCCCTGGTGCTAAATCATCAGCCCACCTGATAACACCAGAGATAGACACACACAGACATGCAAGATAGATTTGCTGACAGATAACGTATACAGATTGACAGGCAGACTAGAAAATTGGATTGAAAGATCAAACGTGTTACAGAGTGGGGCATTTAAAAGAGAAAAGTGGTGCAGCCCCAGTACATTGAGAAATATTAGAGAGCAGCTTGGGGGGCAATTGTACCCCTGACCCCTTGTCAGCACTCTCTTTTGCATAAATATGCATGTTAGCTCACATTACTATAATTACATTTATGAAAACATGAGTATTCTCTTGTGCATGTACAATATTTACCTTCTGGGGATGAACCAGCATCAGTATAATGATCCTTTTCCATTTGAATCAATATAGTTCAGTCCAAAATTTTGGACTACCACCACCTGCTTTTATTTCCAATTTTTTGAAAAACTGACCATAGTTGACATAATATGCAATAGTTACAAAAACTCAGAAATGAAATGAAACTCAGAAATTCTCAATAACCTTTTTAATGCAAGATGAGTGTTGATTCTATTGATGTGTTCTATATGTGTACGTGTGTGTGCATATTAATATCTTATCTAAATAACCACAATATGATTCACTGATTATATCTACTGTGAGACATCTATAAAATGCATCTTATTTAAACAATATTTACCTTATTTATCTAAGAATAGAACAAAACAGTCCAATGTAAAATTGTTACACACATATTGTAGTTGTCTCATATAGATGTGCCAGTCTGTTTAGATCTCTTTTTGCCTGATATTGAATCTGATATTTAAATCTGTAGACTGGACAGCATTTTGTTTTGATCACTGTTTTTCAGATCTTTAATAAGATGGACTACAACTTTTTCAACATTATGATAAGGGTTATAGATAGAGGGTTATAGATAGAGGGTTATAGATAGAGGGTTATAGATAGAGGGTTATAGATAGAGACTTTGAAGACTCCATCTAACAGATAGTTTGTAAGATGGACAACACTGCTTTTGATCATACATACATTTCTTTAAATAAAACCGATACAAATACTTCCACTATATTATATGTATCTAAGCAAAATATTGCAAATTGAAATGTAATTACCATTTGGATATATATTTTTCACTGTGGAGGCAGCCATCTTTAATTTGCATCACAAGATTTAAACCATGAGTTTATTGGTAAAAGGTGATTTCCTGAGTAGCCTCAAAGAGTCCACTGTAAGTAGGAATAGAAAGGTGTTAGCACAGCAGCTGGTAAAACCATCTTAAAATAACATTAATTATAGGTTAGTTAGAAATCTTATAGTCAACATTCAAAGAAAAAATGCAACACCTAGTCAAACAGTATTAGCAAAAACCAGCAAAAACAATAAGCTGTGTTTAAAATACAAATTATTGATGCCAAGAAAACTTCGGAAGGGCCACTTTACATAAATATCATTTCAGTGCTAGGAAGCCTATGGAACAGTTGCCACAGGTGGCACTCGGAGACCTTTGAGGTGGCAACATTATTCATTTCCTGAGGTAATATCATACAACATGTTGGCTTTTCAGCCAGTGTAAAGGGCAACCAAAAAACAGTTTGGAGAGCCATAGACTTCCAAGAGTTGGACAATAGTCTGTGTGATTGTATCTACACCAGTATAATTCACAAACTTTCCAAAAACCTGAAGCTGTCATCCTCTATAGCCAGATCAAAGAGGTTCTTGACAGTGGCATAGCTATGCTGCCCCCCAATGAAATGGGGGGGAAAGAGAGCAGGGCAGGCAACTGACATCCTATTTTCCTTTAGATTCAGTGATATACAGGAATTATATTTCAAGTAATATTAGTATAAAACAATGTTACTAAGGATTCTGTTTGGTCTGCTACAGTAGGAGATCGAAGAGGGTGACACCATGAGTTACCTCATTGGCTGACACCAATCCTAGTGATGCCTCTGAGTGTGCCGATGTATTTTGTTTTGACAAACAATTTTGGAAAGACTAGTGCTCTGTATAAAATTATTTCCATTCACATTACATAATTTCCCACAGTGTGTGGCATTTGGCTCCTAGTTTGTGTTGCAGGCATGAATTAAACATAAAAAGGCAGTTAAATAAAACTTTCACATCCCCCAAACATTAAGGGTGAAGGATGTAACTATTAAACTCACACTGAGATAGTAAAGTTTGCCCAGCATGGGGATCAAAACATTGTTTTTCTCAGTTATTTTCATAGATTTGAAAGCACAAAGTGCTTGATTCTTGTCATGCTGAATGTGGCAGCATCCTTGCTGAAGAAAAGATCTGCAATATTGCTGTACACACTATAATAAATCACATGTCTGCTAATACAAGTCACCTTGTCCTTTCAAAACAAAAAAGAGAAATATAGCTATGATGTGTTCTGAATGTGCCCACATGTTATTTTTTTGCCAGGGGTAGTTCCATTTAGGATACTAACCATTGTTATTGTACAGCACGTTATATTTTCTGAAAAATGTTAGCTGGATGCATTGGAATCTAGTTAAACTTATTGCTGGGTTTATTCTTATGTAAAAAAAAAAAAATGACACAGCATTTGTTTAATTGTTTTTTTTTATAAAAATAGTTATTTCTTTTCGCAAAATATAAAAGAGGTAAATAAGCACAAATACACCGACAATTCTTATTTGCAGTAACACGGTTTCCATTAGAATCATGTTATGATTTCCAATTATTCATAAATTCTATTACCTATACATAAGGCACACACAAAAACACACACACACACATTACTCCCTCTACATACGCCCTCCTCTATCTCTTTCGTTTTCCATTAACTTGTCTTCCTAATTATATTGAACCTAGCTTGATTTTTCACTTAATATTTAAAAAAAATTAAATCTTTTCTAGGCTTTTCCCCAGTACTATCTCGAAGGAAGCCTGACCTGTAACATAGCTAGGGTTAAATTGACTGATTTTGGGACCTGGCAGGCAGGGCCAGACTGGCCTACCGGGATACCGGGAAAAATCCCGGTAGGCCGTCTTCCCTGGGGCCGACCAGACTTTAAGAACGATGCCGTGGCCACTTTAAGAACGTGGCCGCCGGGGCCGCTTTAAGAGTGCTCTGCACTTCCACCGAGACAGATGTAGGTGACATCCGATGCTCTGGAAAAAAATGAATAACGGTGTCCTGCCTCTGCATTTATATGAGGCAGGCACCGTTTCATACCTACAGCATTGTGTGTCTGCGAGTGTGACAGTGTGCATGTGTTACTGTGTGTAAGTGTATCTCTCAGTGTGAATGTGTAACTTTTTGTCTGTAAGTGTGACTGTATG
Organism: Pelodytes ibericus; assembly: GCA_036172795.1. NCBI lineage: Eukaryota > Metazoa > Chordata > Amphibia > Anura > Pelodytidae > Pelodytes > Pelodytes ibericus. The sequence goes on from CM069859.1 coordinate 126,450,718, forward strand.
TAAGTGTGTGTATTTCTTCATGTGTGTACATCCACCTCCCTGCAAACAGCATTATAAAAAAAATACATGTGTAAATTTTTGTCTGTAAGTGTGTCTGTATAAGTGTAACTGTGACTTTGTGTAAGTGTGACAGTATGTAAGTGTGTGTATTTCTGCATGTGTGTACATCCACCTCCCTGCAAACAGCATTTAAAAAAATGTGTATATGTAAGTGTGTCTGCATGTGTGACAGTGTGCATGTGTTACTGTGTGTAAGTGTGTCTGTAGGTGTGTCTGTGTAACTGTAAGTGTGTATTTCTGTATGTGTGTGTGTATTATGTATGTGTGACTTTGTGTGTGTAAGTGTGTGTGTAAGTGTGTGTGTAAGTGTGACTGTCTGTAAGAGTTTATGTATGTGTGTATCAAATAGCAAACATTATCAGGAAAAGTAGCATTGCAGTATCCGCTGTGTGCCAGACTACTCTCGCGGCCAATGGGATATGGCCACCTTTTCCCACCTACACGATGCTGGAGCCTTCTTCTGTGCTAGGACATGTCCTGTGAGTGCAATCTAAGTGATGGGGTAAGACCTGAGTGCTGGGGCAAGTCCTGTCAGTGCATTCTAAGCATGGGGTCCGCAGGGGGGCAAGGGGGATTTTTGCAATTCCCCTTTAAAAAAAAAAAAAAAATGAATTTATTATTATTCTTTTTTCTCAGTGTGTAACCTCTAGTTGTCTCTAGTTGTTGTTGGGACTTCACACCAGTGGCTGGGGTAGGAGGTGGCACCCAAAGCTGTTGCTCTCTGCAACTCTGCTTGCTGTAATACTGATCTCCCATCCACATTGGTGCAGGTCTCTGCAGCTGTCAGTTATGCTGCATGGAGAGCCAATGACAGGGGTGCCCGGGGATATGAAGTTATAGCCCACCCCTCAGCCCTCCATGTGGCAGCATGACTCACAGACGAGAGCCTGCAGTGCAACATCATGGAGGAAACAGGGGAAGATACTCAGAGACCATAGCTGAGCCTCTGTAAAAGGTAGGAAGAGCTTATAATAGCTTTAAAAAACAAGGTACATGGAAGAGTGGGGTAAATCCAGCGAGGTCCCTCCCATTTCCCTGAGGTCTCCATTTGTCCAGTCTGAGCAGCTCCTCTGACCAGGCTCTGCTCACATCAACATGGTGACAAGTGGATGGGGCAGAAAAGATAATGGAGGATAAAATGATGTGATAGATGGAGGCAGATTGCAAACAAAATGGGATTACATGGGGCAGAAAAGATAATGGAGGATGAAAAGAGGTGATTGATTGGAGCAGAATACAGACAAAATTGTGACATGGGGCAGAAAAGATAAAATGTAGGTGAAAAGAGGTCACTGACATAGAGGAATAAAACACATAAAATGATGGGGAAAGAGATGGCAAACATGGAGGAATAAAACATATAAAAAAAGGCTGAAAGAGATAAAGAAATGTCATGGATTTAGGAATTTGGGTGTTTAGAGAATCTGTTGCTTTGTGTTTATATTGTGTGCTATAGTGTTGTATCTGGTGCTGTGGAGTTATATTGTGTGCTATAGTGTTGTGTCTGGTGCTGTTGGGTTACATTGTGTGCTATAGTGTTGTATCTGGTGCTGAGAGGTTATATTGTGTGCTATAGTGCTGTGTCTGGTGCTGTTGGGTTATATTGTGTGCTATAGTGTATCTGGTGCTATGATGTTATATTGTGTGCTATAGTGTTGTATTTGGTGCTGTGGGTTATATTGTGTGCTAAAGTGTATCTGGTGCTGTGGGGTTATATTGTGTGCTATATTGTGTATCTGGTGCTGTGGGGTTATATTGTGTGCTATAGTGTTGGATCTGTTGCCGTATGCTTATATTGTGTGCTATAGTGTTGTATCTGTTGCCGTATGCTTATATTGTGTGCTATAGTGTTGTATCTGGTGCTGAGAGGTTATATTGTGTGCTATAGTGTTGTATCTGGTGCTGAGAGGTTATATTGTGTGCTATAGTGTTGTATCTGGTGCTAAGGGGTTATATTGTGTGCAATAGTGTTGTATCTGGTGCTAAGAGGTTATATTGTGTGCTATATTGTTGTATCTGGTGCTGAGGGGTTATATTGTGTGCTATAGTGTTGTGTTTGGTGCTGTGGGGTTATATTGTGTGCTATAGTGTTGTATCTGGTGCTGAGGGGTTATATTGTGTGCTATAGTGTTGTATCTGGTGCTGAGAGGTTATATTGTGTGCTATAGTGTTGTATCTGGTGCTGAGGGGTTATATTGTGTGGGCTATAGTGTTGTGTCTGGTGCTGTCGGGTTGGCCCGCGTCTCTTTCACCCCCCGTTTGTAAGTGTCCCTTTCCTCTTCCTTGCCATGTCTGTCTCTCTCTATCTCCCTCATACCTGTTTTCTCTCTCTCTCTCTCTCTCTCTCTCTCTCTCTCTCTCTCTCCCCCTCCCCCTGTTCTGTCTCTCTCTCCCCCTCCCCCTGTCTCTCTCCCCCCGCCTGTCTCTCTCTCCCCCCCCTGTCTCTCTCTCCCCCCCCTGTCTCTCTCTCCCCCCCGTCTCTCTCTCCCCCACCCCCTGTCTCTCTCTCCCCCACCCCCTATTCTGTCTTTCTCTCTCCCCCTGTTCTTTCTCTCTCTCCCCCCTCCCCCTGTTTAGTGTCTCTCTCCCTCCTCCCTTTGCCTGCAAATGTTGATCCAAGGAGAGGGCGAAGCTTACCGGCTGAGTAGTGTAGCTCCGCCCCAAACCTGTGAAGCAGAGCAGCGTCTGCTTCACAGGCAGCAAGATAAAGTGCTGCTCGGCTCTCCATGCTTAATGCAGGCTCCCCATGCTTAATTCAAGCATGGGGAGCCGAGCAGCACTTTCTCTTGCTGCCCGCGGCTCCCCGTGAAGCAGACTTTGCTCTGCTTCACAGGGTGGGGGCGGAGCTACACCCCTCAGTTGGTTAACACCGCCCCCTTGTCGAATCCAGCAGAGGGCTGGTGAGGGGGATCTTTTGATCTCCCCAATCCAGTGCCTCTACTGGCTCGCAGAGGTCGCACACCCCTAAGGCCGGCCCTGGTTGGGTTATATTGTGTGCTATAGTATTGTGTCTGGTGCTGTTGGGTTATATTAAGTGCTATAGTGTTGTATCTGGTGCTGTTGGGTTATATTGTGTGCTATAGTGTTGTGTCTGGTGCTGTTGTGTCTGGTGCTGTTGGGTTATATTGTGTGCTATAGTGTTGTGTCTTGTGCTGTTGGGTTATATTGTGTGCTATGGTGTTGTATCTGGTGCTGTTGGGTTATATTGTGTGCTATAGTGTTGTATCTGGTGCTATGGGGTTATATCTTTGCTATGTTGTTCTATCTGTTGCTGTGGAGTTTCAGCTAGAGCTCTGGATATTTATCTGGTGCTGTGGTTTATATCTTGTGTCATGGGTTTTTAGCTGGTACCGTGGGTTAATATCTGGTGTTGTGGGTCTATATCTGGCACAGTGGATCTATATTTGGTGCAGTGAGGCTATATCTAGTGTGGTTGGTTTATATCTGGTGCTGTGGATCTGTATCTGGTGCAGGGTTTATCAACCCTTTGCATGCCTTCACTGATAATGACAGAGCTCCTCCACTTCATGATAACTTGTCAAAAAGAGGCGTGGCGCAGAAAGGATGACGGTAAAAGTATGCCCCCCCCCGAAAAAATTTCTGAGGATGCCCATGATTCTAAGTGCTGGAGCATGTCATGTAACTGCAATCGGCTCTCTGAGGTGTTGGGGCAAGTTGTGTGAGTGCAGACTGTGAGCTGGGTTAAGTCCTAGGTGCTGGGGCAAGTCCTGTGAGTGCAATCTATGTGACAGGGTGCCTGTGGCAAGTCCCGTGAGTGCAATCCATGTGCTAGGGTAAGTTCTGTCTGAGCCAAGTCCTGTGAATGCAGTATGAGTGCTGGGATAGGCCATGGGTTGGGCACATTCTGCGAGGGCAGTCCGAGTGCTGGGGTTAATCAATATATCCACCCAGTATGTTCACTAGTTTAAATCTCACACACTGCTTTGATATATACACTATGCACAGGGCAATTCCTATAACCTTGTGTACATACTGGGGTACTTATATATGGCAATGTGCATGGGGATTACATTAGGGAACTGTGTTTGATATAACCTTGTGTACATACTGGGGGCATATATTGCCCTAGGCAGGGTTATATATCAGTTTTATCTTCAAATAATACACTCTTCAAATGTGCTTTCAAATTGTTTTCCCTTTTTGAACAAGAAAAATAATGTTATGCTACGGGGCTGGTATAATGGTGCTATGCTATGGGGCTTATAGGGTTGCCACTCAGCCAGTATTTTACTGGCAGGCCTGTAAAAATATGGCTTACTGCCACTGTTAAGTCTATGGAGGCAGTAGCAAGGCCGGTATTTTTTTTGCGCAATAGGTGGCAACCCTTGGCTGGTATAATGATGTTATGCTATGTGGCTAGTATATTGATGTATTGCTATGTGACTGGTATAATGATGTTATGCTATGGGGCTTACATTACACCTATAGCATATTGACCACCATATACATACAAACCTCCTTACCATAATATTGGGTCTGCTGAGTTATCCTCTACTTTTAGAGCAGGGGACTAATATGCTGCTCTTGACTGCCAATTCAATCAAGGGCACTGCAAGCTTATATTTGGAGCTAGTGGTTTTCATTCTCAAGGGATTTATATCTGCATTCCATTTTCTCCTTCTTCCATGCAAGTGTTCTTAAAATCAGCATTATGCTTTCCAGTTTTCATGGAAGTGAGTGAGAAATTGAGGAAGTGTGAAGGAATAGCATGGCCAATTCTTTGTATAATTTTTTCCCTATACCTGAGTTTCATGTTCCACTATTAAAAGTAAACGTGGTAAATATAAACGTACCCATCACCTTTCATGTACTAGATGAAGTTCCACTTCCATCTATTTTAGCAGGTCAGCTATGAGAGTGAAAGGGTGCTTTAATGGCAAAAATGGATACTGAGTCCATGTTCCTCCTAATTCCAGTCCGTACCAGCTATTTCTCTCTGCTGTAAGTGGGAAAGCCATTATCATACTCAACACTGTATGCCTATTTTAAACATTCTGCACCCATATTTTTTATAGCCCTATCTTGTTTGTCTGAATAAAGTGGGTTGGATGTTTTTAATTTGCTAACAATCTTTTTTTCACCATTACTGTAAATTAAAATAATCCTGATTTAGATGATTTTGTAATTCTTGGGCAAGCACAGGCTTCAGTTTACAAGGTTTAAAAAGCAGTGTTTAAGTCCTTCAATTGTAATGTATTGTAAGCTTCCAATGGATAACTTGTCAAACCTCCATTCCCTGCATGCAAAAAAGGCTTGATAAATTTAAATTCCCATGCAAAATAATACTCATTTAGCATATATTCTTCAGATCCCTGCCCACAGCAATTCCCCTCATATAGCTATATAGAACATGTAGCTGGGTGCTGGGGCAAGTCTGGAGTATAAATTTGGGTGATGAGGCAAGTCCAGAGTATAAATCTGGGTGCTGGGGCAAGTCCAGAGTATAAATCTTGGTGCTGGGGCAAGTTCATATTATAAATCTGGTTGCCAGGGCAAGTTCAGAGTATAAATCTGGGTGCCAGGGCAAGTCCAGAGTGCAAATCTGAGTGCCGGGGCAAGTTCTGACTGTAAATAAGTTCCCCGGGAAACAGGCAAAGCCTAGGGGGGAGGGGGCATGTATGAGTGAGGGGTGTGAGTGGCACCTATGACAGTGCTGGGGGGGAGTGGCTGTGGGTTGGGGTATTTAAGGACCCCTCCATCTTGGATTCAGCAGCCATTTTAATTTCAAACGGACACAGCAGGGAAAATCTCTCTCTCTGCTCGTGTCTTTAGTTAAACGGCGTAAGGTATGGATGTGGAGCACATCCTGGCGGCCCTTAGGGCTGAAGCGCTGCTGGATGGGGGCGCGCACCTCCAGCAGCAGATGGCTCGGCTGAGGGGGACTCCGTCCGGAGCCCCCGTTCCTGAGGCTGGTCGCGGGTCGGGCAGGCGCGTCTCGCACCCCCCCTCCCGCCTGAGTCCTGATGCAGGCCCCGGCGGTCGGTACCGGAGTCGGAGCCCTGGAGATCAGGAGGGACGGCGGCGCTCGTTTCCCGCGAGGCCGGTGAGTACGCCTGGAAGGCCCCGGCCTTCTCCCTCCCTGCCCCGTAGTGCTCGCTTGCAGGCTGCAAGGCCTACTGCCTCTCCGGAGGTCTCCCCGCTCCCACCCCTTATCCAGGGCGGGCCGTCGCCGGCCACGAGGCCCGCCGTCGGGCTTCAGGCCCGCGCCAGAGTGCTTCCCCGGACTTACTTACTTCCACACCGGCCAGGACTCTCCGGTCCGGCGGCGTTGTCTCCCCAGGAGGTCAGGCGGTGGCTACCGCGCCTCTGGTAAGGTCCCCGGTGGTGCCCACGCCTCCAGGTCCCCCCAGCGGGGGGAGGAGGCCCCGTGCACCTCAGGCACGTGGCAGACGGGCGAGAGAACGGAGGGCATCCCGCTTACCTCCAATGCTACCCGGCCCAGCTCCTCCTTCGGAGGGGTCCCTGTTGGGCTATTCAGAGGGGGAGGATGAGGTGTGGACCCCCTCCCCTGTCCCCCATTCCTCGATATCGGCCCGTGCTGCCTTGGCTGAGGGTCATGGGCCCACTGGGCCCCAGTTAGGGGGGAGGGTCTCTGATGGCACTGTCTCTTATCCTCAGGCTGTACACTATTCTCATGCTCCGGTGGGGCAACAGGTGCCCCCTCCGGTGATGCAGTCAGTAGCGGGTGCCCTTCCGACGGTCCCCGCTGCGGGTCTGGCGCCTTCCGGCATAGCAGCGCCTGGGCTGCTACTTCCAACCGGTGAGTGTGGTCTTTTACCGGGGTCTGGTTTGGCGCCTGCGTGGGAGGGTTTGATGCGGGGTTTGCAAGGGGTATTACTGCATTTGTCTGCGCCCGGGGTTCCAGTGACTCCTTCTGTATCACAGCAGCTGGATGCGCAGCTGCGGGGGGTGTGGGAGGCCGGTGGGCTGGCTGGTATGGGCGGGATGGGTACTGGGCCGGTGACGGTTCCTGAACAGGCCCCACTGCAGGCGTTATCTCCCCCGGTAGTAGCTACGGCAGGGGATGCAACGGTCTCTGGGGTGGAGTCTGGGGCTAGTATGCTTGAGGCTCCTGTTACGGTTGTGGCCCCGGTGGCTAACGGGGCTTCTTATATGTGCTGGTCGGGCACGTTGGGCCTGCACCTGAAGCAGGAGGTTAAGGAAAAGATCTGGAAAGGGGAATTTCTGGAGATATTCTCCTTGATTCCCCTGGAGGATGTTCCTCCTCCTGAGAAGGATTTAAAAGAGTCCGAAAAAGAAAAATACAAGTACCGTAAGATCCCTAAGACCTACGGTAACTGGATTAGGGCTTTTTCTGTTTTGGCTAGTGTGATGGGGGAAAAAATATCCTGAGCGATGCTCGTCGCTTTTCTGCTATCAGGATCAGATTTGGACGGCGTGTAGGGTTTATGGGGGACTGAGTTGGTGGCGATACGACGAACAGTTTCGCCAGCGCTTGGCCGTGCGTCCTACGCTCTCCTGGGATCAAATGGACATCGGGCTGTGGCTGTCTATCATGACGCGGCCCGCATCGGCCCAGGGGGGTCTATCTTCCTTTCTTGGGGGGGCCGGCGGGATGGGAGGAACCACCCCCACCCCGTCGGCCACGCAGAAGCGTCCCGGGTCTTGCTGGCAGTTTAATGATGGTCAGTGTAAATGGGGGTCAAACTGCAGGTTTAAGCACGAATGCTCGGGGTGCGGAGGTAATCACCCCTCCTTCCGTTGCTTTAAACGTGGGAAGTCAGGCGACAAGTCAGACATGGGCTCAAAGGGGGAGGACGCCGGTGGCCGTCGCCGCGATGCGCCCGTGGTTAAATAGGTACCACAACCGCAGGGCTGCGGATATCCTGTTGTCGGGTTTTGAAGAGGGATTTTGGATCCCTTTTCAGGATCGGCCTACGGTGATGTCTTTTCGTAACTTGCGCTCAGTGGCGTCATATCCAGCAGTGGTGAGGAAGAAGTTGGCAAAGGAGATTGCTATGGGGAGAATGGCGGGTCCCTTTCGGGACCCTCCACTGCATAACTTGCGGGTGTCTCCCCTGGGGGTGGTACCCAAGAAGGAGCCTGGCAAATTCCGTCTCATACACCATTTATCGCATCCCCACAGGGGTTCGGTGAATGACGACATTGACGCGGAATTGTGTCGGGTGTCTTACGTGTCTTTTGAAGCTGCGGTACGGATGGTTAGGGCCGCGGGAGTGGGGGCCCTTATGGCCAAAACGGATGTTGAGTCAGCTTTTCGGTTGCTGCCTGTGCACCCGGAATGTCATCATCTATTAGGATGTTTCTTTGAAGGGGAATTTTACGTGGATTTGAGCTTGCCCATGGGGTGCTCAATTTCCTGTTTTTATTTCGAATGCTTCAGCACATTCTTGGAGTGGGTGGTGCGCACGGAATCGGGTTGCGACTCTGTGCTGCATTATCTTGATGATTTCCTGTGTGTTGGCCCTCCCCGATCTAATGTGTGTGCTCACCTACTGAGATCGGTGGAAATGGTTTCGAGCTGGTTCGGGGTTCCATTGGCTCCTAGTAAAACGGAGGGCCCAGCGACGTGCCTTAGCTTCCTGGGCATCAAAATTGACTCGGTGGCCGGGGAGTGCCGTCTGCCGTCTGATAAAGTGTTGGGTCTCCAGGTGGCGGTGGCTGAGGCGCGGCGGGTGCGGAAGATACAGCTTCGCCCATTGCAGTCCTTGTTGGGTAAATTTCATTTTGCCTGTCGGATTATTCCGATGGGCCGGGTTTTCAATATGCGTTTGGCTGGTGCTACGGCTGGTGTTGCTTATGCTCACCATTTTATCCGTTTAACGAGGCCCTTGCGGGAGGATTTGGGGGTTTGGGATTCTTTCCTAGAGAATTTCAATGGGAAAGCCCTGTGGCAGGCCCCTGAAGTGTCCAACCGGGATCTCCATTTATATACCGACGCGGCAGGGTCTGTGGGTTTTGGGGCTATCCTGGGGACGCAATGGTCGTCAGGGGTATGGCCGTCGGAATGGCGGAACTCTGGCTTGACGCAGAATTTGGCATTTCTGGAATTGTTCCCTATATTGATGGCTTTGGAACTTTGGGGGTCGGCCCTGCGGGATCGCAGGGTCGTTTTCCACTGTGATAATATGGGTGTGGTTATGGCAATCAACAACTTGACGGCCTCCTCCCCTCCGGTGATTAGGCTCTTGCGGCGCCTGGTGCTGCGGTGTCTTTGCCTTAACGTGACTTGTAGGGCTGTGCATATCCCTGGAGTGCAGAATGTCATAGCAGATGCCATTTCTCGTTCGCAGTGGCCGGAATTCAGGGCTGCGGCCCCTTGGGCGGACGAGGAAGGATCCCCCTGCCCTCAGGACCTGTGGGACCTTGGGCAGGACGAGTAGCGGAATGGGTTCAGGGGTCGGTATGTCATGCAACTTGGGAGAGGTATGGGAAGGCCTGGGCGGAATGGGAGAACTTGGAAAGGTCCCATGGGGGTTTTCGGACCCTGGAGGATAGTATTCAGGGTCTGTTGTGGTTGTTATGGCATTGGGAGGCATCGGGGATATCTCCTGGGGCGGTTTCGGGCAAACTTGCAGGTTTGATTTAAACTCCGCAGGGCCCCGGACATCACGAAGGACTTCGTGGTGCGCCAGGCCCTTAAGGGGTGGCGCAGGGGTAGGGTGAGTAGGGACTCACGTAGGCCTGTGTCTGGGGCTCTTCTTTTGGGGCTCTTTCATACGTTGCCATCTGTTTGTTCATCTCCTGGTGAAGTGTCACTGTTTAGGGTTGCCTTGGCTTTTGCCTTTTTTGGTGCTTTGCGGATTGGGGAATTGGTGAGCCCCTCAAAGACTAGACAAGGGGGACTCACTTACGGCAGGACGTGCTGCGGGAGCCGGGGTCCCTGCGGTTTTTGATACGTCGTTCAAAGATTGATATGGTGGGGAAAGGTGCTTGGGTTGTTTTACAGGAGGTTAGGGGTTCGGTGGTATGCCCTGTGGCATGCTTGGATTCGTACCTTCTTATTCGCCCAGAGGCCCCCGGCTCTCTGCTACTGCATTTGGATGGGTCCCCATTGTCACGCTTTCAGTTTTTGCGGGTATTTAAAAAATCTTTGGATGCTGTGGGGATTTCTAGTTCCGAATTTGGGGGGCACTCCTTTCGGATAGGGGCGGCTACAGAGGCCTCCAGAGTGGGTTTTTCGGCACGGGCAGTGCAGCGCATAGGGCGTTGGGAATCGCGCCGCTTTCAATCGTATGTTCGCCCGGCTGGACTAATTGATTCTTCACCTTTCTTGCCCGTTTAGATCATGGCCCATATAAGATCTGGCTGATCGGCCATTCTTATATCTACTGGGCTCGACGGCGTGCAGCTGTCCGCCCGGGAGGGGAACATATGGGTTTCTCTCCTTTCCAAGCTGAGGTTCGATGGCTGGGGGCAAGAGGGATGAGGTGGATCCAATTCCTGCCTGAGGTGGTTCAGTTGGCTCGGCTGGTGGGTCCCCCGGATATAATAGTTATTCACTTAGGGGGTAATGATTTGGGCACCGCTCCGGTATTGGCATTAGGGGACGCTATCAGGCGGTATTTGGCCAGGTTGCAGGTCTTATTCCCGGATGTAGGTTTGGTTTGGTCTGAGGTCGTCCCCAGGAATTACTGGAGGTGTGCCCAAAATCAGAGGGCCCTGGAGCGTTCTCGGATTAAGTTGAATAAGAGGGTCTCCAAATTTGTATTGGGTATAGGGGGGATTACGGTTCGTCATAGGGTATTCGAGAGGAATGCGGCTGTTTTCTTCCGCAGTGATGGGGTTCACCTGACTGATGTAGGTTTGGATCTTTTCAATTTGGCCTTGCAGGAGGCTCTGGAACAGGCCATGGTGTTGGTGGGGGGTCACCGCTGATTTAAGGGGTGTTAAACAGCGGTGTCTGTGGCGGGGTGGTCCTTGCCAATACTGTTATGAATGGAGGATCGAGTCAAAGGATGGACAGGGTGGCCCCTCTCCTAACCTCTCAGATATTAGAAGGATGGCTAATGGTCGTGCCCACCGAGCTAACTGTCGGCTGGTGGTTAGCATCAGGTTTGAAATAATGCTGGAATTAGTATGGATGAGGGGAGAGGGGTGTCCCTCTAGGGACTCCAGTTTAAAGGATGGTGATTTAATGTTTACAATTGGCAAGGACTATTTGGAGCTGTATGTTAATTATGTTTTGGTGTGTTATTAAAGTATTTATATTTTACAGAGTTAATAAGTTATAAGAAATAGATGAATAAAGTGGAGAAGGTTTGGCATACAGTTCCTTTCGGTTTTGTTAAATAAAGAAAGCTGTGGCCTATTTAACTCCATACATGTCTCGTGTCATTATTGGGAGAGGGTATGGGGTTTATAAGTAAGTAAGGAACATTCCCCTTTACATCATACATGGGTGCTGGGATACATTTTGTGGGTGCAATTTATTTTTCAAAAACGATTTTATTATTTGATACCACCTCTTGTGACAGCCAAGAAGAGGAGAGCCGACACAGGGCAAAGTAACATCTAAGGCAACCCCTGTGTCTAGTGATGGGCAGCACGATGTCTGTGAGCTGCCCAGGCACACAGACATCCTGCCATGCTGCCTTTCACACTCCCCATGTGGTCTGGTGTCTGAACTTTGGTGGGTCACATGACTCACGAATCTCAGAACATATGCATGGAGTATGAGAGGCAGCAGAGGCGTCGCTAAGGGTGGGCTAAGGGGGCTGAAGCCCCGAATGTAATGAGCAAAGCCCCGAGTCTCTGCAGCTCCGTTATAGCTCCGCCCCCTGACATCACACAGACAGTGTGTGAAAGCCCTACACTGATAGGAGGCTGATTGATGTGTCAGCCAATCAGTGCAGGGCTTTTACACAGCCACAGCATCATTACTGTGTGTGAAACCCCTGCACTGATTGGCTGACACATCACTGAGCATCCTATCAGTGCAGGGCTTTTACACAGCATCATCACAGGGATGTGAAGGAAGCTCCACGTGGGACAGTGAAGCAGCTCTGAAGATATCCTTACTGGCTGTCACCTTGTGGGAGATACAGAGCAGGTCTATTCCCACTCAGGTAAGCTCTGGATATGGTGGAGAGAGGGGAGGGTTGGGGTCACTTATTTACATCCACCTTTGTGTATCTAAGCTTTATATTGTTGGTTTGAGATTCCTTATTACAGGACTGCCAAACAGCATAGGGATTCATGTTACATATGTTTGTGTGTATATATATATATATATATATATATATATATATATATATATATATATATATATATATAACATAAATCCTTCCTATGCTGTTTGGCAGTCCTGTAATAAGGAACCTCAAACCAACAATATATAGCTTAAATACACAAAGGTGGATGTAAATAAGTGATTTATGCTATATATGCATAATGATTTATACTATATATATATATATATATATATATATATATATATATATATATATATATATATATATATAAAATCATAAATCATTCCTATCCTGTTTAGCAGTCCTGTAATAAATAACGTCACACATGTGTGTTATGTGTATGTGTGACATGTTTTATTACAGGACTGCCAAACAGCATAGGAAGGATTTATGTTTATATCAGGGCTTGACAAATTTTATTTAGTTTTAGGAGCCAGCAAAAAAATTTAGGAGCCAGACAATGGCACATCAGAAAAGCATACATACACAGAGACATTCACATGCACACACCTCACAGACATCCAGTCAGTCACATACACAGCCAGTTACACACACACACACACACCAGTCAGCAAGTTTTTTTTTTTTTAAATAAAAAAATAATTCCTTAATGTGTCCCACACGTCACATGCACAGCCAGTTACATACATATTCACATACAACACATACACAGCCAGTTACATACATATATTCACATACAACACATACACAGCCAGTTACATGCATACACACACAACACATACACAGCCAGTTACATACATACACAACACATACACAGCCAGTTACATACATACACACACAACACATACACAGCCAGTTACATACACACACAACACACACACAGACAGTTACAAAGATACACACACACACACACACACAACACATACACAGCCAGTTACATACATATACACACACACACACACACAGCCAGTTACATACATACACACACAACACACTCACACTGACATACACACACTCTCGCTCACACTGACATATACACACTCTCGCTCACACTGACATACACACACTCTCGCTCACACTGACATACACACACTCTCGATCACACTGACATACACACACTCTCGCTCACACTGACATACACACACTATCGCTTACACTGACATACACACACTCTTGCTCACACTGACATACACACGCTCTTGCTCACACTGACATACACACACTCTTGCTCACACTGTCATACACACACTCTTGCTCACACTGACATACACACACTCTCGCTCACACTGACATACACACTCTCCCTCACACTGACACACACTCTCGCTCACACTGACATGCACACACTCTCGCTCACACTGACATGCACACACTCTCGCTCACACTGACATGCACACACTCTCGCTCACACTGACATGCACACACTATCGCACTGACATGCACACACTATCGCACTGACATGCACACACTCTCACTCACACTGACATGCACACACTCTCACTCACACTGACACTCACACTGACATGCACACACTCACACTGACATGCACACACTCTCACTCACACTGACATGCACACACTCTCACTCACACTGACATGCACACACTCACACTGACATGCACACACTCACACTGACATGCACACACTCACACTGACATGCACATACTCACACTGACATGCACACACTAACACTGACATGCACATACTCACACTGACATACACACACTCATTCACACACTGTCAGTTTTTAACTTACCTGCTGCAGGCATCTCTTTGCTTTGAGCTCAGTGTGAAGGAGGTCTCAGCCAATCATGGGAGGCTTCGGAACTCTCAGCCGATCAGGAGAGTTGAGAAGTCTCACCTAATTGGCTGAGACCTCCTTCAATCAAGCTCCCCTGGACACAAGAAAAAAAAAAGACTGCTGCATAGAGCAGCAAAGTGCAGCCCCTGCCCCATTGAAGGACCGGCCCTGTGAAGGCTCCTAAATTACAAAACTGGCATGAAGCTCAGAGCGGTGAGCATATATTGGTAAGTGCCCGTATGGTTCCATTTAAAAAACTTAAAAAGTCTTATGGGCTATAGCCCCAGATCTTTTGGAAACCTAGCAACGCCTCTGAGAGGCAGCATTGGAGGATGTCTGTGGACCAGGGCGGTGCACAAACTTTAAGCTTCTTGCTTGCCCGCAGAGGGGCTGGTGACGGGAGATATTTGATGTGTATTGTCAGTCACCTCCTGATGGTGGCTCTGGTAATAGGCATTTGTCACTAGCAATTGTTGGATGCCTCAGTAAAATTGCTATTTTATGGGTAAAACAAGTCCTATGATAATTGGTAATGATGATTTCTGTGAGAACTGTGGTCAAATGTTATATGACCTCAGTTTTCTGATTGAAAACACAAGTAATTTATTTTATATTAACATCCATAGGGTCATAGGAGTTCTAGACTATCGCCTATAGATCAAGATGCATGCGGCTATTGCATCTTATTGCCAGTATGTGAAGTAAAAAAATGGTATTACACTTCTATCCTTGCTTGTAGAAGAAAAAAAAAGAAAAAAAAATGTGTAAGCTTGGAAGTATTATAGTGTGTGCTGTGTTGATACAGAAGTGTAAATATTTTAATAAAACCCTGCATATGAAACATCTTTATGACATGCAATAAAAATGTCCCTAAGGAGTAATTGTGTTGAGATTAGAAGTGAACTACAGTAAAAAAAAAAAATATATAAAGTTTATTTAGATATATATTTGAAAATACATAAAAAGGTACCACAGCCAGAACATCAACCAACAGGGACACCTAACTGTTTTTATGACTAAGAACTGCTTTCGCTGCTGCCTGAATTTGAGGTTACAAAGGAATAGCTCTGGAGACTGCCTTAGTGGGTAATCACACTATCTACATGTCTTGCTTTTTTACTATTTGCAAGTCAATTCAAATCAGCATTCAGTAAATCACAATATACACCCTTAACATTCCCTGAATGACACAAGAAAGGTTTGTAAGAACTTTGGGATGCTGTTGCCATAGCTGTACTTCTCTTTCACTTGGGTGAGTAATTTGCATTGATTTAGAAGATGATGTGGCTGTGACCAATTTTGGAGAGTGTTTGCAGTAGATTTTGCTGAAGGAATTGTTTGTCACAGCAGTTTAGCACCATGTGCAGTTTCCACAAATGAAACTATGTTTTTTTTTTGTACTGTGTTCTGCGCTTGAACCCTTGCACCGTTTGTCATTAAACTTAAAAGCCCTATACCAGCATGGACTAACCGGCCTATTTTATATCAGCATATTTGCAGAGTCGTATGTTCAAAGGCAGCGGAGTTTTGTTAAAGCAGCATGGAACATCGTTGGTTCCTACGGGTAAAGTATGCTCAAGAAAACATAATTATTTGTTAGGAAATAAAAGTTGCACATTTAGGATTTTACAAGTGTTGCAAAGCTTAAAAATATATAGGATTTATAAAATACTGGCTCCATGGTGTTAGGTCTGATTGGAGTAAACATGTCCATTTCCATAAATGTGTTTTGATTATTGTAAAGATTTTGGAACAGGTTCTCCAGATAAAATGATATTATATATGGTACAACTTATGATTGCCTTTTTTTATTATGTTTTTAGCACATTGCTTGTTTTAATGCTTTATACTTCTTTTATACAACTTAAGGACAAAAGCACTATTACCCTTAAGCTTCTGCACTGTATACAGCGAAACGCCCAAAATAGCCACCAACAAAGATGACCATTAAGCAAAGTGGGATGCTGATGTCACTACTTGGGGACAGATGGATGCATTCACATCTGTTTCAGCATCCATATTTTAGATTTCATTTCTGTGTAAAGTTCATTCAAAAGCTATGACATAATAAGGTAGGTCCCTATGCTGGCTGGTAAATGTAAAAGTGGTGTTTTCATCTTTGTTCGATCATATACTGGAACAAACAGACAACATAAAAGTGCTTAACACCGCCGATATAAGCATATTTTAACCCTTTCAGTGCTGTAGGGAACAGCAATTGTGTTCCCTACACCACTGAAAGGGTTAACCCTGTATAAATAAAAAGGCTGGGGGAGCTATGGGAGCTCCCCCTCTGCCTGCCACAATAATACCGAGGCTAGCTAAATCCCCCTGCACCATGAAAAAATAAATGTAATGGCCCCCATGATCTGAGCACTGGAACGTCACATTACCTTCAGCGCTCTGATGTCAGGTACGCGAAGAAAATGTGAGAAACAGCATGGGAACATAGTTGTGCATCTGGACACAATGATTCTTGCTTGCCGGCAGAGTGCTGGAGATGGTAAGCTATTTTTTTATGAAGGGCTTGCGTTTTTAGTCTCCACTCTAGGGACTTGACTTGTCTGCCTCACGCTAAATACAGTGCTGGGTGCTAAAGTGTAAAGCAAGTGACTAGTAAGAGCATATTTATTTTTAAATCTTTCAGTGCCAGAAGGGTCATTACACATCCTTATAGTGAATGTCAGGTGGATGGGATTTTTCCATCACCTTAAGCCCACCATTACTTGAATTTTTTTTCACAATATAACTATTTGCATTTTCCTTTTAATAGTATTGTGCTAGATGATTATATCTAAATCCAAAAGGTAAATACTTTGTTTACTGTATTCTGTGTTTTGAATTATATCCATATTCTTCTGGTTTAACCCCTTTGCGGAATAGAATGGGTCAGGCACGTCCATGGAGAAATTCCCTTGCCAAAATAGGACATGCCTGGCAGGTCCTGTAGTGGAATTAGCTTAAGAAGAGATCAATGATTGCTTCCTTTGCTTAGCTGGTGTTGTTGAAATGCTTCAGTGTTGTAATAAAACTGAAATCTGATGTCTAACTGTAGGTAAGTCAGTGATCACTTCCGTCGCTCTGTGGACTTTGCTTGACTGTCTCTAGAGGCAGTCAGCAACATGACAGTAATACTAAATATATAGGCTAAGTTAGCATTAGATCTAGGGTTAGGTTAGAATTAGGGTTGGGATTAAAAGGTCACTGTAGAAGAAAATGGTTAGGCAAAAGCCATATGCTACTTTCAGTTTTTTCCCTATAACTGCCAAAAAAACAGAAACACATGTAAGCATTGGTTATTGCTATATGTAAGACACATTTTAAAATATATTTATCAGATATTCTTATTAGCATTTGTAGATGTGTAAAAGATGTTTCATGTAAAAGTTAGAAAAAGTGTTATTTTTTCACATTTTCATCATATTTTATTATTGTTTTTATAGTAAATTATATTATGAAAATAATATAATCTAAATAAAGCCCTTCTTATGCTGATACAAAATTATATTAAACTTTTGTGTGTACAGGAAAAGGAGATTAAGGAAAATTTACAGCTAAACACAAACACCACCTAAGTGTTAAAACTGACTGTATCACTATAGGTAAAAAACATGCCCAAAAAAGTTGTGTCACCAAGAGGTTAAGTAAGCTAAAAATAGCTTCAAATGTGTCAGGTCCCTTTTGTAGTATACCTATGGATGCAGACGCATTTCAAATTTAGAGGAAAACTTTTTAATAAGATTACCGTATTTGCTCGATTATAAGACGAGGTTTTTTCAGAAAAAAAAATCTCGTCTTATAATCGAGCAAATACGGTAATCTTACCCCTCGTCTTATAATCGAGGTCTCTTATAATCTGACCTCAAATTGAGGTCAGATTATAAGACATGGATCCAGGTCCCCAGCAGAGCTGCAGGGTACCTGGATCCCCCTCTCTAGCAGCAGGGGATGTCTGCGCAACGAGCGCAGACTCCCCTGCTTCCGCCCGGCACGACCGCCGGGGCTTCTGTGAAGAAGCCGGGAACTTCCGCTTTCGTCACAGAAGTCCCGGCAAGCGTGCCGGGCGGCAGCAGGGGAGGTCTGCGCTCATCGCGCAGACTTCCTCTGCTGCTCCACTAGGCACCAGGGACAATCGGGCAGCTGGGGGATGTCTGCACTATACGTGCAGATATCCTCCATGCTGCCCGACACGACAGACTATTATGACGGACAGCTGTCCGTCATAATAGACTGCCGTGTCGGGCAGCATGGAGGATGTCTGCAAGTATCGTGCAGACATCCCCCGGCTGCCCCCACTAACCACCAGGGATCAAGGTAAGGGGAAGGGAGGGAGGGAGGGAGGGGGACAGAGAGACAGGGGGGACAGAGAGACAGGGGGGAGGGAGGGGGGCAGAGAGACAGGGGGGGCAGAGAGACAGGGGGGAGCGAAGGGGGCAGAGACAGAGTCAAGGGGAGGGAGGGGGTTAAGAGACAGAGACAAGGGGAAGGAAGGGGTTAAGAGACAGAGACAAGGGGAGGGAAGGGGTTAAGAGACAGAGACAAGGGGAGTGAGGGGGTTAAGAGACAGACAAGGGGAGGGGGGAGAGAGAGAGAAATGGGGGCAAGGGAAAGAGAAAGGCAGCATTGGCACATAAAAAGAAATAAAAACTAGAAATACATTTTTTGATATCATAATTTTTTATTAAAAAAGCAATTTACATATGAATATATACAAGTTGAACTTTTTTCCTATAGGTTAGTCTTATATTCAGGCTTTTAGTTTTTTTCCTAATGGAATATCCAAAGTTTGGGGGGTCGTCTTATACTCAGGGTCGTCTTATAATCGAGCAAATACGGTATTACTAACTGTATCTACACTGTGTTTTTTTATGTAATGTACTTGCTGTTTTTGCCTGCATATTGTGATATGTATTAGTATTTTTATTAAACCCGTGTTTTTACTTTTATGTATACCAGTCATTCAATATTCCTTTAGAATCCCTGTCTATATCTTCCCTTTCTGTTATCTTTTTTTATATTTACTCTTATTTAGCATTCTCACCCTTATTTTGTAAAAATAGTTTCAAGTCAGTTTCATTCCCTTTACATATAAGGAATAAATCATCTATATATCTATAATAGTGGGCCAAGTTTGCGCTCCATCTATAATTATTATAAATATATTTATTTTCATACACATAAAAAGATTTGCATAGCAGGTGTCGAACACTGTCCCCAATTCCCCAAAAATCGGGGATTTAACAGTGAAAAGTGGTGCAGTCCCAGTCCATTGAGAAAGATTAGAGAACAGCCTGGGGCAATTGCCCTCCTGCCCCCCTTGAAAGCTATCCCCTGGCCAGACCCATGTTTTACAAAGTGTGACTTGAGGAAAACAAGATGAAGCAATGGAACAAAGGCATAAACTGCTACACATTTAATAGCAGACAAAATAAATCACTATCACCATGTGAATAAACCAATACCCCAAAAAGTTATAATCTTGAATTCACACAACATAGTATTCCAAGCATCTGATTTCATTTGGACTTAAAACTGTACATTTTTTTTTAGATGTTTAGAATTGGTGTTAGTCATAAGTGCATAAAAGGGACACAGGGCCATAAAACTGACAATAAAGTTGTAGTTTAAAAATTTTTTTTTACACATAAGACTATTATAAGGTGGCCTTCCAAGCTTTGGATCTTCATGACAAAAAAAAGGTCTGAATATAAGAGATCCTGAAGTAATATAAATTAGCAAATCTATATTTTAGCCATCAAGTAGGGTTGCCACCTGGCCGGTATTTTACCGGCAGGCCCGTAAAAAATTAGCTTGACCCCAATGTTAAGTCTATGGAGGTAGTAGCATGGCCGGTATTTTTTTGAAGAAAAGGTGGCAACCCTACCATCAAGAGATGTTTCAGCTGCAAATAGTGCACTTCTCCATGTCATACATTACATTTGCTGATGCCCCAAGATGACACATGCACAATGTCCTACACACAATCTCATATACAATGTTACACACAGACACATCCAGTTTTTATAGTCCCACTTCTCACTCAATGTGTTTTTCCATTCATGCTTTCTTTCATGTTTCTCTTGTGTCTTTTCCTTTCCATCTATCTTTTTTCCCCTTCCACTATGTTGTTTCTTCCATTTTAAGGCCAATTTAAACAGAAATTTGACTATTAAGGTAGCAGTCATTGGTAAATAAGGGATATTATTTCATAAGGAATGTGGTGTGGATTTTAAAGGACTACCCCAGACTAAAAAAAGAAAAACTGATCAATAATGACAAATTAAAGGGTTTATTCAACAACAAGAATTGCAGGAAACTGAGATGGGAATTAGAAACTTTAGGCCAATGTAGCCAAGTTGGAAAAATTATTCAATGCAGTGAAATAGGAGAATTATTCCAACTTGGCTACTTTGGCCTTAAGTTTTACATTCCTGTCTCAATTCCCTGCAATCCTCTCTTTATTGAGTGGACCCTTACAAAAATACATATTTTTTTCTTTTAGTTTTAGAGCAATGCTTAACTTGAAATACCTTCTGCAGGCTTTCTCCTGGGGATTTGATCTCTCACCATGAATTCTTAAGCTCTTATGTCTAGTGGGAATAAAAAGCAAGTTATGTTGTATCAAGACATCATTTTTATTATTTATATAAACAGACAGACAAATACAGAAGTTGAGAATTACACATCACCAGAGGCTAATAGGTATACAAAACTGAATCTTAACATGTACAACATGTAACAAAGAAGAGATAGAGGAAATATGACAGGAACATTTTATCAACACAGTAAAGTAGGGGGAAACGTGTAAAAGAAAAAAAGAATACCACAAGAGGGCACAGTCTTAAATTACATGGGCGAAGAGTAACATCAAGAATTACTACTTTACTGAGAGAATTGTGGATGCATGGAATAGCCTTCCAGCAGAAGTGGTAGTAATTAATACAGTGGAGGAATGTAAACATGCATGTAATAGGCATAGAGCTATCTTAAATATTAGATAAGACCACTGACAAATCGGAATTTTAAAAATTGTTTAGCGCACTGGATGGGCTGAATGATTCGTATCTGCAGACAAATTCTTACATTCTCATGCATAAAATTCTCATTAGCTTTAACAAGCTAACATAACGGATGATTTTATCAACAAACGCACCACTTCAAACACTTTCAGCTTCCGAATTTATTTCACAACCATATCCACAACAAAGTGTTGTGTGAAACATGTCCTAGCTCCACTTGACCCATCAAACAACAAGTTTTCTATTTGTTTTTGTTTTTTAGCTTCTGACAGCTCAGGTGGAAATTCTAATTCTAATTACTCAGAACATGTTCTAATTGTCCTTCACTTAGGTGACTCTAGAATGAGTTATAACTAGTTTTTGGAAATACTGTTTTTGCATATATTGTTACACACATTGCCATTCAATGTATGAAGATGAAACTCACTTGTGATTAGTCTGTATATAGCTTTGGTGTAAAGCACAGGTAATGTGCACCAGAAGCAATTGGTGCATTTCAAAAGGTGGTGTGGACTACTGTATCCAGAAAACAAAACATTAAAATTACATAAGAATTCATATAAATTATTTTTGTAATTTAGGAGCCTTTTGGCAAATTTCAAAGGTTGTATGCACTAATGAATTCAGAAAAAACAATATTAAATGGAAATGATACAAAAGGTTTCACATGATTTTTGTGTAAATTACTACTTTTATACACTGAATTGTGCCATCTTTTCAATCATCAACTCTTTCAGTGGTTCTCGGTTGCAACCAACGACCCTGTCACATGTAGTCACCATCCTCCACCAAAGTGCCACCAAGTGGAAAAAGCAACGTATCCAGCCACCAGTGCTTGGTGAAAAGTCTGTATCACTGGATAACTATGTCATTGGTGCACAGTCGTTATCATTGTTTGCTGTAATGCAAACCCAGGTTTTTGAAATAGTTTCATTCATTTCCCACTGTTTTCCAACAGTATTTGCCAAGATGAGACTTCATAGTAAAATAAACTAACATAAAGAAGCTTATTGTCTTTTTCCTAAGTTGCAAGCAGTAATGCAGAGATAGATTATATCAGAAGAGCAGACACACATTCAGAATGTTTTAAAACATTTCATTTGGATGAGAAAAATAATGCAATACATGAAGATGGAACAGGATATATTTTACTATTGGTTCATAGGGTTGGTAGTGAAAGGGGTTAAGAGGCAGGTTCTTGGTAAGGATAGTTTACCATAATTAAACTCTGAACAGGTTTAAAATGTATGCATATACATCTGGCATCAGATGTGCTGGAAAGTAGAGGTTACTACTGAGTTTGAGCCATACTGTGTAAAAACAGTTAACTTGTTATCCCAGTATACAATTTATAGCAGATTTTGATAAGGAGAACTTTTAATACATTAATATGATTCAATAGCACAGCAGAAAATACCATTACATACCATCTGATGTCTCATTATTGTGTGCAGCATAAACCAGAGGAAGTCTAGAAAGATTAGCTGACATCAAAGACATTTATGATGGTAGATGAATTTTCAGGCAAATGCAATATTATTATGAGGAATAAGTAATGAAGCAGAGATAAGAAAGCAATTGCCTGAAATGTGAATATTTAAAATTTTCTTGACATTTTTCTTCTATCAAAAGATCCAGCAATTCTATTTATTTATTAGTTTTACACAATGCATTTTTTTCAACAATTTTTCATGCCTCAAATATTTGAGTACAATAATTTAACCTTCAGCGAATGTTTTTTTTACCTAACATAATTCTGCTACAAAAACAGACTTTTTTTTTTACAACTAAGTTCTGCTATTGTTACAATACATAATATGTGTCTCACTAAATGAACATTTATTAATATTTAAACTAAATTTAGTTTACAAGTAGCATCAGAGACACATAATTTAGCTCACACTTACAATTACAGTGTATAGCTAGTGTTATTAGTAGGGTTAGTGCAGGGGTAAGCAACACTAGGCACTCCAGATAATGCTGGCAAAGCAAGGGAAATGTAGTCCACAATATCTGGAGTGCTGACAGTTGCTGGGCCGGGGGGCAGGGAGGCAATTGCCCCCCAGGCCGCCCTAATGTTTGTAAAACACGGCCGCTGGGCCAGTGTTAAAAAAAAAAAATGCGCTTGCAGGCAGAGACGGAGGTGAGAAGGGATCGGAAGATCCCCTCTCACCTCCGCTCTGCCTGCAAAGCTGCACGGGGAGCCGAACAGGCAGCACAGAGAAACCTCCATGCTGCCTGTTCTGCTCCCCGTGCAGTGTGCCAACACGGAAGTGCCGACAGTCACGTGATCGGCGCTCTGACGTCAGACGCGTGCCGATCACGTGACCTGTCGGCACAACCGCCAGGAGGCCGAACAGGCAGCATGGAGGGACCATGCTGCCTGCCACTAGCCACCAGGGAAGTCCTCCTGAAACTAGCCACCAGGGAAGTCCTGCCACTAGCCACCAGGGAAAAAGGTAAGGGAGGGGGCAAAAAACACTGGCATATTATTGGGCAAATTGGCTGGGGAATATTACATGGCAAATAAGACTGACATATTATTGGGCAAATTGGCTGGGGAATATTACATGGCAAATAAGACTGGCATATTATTGGGCAAATTGGCTGGGGAATATTACATGGCTAATAACACTGGCATATTATTGGGCAAATTGGCTGGGGAATATTACATGGCAAATAACACTGGCATATTATTGGGCAAATTGGCTGGGGAATATTACATGGCTAATAACACTGGCATATTATTGGGCAAATTGGCTGGGGAATATTACATGGCAAATAAGACTGGCATATTATTGGGCAAATTGGCTGGGGAATATTACATGGCAAATAACACTGGCATATTATTGGGCAAATTGGCTGGGGAATATTACATGGCTAATAACACTGGCATATTATTGGGCAAATTGGCTGGGGAATATTACATGGCAAATAACACTGGCATATTATTGGGCAAATTGGCTGGGGAATATTACATGGCTAATAACACTGAAATATTATTGGGCAAATTTACTGGGGCATATTAAATGGCAGAATAACACTGGCATATTATTGGACAAATCGTCTGGGGAATATTAAATGGCAGAATAACACTGGCATATTATTGGGCAAAATGGCTGGGGAATATTAAATGGCAATTAACACTGGTATTGGGCAAATTAGCAGGGGCATATTAAATGGCAGATAACCTTGGAATATTATTGGGAAAATTTACTGAGTCATATTAAATTGCAGAATAACACTGGCATATTATGGGACAAATTGGCTGGGGAATATTAATGGCAAATAATATTGGAAATGTGTATGTAATGGGGTGATGGAGGCATGTAAATGTGGTGATGGGGCATGTCCTGGTTTGCAACGTGGGTTATGGGTCATGTCGTAGGTGTGCAACGTGGGTAGGGGGGGTTCCCAAATTTGGGGATATTGGGTGTCTAAATCCTGGCATATTGAGGGGCATAATCCTGGCATATTTAGGGGAAAATCCTGGCATATTGAGGGGGCATCATCTTGGCATATTGAGGGGAAAATCCTGGCATATTGGGTGTCTAAATCCTGGCATATTGAGGGGCATAATCCTGGCATATTGAGGGGCATAATCCTGGCATACTGAGGGGCATGATCCTGGCATTTTGTAAGGGAAAATTCTAGCATATTAAATGGCAAATCCTGGCATATTGTGGGGGAAAAGCCTGGCAATATTCGTTATAAAACAAGGAAAAGATGGCCGTGGATGGGGAGGCGATTCGATGGTGCAATGGGCCACTTGACTGGATTTGCCCCCCAGGCCTAAGGCTGCCAGCCCTCCCCTGCTTCCTTTGTTCTATTTTTTCAGTTAACATTCAACCCGTATAGAGAACAGTATGTTTTGATCTAATATAACAATCCTTCTTAATTATTCTGTTTTCATTGCTTATTAACATACCTTTTCAGTATGACAACAGAAATGTAGTCTACTTATGATTACATTATAATGATAATTATACTTCAACTTTTAAAGTGCAACAAAACTTTATTTTCTAAAACTCTGTGTACACATATACTAACTCACCAATGAAATCTATTAAATACCTTTTAACATATTCAATGCAAGTAAATTCAGCAAGTGGCTGCTCTGATCTGAGTGAGCATTAACGCTCTCAAAGCACCAGCAGCCAGATCAACTCTCTGCTGAATAATAAAGGTAAAATGTAATACATCATGAAAGCAAAATATTCAATGAAAAGCTGCTTGACACCTAGTAGTGTCTCACCACTAGAAATCCCAGCAATCAACAGACAAAACACCTGTCCCACAAAATGTTATATTAGCATGAGGGAAATGCCATTCTCTGATCCAATACAGAATTATCTGAGCACACAACTCAGTATCTTCACCATGAACCAAAAGACCCTTAGGGTTCTGTATAATTGGAGGATCTTGGCAATGGAAGACAGAAGTAAGACATATCCATTAATGGTGTTTGACACTGATTTGGTTTCATTAAAATGAATGGTGTTAGTCGAACACTGTTCTGATGTCAATCATCTCTCTCTATTTGTCTACATTTTCTTCCTTTTTCACTTCAAGTTCAGTATATATAATGTGCACCTGAAGTGTAATGAGCCAAAGTGTAATGACTGCTGCAGTAAAAAAAAAAAAATATATCCTGAAGACAATATAATTATCTGTAGTAACTGCTGAGAACCTAGTATGTACTGTATGTAATGAGATGCCTTCACTGTTAAAAATCCTCTTGCATCTCTGAGATGTTTCTCCTGCAATACACTGAATGAGACTTAAACCGGAGTTCCTAGCATCCTTATATGCTTTTGTCACTACCATCTGAGTAATAAGGTGAACCAAGAACCAAAACCGTGTTGCAACTGGACCGCATACTGAAGGGCGGAGCCGGGGCATTCAGCCCCAAATGAAAACACTATAAAAATACATAAATTTATATATTAATCATATTTTTCAAGCTAATAAGAAAATATGAATTTGCACATTTTTAAACTACGCTAGGGAGTGGAGCAGGTTGAATGGGGTTATGTATAAAAACCTTAAACAAGAACTGTCTGTGCTTCTCACCCTAATAATCTTAGCAATCGTTGTATAAACATAATATAAATGAGAGGATTTGGCTATAGGAACTGACCAAAGCATAATTAAGCAGCAGAAGGGAAACTTGAAGTGAATGGAGGCACATTGTGAAGCTGGAGTGAAGCCAGAGATGGAGCCACAGATCATGTCACATCATGAAAGGTAAGGGGAGAGGTTATCAGAAACCAGTATACGAAATTATAATTTTCTAAGAAGAAACAAACATTTCTGACTTGGGATTGTATATGTATGTGTATAAAACTGTGTGTATGTGACCAGAGGCGTCACTAGGGTTGGTGTCACCCGGTGCGGTAACTCATGGTGTCACCCCCCTGGATTTCCTCCAATACCATGCCAAACAGATTCCTTAGTAATGCCAGTCAGATGGCCCATTTTATATGCCACATACAGGAGCCCCACAAATTATGTCACACACAGGAGCCCTTTAACTATGCCACACACAGGAGCCATAACTATGCCACATACAGGAGCCCATAACTATGCCACATACAGGAGCCCCATAACTGTGACACAAAAGAGCCCCATAAATTATGCACACCAAAGCCCCATAAATTATCCCTCACCTTGGAGCCCAATTAATTGTGCCACACACACAGGCGCCCCTTAATTATGCCACACACAAGTGCCCCATAATTATGCCACACAAAAGAGCCCCTTAATTATGCCACACATGGGGCCCAATAAATATGCCACACATGGGACAGCCATTAATTATGCGACAGACAGGAGCCCCACAAGGTGACAATTGTACAATTTGAAAACAATACATATCTATAAACACAGACATCTCTCTATAACTAGTTGCATTTTTACTTATTTGAATTATTTAATATTCTATTTAATAAAAATGTTATTGAAAAATTGCATTCCTATTTTTTATTCCATTCTTCTGCACCCACATTGCACCTAAAGGACTTAACACAGCACCATACAGTACCCACAGAACTTGCCATGCACCTTTATTGCACCCACAGCACTTGGCTTGCACTCATATTGCACCTACACGATTTGGCATGCCAGTGTCACTTTGCCCCACAGACCATGCCACAGCATCACTTTGCCAATTAAAATATGACAGTATTTAACCCCTCGATATGACAAGATTTAGCCATTCAATATGCCAGGATTATTTAGCCACTCAATATGCCATGATTTAGCCATTCAATATGCCAGGATTTAGCCATTTAACATGCCAGGATTTTGCCCCCCAATATGCCATTTAATATGCCAGGATTTTGCCCTACAATATGCCATTAAATATGCCAGGATTTTGCTCTCAAAATGCCAGGATTTTGCCCCCAATATGCCATTTAATATGCCATGATTTTGCCCCCCCCCAATATGCCATTTAATATGCCAGGATTTTGACCCCCAATATGCCAGGATTTTGCCCCTCAATATGCCAGGATTTTGACCCCCAATATTCCAGGATTTGCCCCTCAATATGCCAGGATTTTGATCCCCAATATGCCATTTAATATGCCAGGATTTTGACCCCAATATGCCATTTAATATGCCAGGATTTTGCCCCCCCAATATGCCATTTAATATGCCAGGATTTTGCCCCCCATTGTGCCATTTAATATGCCAGGATTTTGCCCCCCCCCCCCCCCACCAATATGCCATTTGATATGCCATTTGATTTTGCTCTCAATATGCCAGGATTGTGACCCCCAATATGCCAGGATTTTGCCCCAATATGCCATCTAATATGCCAGGATTTTGCCCTCCAATATGCCATTTAATATGC
The DNA here is from genome assembly GCA_036172795.1 of Pelodytes ibericus. NCBI lineage: Eukaryota > Metazoa > Chordata > Amphibia > Anura > Pelodytidae > Pelodytes > Pelodytes ibericus. The sequence continues at coordinate 126,478,611 of CM069859.1, forward strand.
CAGGATTTTGCCCCTCCAATATGCCATTTAATATGCCAGGTTAGAGCCAATTAATATGGATTTTTCCCTCAATATGCCATTTAATATGCCAGGATTTTGCCCCCCAATATGCCATTTAATATGCCAGAATTTTGCCCCCCAATATGCCATTTAATATGCCAGGATTTTGCTCTCAATATGCCAGGATTTTCCCCCTAATATGCCATTTAATATGCCAGGATTTTGCCCCCCCCCCCCCCAATATGCCATTTAATTTGCCAGGATTTTGCCCCCCAATATGCCATTAAATATGCCAGGATTTTGCCCCCAATATGCCATTTAATATGCCAGGATTTTGCTCTCAATATGCCAGGATTTTGACCCCCAATATGCCGGGATTTTGCCCCTCAATATGCCAGGATTTTGCCCCCAATATTCCATTTAATATGCCAGGATTTTGCCCCCCAATATGCCTTTTAATATGCCAGGATTTTGCCCTCCAATATGTCATTTAATATGCCAGGACAGAGCCAATTAATATGCCAGGATTTTGCCCCTCAGTATGTTCGTTATGCCACCCTCCTCCCCCTTCCCCAGCCAGTACTTACCTCCTTGCTGCTGTCTTCCGGTGCAGGTCCGTGGCTGTGAGGGAAGCATTGTGCGCTCCCCTCCAGCCACGCGGATCAATAACGTTTGTTTAAAAAAAAGTTTTAACAAACTTTATTGATCCGCGCGGCTGGAGGGAAGAGCAAAACGCTTCCCTCACAGCCATGGACCTGCACCGGGAGATGGCAGCAAGGAGGTAAGTTTTTTTTTTTTTAATGCAGGGGGTGCCGGCAGCACAGGTGTCTCCCCCGTTTGGCGGTGTCACCCGGTGCGGCCCGCACCCCCCTCGTGATGCCACTGTATGTGACTGTGCATGTGTGGCTGAGTATGACTGTGTGTGTATGCATGAGTATGTGGCTGTGTATGCGTGACTATCCGTGTGTGTATATGTGACTGTGTGTGTTTGAGGGTGGGTGAAAAGGTGATAAAATAATAGTGACACATCTTTATATTCATATTTTATAATTTGTCGTGAAAAATGCGTCTTACGTGTGACTTTTTATATTCGTATCAAATAGGGCTTAATACCTTAGTGCCAAAAGCAAAACAATACCGCTATATTATGGCCTTTCAACTTACAAATATAAAAGCCATATATTGCTCTAAGAAATTTTTTATTTAAGGAAAATGTGCTTCAAACATTTGCTATTATGATTAGAAGAACTATATTTTAACTGATTAACCTTGTATTGTTATTAAGGCATGCATTCTACTAGATCTCTGAAGGTGTGCTGTGGTATCTGGCACCAAGATTTTAGCAGCAGATCTTTTAAGTCCTGTAAATTGTGAGGCAGGGCCTCCATGGATTGGACATCATGCTCGAGTGGATGGAGATCTAGAGAATTTGTAGGCCTAATCAACATCTTGAACTCGTTGTTCCTTAACTATTTTTGCTTTATGGAAGCGGTCATGAACCTTCTTAAAGAGGCCAATGACATCAGGGAATACCTTTTCCATTAAACGGTGTACATGGTTTGCAACAATACCTAGGTAGGTGGTACATAAAGTAACACCCACATGAAATGCAGGGACCAAGGTTTCCCAGAAGAACATTGGCCAAAGAATCACACTACCTCTGGCTTGCCATCTGTCAGTGGTCATAATTATATGGCTGATCGGTGTGTGTGTGTATATATATATATATATATATATATATATATATATATATAAAAATATGTATTGCTTTGACTACTGTTGGTGTTTATTGCAGAATATAAGGTTTCTGATAAATTGTATTTAAAAAAAAGATAAGTGAAGAGATTGTGATCGTAGTATACCAGGGGGTTTTGATCAGGTAATATAAATGGCATCTGCCTGGGTTGTGATTAGGTAGCAGACTGCTGGGAAATGTCCTGTAAGTAAGGAGTGCTACCATGAGTCTGCCCTTCATGTAGCATTGATTTAGTTACCTGATCATATCAGAGGGTATACATATACTTTTAGTGCTTGTCAAATTGGCAACAGAGTGAGTGATTCTGTTGCCGAATTCACAGCTGCCATCTCCCAGATGTGTTTCCGGGGTTTGTGTGCTCTCTGTTCGGATAACACAAACCCCAAAAATACACAATGCGGCGCACTCCTAGCTCATATGGAGTATCCGCCACTGGCTGCACGGGGTGGGTTGATTTTGGTTTCCTTAGGAGTTAGGAAGACCAGGAACCAGAGGCGTCGCTAGGGGGGGGGCTATTGGGGCTGAAGCCCCGGATCTCCCCCCGCCATAGCCCCGAATGGAGACTCTGACCATGCCCCCTCGAGCTTGGCTCCGCCCCCTCACAGTCGATCCCGCCTCCTGTATGCTGCAATCTGTATGCTGAACAGCACCAGACTCTGCCCCCTCACGATCGGCTCCGCCCCTCATGATTAACTCCGCCCCCTCAAGCTTTGCACGTGAGTGTTTGTCAGAGTGTGAGTGGCAGAGTTATTAGTGTGCATGTGTATGTATGTGAGTGGCAGAGTGTAAGTGGGTGTGAGTGGCAGAGTTATTAGTGTGCATGTGTATGTATGTGAGTGGCAGAGTTATTAGAGTGTATGTGTATGTGAGTGGCAGAGTGTAAGTGGGTGTGAGTGGCAGAGTTATTAGTGTGCATGTGTATGTATGTGAGTGGTAGAATGTAAGTGGCAGAGTGTGAGTGGCAAAGTTATGAGTTTGCATGTGTATGTATGTGAGTGGCAGAGTGTAAGTGTATGAGTGAGTGTGGCAGAGTGTTAGTGTTTGGAAGAGTGTAAGAGTGAGCTATGAGTGTGCGTGTATGTGTGTGGCAGAGTGTAAGTGTGAGCAGCAGACATGTGAGTATTGGAGAGTATAAGTGTGAGCAGCAGACATGTGAGTGTGCGTGTGAGTGAGTGTAAGCGTGAGTGGCAGAGTTATGAGTGTGCGTGTGTATGTGTGTGAGTAGCAGAGTGTGTGAGTGCAAGCGTGAGCAGCAGAGTTATGAGTGTGTGTGAGTGGCAGAGTGTATGTGCTGCGAGAGTGAAAGTGTGAGTGGCAAAGTTATGAGTGTGTGTGAGTGGCAGTGAGATTACTAGGAGAAAATGTGATTAATTACTATTATATTATTAATATTGAATGTGATAATCAAGTGTGAAACTGTGTTCATACCATTTTTATTTTCACACTCGATTATCACATTCAATATGAATAATAGTGATTCATCTTTATATATAGTCTTTATATTGTTGGCAATGAAAGTCCATACACATGGCAATAAAAATCCCATGTACCTCGTATTAAACCCATACATTATGAATGAATGAGCTGCTCATTATATTATGGGCTTTACTCATGAAAGAGAGAAGTGCAGGGAAGTGAGATGGGAATTTCAGAATTAAGGCTAAAGTAGCAGAGTTGGAAAAATTCTCCCATTCAGTTAAATTCCCATCTCAATTCCATGCACTTCTCTCTTTTATGAGCTTGGTAGAAGGAGCATACCTTCATAACTCAGCCTAATCTCCCCAGGTTTTGACCCCTTTTTATTAAAAAAAAATAAATATTTGTGATGCGTGTGAGAGTTGCAGGTTTACACACGTGTCTGCATGGCAGAATGTCTGTGTGGGAAAGGGGGTCTGTGTGTAAGGTTGTCTGGATGTGTGTGTGTAAGGTTGTCTATGTAAGGGTATTTTTGTGGTGGGGGGGGGTGTTAGGGTGGTTGTCTGTGTGTGTGATATCCCCTATATTATGGCATATTATGAGACTGGTAAATGTTGTATGCAACGTACACAAATTTTTGTATGCTCAGTTATTTTGAAATCATGGGAATTTGCTCACATACAAGTGTGTGTGTGTGATGAAAGTTGGTGTATGTAAGTGGGATTGTGTGTCTCTGTGTGTAAGGGTGTGTGTATGTATGTGTGACTGTGCAGGTGTAAATGTGTGTGTATTTGTGGCTGTGTATTTTTGTGTATAAGTGTAACTGAGTAATGTGAGTTTTTTGTGTGCTGCGAGTCTTATTGTATATTGTGGTACAGTAATGTGCAGCATGAGTGTGTGATGCACATTACTGTTAGTTTTTTTGCTGTAGAGTCTATGTTATATTCACACATTGCACATTAATGTGACTTTTATTGCTGTGGAGGTAGACACATACACACACACATACAGACAGATACACACATACAGTTGGTCACTGGCAGACATCCAGTCAGTCACACACACAGTGAGTCAGTCACAGACAGACCCACACACACACATATAGTCAGTAACAGACAGACACACACATACAGTCAGTCACAGACAGACACACACATACAGTCAGTCACAGACACACACACATACAGTCAGTCACAGACATACACACATACATTCGGTCACAGTCAGACATACAGTCAGTCACACACACATACAGTGGGTCACATAAACACACAGTCACACACACACATGCAGTCAGTCATACACACACACACTTTTACGATAAAAAAAAAGTGCATCTATCAATATGTCCCCCTCCTGGCTGCTATACCTTATTCTAGCCTGATCTGTGCCCTGCTGTTGTTTCTAGCCCTGCTGCGCACACTCACCGCTTGGGCACTATAGTACGGTGCATGTGGGGATGGAGCAGGAAGACTGTGCAGGAAGACTGTGCAGCTGGTGCACACACTGCTCCCCCGCGCTCCGCTGGATAAATAAAATGATCCCAGCGGCGAGGGCACCATGCAGGGACAACAATAACTGGGCGCCAGGTATAATTTCCCCCGATTTATACCCATATATACCTATTGTTCATTGGCGTCAATTATATCAGTCTGTATGCCGCCTAAGCATGTGATCTTATTTACTCCAGTTCTATCAAATCTGTCATTGGCTCCAGCCCCGGATATTTTGGAGACCTAGCAACGCCCCTGCCAGGAAAAACCAATATTTGTGGAATGTATTCATGTTATCACTCTGAAAATCAGTCACAGTGATCACATGCAATAAATGACAATTCAATGGCGATACCATGTCCCTGGAAATAAAATAATAAAAAATTAATAAAAGCAATAAAAAAAAGTTTTAATTTTCCCATCCTTTATTATTCCCATTCCTGCACCGGTCCACCCCGGGGCCTAGTGGGAGCGGGGTACGTGTCTCGCGCCCCTCCCCCCGGGGATTGGAGGGCGAACTTCCAGCATCCAGCAGGGCTGTCACCAGGTCGGGTGCAGCCCTGTTGCAGACGCCAGCAGCTCCAGCGACGAGGTCCTCCAGGAGGAGAGGTACAAGGCAGACTTCCAGGGCAGTGAGTAGGCCTCAGGGGGGGAGGGGGAGGAGGGGGGCCGCAGCAGCGTTACCGGGTCTGAGGATGAGGGCCTGCCTCTCCCGCCTCCTCCTACTCCATTTATCAATTTTTCCCCTGTCCCTGCTCACCAAGTCTCTGTTGCAGGGCTCCTTCCCCCTCCTGCCTCGTCCTTTTGCTCACCTTTTTCTGTTTTGCAGACTCCGGGCTTTGACTCCATGCCAGGATACGTCTCCTCTCCTGTGCCACAGGCTGCGGGGGATATGGCAGTGCTTCCTTCAACGGCGCCCGTGCTGTCCGCGGTGGCTGGGAGCATCGGTGAGTCCAGGGGACATGGGGTGTTTTTGACTGGGAATGATAGTGGGGTTAGCAATGTTAGCAATAGCCAGCCATGGGTTGATGTATTAAATAGCTTGCGCGGGGTAATTGAACAGGTGGGTCGCGCGGCGGGAGCTCCCGGCGCAGCCGCGATGCAGGGCATTGACGGGGTGCTAGGGGGGGTGTGGGGGTCCCCTAATTTAAGCTCGGGCCTTGCAGAATTTAAGCTCGGGCCTTGCAGGCTCGGCATGCGTAGTGCCACCCCCCCTGTACCAACAACGGCGACAGTAGTGCCCCCGGCAGTTACGGCGCCAGTGGCGGTTTCTACGGCACCGCAAGTGGGGTTGGGGGACGAGGAGCGCCCTGTGGCGCCATTCGCGCACGCAGCTTCGTACATGTGCTGGTCGGGCCCCATCGGCCTCCACTTGAAGCCCGAAGTTAAGGAGCGAATTTGGAAGGGGGAATATATAGAAATATATTCTCTCCTTCCTCTGGAGGACGTCCCTCCTCCAGAAAAAGAATTGAAGGAATCCGAGAAGGAGAGGGAAAAATATAAGTACCGGAAAATTCCCAAGACTTACGGGAATTGGATTCGGGCTTTCTCCATTCTCGCTAGCGTTATTGGGGAAAAAGCTCCCGAAAAATGCTGCTCGCTGTTCTGTTACCAGGATCAGATCTGGAACGCGTGCAGGGTTTATGGGGGGCTCAGCTGGTGGAGGTACGACGAGCAATTCCGGCACCCTGGGTTGGGACCAGATGGACGTGGCATTGTGGCTGTCCATCATGACCCGGCCAGCTTCACACCAAGGGGGACTTACTTCCTTTCTCGGGGGGGCCGGAGGAATGGGCCAACCCGCTCCTTCGGCCACACAGCGACGCCCAGGTGGCTGCTGGCAGTTTAACGACGGCCAGTGCAAATTCGGCACAGGCTGTCGCTTTAAGCACGAATGCTCAGGGTGCGGGGGCAACCATCCCGCCTCCCGCTGTTTTACACAAGGGTGGCGATAAAGGGGACCTGGCCGGAAAGGGGGAAGACGCCAGTGGCCGTCGGGGCAATGCGCCCTTGGCTAAACAAATATAATAATCGTAGGGCAGCGGAGCTCTTGCTCCGCGGGTTTGAGGAAGGGTTTTGGATCCCGTTTCAGGTCCGGGAGGGTTTGTTTTATTTAAAGAATTTACGTTCGGTGGACGAACACCCAGAGGTGGTTCGGGTGAAGCTGGGTAAGGAAATCGAGCTGGGTCGGGTAGCAGGCCCCTTTGAATCACCCCCCTTGGCGTCCCTTAGGGTGTCGCCGTTGGGGGTGGTCCCCAAAAAGGAGCCGGGCAAGTTTCGGCTTATCCAACACCTGTCATACCCCCATGGGGGGTCTGTAAACGACGATATTAGTGCAGAATTGTGTCGGGTATCCTACGCATCTTTCGATGTGGCCGTGGATATGGTTCGGGCTGCGGCGGTGGGGGCATTGATGGCTAAGACTGACGTGGAATCGGCCTTCCGTCTGCTCCCAGTTCACCCCGAATGCCATCATCTTCTTGGCTGTTACTTCGAGGGGCATTTTTACGTCGATCTATGTCTCCCCATGGGTTGTTCCATCTCGTGTTTTTATTTCGAATGTTTTAGCATGTTTTTAGAGTGGGTTGTTAAGGAAGAGTCTGGGTGCAAATCGGTTATGCACTACTTGGATGACTTCCTGCTTGTGGGCCCTTCCGGCTCACACGTCTGCAACCACTTACTACGGACGGTGCAATCGTTTTTTTATCAATTTGGGGTTCCGTTGGCGGCGGATAAAACGGAGGGTCCGGCCACCTGTCTTTGTTTCCTGGGCATCGAAATCGATTCGGTGGCGGGCGAGTGCCGCCTCCCGCAGGACAAGCTCCTCGGCCTTAGGGCCGAGATGTCCGGGGCTCGGGACTTGCGAAAAATTCAGCTGCGGAGGTTGCAATCACTACTGGGGAAGCTCAATTTCGCTTGCAAGATCCTCCCCATGTGGAGGGTCTTTAGCAGACGACTGGCCGCAGCAACGGCTGGGGTGTCCATGCCGCACCATTACGTTACAACGGTCGGTCATTGTGGCAGGCTAAAGAGGTGTCCAACGCGGCATTGCATCTCTATACGGATGCATCAGGGTCGGGGGGCTACGGGGCAATTTTGGGTTCACAATGGTCTGCCGAGACATGGCCCTCTGGTTGGGCCCAGACGGGCCTCTCCAGGAACTTGGCATTCCTGGAATTATTTCCCATTTTGGACCCGGTTGAACTATGGGGAACCACTCTGCGCAACCGCAGGGTGGTTTTCCATTGCGACAACATGGGGGTGGTCATGGCAGTGAACAACTTGACTGCATCCTCCCCACCGGTGGTCCGCTTGCTTCGGTCTCTGGTGCTCCGCTGCCTTGACTATAACATCACGTTTAGGGCTGTTCACATCCCCGGGTGCACAACATAACCGCTGATGCACTTTCTCGTTCACAGTGGGAGGTGTTCCGGGCGGTGGCACCCCAGGCGGATCCGGAAGGGATTCCTTGCCCAGCGGAATTATGGAACCTTGGGTTGGGCGAGTAGTCCAGTGGATTAGCCAGTCCGTCGCTGGATCCACTTGGCAGCGGTATGGTAAGGTGTGGAGCGAGTGGCTAGCTTTGGAGATGGCTCGGGGTGGTTTTGCTGATGATGGGGCTCGGCTGCAGGGCTTACTATGGTTGCTCTGGCATTAGGATGCCGCGGGCGTTTCCCCAGGGGCGGTTACAGCAAGGCTCTCTGGCCTTAGCTTCTGGTTTCGGGCCACCGGCCTGGGGGATGTTACGAAAGAGTTCTTGGTACGGCAGGCAATGAAGGGTTGGAGGGGGGGTCACAGGTCCGTGGATGCACGCAAGCCCGTGTCGGGGGCGTTATTGCTGGGCTTAGTTCACGTACTTCCAGCGGTATGTCGGTCCCCATTCGAAATGTCCTTGTTTCGCCTAGCTTTCTCTTTGGCATTCTTCGGGGCGTTACGGATCGGGGAACTAGTCAGCGCGGCTACCAGGGTAGCAGGGGGACTGTTGGCGGCGGACATGGTCAGGGAGCCGGGGTTCTTGCGTTTTGTGATTCGGCGCTCCAAGACGGACATGCTGGGAAAGGGGACCTGGGTTACTCTCCGGGAGGTCCCGGGGTCGACGGTTTGCCCGGTCTCATGCTTTGACCAATTTTGCTCGGTTCGGCATGTCGGGTCTCTTTCCTCTTCCTTGTCTAGGTTTCAATTCATTCAGGTCTTTCGGTTGGCGGTGGAGGCACTAGGCCTCCCGGGTAGCGAATTTGGGGGCCATTCCTTTCGCATTGGCGCAGCGTCCGAAGCAGCGAGGTTGGGTTATGCAGAGAGGGCGATTAGACAGATTGGGAGGTGGGAATCCCGTAGATTCCTGTCTTATGTACGGCCTCAAGGGCTGACCTCGGTTTCCTCTGCTTTACAATTACAGATGCAGCGGCTAGGAGGGTGTGGCTCATAGGCCACTCGTATATTTTTTGGGCCAAGAGTCGTGCAGCTGCGCGACCCGGGGGCGAGAATCTTGGCCTCTCCCGGACATTGGGCTAGGTTCGGAATCCGGGGTATGCGGTGGGTGCGGTTGCTACCCGAATTGGTCCAGCTGTCCCGGCTCCTAGGGGCACCTGACATTCTTTTGTTGCACCTGGGTGGGAACAACCTGAGGTCGGTTCCAGTGTGGAACCTTTGTGACACGGTGAAACGGGACCTGGCCAGTCTACTGGTCGTGTTTCCCAATGTTACATTGGTGTGGTCCGAGGTCGTGCCCCGCAATTACTGGCGATGCGCGCATAACCAGAGGGCCCTCGAGCGCTGCCGGGTCAAATTTAACAAACGGATATCCAAGTTTGTGCTGGGAGTGGGAGGGGTCACTATTCGCCATCGGGTGTTCGAGACTGATGCCACAATGTATTTTCGGAGCGATGGGGTCCACTTGACTGAAGTGCGCCTCGAACTCTTCAACCTTGCATTGCAAGATGGGTTGGAACAGGCCATAGCTAGGGTGGTGGGTAGTCCCCGCTGATTTAAGGCGTTAAACAGGCGGGTCTGTGGCGTGGGTTTTCGGTCCTTGCCAGTCAGGGGGTTGGTATTTGGTATAATGGAGTTGGGAAAAGTACAAGAAGGATGGGGCGCTCGGTCCTCCCTTAACCTTTTTAACGTGAAGTCAGTTCATTGGACGTGCCCACTGAGCTAAAAGAGCCGGCTAGTGGTTAGCATTGTGGTAAGACGGAATGGTTAAGGTATGGGATACCTTATGGGACGAGGAGGGGAGGCGAGCGCCTCTGAGGTAAAAATGTTATGCACTATGTTTATATGTTATTTAAGTTAATGTTTGGCTGGCAAGGGGTTAGATACTTTGTTAGGCTGTATCAGTTATATTTATATAAAAGAAAGGATGGTGGTTGGCGGATACAGTCTTATACTGTTTTAATAAATTTGCTTTGGCCTATTTATACCATCACCATGTCTCGTGTCCAGTTATTGGGGGGCGAAGGGGGGGTTGGGGGAAGGCATGTGGTTATCAGCGGGTGGGTTTCAGGAATCGGGCACTCTATCCCCTCTGAGTACATATATAAGCACCCTGGGAAATATGCAAATATTGGACAGGGCATGTATGAGTGAGGGGGAGTGTATGAGATGACTGACAGTTGCCGGGGGGAGGGGTCCCAGGGGAGGTGATAAAGGTCCTGGGACCCCTCTCCCCGGCAGCCATTTTACTGCAGAATCCTGGCCACGCTGCGCTGGCTATGGCTTCCCAGGTACCAGAGGGTAGGCCGTCGCCGGCCGCGAGGCCTACCCGGAGTGGTGCCGTGATGCGGCCAACCCCTTCCCCGGTGCCCCTTCTCACCACCAAGGGTAGTTCACTGCGCTCGGCTGGCATGGCTAGGCCTGAGACCCCTCCAAGCGGTTCCCCGCGGTCAGTGGCCCCCTCGTGCGCATCAGGTGGGGGGAGCAGGCCCCGGGCGTGCAGAAGGCAGCATGGCAGGCGGGTTAATGTACGGAGGGCGACTGGCTTATCTCCTGTTGCGCTGGACCGCCCTTCTGACGCTTCTCAGTCAGGCTACTCTGAGGAGGAGGAAGCAAGTAGCATGGCTGTCCCGGCACCCCGCTCCATGTCTGCAGTTCAGGGAGCTGCTGCTTATGTGACTGAGCCCTATGGTCACGGCAGGGGAGGGAGGGCTGCTAATATACCTGTTTCTTCCCCGCAACAGGCTGCTGCCAGCGCTATTCCTGCAGCACTGCAACCTTTGATGTCGCCAATTGTACAGGCCATTGATCAGACTGGATCATCGGTGCCTGTCACGGGTCTCTCGCCCGCCGGCTCCTCGGGTACTGGATTGGTGCCCCATCCCCTTGAGTTTGGGGATGAAGGGGTGGCGGGTGCTGGGATTTTATCGCCGGGTCTGAGTTTGTCGCCTGATTGGGATGGGTTGCTATGTGGCTTGCAGGCGGTGTTATTGCAGTTAGCGGCGCCGGGGGGTTCCGCCGGGCCTACAGTTGCGCATACCATTGATACACAGCTGAGGCGGGCTTGCCAGTGGCTAGCCCTGTCTCTCCTGTAGTTGCGCCAGCGAGTCCTCAGTTACCGGTCCCGCCTACTACTGCTATGGCATTGGCCGGGGGTCCGATAGCTGACATTGGGGTTCCGGTAGCAGGGTCATCAGAGGACCCCTTGCAACCGGTGGCGCTAGTGGCCCCGGTAGCGCACGGGGCATCTTATATGTGTTGGTCGGGCCCCTTGGGCCTGCATCTAAAACAGGACGTTAAGGAAAAGATATGGAAATGGGAATATCTGGAGATATTCTCCCTCATACCTTTGGAGGATGTGCCTCCACCGGAGACGGACTTGAAAGAGTCCGAAAAGGAGAAGGAGAAGTATCGTTACCGAAAGATACCAAAAACTTTCGGTAACTGGATACGGGAATTTTCGATCCTGGCTAGAGTGATTGGGGAGAAATACGGTTGTCAGGCTTTGAGGAAGGTTTTTGGATACCTTTCCAGGAACGGCCCGCGGTATTGTCTTTCCGGAATCTTAGGTCTGTGGCCACTCATCCCGGGGTGGAAAGGGAAAAACTAGATAAGGAGATTGCCTTGGGGAGGATGGCGGGCCCTTTCCAGGATCCGCCCATTCCGAACCTTCGGGTCTCACCGTTGGGGGTGGTGCCCAAAAAGGAGCCGGGAAAATTACGTCTCATTCATCATTTATCGTACCCACATGGGGGTTCGGTAAATGACGACATTGACGCGGAGTTATGCCGCGTGTCGTATGTGTCATTTGATGCGGCAGTTCGGATGGTGAGGAACGCGGGCCCGGGGGCCCTTATGGCTAAGACAGATGTGGAGGCCGCGTTCCGGTTGTTACCGGTGCACCCATAGTGCCATCATCTTTTGGGGTGCTTTTTTGAAGGGGAGTATTATGTGGATTTGAGCCTCCCAATGGGGTGCTCGATTTCCTGTTTCTACTTCGAATGTTTTAGCACTTTTCTAGAATGGGTAGTGCGGGTCGAGTCGGGTTGTCACTCGGTGCTGCATTATCTTGATGATTTTCTCTGTGTGGGCCCGTCTCGGTCAGAGGTCTGTGCCCATTTGTTGCGGCCTGTGCAGTTTGTGGCTCAGTCTTTCGGGGTACCGCTGGCAGGGCCGTCTTTAATAGTGATTGGACCCTGGGCAAGCATTTGCTTGGGCCCCCTGGATCCTGCCCCCTCCCCTGCATGCAATCCCGCCATCCATCGTGATGTTACCCCCCCCCCCTCCCACACACACACACACACACACACACACATATGCCATAATTGTTGTGCCATTCAGATGCCAGTAATATTGTAACTTTCGGATGCCAGTAATATTGTGCCAGTCAGAGCCCAGTAATATTGTGCCAGTCAGAGCCCAGTAATATTGTGCCAGTCAGAGCCTAGTAATATTGTGCCAGTCAGATGCCTGCAATATTGTGCCAGTCAGAGCCCAGTAATAATGTGCCAGTCAGATACCAGTAATATTGTGCCAGTCAGATACCAATAATATTGTGCCAGTCAGATACCAATAATATTGTGCCAGTCAGATACCAGGAATATTGTGCCTGTCAGAGCCCAGGAATATGGTGCCTGTCAGATGCCTGTAATATTATGCCAGTCAGATGCCTGTAATAGTGTGCAGTCAGAGGCCAGGAATATTGTGCCAGTCAGATGCCTGTAATATTGTGCCAATCAGATGCCTGTAATATTGTGCCAGTCAGATGCTTGTAATAGTGTGCAGTCAGAGGCCAGGAATATTGTGCCAGTCAGATGCCTGTAATATTGTGCCAGTCAGATGCCTGTAATATTGTGCCAGTCAGATGCCTGTAATATTATGCCAGTCAGATGCCTGTAATAGTGTGCAGTCAGAGGCCAGGAATATTGTGCCAGTCAGATGCCTGTAATATTGTGCCAGTCAGATGCCTGTAATATTATGCCAGTCAGATGCTTGTAATAGTGTGCCAGTCAGAGCCCAGGAATATAGTGCCAATCAGATGCCCAGTAATATAGTGCCAATCAGATGCCAAGTAATATAGTGCCAGTCAGATACCCAGTAATATAGTGCCAATCAGATACCCAGTAATATAGTGCCAATCATATTCCCAGTAATATAGTGCCAATCAGATGCCAAGTAATATAGTGCCAATCAGATACCCAGTAATATAGTGCCAATCAGATACCCAGTAATATAGTGCCAATCATATGCCCAGTAATATAGTGCCAATCAGATACCCAGTAATATAGTGGCAATCAGATACCCAGTAATATAGTGCCAATCAGATGCCCAGTAATATAGTGCCAGCCAGATGCCCAGTAATATAGTGCCAATCAGATACCCAGTAATATAGTGCCAATCAGATACCCAGTAATATTGTGCCAATATTGTGCCAATCAGATACCCAGTAATATAGTGCCAATCAGATGCCCAGTAATATAGTGCCAATCAGATACCCAGTAATATAGTGCCAATATTGTGCCAGTCAGATGCCCAGTAATATAGTGCCAATATTGTGCCAGTCAGATGCCCAGTAATATAGTGCCAATCAGATACCCAGTAATATAGTGCCAATATTGTGCCAGTCAGATGCCCAGTAATATAGTGCCAATCAGATACCCAGTAATATAGTGCTATCAGATGCCCAGTAATATAGTGCCAATCAGATACCAGGAATATAGTGCCAATCAGATGCCCAGTAATATAGTGCCAATCAGATACCCAGTAATATAGTGCCAATCAGATACCCAATAATATAGTGCCAGTCAGATGCCAAGTAATATTGTGCCAATCAGATACCCAGTAATATAGTGCCAGTCAGATACCCAGTAATAGTGTGCCAGTCAGATACCAGGAATATAGTGCCAGTCAGATACCCAGTAATATAGTGCAAATCAGATACCCAGTAATATAGTGCCAATCAGATACCCAGTAATATTGTGCCAGTCAGATGCCCAGTAATATTGTGCCAGTCAGAGCCCAGTAATATTGTGCCAGTCAGAGCCTAGTAATATTGTGCCAGTCAGATGCCTGCAATATTGTGCCAGTCAGAGCCCAGTAATAATGTGCCAGTCAGATACCAGTAATATTGTGCCAGTCAGATACCAATAATATTGTGCCAGTCAGATACCAATAATATTGTGCCAGTCAGATACCAGGAATATTGTGCCTGTCAGAGCCCAGGAATATGGTGCCTGTCAGATGCCTGTAATATTATGCCAGTCAGATGCCTGTAATAGTGTGCAGTCAGAGGCCAGGAATATTGTGCCAGTCAGATGCCTGTAATATTGTGCCAATCAGATGCCTGTAATATTATGCCAGTCAGATGCTTGTAATAGTGTGCAGTCAGAGGCCAGGAATATTGTGCCAGTCAGATGCCTGTAATATTGTGCCAGTCAGATGCCTGTAATATTGTGCCAGTCAGATGCCTGTAATATTATGCCAGTCAGATGCCTGTAATAGTGTGCAGTCAGAGGCCAGGAATATTGTGCCAGTCAGATGCCTGTAATATTGTGCCAGTCAGATGCCTGTAATATTATGCCAGTCAGATGCTTGTAATAGTGTGCCAGTCAGAGCCCAGGCACGTCACCTGTCGGCAAGTCCTCGATTTGCCGTGACGTGCCTGGCACGTCACCTGTCGTTAAGGGGTTAAAGCCATTTGCCACATATTAAACATCAAACAGCAGTTGCATTCACCACTGCCTTTGGTTACTTAAGGCAATCAGAATGACATCCTTAGCACAACATGTTTTTTTCCCCTTTCAAATTACTTTTTTTGGTAGACCTTTTTCATATTCTCCATTAAGGGAAAGGTTGTCCTCTGCATTTACAAAGGAAAGTAACAGTCTCGGAAAGCTATTTCACAAAATTAAGCAAAATGTTTCACCAGCAAAGAGTGAAAATTGAACATTGCAGCCTAATCAACTAGTAGTTTCTGATTATGTTATCCAGCAGGTTTGTGAGTTTACATCCAAATCAACAGAAGAACCTCTACCAGCCCATGTGGAAGGGACGTTTTCAAGTCATCGTAGCCATAGCAACTGCAGTCAAGACAGCGGAGATCAAGAACTAGACCCACATCTCACAATAAACACCTGCATTACCACTTATGGAAATGGAGGAGACCACTGCAAAAGAGGGTGATTGATGGACAAAAGGTTGTGATTGCAAAAATGCTATGTCTTTTTGTCATTGCCCTAGTGCTGTGCATGAGTGCAGATTCACATGATCGACTGGTAGAGTATACAGTAAGAAACAAAAGATCTAAACCTTGACTCATTGGATAATGATTTATACCTTGATAACAAAATATGAACAGGGGTAATGATAACGCTCATAAATTTATGAATGGAGACTTTGTCTCCATGTAGTGAAATGCTGACAGCCTATAAACCGAACGTTCGGTTTATAGGCTGTCGGCTTATGTAATACATGTAATCCTATTGCTATTCTATACGAAAGTCGTTCATTATGTCGGTTTATGGAATGTAAGTGTACTATGCTATTGTATTCTATAAACCGACTCTATTTCGGCTTATAGAATGTAATAGTACTACGAATGGACGAATGAACGAATGATTTTCGTTTATTAACCATTCGTTCATTCGGCTTTCGTTAGCTTAGCATTTTCGTTATTCGTTTTTCGGACGAATGGACGAAAATGCTATTTTCCGAAAACGAATGCACGTGTCTAATGAACTCTATACTATATTATTATAGTATATCGGATGACATGACATGTTTACTGACGATTACAAAACCTGTATATATCTAGTAACCACTACTTTAACTTATTAATGAACCTACAACTCCATACAGTTTCTAAGGATGTGGTTGTTTTGGGAGTATCCATGACTTGTAAGATCCCCAGGCTCAGGCTTCATATTTTTGTTTTTAACATGGGTTGCTGCTTTATTTATTGTGTATATAATATTCAAAGGTGTGTTGGTATTATATATATATATATACTATTTACACTATAACACATTAGATATTAGACAAAACATCATGTAATATTTTAAAGGTATTATGTACAATAGTGCAGACAAACAAATGGCATTCCAATATGTTGTTATGATTTGCAGATTGGATCTTGTTCTTTTAGAATTTGGCATATTTAATTTCCATCCAGCCTGCATTCCATTTTCATTGTGTATTATGATCATCCTGCTTCAGCAGAGCTGCTATTTAAGTGCACTTTCCTTACTACATTTCTGGCTAAACTGTACTACCTACTATTGTGGATTATAGGTATACCCTGTTTCTGTTAAGATGTTGCTTATATGCATGTACACTTACTCTGCTTGCTGGTCATATGAACTATGGTTCCCTGTTACAGTGGCTTATAAATATACTGGACCATTGCAAATCTTGTATACACCTGTTACTGCGGAATTACTGTATGTTGTCTGTGAACTATCCGAACTGTATCACTTGGTCGCTGTGGGTCACTGCACTGGAACTGCTATGAAATGCACCGTCTAGTGCCCAAAATGCATTTAAATTATAAAGTACTTAAATCTAGATGAAATTGTGAAATTTACAGAAACAAGCACTGCCCATACTAGTAAATTCCTTTTTTTTTTGCTGCAGGAACCAATGAGGATAATTTCATTCAAATGAATGCAATATCCTTTTTCTCTAGTGATGTCATCGGACAATGTGTTGCACTGTTAAGAGATCCTACTGTGTACAAGAGCAAGGTCACTCAGAGTCCACACAATGTATTCAATTTGAGAAGCACAGGAAGTGAGAAAACGTTATCTCCTCAGTGTCTATATAATCAGTTCTGCTGCACCTGCAGTAATCATGCAGAGTGATCACTGGGGAGGGCTTGAGTCAAATATAAAAAATGTGATTTATGCACAATGCCAGCATCAAATCACACTGGGGGAAAATCCTGTGCACTATAAGCAGTAATCTTCATCTTGCACCAAAGGGAGTTTTGGGATTAGACTGTTCCTTTAAGCTGTGACTTAAGGTGTGTATGCACCCATACTGTATTATCTACCAAGACTTGTTTTTGTAATACTGCATACTGGTCTTCTTGCCTATCTTCACTGATACTTCTGTCCATTTTTCCTGAAATGGTTTCCAACAAGATGCCTTGTTAAAGATATTATGCAATAAACACTAATATCGTTTTGAAGAAAATTAATGGACCCAGAGAGCACAGTGTCTTGGACCAGTCCTAGTGCAATATAACAGAAGGCCAGTTTTCTATTAGTTTTTTCATATTTTTGATTCGTTATGGACAATAATATTCAATGCATTAGTCAACCATTGATTCATTTCAGGGTCTTTTGTCATTTATTCTTTTATAGTTAATCACACAGGTCTGTTTATGACATTATATACCAGTAAGCACACACATTTACAATTATTATCCTATTTGATATTGAGACCTGCAAAAATACTTCCCACCATATATGTTTTGTCTTGGTTTATAAAGTTAAACAATTGAGATGAATATTTTCATAGTCCTTGAGCATCAATCCACTTTCTATATATGTATACAGTATGCAAAAAAAAGCTACTTTCCACAGATTAGCTAATTAGGTCTCCAGAAATAATCTATTGGCGAGTTGTGCAGATAGACGCTGTGTCTGGTTCACTAGTTGATCCATCTACAATTTGTAGTATAAATTTATGAATGGAGACTCTGTCTCTCTGTAGTGAAAGCCATTAGTACCATTACATGCATTACAGATGCCGAAAGTCTATAAACCGAACGTTCGGTTTATAGGCTTTCGGTTTATGGAATACATGTAATCCTATTGCTATTCTATAAACAGAACGTTCGGTTTATAGAATAGCAATAGGATTATATGTATTCCATAAGCCGAAAGTCTATAAACCGAACGTTCGGTTTATAGACTTTCGGCATTTGTAATGAATGTAATAGTACTATTGGCTTTCACTACACAGAGACAGAGTCTACATTCATAAATTTATGAATGGAGACTCTGTCTCTGTGTAGTGAAAGCCAATATAAGCCGAAAGTCTATAAACCGAAGGTCGTTCGGTTTATAGACTTTCGGTTTAAAGAAAACATAGAATTACATGTAATTCTATGTATTCTATAAACCGAAAGTCTATAAACCGAACGACCTTCGGTTTATAGACTTTCAGCTTATAGAAAACGTACAGTAGTAGTGCCTTTCTATGAACCCATTCATAAGAATTATGAATGGGTTCATAGAAAGGCACTACTACTGTTAGACTTTCGGCATTTGTAATGAATGTAATAGTACTATTGGCTTTCACTACACAGAGACAGAGTCTACATTCATAAATTTATGAATGGAGACTCTGTCTCTGTGTAGTGAAAGCCAATATAAGCCGAAAGTCTATACACCGAAGGTTGTTCGGTTTATAGACTTTCGGTTTATAGAATACATAGAATTACATGTAATTCTATGTATTCTATAAACCGAAAATCTATAAACCGAACGACCTTCGGTTTATAGACTTTCGGCTTATAGAAAACATGTAGTACTGTTGCCTTTCTATGAACCGAACGAGAGCCCCATTCATAAGAATTTCTTATGAATGGGGCTCTCGTTCGGTTTATAGAAAGCCAATAGTATTACACGTATTCTATAAAACGAAACGAATAAAACGAAACGAAAATAATGAACGAATTTCGACTGAAACGAATGCAGTAATGAACGAAAACGAAATGAAAATTTTAGTTTTGCACATGTCTAATAATTTCAGGGTACAGCAATGGGCTCACGATTTGCTCCAGCTTATGCCAATATTTATATATGACCACATGAACCCCTTTCGTCAATGTATCGTCTGGTATGGACGGTACATTGACGACTTGTTGTTTATGTGGCAGGGAACCGACACACAATTAAATGACTTCTTGGAGTATATGAGTATATAACAACCTAAATTTACACTTCACGATGAACAATTCGGAGACCAAGATTTACTTCTTGGATCTCACGTTACAAGGGGACCCTGTTACAAAAATCATTGACACCGTAACATACAGAAAACCCACTGCTGGGAATACTGTTCTACATGCCACAAGCTGCCACTCTAAGTCTGTAATTAAAAACATACCGGTCGGCTTATTTATCACTCCAAGAAGAAATTGCTCTAACCTGGCCACATTCAAACAACAAAGTATAGAACTTAGAACCCGGCTTCTAGCGAGAGGGTACAAGCAGTGGATGCTGGACAGAGCGATGGACATCGCACTCTTCAAAGACCGTGCCACTCTAATCAGCAGTCATGCATCATCTAATGCATGTGTCACCCAGGAACATGCTAATCAGGGCAAAGATGCCAACATTGGTAACAGAAAGATCACTAGGAACAGGCACCAACGAATATCCAGACATACACAGGACATCAAAACGTCTTTCGTCACTCCATACAGTCCATTATTCACTCAGATTACTAAGATAATAAATAAATACTTACCTATTCTGACAGCTGACAATAAATATAATGAAGTCCTAAAACCAGGGATTAGATTTTCAGCCAGAAAAGCTGGCACTCTAGGCAGTTTACTCTCACCTAGTCTATTCACACAGGATAGTCCACAAAATACTAGGGATAATTGTCTCAGTACTACAGGTACCTTTCCTTGCGGCCACAAAATATGCACTACAAATGTAGTTTATGTCATCACATGCAACAAATGTAGAAAACAATATGTAGGAAGGTAGGAAGCTTAAATGTAGGATTAGGGAGCATTTGAATGATATCTATAACATAACTAATACATCTGTGGCCAAACACTTCGACACTGTGACAATGCCCACACCAAACATTTCTCGGTGACCATTATAGAGAAGATAAGAGGGGGTCCCAGTGGTGGTAATACATATAGAAAACTTTGTCAACAAGAAACGTTTTGGATTTTCAAACTAGGCACAAGGTATCCCACAGGTATGAATGCGGAATATGACGTGACATGCTTCTACTAAATAAATCTCGATCAAGATGAAGATCTTTTTCACCATCTCATTTACACTTATCTATTTGATCAAATTTGTTTTACTTTACTTCATTTCATAGGTAATATACAAAAAAATATTTTTTTTCTCATGTCTCTCATTCATACTGACGGAAACCTTGTTCCCCTCTCTTCATTTATATCATATACGTTGATTCCCCTAATGTGCCACATACCTGACCTGTGTTTATGATGCATTCTGGTATTATACGAATGTACCTCATCTTTCTATGATCATTTATCATACACAGTTATCTGTCTTTGACACTGATGTTGCTAGGGTCATTCTTCTTTTTTCGCTGTACATCTCATTTATTATGTTCCTTCCAGAACACGGTCACGTTTAACAAGTGCCCCTTGCGCAACCATGTACTACCCTATACATATTGACACGGTCGTAGACATCATTTATTACTCTTCATTATCATCTCATGTTTTCTAGCTGTTCACTTCATTTTTTTATGCAATGTACAAGCATAATCGTGTGTAATTTTCCATATGTATCTTTGACAGATATGACTGACAAGCTACGTATACATATATGTCTGGTATTCCATAGCTCCTTTCTTTCTCAGGGGGTTCTGCAGAGGTCCTACAGCCATTGTTTAGCGACATCATCTGCTTTGGACCTCGTATCCAGGGGTATTATTTTGCTGACATGTCAATGTTTACCATGTTTACCATGTCTTCTATGTTTTTATTTCACGTGTAGCATTTATTCTTGTATCAATTGATTTATGCTATTTCCTTTGTTTTTTTGTGAATTTAAAAGCACATATTATGTTATGTCACTGTTTATGATTGTACACAATCCTAACAAATCATATTAAGTGTTTTTATATGAATGTGCTGTTTAATTGTAAATTGTTTTTAGATTGATGTTCTATTTTGTATATGTGATGTGTCTTTGCGTGTACCTGTGTATGATTTACTTTATATACGTGTTATATCCCTTTCTCACACACACTTTTATCATACTCTCTTACTTCGTTTGCACGTCATCATAAACCCTTTCTCTTTAACCCCTTAACGACAGATGACGTGCCAGGCACGTCACAGCAAATCGAGGACTTGCCGACAGGTGACGTGCCTGGCACGTCATGCACTAAATGGAGTAAAGAAAGCGACCAGCGGTCGCTTTCTTTACTCTAACGGTGTTGCTACAATGCCTCTAGGTAGAGGCATTGTGCAACACCCCCCAAATGTGCAGGGGCGCGGAGTGATCGTAGCAGCCATTTAAAAATGGCTGCGCCCGCTGCACACATGTGCTTAGAAAGCGAGCGATCGTTCACTTTCTAAGCATCTGCGGTGTTGTTAAAGTGCCTCGCCAGCGATTCCCTTCTAATGGCAAGAGCATCGGAAGTGAAAGTATTTCACTTCCGATGCTCTAGGGGGAGCCAATCGATGCCGGCACAGCAGATCTATGTGATCTGTGTGCAGGCATGTATGGTAAGTGCTCTGATGAGCACTTACCATACTGTCAAAGGCAATATTAGTAAATATTGCCTTTGACAAGTATTGATCTGCCTCCCTCACCTTACTAGTTATAGTAAGGGAGAGAGACAGATCAGATCAAGTAAAAAAATAAAATAAAATAATAAAAAAAATATTTAATAAAATTTTAAACACCAAGGGCTTTTATAAAAGCCATTTAACCCCTTCCCTGCCATTGATCGCTGTGTACGCAGTGATCATACACAGCAGCACATTTCTTGCTGTCTGTGCATTTTTTAGGGGTTATTTTTTTTTACTGTAATTCATTACAGTATAAAAAAACCTCTTTTAAGAGAGATTAACCCCTTTCTTGCCGTAGATCACTGCCTAATCAGCGATCTGACGCAAATGCAGCAATCTTGCTGCAGAAGCATTTTTAATTTTTTTAAAACTTTTTTATTACACCCGTCACGTGTTAATTATACCCGCTAGGGGACTACGTTTAACGTAAAAAAATTTTTTAGCTGTCTGAGCGCATGTATAGCGATCAGTAACAGCTGATAAGTGACAATGGCGGGTTGGCGTTTGCTCAGATGAGCATCACCATTCGTCTGGTTAGATCAATATGTGTAAATATTTGATCTGACCCGTGTAGATCTGCCTCCCTCTCACTTGAGTTTTACTGAGGGAGGGAGACAGAGCTGTATAATGTAAGTTTTTAATTATAATATATTTAATAGAATTGAGACCCAAAGGCTTTTATAAAAGCCGTTTCCAGTATTTAACCCCTTCCCTGCAATTGATCGCTGTGTACGCAGTGATCTTACACAGCAGCACATTTTTTGCTGTCTGTGCATTTTTTTAGGGGTTATTTTTTTTTACTTTGATTTATTACAGTATATCAAAGGCTCTTTTAAGAGCTATTAACCCCTTCCTTGCCGTATATCACTTCCTAAGCAGCACATATGGTCACTGCCTAAGCAGTGCATATGGTCACTGCATAAGCAGCGCATATGGAGCAATCTAGTCGCCGAAGGATTTTTTTTTTGCTATCAGCATTTTTTTTGTCAGACTCACTAGGGGTTAATTATACCCACTAGGGGATTACGTGTATTCCTTTTGAAGCTGTCTGAACGCGTGTATAGCGATCAGTAACAGACGATCAGTGGCAAAGGTGGTTTGGTGATTTCTCAGATGAGCATCACCATTCGTCTGGTTCGTAAATATTGTTCTGACCCATATGGATCTGCCTCCCTCTCCTCACTTGAGTTTTAGTGAGGGAAAGAGACAGATCTGTATAACATAATTTTTAAATTGTAATAAATTAAATAAAATGTTAATAAATTGTGAGTCCCAAGGGCTTTTATAAAAGCCATACCTTTTGTATAGTGTAGTGTATTAACCCCTTCCCTGCCACTGATCACTGCACAGCAGAACATTTTTTCTTGTCTGTGCATTTTTAGGGGTTAATTTTTTTGTACAGTACTACAAAGGCTCTTATAAGAGCTATTAACCCCTTCCTTGCTCTACATGTTCAAATTCCAAGTTTGAAAATCAAAAAGCGCACCTCTCAAATGTAGCCTTTCAACCCCTAACAAAGCTGACAAAGTTATGCATGGGTGGTATCCCTGTGCTCGGGAGATGTTGCTGAACATATATTGTTGTATTGTTTGTCAGTGACACATACCGAAATATGTGAATTTGTGTCTAAAGTGCAATGTATGTGGGAAAAAATACACAATAAAATGACTACCACAAACTTTGACAAAGGCTGGTGGTAGAATTAGTGCATGGAAAGTGTTAAAATAACACCATTTAAAATAGCCTAGGGTGTCTACTTTTACAAAATATATACTTTTTGGGGTAAAATACACTGTCCTACTTAAAAAAAAGTCCCAAATGAAAGATGGGCTCAGGCTGACTACACGTCAATATTCCAAGTTGAAAATGCGCACCTTCACAATGTGGCCCTTTAGCCCCCAAATAACCCAACAAACCTATGCATGGGTGGTATCCCTGTACTCAGGATATGTTGTTGAACACATATTGGGTTATTGTTTGGCAGTGACACATACCAAAATCTGTGAATTTATGTCTAAAATACAATATTTGTGAAAAAAAACCACACAAAAATTACTACCACAAGCTTTGACAAAGGCTGGTGGTAGAATTAGTGCATGGAAAGTGTTAAAATACCACCATTTGAAATAGCGTAGGGTGTCTACTTTTAAAAAATATATGGGTTGATGGGGTAAAATACACTGGCTGGTTTCAAATATGTCCCAAATGTGACATGGGTGCAGGCGGTCTGCATGTCAAAATTTTAATTTGGAAAACCAAAAACTGCACCTACCAAATTTGGCCTTTTACTCCCCAAACAACCCAACAAACCTATGCATGGGTGGTATCCCTGTACTCAAGAGATGTTGCTGAACACTTATTGGGGTGTTATTTGGCAGTGACACATACCAAAATCTGTGAATTCATGTCTGAAGTACAAGGTTTGTGAAAAAAAACCACAAAAAAATTACTACCACAAAGTTTGACAAAGGCTGGTGGTAGAATTAGTGCATGGAAAGTGTAAAAATACCACCATTTGAGATAGCCTAAGGTGTCTTCTTTTAAAAAATATATAGGTTGATGGGGTAAAATACACTGGCTGGTTTCAAATATGTCCCAAATGGGACATGGGTGCAGGCGGTCTGCATGTCAAAATTTTAATTTAGAAAACCAAAAACTGCACCTACCAAATTTGGCCTTTTACCCCCCAAACAACCCAACAAACCTATGCATGTGTGGTATCCCTGTACTCAAGAGATGTTGCTGAACACTTATTAGGGTGTTATTTGGCAGTGACACGTACCAAAATCTGTGAATTCATGTCTGAAGTAAAAGGTTTGTGAAAAAAAAAACACAAAAAAATTACTACCACAAACTTTGACAAAGGCTGGTGGTAGAATTAGTGCATGGAAAGTGTAAAAATACCACCATTTGAGATAGCCTAAGGTGTCTTCTTTTAAAAAATATATGGGTTGATGGGGTAAAATACACTAGCTGGCTTCAAATATGTCCCAAATGGGACATGGGTGCAGGCTGTCTGCATGTAAAAATTTCAAGTTGGAAAACAAAAAACTGCACCTCACAAATTGGGCATTTTAGCCCCCAAACAACCCAACAAACCTATGCATGGGTGGTATCCCTGTACTCACCAGAAATAGTAGAATCTATTTAGCATGTTTTTTCGTTCACTATTGTCGATGAGGAGAAGTTGTTTCAAATAAAAACAAAGAAATTTGTGTATTTTAATTTTTTTTTACCATATTTTATTATTTTTTTTAATAATATGATAAGATATGATCAAAAAGATGGCATCCATAGAAAGCCCTTCTTGTCCCGATAAAAACAATATATAATATGTGTGGGTACAGCAAATGACAAAGAAGAAAATTACTGCTAAACACAAACAGCACATAAATGTTAAAATAGGCATTGTCCAGAAAGGACAAAAATGTTTCAAAGGCTCTGTCCTTAAGGGGTTAAATATCTTACACCTCTTGTTTACACTCTTTTTCACATATACCCCTTTTAGATGCACTTTACACATTACTCACATTTTCACAGTCACACTAGCTTATTTGCTGTTTTTTTTTTCTTTTGCACAGGTGCACTCTATACACAATCAACACACTTTTTACTTATTGGTTGATCACTCATTTATAAGCTTTGTGTGTCCACTTGTAACATACCTATGACTAAGCGTGGCAACACGCAAAAGGCGTCAGGTGGTCCTCCCCCCTTTTTTTTGACTCACTAGTCCGTGGATGTTATTCACTTCATTTGTATCTACATTTTTTACGAAAATAAAGCACCTTATTTTCACCATCCCGGAGCGTGGAGTGCACACCTTCCTTTCGTTTTGTGTCTACATATTGCGTTTAATCAGCGCTGTGAAAGCACCTACCCTTTGTGTGCTGGATCGTGTGGGGTGGAGCCGGATCGTGAGTTTTCTGTCTTTAAATTACCATGGGGGGATCTGAGCCTGCATGAGAACGCTATATCACAGTTAAGGGGACTGGACACTAAATAAACTGTTGTGTGCTTGTATTCTGACTGGTGTGTGTGGAATTTGCAACTTGTGGCAAAATCCTAAAAGTTGTTTGGATAATGGATCAGTGTGGATAACAGATTTCTGGATAAGGGATACGCGACCTGTATTAGTATGATTTCACTTTTACAGGGGTATGCTTTTTATGACAATGTATTGTGTAATATATGTGTAATGTCTGTATATGTTGGTTTGCATTTATATGAGAACATAAATAAATATTTCTAAATAATAAATAAATATTATTTACAAAAAAAAAAAACCAGAACAATTCAAATTATTCATTTCTCCCTTGTAGAGAATTCAAGCTGTGTTGCTGTCAAACCAACAGTTCTTAATGTCTTTGAAGATATATAATCAATTAGAGGACAATTCAGCTAGCTAAGAAAAGCTATAATAAATGGAGTAGCCATGCAACGAGAATGATAGATTACAGGCTATTTTAAGTTTGGTTTTTCACATTAACTATGTCATCGTAGTTTATATCACATTTTTATAATCATGTTCCATCAGTTATGAATTATACAAGTTTTTAATATAATTTGAATCTCTTTATCATATCATAATTGTTAAACTGATTTATATTTAGTGTTAAAATTAAGCTATGGACATTTGATGTTGTAGAGAAATGTTGTCCAACTGTTTAATGTGAAGACCGGAAGCTTAGTTGGCGGGCTGCACATAATGAATTTCATGAAGTAATACAATAGAACCTATGGGCTCTTCATTCAGGTCAGAGGTGGGAGGGCATACAATTAGACATCAATGATATAGCACATGCTATGAAGATCACTCAACCAAGTGAGAGATGCAGTTTTATTTTTTTAGAACCTAGAAATGAAACATAGACTTACTTGTTTTCTTTACTGAATCCAGCAAAGGTACTTCTTTAGAGACATCTGAAACAAAGACATTGATTTAAAAATAAAGTTAAAAAAAATTGTAGTTTCTTCTTACATCACGTTTATGAGTTAAGTTCACTGAGGTAAATATCCTATTTTATGCAACTAAGCTTTCTTAAAACCTGCTTCTTGGACCATTCTACAATTATTCTACAATTATCCATATCCATTTAACAACAATTTGAAGCTTAACTCACTCTATTCTATAATTAAAATTCAACGTATTTTTCTTTCTAAATCTGCTGCAGCTGCAATTTGCAGACAAATAGTTTTCTACTCTGCTTGTCTTGCATATCATATCAGATTTACTCAACCGGACACAAAATAAATTAAAATAAAAACAGTCAAACACAATTTATGTTATGTCACTCATCAGCTTTCAAAAGGTATAATTTTCAACTCACTTAGTTTAGCATGTTTGTATAAACTTTTCACTTAAAATGTTTGGAAATGACTTATAGTTAGGGTGAGGGAATCTTCTCAAATTCACCA
Source organism: Pelodytes ibericus (assembly GCA_036172795.1). Lineage (NCBI taxonomy): Eukaryota > Metazoa > Chordata > Amphibia > Anura > Pelodytidae > Pelodytes > Pelodytes ibericus. The sequence continues at coordinate 126,505,654 of CM069859.1, forward strand.
TACAATGGAAATGCTGGAATACAATCCCTAATAATTAAATACAAAAGGAAATCTTAAGACTGTGATCGACTAACCCCTTTAGCCAACTCCGTACCCGACAATGGACATGCCTGACACGTCCTGCGGTGAAATGAGCGGTTTTCACGATCAACGATCGCAAAAACTGCTCTAACGGTGTTGGTCTATTGACTCTCTGGGGCACCTACAATCGCCCCACGGAGCAATCGTGGGCGCCATATTGACAGAGCAGCATGCTCCGGCAATATGACTATGCCTTCTTAGATTATAGAGTTAAAATTAAATTATGGTTAGCATCAGGGATAGGATTAAAATTGTATTTAAATTAAAATATATAAAGGGATAGCATAAGGGTTAGAGTTGGGGTTAAATTTAGGGTTGGGGTCAAAAGGTCAGTATAGGGGAAAACCCCCCCACTATTTTTGGTTTTTGCCCCATAACTTGCAAAAAACTGCAGAAAAACATGGAAACATGCATATTTCTGAACTCGGGACAACAATTTAGAAACTATGTAGTCTTTTTTAATGATTGTATTTGTGTAAATTATAGTTTAGGCCAAAGTTAGAATAAGTGGTTATAATAACAAAATAATTTGTGTGGGTACAGTATGTGAGAGAGAAGAAAATTACGGCTAAACACAAGCACCGCAGAAATGTAAAAACAGCCATTGTCACCAAGGGAAAGACACGGTCAAAATGTCTTGTCACTAAGGGGTTAAAATGCTGTGTCAATTCAATACCACACATACAAGAAGTTATGAAACATGTCATCTGGCAAGCTAAAATGGAAAGGGGCATACTTGCAAACCTAGGCAATAGGTACACCCAAATAGAATACTGGGAAACATGGATTAGTAAAATGGAAAGATTTATCTAATAATAAAACTCAATAAACATTACCACAACTCCCCATCTGAAACAAGTACACCTGGCCAAGCACAAACATAGCAAGGGAAAAGGAAGGGGGGGGGGAAAAAGATATGAGAAAAGTAATGGTTGAAATGAAAGAAGACGAAGGGAAGGGCAGGTGAAAAGGGGGAAAAACAGTAAGTTTCAGGAGGGAAAACTCCACAAGAGGGCATCCACATGGACAGCAAGGAACTATGGAAAGATACAGACTAAAAAAAGCTCTCTCTCACTCTCCAAAGATTAAAGAATATAGTCTCAATAAGAAGAAACAATAAAGCAAAGGGATGGAGGGGACAGGGATAAGAAATAGAACATTTATAATATTAATGATGACTCACTGTACCGAGTTCTTGAATTGAATCATCAACAGATTGAAGGGGAAAACCGGTGCATGTCTGAAATTTATATATAAAAAAAATGCTATGTCAATTGATGTGGAAGGTACCAACATTGTTCATGGTGGATATTGATTTGACCATGTGATAGACAATCTAATGATGTTTTATGGACCTTTTCAGAGGTTACCATAAAATGTTTTTCAACAGACAGTTTTCCTTCCCCATGTAAATTATTAAAACTTCTTTCTTGCCTACAATCAGATGAATCACTTTGTCAGCTTCTACGAATTTAAAATAGTGAACCACTATGGTTCCTTTGCAATAATCATAGCCAATCTTCTCATGGAATGAAGACTTTTTCTTGAAAATAAATCAACAATGAGTCATATGAATATACTTCAACAAATATATCAAGCTCTGTTCCATGAACAGAGATATTTTATCTACGGTCAGTGAATGCCATAGTGAAAAGTGATATGCCATTCAGATGACATGCCATTTAAATATATCCCCTTATAAACTCAAGTTAAAATAATTGTAAGTGAGCGCATAAAAACTGTAAACTTAGCTTAGTCGTTGAGCCAGAATTCTCAATGTGGTATTAATATCAAAGCTAATTAGTAACTGAGCTATATTTTATATTTGGTCCTGGATTTTAGAGGCTGATACGATTGTAAGTTAACTATGTAGGGGGTATATTGATAGGATATTACTCTAGTGCTAAACATTTTACACATTGTGTGTCCTCTTTCTATTTTATTTTTCTGTTTCCAGAAACATATTGCAGCATGTCATGATTTATTTAACCAAAATAAAGTCAAAATGGAGAAGTCATGTGTAAAAAAATAAGTACACCCTTACTGCTGCCATAGGAATTAAGAGGCTACATAGACAGGCGCTGCTAATCAAATGCCCTTGATTAACAGCAGGAAGTGTGATAACAAGTGACATAGCCTCCATGTGTGCTAGGTGTGTGCTGCAGATTTAACATTTTTCTGGCCTGGAGCATCCAGGTGTGTATTTTTGATTTTCATGGATTCTTTTATTGTAGGCATGGTGCCCCCAAATTGGCATAAAGCTGATGTTGTTCCCATATTTAATGGGATCAAAATCCCGCCAGGCATGTACAGACCTGAAAGCTTGAAGTCTTTGGTGGGCAAACTGTTTGATAAGGGAATATATTCAAGATTTCATATTGAGCAGGAATCTCATAAGCAGGAGCCAACATGGCTTTGTGAAAGACAGATCTTGTCAAACTAAATTAATCACATTCTATGAGGAGGTAAGTAAAAATATAGATATGGGTGTTGCAGTGGATGTAATATATTTAGACGTTGCTAAGGCATTTTATACAGTCCCACATAAACTGTTACTGTACAAACTGACTGAAATAGACTTAAGGCCAGAGGTTTGTTTGTGGGTTGACAATTGGTTGAAAGACAGAATACAAAGGGTGATGGTAAATGGGAAGTTCTCAAATTAGACAGATGTGATAGGTGGGGTACCTCAAGGTTCTGTCCTGGGTCCTCTTTTTAATTTGTTTATTAATGATCTTCCAGAGGGGATAGGCAGCCATGTCTCAGTGTTTGCTGATGACACAAAATAAAGTATGGTTATACAGTCTGAACTAGATGTATCTTTGCTGCAAGAGGATTTGGACAAATTAGGAATTTGGCAGATACATGGCAAATGTGATTCAATGTAGGCAAGTATAAAATTATGCATTTTTGGTACAATACAAATGAAACATGAAGTTTAAATTGTGTTTCCTTGGGTAAATCTACTAATGAAAAAGATTTGGGAGTAGTCGTAGACAATAGACTTAGCAGTAGTGCACAGTGTCAGCTGGTAGCTGCAAAGAGATACAAAACTAATCAGGGGAATGGAAAGTTTTAGTTATGAAGAAAGGCTGGAAAAGTTAAATCTGTACACGCTAGAGAGACGGCAGCTTAGAGGGGGTATGATAATGTTATATAAATATGTACAGGTCCCATACAATGGGCTTTATAAAGACATGTTTGTTAACAGAACAAAGGACAAGAGGTCACCTGTTAAGACTTGATGAATATTTATTTAGTGCTTGATGATCCTAGGAGAAATCTGATTGCCATTTGGAGCCAAGAAGGAATTTTTTGCCCCACCGAAGGCATTTTTATTTGCCTTCATTTGGATCAACAGCGGTAAACATGGGATAGGAAAAGGGTTGAACTTGATGGACGCAGTCTTTTTTCAACCTAAACTACTATGAATATGTAGCTATGTATATGTAACACAATGCCAAGGATGAAAGACAACAAAGTGGAGATGTTTGGCCATATTTCACAGTGCAATGTTTGGCAAATACCAAACACAGTATATCAGCACAAACACCTCATACCAACTGTCAAGCAAGGTGGTGGAGGTGATGATGATTTGGGCTTGTTTTCTTGCAGTCATTGAGTCGATCTTGATCTCTTCTGTATACCAACGTATTCTAGAGTCAAATGTGAGGCCATCTGACCTCACATTTGAAATGTGAGGCCAATGTGAGGCCATCTAAAGATTGTCCAACAATGGGTCATACAACAGGACAATGATCCCAAGCACACCAGCAAATATACAATAGAATGGCCAAAAATGAAAAGAATCAAGGTTGCCATGGCCCAGTCAAAGTCCATACCTCAACCTGAAGGAAATCCTGTGAAGGGACCTTAAGACAGCTGTGCATAACAAATGCCAGCAAACCTCAATGAACTGAAGCAACGTTGTAAAGAAGAGTGAGCCAACTTTCCTCCACAATTATGTGACAGACTGTTAAAGTCATACAGAAAACAATTACTTCAAGTTATTGCTGCCAAAGATGGGTCTACAACCTATTGAATCATAATGTGTATTTAGTTTTTCACACATGCCTTCTCCATTATGGCTTTATATTTGTTCAGTAAATTATGACACGTTGTTGTTCATCTGATGAAGTATTTACCCAATATTAAGCCCTGCTAGGTAAGAGATAATTGTTATTATATCCTGATTAGAGTGAAAAAACAGTGATATCAGCGCTTAAGTGTCAAACCAAGCAGCACTTAACGCAGTGTGTCCCTAAATAACACACAGAGAATACACAGCTAAAACAACAATACATAAAGTGCGCTAATTGGTGTGCTGAAGTAATAAAAAAATATAAGACACCTTTTAGGTGAATGTAAAATGGTCAGAGTGAAGTTAAAAAGGGGAGTTTAGCAGCACTCCCCCGGTAATATGCACTCACAGACTCCCAGAATATGCAGGCATGTAGATAAGTCTCCTATGTTCTGTACTCCTCCTCCTACCAGGACTCAGGCATAGAAGGGAACATATCCACAGACAGGAGTTATTACAAAGTAAAAATGCAATTTTAATAAAGAACAGTAGCTGCTTACATGAAGGATCTTTATGATGCTTGACTCAGTGGGCGCCTCACACTCCTGGAAATCAAGAAGTCCTTATAGTAGTAAAATCAATAAAATCCAGCAGTCTTTAGATGATAAAATGGGCTAGGTAAAAGAAAGCAGATCTGTCCAGGGCGCTACGCGTTTTCACCCTCAATTGGGCTTCTAACGAGACGCCTGGTAGAAGGATAGAGGATAGAATTAAGATTTTTTATAGCCCAAGATACACTAGACACATAGACTGAAGGGATGGGGGAAGGAAGGTACTGGGGAGATATGGAGTTTAATGTACAGTCTAGAGAAGGGGAGTGTGAGATCAAGGGATATGGGTTGAAGAGGGAGAAGAAAAAGAATAAAAAGAAAATACATTTTTATTTTTTTGTCTGTTTTCCCCTCGCTCCCATGCTCATACATCTGCAGGGATACTTAGCCCGGGGTGTGGTAGTAGAAGACGCATAATTTGTTGGAAGCACGTTGGTAAAGAAAGGGAAGAAAAAAAAGGGAAGGAAAGGGAAAAAAGGTAAAAGGAATGGAAGATAAAGTTGCCTCCTCTAGTTCCCAGATACCAAACCAAGAGGTGGACAGCAATTTTGTGTACCTCGGGTCTGGTCATGACCCGTGCATCTATACTGCCAGGGGGCGGTGCAAGGGTGAGTCCCCGAATTGGGTTCGGGAAATTCACCAAAATTATCGGGCGTGGTTATTCACGTCTATTTTGTGTTTATGTTTGTTTGTCTGGTCATTCGGACTTGGGGCTCGGACGGTTATTAAAAGGGTGGAATATGAAGCTTGTCGGATTTGGGTAGATGTCTAGATTCTGTTCACTAAATGTTCAAGGGATGAAAAAAAGCGAGCTATCATGCGGGAATTCCTCTGTAGACATAAAATCGAAGTATGTTTCCTTCAAGAAACACACTGGACGCTGAATGATAAAACATCACATAAGAACCCTGACTTCATCCTCTGTCAGGATCTTCCCCGCAGCAACTCTCCTGAGTACACCCCCTTGTATTGCAGCCAGGATCCATCTCACGCGCTTGCTAGCGCGTTCACACCGCTCGTCTATCCTTCTACACAGAGGCGCGCGCCTGATGACATCACGCCCGTCGCATACCCGCGAGGCGCGGGAGGATTTAAAAGGCAGAATCACCAGACAAGCAGTGCTTGGTGATTCTCGTGTTTTCTGAAGCCTAGCGTTTATTATTCCTGATTATCGTTGCTGACCCCTGGATTTTCCTGACTACTCTCTGTTTGCCTGTGCCCCTGATTCTGGACTGTCTACCGTTTTGCTCATTCTCTGGTTCTGACCCTGGCTTGTTTATCGTTACGCTGTCTCTCTATTGCCCCTGATCTCGGACTGTTTATCGTGCTGAAGATTATCTGTTTTCCTTTAACCATCGCTATCCTCGTTATTCTCCAAATCACCCCTGCAGTGTGGATTACAAGTGCGCATCTTCCTCCAGGCAACCTTGCCACTGTGGATTACGAGTGGTATAGTTATTTATTACGTTTATACCTGTATATATATTGTTGCCCTGCATATTGGTCTCTATCCAGTTCCATATCATCACATAATCACCAAGCCCCTTTCTTCATGGAGACCGCAGGACTTACGGAGGCTATTGCTGCTCTCACTCAGCAATTGGTTACACTGAATCAGTCAGTGCAAGACCTACAAACAGGCCAAGCCCACCTGCAACAACAGGTACAACATTTACAGACCCATCCAGGTAATGCCCCCGAACCTGCAGTAGGGGTTCATGCACCTCCTCCGGCTCCCATATTACTAGAAGGAGCTACCGCTCTCGAACCACAAGTGGTATTACCTGAGAAATTCACTGGAGATAGAAAGAAGTACCGTACCTTCATCACTTCGTGTCAAATTCTATTTAATCTCCGTCCACGAACCTACGCATCTGACTACGTGAAGATACATACCGTGATTTCTCTTCTCACAGAGGAACCCCAATTATGGGCTCACCACCTCCTTCACACCAATAGTTCAGTCCTCGACACCTGGGGGTCCTTTCGACAAGCTCTGGACTCCTTATATGAGGATCCTTTTAGAGTTACCTCGGCCACAAGCGCAATTCGCTCTCTTAGACAAGGCCGTAGACCAGTAGAGGAGTATATTACCGAATTCCGCAGGATCGCTTTGGAAACGACTTGGAATGAATCAGCACTACTGGATCAGTTCCGTTTAGGACTTTCTGATGGTCTTAAAGACGAATTGGCACGAGTTGGTATACCCTCCTCCTTGGATGATCTTACTCGTATCGTCACTCAGATAGACCGCAGACTACGGGAACGAAAAGCGGAACGTACTAACAATACTCCATCTACAGGAGCTGCTTACAGTCCCTACCATTACGAGACCAGAACCCCTACACCCCAAGGCACCGATGAACCCATGCAGATCGGATTAGTTCGAGGTCCCCTCTCTGCCGAGGAAAAAGCCAGACGTAGGAGTCAAAATCTCTGCCTGTACTGCGGTAAATCAGGTCATATGTACAAAGAATGCCGTGCCCGTAGACGATCTACTAATGGTAAGATCACCTCTTTTCCTACCGCAAGAAACACAATAACGTCTCCCGATAAGATTCCTCATCTTTCCATCCCTCTCTCCCTACAGTGGACTAAAGGCCCTATTTCCCTGATGGCGATGGTGGATTCCGGAGCCAGTGGATGTTTTATCGACACCGATCTCGCCAAAGCCATCGCTATTCCTACCCATCGTAAGAAGTCGCCAATGCATATCCAGCTCGTAGACGGTAGCCCGTTGAAGACAGGTCCGGTCACTCACGAAACCATCCCCTTAGTCATGACTATCGGCGAAGGACATCAAGAGCTCATCCAGTTTGATATTGTACCAGCACCTATCTTCTCCCTCATTCTAGGGCTTCCATGGCTCCGGTTACATAACCCCGTTATAAATTGGGGAACAGGTACCTTGGCGTTTACTTCTGAACACTGTACCGACACATGTCTGGACAAAGGTACTTTATGTTTTATTGCAAAACCAGATTCCTCCTCTACGTTACCCTCAGTTTACACACAGTACCACGACGTGTTTGAGAAGAAAAAGGCAGATGTACTCCCTCCTCACAGGGATTATGATTGTCCCATCGATCTTCTTCCCGGAGCACCCATTCCTTTTGGAAGAATTTACCCCCTCGCCGAACCTGAACTCACCTCATTAAAAGACTACATAGAAGAAAATCTAGCCAAGGGTTTTATACAACCATCCACTTCACCTGCTGGGGCTGGCATTTTCTTCGTCAAGAAAAAAGATGGTGGATTACGACCAAGTATTGACTACCGGGAACTCAATAATATTACCACAAAAAATCGTTATCCTCTACCTCTTATTTCGGAACTCTTGGACCACCTCCGTTCAGCTCAAGTCTTCACAAAGATTGATCTTCGAGGTGCATATAACTTGGTACGAATTAGAGAGGGAGACGAATGGAAAACCGCCTTCCGATCACGTTATGGACACTTTGAATATAAGGTAATGCCATTTGGACTATGTAACGCACCAGCCACCTTCCAACATTTCGTTAATGATATTTTCCGTGACATCCTGGACCGTTTCGTTGTCATCTACCTTGATGATATACTCATTTACTCCTCATCACTGGAGAAACACAGAGAACATGTCCGCACTGTCCTTGCACGTCTAAGACAACACCAACTATATGCAAAATTGGAGAAATGCAAATTTGAGACAAGATCAGTTGAGTTTTTGGGTTTTATTTTATCACCAAACAACATTCAGATGGACCCAAAAAAGATCAATGCTATTCAAGAATGGCCCACACCCACTAATAGGAAAAGTGTACAGAGATTCGTGGGCTTTGCAAATTTCTATAGGAAATTTATCAGGAACTTTTCTAAGGTCATACAACCCATTACTGCCTTAACTTCTAAAAACAGATCATTCTTTTGGAATGATACAGCACAAGAGGCTTTCAATTCCTTGAAGGTTCGATTTACCACAGCTCCAATTTTAATTCTCCCGGATCCGACAAGAGCCTTCACGCTGGAAGTAGACGCTTCTGATACTGCAGTAGGGGCAATTCTTTCCCAACGTCATAAAGAAGATGAACAATTGCATCCCGTCGCCTTTTTCTCCAGAACACTATCACCTGCAGAGAGAAATTACAATGTTGGTGAGAGAGAATTACTAGCGATCAAACTCGCGTTGGAGGAGTGGCGACATTTGCTAGAGGGTGCGCTTTTCCCGATAACCGTCTTTACAGATCATAAAAATCTCGAATATTTGCGTACTGCTAAGAGATTACAACCGAGACAGGCGAGATGGGCACTCTTCTTCACGCGTTTCCAACTACATATCACATACCGTCCAGGTTCCCGCAATCTCAAGGCAGATGCTCTATCACGTATGTCCAATTCCGAAGATATTCATGAAGAGAGATCAAGTACTATACTCCAGTCGGAACATTTCTTAAATGCCACACAATCTATATGGGATACCATTCGTACCCATTCTTCAAGTCCCGATGTACCCAATCCTGAACGATTGACACACCAACAAGGATTATTCTTTTATCAAGATAAAGTGTACGTGCCTCCCGAAGCTCGTCTACAGATTTTGCAGTTCTTCCACGACTCTCCAACAGCAGGGCACGGTGGCATTCGTCAAACCAAAGATCTCATTTCACGAACATTTTGGTGGCCTACACTACGAGACGAGGTAAGAAGGTTTGTTTCAAGTTGCGACACTTGCGCTCGTGCTAAAGAAAGCCATCACAAACCTTCGGGTCTTCTCCAACCTTTGTCCATACCTACAAGACCTTGGAGTGAAGTGTCCATGGATTTCATTACGGATTTACCCCTGTCTCAACAATACAACACGTTAATGGTGGTTGTGGACCGTTTTACCAAAATGGCACACTTTATACCCTACACTCATCTACCTTCGGCTACAGAGACCGCTGATCTCTTTTTACGTGAAGTTTTTAAATTGCATGGTCTACCTGAGAACATAGTTTCCGACCGAGGGACCCAATTTACATCTCATTTTTGGAAAGCCTTCTGTGCCGAATTACATATTCACCGTTCTCTCTCTACAGCATTTCACCCCCAAAGTAACGGTCAGACGGAACGAACCAACCAGACTCTAGAGCAATACTTGAGGTGTTTCACCACACACCTCCAGGATGATTGGAGTACTTATTTACCCCTGGCTGAGTTTGCTTATAATAACCACATCCACAGCTCTACTAGGAGATCACCGTTCTTTGTGAACTATGGCTTTCACCCCTCCATGCTTCCTGGAGCACCCATCTCCAGCACCGTTCCCTCTGTCTCCATACACGTTCGTAATATCACCCGCACGTATTCTCTACTACGTAATACCCTTCTCCAATCTCAACAAAGGTACAAGAACTTTGCTGACCGTCACCGATCCGACGCTCCGTTATACAAACCTGGTGACAAAGTATGGTTGTCCACTAAACACCTGAAACTCTCTTGTCCCACGAAGAAATTGGGCCCCAGATTCATTGGTCCATTCCCCATCACTAAGATCATCTCTTCTTTGGCCATGAGGCTTTGTTTACCCCCCTCCATGAAGGTGCATCCAGTGTTCCACGTATCTCTGCTCAAACCTTGGGTAGACAATTCCTTCCCAGAAAGAACGGTGTCCCCTCCTGCTCCTGTTCTGGTAGATGGGGTCGAAGAATACGAGGTTGAGGAGGTGTTGGATTCTCGTCTTTATCGTGGCCGGCTTCAGTACCTCGTCCATTGGAAAGGCTATGGCTCAGCCGACAGATCTTGGGAACCGGCCGACTTAGTTCACGCTGACGAATTGGTTCAAGCTTTTCATGCCCGTCATCCTGATCGCCCTGGCCGGTGGCGAGCCCGGGGGTCTCGCCTTGGGAGGGGGAACTGTCAGGATCTTCCCCGCAGCAACTCTCCTGAGTACACCCCCTTGTATTGCAGCCAGGATCCATCTCACGCGCTTGCTAGCGCGTTCACACCGCTCGTCTATCCTTCTACACAGAGGCGCGCGCCTGATGACATCACGCCCGTCGCATACCCGCGAGGCGCGGGAGGATTTAAAAGGCAGAATCACCAGACAAGCAGTGCTTGGTGATTCTCGTGTTTTCTGAAGCCTAGCGTTTATTATTCCTGATTATCGTTGCTGACCCCTGGATTTTCCTGACTACTCTCTGTTTGCCTGTGCCCCTGATTCTGGACTGTCTACCGTTTTGCTCATTCTCTGGTTCTGACCCTGGCTTGTTTATCGTTACGCTGTCTCTCTATTGCCCCTGATCTCGGACTGTTTATCGTGCTGAAGATTATCTGTTTTCCTTTAACCATCGCTATCCTCGTTATTCTCCAAATCACCCCTGCAGTGTGGATTACAAGTGCGCATCTTCCTCCAGGCAACCTTGCCACTGTGGATTACGAGTGGTATAGTTATTTATTACGTTTATACCTGTATATATATTGTTGCCCTGCATATTGGTCTCTATCCAGTTCCATATCATCACATCCTCTCACTTGAAGCCTCACTGGAATCCCCCAAAAAATGCGGAGTGGCAATATTATTTTCAAACAATCTCTCAGTAGATATGAAATATGTAGAACGCGATGAAGAGGGTAGATACCTTATAGTGGTGTGTGAAATTAACAGGAAGTTAATGACGTTAGTAAATATCTACGCTCCTAATACAGCCCCAACTAGACTCATCGCTAAAGTAATGGCACATACGGAAAAAATTAAACAAGGTACTTTGCTCTGGATGGGAGATTTTAATTGTATACTAGATCCTACATTAGACCGGAAATCCCACTCTGGAGAGAGCAGAGATAGAACAGTAGGTAGCCAAGCCAGAAGAATGCAGGCCCTGTTGGATAGATATGCCCTTTTGGATATCTGGAGAATTTTTAATGAAAATGAGAAAGACTATACCTGCTTCTCTAAGGCACATCTCTCATACTCGAGAATAGATTTGGCATTGGGAAATGTAGGTACGGTTCATCAGGCACAAAACATTAAAATCCAGGATTTGACATGGTCCGACCATAATGCGATAATTCTGGATTTTAAAACCAATTATGTAAAATTGTCCTCAGACTGGAGACTTAATAACAATTTACTCAGAAGTAAAAAAAACATAGAGCATATCGAAAAGCAAACAGATCTATACTTTCAGGAGAATAGCACGGAAAATATCTCCCAGGGTAATATTTGGTGTGCCTACAAATGCGTAATGCGAGGCCATTTAATGAAACTCGGGTCTCAGGCCAAAAAACAGAGGGACCTTGACCTATCGGAGTTATATATTCAAAAATGAAATCTCTCTCGAAGCAATAAAAATTAATCCCTCCCAAATTCTATCGGCACAAATAGAGGACCTAAATAGAAGGATAAACCTACAGCTAAACGATAGAGCTAATAAGACTATTGAGAATCTTAAAATCCAGTGGTATTATAAAGGAAATAAAGCAAATAAAATGCTTACCAACAAATTAAAAACCAAAAGGAAGGCTAAAACCATATCAAGGATAGTACACAATGGTATCCCAACAAGAACTACAGAAGCTATAGGTAGGGCATTTAATTAATATTACCACTCATTATATAATCTCCCCATCCCGATAGGAATAAGGAAATCACTGATTACTTTGAAAAAAATATCAACAACTTCCCAAAAATGCCACAGGAAATTAGGGAGAAGATAAATAGACCCATTGAAGGGGGTGAGGTCCTTAAATCAATCAGAAAATTAAAGAATGGCAAGGCGCCAGGTCCTGATGGGTTCGATGCATCCTTTTATAAATTATTGGCAGATAAACTGGTCCCACCAATGACTAAGGCGTTCAAAGAGTTTAACCAACAGGGTTCAATCCCAGAGGAGATCCTGAGATGCAATATAGTACCAATACCTAAACCAGGAAAGGACCCTGAGGATGTGACAAATTACAGACCCATATCACTCTTAAACACCGACTATAAGATATACGCAGATATTTTGGCCAAAAGGATAAAGCTATTAATGCAATAATTCATAGGGATCAGGTGGGATTTATCCCAGGTCGCTCCTCCTCAAATCACACACGAAACCTAATAACCATATTCGAAAAGGTGGGTGGGGGGAAGGAGCCTCTGATGGCCCTGTCGTTGGATGCAAAAAGGGCCTTCGACAGGGTCAGCTGGGATTACATGGGCCAAGCACTCAGAGCATATGGGATACAAGGGAATCTGTTACGAGCAATCATGGCATTGTACTCGTCCCCTTCTGGAAGAATGGTGGGCACGGGTATAAAAGCCGATTGGTTTAAAATACAAAATGGCACTAGGCAGGGCTGCCCCCTGTCACCCCTGCTGTACCTGGTTATCCTGGAGCCACTAGCACAGGAAATACGGAAATGTGAAGGAATAAGGGGATACGGAGGGATGCATGAGCAAAAGATAAAATTGTATGCAGATGACATACTACTTACCGTGGAGGACCCCATGAACTCGATGCCAGAACTGATGCATATAATTAAGGAATATAGCCTCCTCTCAAATTACAAACTTAACGAAACAAAATCTTTGGCAATGTATATAAATATGGAACATTCTGACATCGAGGTCATGGAGGAAAGGTATGGCTTTACCAGGGTTAGAAAACATTTCTCGTATTTGGGAATTACCATCTCCAAAAACCCCCGAAGATGGCTGGAGATAAACATCTTGCCATTAATAAAACAAATGAATAGAACTTTAGGGCAATGGAAAAAGCTAGAAATATCTTGGTGGGGAAGGATCAATACCATCAAAGCATATATCCTGCCAAAATGTACTTATATTTTTAGGATGATCCCCCTGTCAGTCCCTGTTCCATGGTTAAATATTATACAGTCTGCGTTCCTACATTATATATGGGCAGGGAAACGACCCAGAATCAGTTTACAACAGCTTGCAAAAAAAAAAAACTCTTGGAGGGCTCGGAATCCCTGTCATACAGGAATATTCAAAGGCAGCTTTATTAGCACATGCCTTTAACACTCAGAGAAAGGAAGCCCAAGAGGAGGGCTGGTATAATCTGGAAAAGAAAACCATGGCGGAGTTAGGAGAATTAGTAACCGCATTTTGGCCTCAGAACAGGGCAAGACAGAGGATAATAGAAGCATGTGATCAGTGCCTGGTTTTACAACATCTTCTTAAAATATGGCGGAAGGTCAAGAAAAAACTGGGGATAGAGTACGCTATGATTTCAAATCTTCCCATTGAATGTATAATGAGGAATATGAGTAACATTAACTTAAACCATTGGAAACAAAAAGGAATTGAAAAAATCATAGATCTATATGAGGGCCAACAAATGATGCCATATATGGATCTCAGGCTAAAATATAATCTGCCAGATTCTGATTTATTTAACTACCTGAGAGTCAAAGCCTTTCTAGCGCACAGCATTAAATGGGGAAAGAAGAAAACGGATTAAAGCTTTTTAACAGTATTGTATCTCAAGACGCATACAGAAATATGGTAACAAAATGCCACTCACTGATAAGATCTCTAAATAAACAGATACCGCCTCTGGCAATTGGCAAGTGCGAACGGGATTTACACTGTACAATCGATCACACAGAGTGGAACAAAACGTTAGCATTGGAGTATAAAATGATCCACTGTCTGAATTTGAATGAAACCTTCTTTAAATTAATGAACAGATGGTACATGGCGCCCTCTAATCTAAATAAAACGTATAACGCCTATAGTATAATATGTTGGAGATGCCACAAAAGTGAAGGAAATTACACACACATATGGTGGAATTGTCCTGGGGTGAGGCCTATATGGGATAAAGTAATAAAATGTATCGCCAATATAATAGGCTGTGAGTGGAAACTTACCCCGGTTAGAGCCCTTTTACATCTGGATCTCCCCGGGATGCTCCCCTCTCAGAAAGCCATCACAGTCCACCTCTTGACAACAGTAAAATTAGATATTGCAAGAAACTGGAAGTCCAGTAACCCGTTTAATTGGAAAAGAATATTAGTCCAACTCAGTCAACAATGCCTAATGGAAAGAGGAGTGGCATATGGGCTAAATCACAGAATATACACCCCAGGCTTCTGGAATTACTGGGCCAGCAAAATTAAAAACATCACGCAAGGTTAAAAGAGTCAGCCAGATTTACTTAAGGAGAGGATCTTTAAAGAAAATCACAGGATCTGAACAAACACACAATAACGTTATAGTGACAATCTGGAAAACCATAAAAAACCACCCAACCACCGAGCCCCAAGTCCGTTTGAGGAGTCCATCTTTGTAGTCCGTTTGTGTAGTCTGTCTTATCTTTGTTGTTTTTATTTTGGTAGTTGGTATACGCAGCAATAAGTATGGGTTAGGCTGCAATGAATTCATGTATGGGAGGGGGAAGAAAATGAGAAAGGAGAGAGGGAAAGAGGAGAAGAAGAAGGGGAAGGAAGGAGAAGGGGGAAAAAAAAAAAGAAAAGAAAGGGAGAAAGGGGGGAAGGAAGAAAGAAAAACCGCTAACGAGATGGGGAAAGGAAAGGCACAGACCTCTGCACTAAGTAATTAATATTAAGGAAAAGGAGAAATGTTAAACAGAGAGCCGGAAAAAAAATAAAAATTTAAAGGAATGAAGAGTGGGGGTAGAGAGGTAGAGAGAGAGTAATGATCAACCGACACATGGATGACAATCATAATGTGGAGAAGAGCGGGGATGAAAACCACCTTCCACCACAAACCCCTCTGCTGTCTGAGTGTCAAAAACCCCCCAAAAAACTCCCCTTTTTAACTTCACTCTGACCACTTTACATTCACCTAAAAGGGTTCTTATATTTTTTTATTACTTCAGCACACCAATTAGCGCACTTTATATCCTGATTAGAGTTGAGCGGAACTTCGAAAAAATGTCCGGGTCCGTGCTCGAACTTGTCAATGGGGACACGGACTTTTGGCCACTAAAATGCTAAAAAAAGTAATGGAAAGGGCTAGAGAGCTGCAAATGGAATTAAAATGTGGGTAAGAGTAGGACAAAGTGCCCTGCAAGCAAATGTGGATAGGGAAATAACTTAAAATAACATAAATTACATACAAATTACAAAATACAGCTGAGCCATAAAATAGCACTAGATGGAATCTTTGATTTTAGCTTTGGAAGAACATAAATCTAAATCTAAAGCATGGCTGCCAGGAGGATCAACAGAATTATCCATTTGAGAGAGGGTT
This sequence comes from Pelodytes ibericus, assembly GCA_036172795.1. Taxonomy (NCBI): domain Eukaryota; kingdom Metazoa; phylum Chordata; class Amphibia; order Anura; family Pelodytidae; genus Pelodytes; species Pelodytes ibericus. The sequence continues at coordinate 126,521,549 of CM069859.1, forward strand.
GGAGTGCAGGGTATTCTCTTTTAGTTTATACTAAGTGACCCATAGGTTGAGGAGGCGGTGACCATGGTGGTGTAGGTGGAAGCGTCGCTGGAGGAGGAGGAGGAGGAGGAAGCCAGAATTTTGCAAAGTGTATTTGAAGTATTTGACAGTTCTATTTGACTCTCAGATATGAAGTGCACCCCAAGACGCAAATGTACTATTTAGCACCCAAAACTATTAGAATTTTTCAAAGTGCGCTGTAAGCACAGTATTTGACAGTTCTATTTGACTCTCAGATGTAATACATGTAATGCTATTGCTATTCTATAAACCGAAATAGAGTCCCCATTCATAAGAATAGGTCAATTGCGGTTTATAGACTTTCGTTTTATAGAATACATGTAAATACATGTAAACCAAATGTAGTTCGGTTTATAGACTTTCGGTTTATAGAATAGCCAATAGCATTACATGTATTCTATAAACCGAAACTCTATAAACCGAATGTCTTTTTATAGCCGAACCTCGAACTCCAACCCGGGTTCGCTCAACACTAATCCTGATATGTAAAGCCATAAAATTCAAAGAGGGTGTACTCTATTGGTTATAACGAACCACACTATGTTCGGATATCCATTTGAAGTCACTGTCAGAATGAATACAGCATTTTTCCAATGGTGGATGTGATAAAGCAAGCAGTACATACTTTGAGCGGAGAGTGCATTATTAAGCGTGAGTTCCAGTGATTAACGATTACACCATATTCTGTGTCTTAATCTTTCCTTATAAACACCACAATCTCTGATAAGTCCAAAAGGGGTTCCTTTAAAGAAACTCCATTAAACACCTAACTAAAGATTATATTCCAATACACTGGTATGATGTTGTATTACTTTGTGCAATGTCAATTAGACAATTGCTGCAATAGTGAAGTATATTCAGTTCTACAGTAATGCACAATTATAATTCACATTGCCATCACCTTCTTTTATTCACTTTTTGCCTCACTATGATGTAAATGTGAACATCTCAATAATCTATAAGAAGATCAAACAATCCAGGGCAAAACAACAATTCATTACACATTTTAATATTTGGGTTTTTTTCCATGGGGAAGAAAAGACTCTTTAGTAGACATGCTCTTATTGCTATACTGAACAGCAGGACCAGCCTCACATAAACACATTGTTTATTCTTTTAAACATAACATGTTTTAATGATGTGTTGGAAGAAATTAAAAGCAGCATTACAAGTAAATGTTCTTCTAGATGCCACACTTTTTGACAACTTTCATTAAAAATACCATTTACAAGTAGAATTAATTCTCCCTTTAGGATTCATTATATTCACTCAAGCATTCAAAAAATAGAAACATTAACATTTCCTTTATTATCCAGAAATAATTTTAATGAGAGCAGATTGCAAATTGAAGCGTTTTAATGCAAATTTATCAAATGCTATTTTTTTTAATCTTGTGCATTTGCAGTTTCATCTCCTTTAATCTTCCTGATGATCAGCATCCAACATATACCACTTTTTTACCCAACCACAAAAAGTTCACAGTTCGAGAAAGAAAAAAAATATTGACATATGAAAATATGTTTAACTATATTTTTAATTAACATCATCATTTTTAAATTACAGTGATTAAATTAAAATAGGAGAAGGTAACACAGTGGCACCTAGAGATGGATAAAGTTAAATAGAAAAATGGTTCTTAAAACTGTGGTCATGCACTACCGACTGTTCAGCTAGTTTCATCCTTTACGTGTTATATGATTCTTTCCATATAACATCTAAAGTTGGTTAGTGCTCCATTCCTAAAGGAACAAACGGTTGTGGCGCATCATGTCATCTATTATGCTCTTATTATCTCTTGCAAACTGCATCTTAGCCTTATAGCTAGGATGCAAATCTGATGCTCTGGAGTCCATATGTCCAATAAACACTGTGCTAGACAGTATAGAAAGTGACGGCGACTTAATTAGTACCTTGGTAGGTGGGTCTGGAGGCATGGTTAGCATAGATTGTAGGAAGAAACCTATAAACAACTTCAAAATAAAATCACAAACAGCTAATGGCATTGGCATTGTGTTTGCTTGCAAATGATAGAAGACTCACTGGTAAAATAGGGGAAATGGAGCTGGTAGCAGGAATCAAAACTATGACTTAATTGGTATAACAGAAACATAGTGGGATGAGACACATTATTGGCCAATCAATTCAGAGGGTTACATGTTGTTTAGAAAAGATAGGTTAAAAAAAAGAGGTGGAGGGGTCTGTTTGTATATCAAACCAGCATTACTACCTCATTTGCGGGAAGAGATTTATGATGACTGTATTGAATCATTGTGGGTTGATATTGTCAGTGGGGGTAGAACTGAGCAGACTTTGTTAGTGTGTATTTGTTATAAACCACCAAAGATTGGTGATCTTGAAGAATCACAGCTATTAATGGAAATAGAAAAGGCTTCTAAAATAGAGTCTAGTATCATTATGGGAAATTTTAATTACACAGAAGTAGATTGGAAAAATGGAACTACTAATTCTACTAAAAGCAGTACGTTTCTGAATTTGTTGAATTACATTTTTTTGTCTCAGCTAGTACAGACACCAACCAGAGGTGAAGCGTTCCTGGATCTAGTAATAATTAACAAGGAGGAGCGTAAATCTAACATTCAAGTAAGAGAGCATTTAGGTAATATTGACCATAGCATGGTATCCTTTAAATTAATTCAAAAAGGAAAATTGTTCTGGGTCCCACCAAAACACTGAATTTTAAAAAGGCCAATTTTAGTATGTTTTTCCCTTGGTCTTGTTGACTGGGATGGATTATTTTGGGGGGAAAACAAAGAAGGTAAGTGGAATACCTTCAAACTAACACTACAAAAATACAAATATACATGTATACCCTTTGGTAACAAATATAAATGAAGCAAACTAAAACCAATGTGGCTATCCAGTAAGCAAGTAATAAATAGAAAGTAGATTTCAAACATTATAAAGCTGAGGGATCAGAAGAAGCATTTGCAAAATATAAAGGAGACAACAAAGCCTGTAAAAAGGCAATAAAATTAGCTAAATTGGAGAATTTAAAAATAATTTCTAAGGAGAGCAAGTAGAATCCCAAACAATTCTGTAAATATACAAATGGCAAAAATATATAGGCTTAAAATATTAGGTCTTTGTTATCTGAAATGGATGAATAGTCAGTGGATACAGAGAGAAAGCAGATATTTTAAATTATTTATTTTCTTGTGTTTTTACCAAGGAAGAACCAGTGAACTAGTAAGCTACTATTACAGAACAGTCATAGCAAGCATGTGATTAGTTAACACAGTAAAAATTGATAAAACAATTAAATGGTTAAGGTAGACAAAGGCCCAGGGCCGGATGTTATTCACCCACGAGCACTTAAAGATTTTTTATTTTATTACATTCTATGAAGGTGAGTAAAAATATAGATATGGGTGCTATTGTGGATATGATATATTTAGACTTTGCTAAGGTTACTATACAAATTAACTGCAATTGGCTTAGGGCCAAATGTTTGCTTGGGGATTGCAATTGGCTGAAAGATAGAATGCAAAGGGTGGTTGTAAATGGGAATTTATCAAATTGGACAGATGTGACAAGTTGAGTACCTCAGGTATCTGTCCTGGGTCCTACTCTTTTTAATTTGTTTATTAATATTCATAGGGAGCCATGTCTCAGTGTTTGCCGATGACACAAATTTAAGTAGGGTAAGACATTCTGAACTAGATGTATCTTCCCTGCAAGAGAATTTGGACAAATTGGGAATTGGGCAGATAAATGGTAAATAAGTTTCAATGTAGACAAGTGGTTCAATAATAAAAATGCACCATGTGGTTTAAATGGTGTTTCCTTGGGAAAATCTACTAATTAAAAAGATTTGGGATAAGTTGTAAAGAATAGACTTAATAATAGTTCACATGGCAGCTGGCAGCTGCAAAGGCCAATAAGATATTGGGGAATATGGCACTGAGACTAATTCTCATAGTATATCCCAAGAATGAGTGCAAGGCCCAAGGCAAAAGAGTCCTATTAAATCCGCTCTGGTCCCTGCTCCAACTGCCGAGTTGACGGCAAAGGATGACATCAAAAACATGCTGACCAAAATGCAAGCATCTGACAAGAGTCAGAAAAGCTAAAATAGGAGTGATGCAGAAGGCACAGTCGGTAGCCGCGGATCACATGCTTCAACTCACCAAACAGGTATAAGAGCTACACCAACAGGTAGCCATGATGGACAGTAAGATGTGACAGACAAACCAGAGTATACGCAGAATCCCGTAGGTGGTTGGGCCCATGTGCCCACACTCCAACTGGGGGAGCCAGTGGACCACCTGGCTGGTCACCCCGGGTGACCCTAATGCTCGATTATTTTTTTTTGCAATAGCACCTCCTTGTTACTGCTGTCTCTGACTCTCTTGGGAGATCCCTACCCCATCTCTTACTCCCCCTCATACAATTCTTCTCCCCTCCTCTATCACCCTAATTTCTGAGATATTGTTTTCTGTTTCTTCTCTTTTATAGGCATAATACCTTTTTATATTTTGTTCATTAAACGATCAACGAAGGGCAAGGTTGGCCCAGTTTGCTATTATAAGCTGACCATTCCACATTCAGATTTTTTAACAATGATGACACAGGTTTTATTGCAAGAAGTTTATACAGCCTCGGCTTGCTTCATACTATGTTTTAAATATTTAACTAAACTGAAAAAGTAAGTCCTCAAAGCTGCTAATCATGTATTGTTTATTATATCGTATTTGTCAATATAGAATGTATGTCGATACTACAGTTTTAACTTGTGCACTAAAAATTTTGATTACAAAAGATTGATTCTTCCATGAAGAAAGACAAGAACTTGTTATCTTTGGACAGTAGCGCTTGTGTTATCGGGCTACCACGGAGAATATTATGGTCCCTAGATTATCAACCTAAAGCCTCTGGCATGTATGATCTCCCAGGTCCCCCATGCTTCCTGTTGGAGATGCGCGAGCGAGAGGGAGAGAGAAAGACTCTCCCTTTACACTTTGAAGTATAGGTGGTGAATAGTACTTAGCAACAAGAAAGGAAGTAACAAACGTTCTTGTTAGTCAAAATTTGGAGCGTGCCGGGCTCATTGAGAGCAATAGGGTGCCTGGGAGATGTTAGTGATAGGGAGCATTCTCAGTATTCATTTCCATTCACATGAATGGGAATGGATATGATTGGTTGAAGCCGAAAAAAAATCGTCACACTTTTGGAATGTAAAAGTGTGCTTTCCTGATTGCTTCAAAAGCCTAAAGATCTAAAAATTGCTTGTAAATGTAAGTTTATACATTTTTAAGTTATAAAAATTCTAAAATATGCATATTAAAGCACTATTTCAGTACCTTAATGTGCATTAAGACTTGTTTTTTGGGCACAAGCCATTCCCTTTAAAAATGCAGAAGTTAACCATAATTTGACCAAAGTTTTTGCCATTGTGGGAAAAGTTGATACTGGCTTGTTTAGTTAGATGGGTCGTTTGGGAATGTGGTTGTTCATAGACAGTTTAGTAGCTGTGGTCAAATGTGTTATGTTTTAAGTGTTATATGTGTACAGTTTATAGGTCACATTAAAGTTCTGGAAAAAGTTCTGAACTGATTTATCTTTGTCTCATTTTTTTACAGCACAGAAACCTGACATTTTAACAGGGGTGTGTAGACTTTTTATATCCACTGTATATATATACATATACACACACATTTGACTATTTAAGCAATATATATGTAAGACCACCGAACTACCATAAATATGAACCATATCCATAAGATTCCACCTCTTGGAATGCTCTAAACTCTGTGCTGATTTATTAAAGATTGTTAATAAAGCTACACATATAACCAGGGGCGTTGCTAGGTCTCCAAAAGATCCAGGGCTGGAGCCCATGACAGTATTTATAGAAGTGGAGTAAATAAGCTCACATGCTTAGGCAGCATACAGACTGATATATTTGGTGTCAATGAGCAATAGGTATATGTGGGTATATATCAGGGCTCAACAAATCCTGGGCACCAGGAAATTATACCTGGAGCCTGGTTATTGTTGTCCCTGCCTGGTGCCCTCACCGCTGGGATCATTTTATTTATTTATTTATCCAGCGGAGTACGAGGGAGCATTGTGTGCACTGGCTGCACAGTCCTCCTGCTCCATCCCCACATGCACCGCACTATAGTGCCTGAGCGCTGAGTTTGCTCAGCTGGTCTAGAAACAACAGCAGGGCACAGACCAGGCTATAATGAGGTATAGCAGCCAGGAGGGGGACATATTGATAGATGCATTTTTTATATTGTAAACAACAACAACATTGCTGACTTGTGCGTAAGTGTATGTGACTGACAGTGTGTGTGTATGTGTGTGTGTGTGCGTATATGACTGACTGCATGTGTGACTGTGTGTTTATGTGACTGACTGTGTGTGTGTGACAGACTGTATGTCTGCCTGTGACCCACTGTATGAGTGTGTGACTGACTGCATGTCTGACTGTGACTGAATGTATGTGTGTATCTGTCTGTGACTGATTGTTGTGTGTACCTGTCTGTGACTGATTGTATGTGTGTGTCCATATGTGACTGACTGTGTGTGTGTGTGTCCGTATGTGACTGACTGTGTGTGTCTGTCTGTGACTGACTGTGTGTGTGACTGACTATATGTCTGTCTGTGACCAACTGTATGTGTGTGCCTGTCACCAACTGTATGTGTGTGCCTGTCCGTATGTGTGTGTCTGTCTGTCTGTGACTACCTCCACAGCAATAAAACTCACAGTAATGTGCAGTGTGTGAGTGTATCACAGTCTCAACAGCAATAAAACTCACAGTAATGTGCAGTGTGTGAGTGTATCACAGTCTCAACAGCAATAAAACTCACAGTAATGTGCAGTGTGTGAGTGTATCAGACACTCATGCTGCACATTACTGTACCACAATACACAATAAGACTCACAGCACACAAACTCAAAGTTACACTTATACACATAAATACACAGCCATAAATACACACACATACAGCCACATATACTCACACTTGCAGTCACACATACATACACACACCCTTACACACAGACACACAATCCCACTTACACACACACACTTGTATGTGAGCAAATTCCCATGATTTCAAAATAACTGAGCATTGCATACGTTGCATACACCATTTACCAGAAAAAAAGTTGACCAACAGTCTCTTAGTATGTCATAATATAGGGGATATCACACACACACACACACACAGACACCCACCCTTACACCCCCACATAGGCAACCTTACACTCACACACTCTTACACACACACACATCCAGACAACCTTACACACAGATGGCCTTTCCCACACAGATATTCTGTCACGCAGACACGTGTGTAAACCTGCAACTCTCACACGCACATCATAAATATTTAATTTTTTAATAAAAAGGGGTCAAAACCTGGGAAGAATAGGCTGAGGTATGAAGGTATGCTCCTTCTACCAACCTCATAAAAGAGAGAAGTGCAGGGAACTGAGATGGGAATTCAACTAAATGGGAGAATTTTTCCAACTCTGCTACTTTAGCCTTCATTTTGAAATTCCCATCTCACTTCCCTGCACTTCTCTCTTTCATGAGTAAAGCCCATAATATAATGAGCAGCACATTCACTCATAATGTATGGGTTTAATACTATAACCAGGTACATGGGATTTTTAATGCCATGTGTATGGACTTTTATTGCCATCAATATTAAGACTATATATAAAGATGAATCACTATTATTCATATTGAATGTGAATCAAGTGTGAAAATAAAAATAATATGAGATGATAACATTGTTTCACACTTGATTATTACATTCAATATGAATAATAGTCATTAGTCACATTTTCTCCTAGAAATCTCACTGGGATTCACACTCACACTCTGCCACTCACGCTTTCACTCTCGCACACTCTGCCACTCACACACACACACTCATAACTCTGCTGCTCACGCTTACATTCTCACACACTCTGCCACTCACACACATACACATGCACACTCATAACTCTGCCACTCATGCTTACACTCACTCACACACACACTCATAACTCTGCTGCTCACACTTATAGTCTCACACACTCTGCCACTAACACACATATACATGCACACACATAACTCTGCCACTCATGCTTACACACACACACACTCATAACTCTCCTGCTCACACTTATACTATCACACACTCTGCCACTCACACACATGCACACTCATAACTCTGACACTCACGCTTACACTCACTCACACACTTACACTTACCGTATTTGCTCGATTATAAGACGAGGTTTTTTTCAGAGCAAATGCTCTGAAAAATCCCCCTCGTCTTATAATCGAGGTCTTCTTATAATCTGACCTCAAATTGAGGTCAGATTATAAGACAGCGATCCAGGTCCCCAGCAGAGCTGCAGGAGACCTGGATCCCCCTCTCTAGCAGCAGGGGAAGTCTGCGCAATGAGCGTAGACTCCCCTGCGACCGCCGGGGCTTCTAAGAAGAAGCCGGATACTTCCGCTTTCGTCACAGAAGTCCCGGCGAGCGTGTCGGGCGGCAGCAGGGGAGGTCTGCGCTCATCGCGCAGACATCCTCTGCTGCCCCACTAGGCACAAGGGAGAATCGGGCAGCTGGGGGACGCTTTCTTCAGCCGTCGCACGTTGGAAACGTCAGTAGACGGAAGTGGGCGGTATCCATGGAGGCGCACACATTTGTGGACCCGTTCACTCACCGATCAACTCCTGAAGAAGCCGTGACATTGAGTTCCGGCGAAACGCGAAGAGAACACTTACCTTCGTCTGAAATCCTGAACTTTGGTTTGCTCTTACTGCTCTTTCACCGCTGCATATTTCCATGGAACTGATCAATCCTGATGTGAATTCTCTCCATCTACAGTTTGTGAGTGTACTGGTAGCTGGGGCCAAGAGCGTGTTTCTTTGTTTCTCTGATCCTGCACAAGTTCTTCTTTTGTTCTTATGTTTACTGAATAAATGTTATATTTTTACCTGGAACCCACATGTTATTTGACATGATCTCCACTCACGGAAGTTTGTGAGTGCATTTATTATTATCATTCACGTATTGTGTGTCAAACAATATTACACTATTATTGTATTTATATTGAAGGTACCCACAATTCAGCGCCAGTCTGCCTTTTTTGTACAGAACCACTGTTACCGCAGAGACACTCTACCAGCAAGAGCCTTCATCTTATGTTTTCTTAAATAAAAGGTCACTTTATGATGAGTAAAATATATTTTGAATATTTGTTATCACTTTTGAGCGCTGATTTATTGAATGTTTAATACAGACATGTTTAACACTGGGGAAGATGCATTTAACTTTTTTTTGCTTTTTAACAATATTTTTGCTCTCTGGAGAAAATATGCACAACTATGTTTCTTTTCAGTGAACTATGACTGGTTCATTATCCACATCTGTAGCAGGATGTATACTGGCATCTCAAAGGATGACTGCCATTGTACAATGTATAGGATTTAGAGGTGCAAATGTGCATTTGAGCTGACTTTTTAAAATACTGAAATGTTGTAGAAGGTCAGTGGGGCTCAGAAAATTGTCTCAGCAAAGCAATAATGTTAGAGCTGATTGCTTAACTAAATAGCTATTTATGTTCACTATTCAGGTGGGCTTAACAGTAGGAAAAAATCAAAAACAATTTTAATAATTTTATGCAGCAAGAAAAAAATACTTATTCACTTTGCCAACTTCAAATTGAGTTATAGCAACATTCATTGGTGGCGTCACCAGTAATTTCCCCAAGACATACTCGTAAACAAGAGAATGCATCAATCTACCTTTCCTGGTTATATACTTTGGCATTTTTACACAAATGTAAAAAATATGCAAGATTTAAACATACAGCACAAACAGAAATAATCTACATTTTGCATCTTGTTATTATCAACCACTACTCTTCAATGGCCTAATTAAGAGCTAAAAAGGCAAATTAACTCTAATCCTGAATCCAGCAATTGGAAAAAATAATACATTCTTGCAGATGTGATAAGCAAAAGTATTAACAATTGTGGTTACAAAAATTAAGTAGGTCCCTAGAGGCACAATGCAAAAATTATGGGAAAGTGAAAACTGTTAGAAAAAAATATACATTTGTATCCAGTCTTCATGCTTAATTTACTCAAGTAAAAGATGCTTAAAGGACCACTAGCAATTTTAGATTTTGTTTTTGCTGTTTTACAAGAATGTATCAAATAATACATTCCTCATATTTAGTTCATGATTTTAACTCTGTACTATAAGATCTTTCAGTGTTTACACGAGAACATGATTTTATTGTTATCCAGAAACATTTTATTTAATGCTGAATTTAGTAAAAAGAAGACCGCAGACTTATCTACAATTTATTGACTCCCGGAGTATACATTTTTGATAAGTATCCCTGAATAAATAAAATGGTGATTTGGCGACACTTGCACACACATATGTGTCAATAAGATTTGTTTTCTTTCGGTTTCACATAAGGGTTTCACTTTATATTCCGTTTGATGTTTTTATTTTAGTGCACATCTATACCAATATATAAAATATGTACTATGTACATGCAATGGGAAGCCCATGGAAAACCTTCTCCTCCAGTTGTAATAAAGCATTGGAGGTCCCAGAGCACCACAAGATGCAAATATAAAATAATGGAAGTACAAAAGTGTTAAAACATTTAGACTTCATTTCATCTAAAACAATTAACAATGATCCATAAGCAAAATAGGAAGCAAGTAAAATGAGCTTCCAATGATCTTTCTGATGTGTTTCATGCTCATCAGCACATAATTATAGGTTACAACAAGTGTTGCTGGAATTTAACCCCTTCACGGGAATGCCCATACATGTACAGACTCTCAATGCGATTTATTGGTGATAATGCCATACATGTACGAGCTGCCTTTAAAACAGCACAATCGCTGCTTTTTAACCCCAGTTTTTGTTTCCATTGCTTGTCACAATCTGTTACCATCCTGCCCAAAGTACATGTTTTGTATTTATTTGCATGACCGACCAGTATGTTTTTATACATGTAAGTGTATTTTAATTTCTTTTAGATTTTAGCATTATCATTTTTTTATCATACATTTCATGGTGTTTTGTTTATTTGGGCTTTCCCACGGTATGTGGATTACACACACAGTTGGTGTGATCACTTTTTACTAGATTGTGATTTACTTGATTGTAATTATACATGTTTTCATGCTTTGTGTGACCTTTACATTTCAGAATAGTAGCCTATGATTATGTGGTGAGAAGCACAAAATGCGTCAGGTGTATTGTAAGTAGCTCACTTCACTTGTTTGTCTATTTTGCTTACGGATTACTGTTTATTTTATTGGATGAAATAATGCATTCATTTTTACACTGAAGACTTCTGCCATGAATGTGTTGTTCTGTTGCAGACATCATACTCGTTCCATTGTCAGTTAAATACATATGTGCTGTAAGTCGTAGTAACTGAACAGGACTATTTATACCAGTTATCTGGCTACTAACTTCAGACTGTTTCTTGTTTAATGTTTCTTGTATATTGAACCTGCTTCTTTACAGAACATAGATGAGAACCACCTGTCCAAAAAAACCTGACCACAACCTTCAGTTAGTCAATAAATGGTATCATTTTAACACTACATGTTTCCTGTTTTTCCACAGCTAACACAGTACTACTCCTTTACCAGCTTTACTAGAGCTCCATATGTCCTTCCCTTTGCCTCGGCACCACACTTTTAATAAATGAATGACATTTGACTGTGCCTGACTGCAGCCTGTGCTGAATCCATCTACTGCCCTGCCTCTACTGTTTCTTTTTGTGGATTCAGCAATGAATTCTTCATAAGCTCACAAACACTAGCCCCAGCACATGGCACCCAGCTGTGTAGCCTGAATTTGTGACAATATTCTAATAGTAATTAAAAACACTCATTTATATACACAATGCAAAAGGCTATTTATCTTGTCATTGTTGTCAGGTTTGCAACTGTTCCATTAAATAGAAATACATTAATCCTGCTGATACAAGTTACAAAATTTAAATCAGAGTTCCTGCACATGCACCAAAATGGTAATATATTAAATCAAATGTCCATGCTGTTAAAGCTATGTCAAAGAAACCATCTGCATCATCAAAATAAAAAAGATTAAAACAGTCAAAATCTTTGAGAGATTATTTTATATAAGCAAAATTGGATTTATAAACTGATATATAAATGCATGACTATTGGTATATTTTCTTTTTCCCGATGAGTATTATCTTAACATGGATTATGCAATTAGCAAACAATATATTAAAGAACAAATAATAGATAAAGACATCCATTCCTGTGATTAAAAACATATATTAACAATTAAAAAACACCCAGTAATTAACTCTCCTTACATATTAAAGGTTCCAGATAGACAGGTTTTTTTTTGTGCACATTAATGTGTAGCACACTTGGATGTGTGTCAAATTACCTTATTATTGTTTTTTTTTAAATCTTGAGTTTATGGAACTGTTCCCCTTTTCCACTCAAGCTGCCTTTGCCCCTGTGTGCCCTCCCATATCTGACATCACCACAGGGCCGTCTTTAACGCGGGGCAAACGGGGCAGCTACCCTGGGCCCAGTTTCTCCTGGGGGTCCCAAGGTAGCTCTCCCGTGGGCCCTCAGCCCCTGCTTGCCCTGTTCACAGCACATTACGCTTGTGAACGTTTTTTTCCGGCAAGCCGCATCCGCTAGCTAAAAATAAAATAAATAACTGACGTAACGTCACATCCGGTGACAGTTTCCCTCCTCCGTGCAGGAGGGAACACTGCACGGAGGAGACATCCAGCCGGGGACACGGAGCAGAAGCTTTTGGTAAGTACTAAGGGGGGGCGGGGGAATTACAGGAATCTGACTGGCACAATATTACAGGCATCTGGCACAATATTACAGGCATCTGACTGGCACAATATTACTGGGCTCTGACTGGCACAATATTACTGTGCTCTGAATAGCACAATATTACAGGCATCTGACTGGCACAATATTCCTGGGCTCCGAGTGGCAAAATATTACTGGCATCTGACTGGCACAAAATTACTGGGCTCTGACTGGCACAATATTACAGGCATGTGACAGGCACAATATTACTGGGCTCTGACTGTCACAATATTCCTGGGCTCTGAATGACACAATATTACTGGTATCTGACTGGCACAATATTACAGGTATCTGACTGGCACAATATTACTGGGCTCTGACTGGCACAATATTCCTGGGCTCTGAATAGCACAATATTACAGGCATCTGACTGGCACAATATTCCTGGGCTCTGAGTGGCACAATATTACTGGCATCTGACTGGCACAATATTACTGGGCTCTGAGTGGCACAACATTACTGCCATCTGACTGGCACAATATTACAGGCATGCGACTGGCACAATATTACTGGGCTCTGACTGGCACAATATTACTGGGCTCTGAATGACACAATATTACTGGGCTCTGACTGGCACAATTTTACTGGGCTCTGACTGGCACAATATTACATGTATCTGGCACAATATTACAGGGCTCTGAGTGGCACAATATTACTGGGCTCTGAGTGGCCCAATATTTCTGGTATCTGACTGGCACCATATTACTGGGCTCTGACTGGCACAATATTACTGGTATCTGACTGGCACAATATTACAGGTATCTGGCACAATATTACAGGCATCTGACTGGCACAATATTACTGGGCCCTGAATAGCACAATATTACAGGCATCTGACTGGCACAATATTCCTGGGCCCTGAATAGCACAATATTACAGGCATCTGACTGGCACAATATTCCTGGGCTCTGAGTGGCACAATATTACTGGCATGTGACTGGCACAATATTACAGGCATGTGACTGGCACAATATTCCTGGGCTCTGACTGGCCCAATATTCCTGGGCTCTGAATGACACAATATTCCTGGTATCTGACTGGCACAATATTCCTGGCATCTGACTGGCACAATATTCCTGGCATCTGACTGGCACAATATTACTGCTATCTGAATGGCACAATATTCTTGGTATCTGACTGGCACAATATTAGAGGCATTTGACTGGCACAATATTACAGGCATCTGAATGGCACAATATTACTGGGCTCTGAGTGGCACAATATTTTTGGGCTCTGACTGGCACAATATTACTGGTATCTGACTGGCACAATATTACTGGCATCTGAATGGCAAAATATTACTGGCATCTGACAGGCACAATATTACTGGCATCTGACTGAAATAATATTACAGGCATCTGAATGGCACAATATTACTGGTATCTGAATGGCACAATAATACTGGCATATTAATGGGAAAAATGTCTGTGGCATATTAATGGCAAAATAATACTGGCATATTAATGGGCACATTGACTGTGGCATATTTAATGGACAAACGGTGGCATATTTTAACAGGCAAACTGTCTGTTGCATATGCAATGACAAAGTGACTGTGGCATGTTCTGTGGGGAAAAAATAACATGTACTATGGGGGAAAGTGACAATGTGGCTTTTTCTGCATGGGCAGTTCAGTGGAACAAAGTGAAACTGTGGTATGTTCTGTGGGGCAAATTTACACTGTAGCATGCAAAATTGTGTGGGTTCAATATGAGTGCAAGCCATGTGCTGTTGGTGCAATATAGGTGCATGACAAGTGCTGTGGCTACTCTGTGGGGCTGTGTTAAGTCCTTTAGGTGCAATGTGGGTGCAGAAAAAGGGAATAAAAACAAGAAATGCAACTCTTCAATAACATTTTTATTGTTATATTAGAAAATAGTTGAATATAATATTAAGAAGTTTATAAACGTATAAATGCAACTAGTGAGAGAGAGCGAGATGTGTAAAGATATTTATAAATATATATGAACAAATGTAAGTGCTCTCTAATATTGCTCTCTAATATTTGTGTATATTTTTGTCATTTAGGTAATGAGTAGTTGTAGTGCAGTGTTGCATAGTAAGATGGTATACATATTGCAGCCATATATACATATTTTTATCCAAATATACAGTTTATACACTGTAATTATACACGTAATATACACATTTTATACAATGCAATAAAAATACTCACTGCAAGAAAAATCCAGTTGTGTATGTCCTTATTTTTATGTTTTTTGTGTGTGTGTGTGTGTGTGTTGGGGGGGGTAACATTGCGATGGATGGTGTGATTGCATGCAGGGGAGGGGGCAGGGTCCAGGGGGCCCAAGCAAATGCTTGCCCAGGGTCCAATCACTATTAAAGACGGCCCTGCATCACCACAAGCAAAGCTTTTAAATAAAAGTTGCAGGGTCCTAAACTCCTCCCACCAGGACATATGCCATGTCAGCCTCCCAATCAGCCTCTCTGAGCTATGTCAACCCCCAAACAGCCATTCTGTGCAGTCCCCTGTACCTCAAAACAGATTGCTGCACCCCTGATGACATATGGTATGAGGTGCCATTGATATCATGATCGTGATATAATATGCTAGAGATAAGGTGTAATATGATACTATACCATACATTTTCATCTGGAATTCCTCTGGCATATTACACCTCACCATCATCACACAAGTATAA
This sequence comes from Pelodytes ibericus, assembly GCA_036172795.1. NCBI lineage: Eukaryota > Metazoa > Chordata > Amphibia > Anura > Pelodytidae > Pelodytes > Pelodytes ibericus. Next base: position 126,537,159 of record CM069859.1, read on the forward strand.
GTATGTGTGTGCAAATCCATATATATCTGGTGTGAGGATGATTACACAGAATCATCAGAGCAAACCCTATCATTGGCCATCCATTGGAAAGCATTGCCTATGAAGCCTTTATAGGCTGAAAGGTGGGAAGAGTTCTTGTCTCATTCTTGGCAATGATTTCACAGATAGGGAAGGGCTTTGGGTGACTGGTAGAATTCGGTTGCTAAGAAACCTTATTCATCATTTTTTTATGGGACAAGAAGCATTAGGAAACAAAATAAAATATGAGATCTGTTTCTTTACCTGATGCAGCACTTATATAGTGTATTGGTAAGTGGATCACCACCTTAAAATTGGTGCCCTGGTAGTGATGAATTAGAAAAATGTAAAAAAAAGAATCATTTAACACAGGGTGGCTATGTTATAGTGCACTTTCAGATATTCAAGTAGAATAACCACCTCTTCTGCCATTTTTCTTCATAACTTTTCATATATGCATTCACATATGCTGTCAGGAACATTTTTCACACTTGTACCGTCTTCTTCATTTCTCCTACTGTCCTCATTATATTTGTTGGGGTTCACCTAGCATTGTGCACAAATAGTGAAAGTGTATTATATACTAAAAGGTAAGTGGAGAATTGGACAGGCTAACATTTTGCACCAGTTCTTTAGCATTTTAAAACTGTCCAAAATCATCCCCGGACATGAAAAACATATACACTTTTAAAGTAGGGAAATGAGTGGGAAAATATTTTATTTTAAGATATTTAATTCAATTTTATTATTTTTCCAACTATTTTTATTTTAATTGTAAGCTCAGATTTGAGGGCTAGTTGGATTCTCAAAAGTCTGATGTTTGATGCTGATTTGATTGAAAATCTGGAGTTCATATCCCTTTGGTAATTTTGTTTAGGTTTGGAGCTTAATTAATAGCACACTACGGAAAACTATATTTACAGTTACAATTATAATCCTCTCGCAAGGAATATAATCAAATCTAATATCGCCTGGTGAAAGCTAGTAATTTAGTAAATATATCACATAGATAGACCAACACTCGTGGTGAAAAATCAGTGGTTTATTGAAAAATTGTCAGTGTAGGAATAATAACAGCCAAATAATATCATGATGTGGCAGAACTCAACTTACCATCCCGTTTCGTGCAATCAGCGCTTATAAGTGCTGATAGTTAAGTTTTGCCACCTCACAATATTATTTGCCTATTATTCTTGGATTTGTTTCACAGACAATTGTTCAATTAACCACTGATTTTTCCAAACTGCAATACCTTGTGCACTATAATATGTAGCTTCATGCATACAGAAGAGAACTGTAGGAAATACTTGTAACTACTGCAGACACTATAACTTCTCAAAATATCTTCTTTTATTATACAAATTTTATGTTAAATAAACCTATATGTAATCCCTAATGTGTAATTTTGATTCCTCTGCAATGTTTTGAATTACTATTTGTGATATTTATAAAAGATATATTTATGGGAAGTTTGTAATTTACATGATTATGATTGTAAAATACATTTACATAAAGACTAATAGTATTAACTTTGATTTTCTCTGTTTGGAGCATTGATATGTTACCATTATGTTTTATTAATAAACGTGTATCATTTGAATAAGATGAAATGTCAGCATATTTTTTTTTTATAATTAACAAGTCCATTATGATAAGAGAAGTTAAATTACAGGTGTAATGATGCATTGAATACATTTTGTTAATGAAGCTTGCACAGATGCTATGTGTACATTATGTATGTATTCTTATTACAAATCGTTTATTTATATTTTCATAGCCTTCCCTAAATAATCATAAATGTCTCTTATTCTCTCGTGTTCTCTCTCGCTCTATAATAAAAACAAACCATTTGGATTTAAATATTTTGTGAGCTGCCTATTAAGAACCGTTTTAAAGTGGTATATTACCAGTAATAGGGATTTCCAACAAAATTGTGCCCAAAATTGCTCCTAGTGGACATGTATTGGACTTTGCAATGGACAATTTAATGGTATGCTACGGACCTTCACAGAACCTTGTCATGGCCACTGCCTATCTCTGAGGAGAAAGGTCCAATTTACTTCCAATTAGTACTAGAGGGAGTTGCTATTTCTTGTCTTGATTAATTTAAAATCTGGTAGGTTTTAAATAAAATAGAACAAAAGATTTGCAACAAAAATACATTTCCTATACTTGTTACTTGTTTTAACATTGCTTTTCATTTTGTCCCACAGAACATAATACTCAGCCAGGGAAACCTACTCTTCCGGCAGAAGTAGTCCTTTGTCTCTATAGTGTAAAACAATTATTACTTGATATAGTAATTATATTTAACTTTTCTATAGCCTTTTAAGATGAAAATAATATTACTGTATTGGGAAGCTAACCTCAAAAAATAATTTCCACAGCATGAACTGTATAGAAATAGAATCATAACCTTGAATTAATAGTGTATAGTGTATGGGGCTGTTCACTAAAATTTGAATTAGTCTCAAGGTGGGCAAATAGGGAGGTTGAATTTAATTTAGTTTAACAATTAAACTTGACCTCCTAACTCGACAACCTTGAGCTATTTAATCAAATTAATTTGTTGTCCCTCTCCTGCCCCTCAACAAAGTCCAACTCGGACTCCCATCTCAAACTCAACCTCCATTGAATGCAAGAAAAATAGCTGTTCACAAAAAAAAGTTAAGGGAGTTTGCTTTGGGAGACAAGTTGCATTACATGACCATTAATTTATATAGTGCCACCAATTTACGCAGCGCTTTTACAGAGCATAATAAGAGGGTTACAAACAAAATTAGACAACATATTCAGACTAAAAACATGAGTTTCAGGACCCTGTTCACAAGCTTACAATCTAAAGGGAATGAGGAACATAAGAAACATAAGGGGAATGAAGAGACAAGAGGTAAGTTGGAAGAGAGAAAAATCAAACCATGGAAACTATTGGGGAACTGACACAGCTGAGTGAATTACACCAGAGGTTACTAAATAGGTGGGTTCATTGTAAGTTTACAGCTTACTCAAGCCACACAGAAATTTAAAATCTTTGGAGACTGCAAGTATAGTGGCTAAAATATTGCTAATAATTGTGTATAGAGGAGGGAGGTTGTCAGGTAGTTTATTGAGAGGTCAAGACACATTATCTAATGAACCAAACATATAAAGGAAATTAAGGTGGGCGGGGTGTCGGGAAAGCACTGAACAGTATTTTTGCTGAACGATGGTGGTTCTGTAGATGCTTTGTGTGTCGGTCCAAGAGAGACTGGGAGTGACCAAAAAGCAAAGTTGGACGTTGATTTCTAAACAACCCTGTGCAACTCGCCACCTGTAAAAAATAATTGGGTGCCAGGGAACATCTCGGCAGCCACTGACCTGATAAAAGGAGGGTGCGCAATGAATGTGCAGTAATTACTGCACAGTTATTTTTTTTAACAGGGTTTTTAATGGGTATGGTAATTTTACCACAACTGGTAAAAAAAAACACCAGTTATTTTACTGCATAATGTATTTTTTCTATTTAGCAGAAGATATTTTTTTCAATGGGGGAAGGTTTTTCAGATGGCAATTCGACTTAGTCTGAAAACCAGTTTACTTTCTTCCCTCAGTGAAATGAGTCAGAGGCAAGTTTAATCCCGTATACCTTCACAGCATCTCGAAACTTGAAAACATGTTTTGTGAATAGCATTTTTCGAGGTCATGATGGGGGCATGCGAGGGAGGCCAAGATGAGCTCTTATGTCAAACTCCAAACTAAGATTTTAACAAATAGACCCCTATGGCTCTTTCTTTCAATTCCTGTTAATAGAACTACCATCTAAGCCATTTAATACTGTCTGCTTATGATGAGCCAGCTTGCATTCATGCCCAGCTGGGATTTAGGGAATGCATTGATAAATTGTGGTGTAAATCCCATAGCGACTGCAACAATTATTTGATTTCCTAAATTAAATCTTTATTAGATTGCTTTATAGTGCAACATACTGCAACATGAGTGCAGATGTGGTATATTTTTAAGTATTAAGTTGCTGAGGTAGAAACCATGTATAGATATAAACTACACACATCAAGAAATGTAGATCTTTTAACAGTCCACATTATAACAATAATGGTACCATTCTTTAACATGGTTAAGAGTTCTTTACATGACACTTCAAAACATTAACGTTCTTGTAATTAAGGCCTGGTCACTACTATAAGTTAAATATAGGTTTTTATAACAGTGCAAACACTTCCCAGCTCCTGGCTACCTAAATGTACTAAATGATTTGCTATTTCTTTCATGCACTACTTGTGACCTCTAGTGGACAATATAACTATAGATAAAAGAAGTGTTAGTTTATAACCTTTACAGTTATGCCATAAACTCAAAAGACAGTGATTGTGCCACTCATGATCTTTCACTTTAAATAGGGAAACTGGTTTAATTGCTATTTACAGCTCTCTTTAACTATTAGTACTTGAAAAAGGCTCAGTAAGAATTCATAGGTGTCTGCACTATAACTGTGGATGTTTTTCTGTTGCTCATACATTTTAAGGATAGTAAGGGGTAGCTCTTTAAATTCTACAAGCCTCTTAGTTTATCTTCTAATTTTACAAATACACAGACATGTTGCAGAATATTTTTATTTCTAATTATTCTTTTACAAGTAGTAAAAAATGATATGATTATATACCTTGTGCAGCTATAGGCACATTTCTTTGATGCTCCAAAGTAGTGTAGAGTAAATTGAACATTTAATTTTTTTTGGAAAAAAAAAGCAATGCAATATGACTATGTTGCTAATTTATTCACTACTGGGGTTGCCACCATTTTTATCGGCCACATATATCTTGTGCATGCTGCATTTTGTACAATTCATGGGAGACTAGAATGAAATCAATGAACTAATCAAAGGCTCTGATCCTGCAGAACCAAGTTAATTAGTTAATTGATTTCACTCTAGTATGCAAAAGGTATGTGTGACTGGTAAATAAATGTCAGCCATGTTCATTACAGGCGGATAGACAATACATTAGAAAACAAAAGGCACAAATGAAGCAATTCTTGTGGCAAGAGTGATGACAAGTGCAAATGCGATCAAATGATATCAATGCTAATTTATTCAGGTTTGTGAAACATGAAGCACAATGGAAAATAAACAGAGGAGGAGCAGAGAGGAAACCCAAGTGTGTTCCTTTTCATAGTCTCCGGGATTATACTGACTTCTTGGAGCACAAAGGGATCTCCTCTGATCACTTCACCTGTCAATCACTCATACCAATACTTGCCAGACAAGCGACCGGCATTGTAACTCACCTCAGCTAAGCAAAATAAAAGACTGTTTTGTTGTACTTTATTCTAAAAAGTTCTTATCACCTGTAAAGAAACCCAAACATCTTGTAGGAGTGTTTTAACTGTAATTCAACTCCACAGTTAAGCAGTAACTGAATGCTATTAAGACTGATATATGTATAGAGGCAGTTACCTCAGCCACTAATACTCAATTAGATAGATCTCAGAGCCTAAATAAGCATAGTAGCTTGTTGCATGGACATATGGTTTAAGGACAAACAAATGTTGGCAGTCAATGCCCGCAGGCTTATATGTAAAGTAGCCTGCTGCCTTCGACTACGCCGCTTAGTCCGGCCAGTAAAAATGTCCACCACTCAAAATTAAATATCCTGTTTAGTATAAAGGCTGAGGTATGCTTCTATCAGTGCTGTATTGTCCAACAATAATTTTCTCCGTAGCTCCAACACAGGAGCATTTAGTTCTGTCCAGGGCTTTAACCAGAGTGCAATAATGGTGGCCATTTAAATATCCCCGCCACTACGTATCATTGGTTAGCATTAGAATCGCGGGGACCAATCAACCGCAAATGGGCGTATTTCTTGTACCGAGCGTACTGCTTCAGCTATCTATTGCGGTTTAACTAAAACCGAATTCATTGATCAGTTTATGAATGGAACGTATGTGAATTACTGTAAGACGAAAATTTCGGTTCAATTTCAACATTGGTTTATACGAATTAGATGAGAACTGAATCTGTTTAGACAAATTAGATGAGAACTGAGTCTGTTTATACGAATTAGATGAGAACTGAGTCTGTATTAGACATGTGCATTCGTTTTCGGACGAATGCATTTTCGGACGAAAATAGCATTTTCGTCCATTCGTCCGAAAAACGAAGAACGAAAATGCTAAGCTAACGAAAGCCGAATGAACGAATGGTTAATAAACGAAAATCATTCGTTCATTCGTAGTACTATTGCATTCTATAAGCCGAAATAGAGTCGGTTTATAGAATACAATAGCATTTAACTATACGGAGACAGAGTCTCCATTCATGAAATTATGAATGGAGACTTTGTCTCCTAATAGTTAAAAGCCGACAGCCTATAAACCGAACGTTCGGTTTACAGGCTGTCGGCTTATGGAATACATTCTTTTCCTATTGCTATTCTATAAGCCGAACGTTCGGTTTATAGACATTCGGCTTATAGAAAACATGTAGTACTATTGCCTTTCTATGAACCGAACGAGAGCCCCATTAATAAGAATTTCTTATGAATGGGGCTCTCGTTCGGTTTATAGAAAGCCAATAGTATTACATTGTATTCTATAAAACGAACGAATAAAAATTAACGAAACAAAAATAATGAACGAATTTCGTCTGAAACGAATGCAGTAATGAACGAAATTCATTTTAGACAAAATAAATAACATTTTCGTCCGAATGGACGAAAACGAAACAAACATTTTAGTTTGGCACATGTCTAGTCTGTAAAGACAGGGATGATGTTTCTCCTTTAGCATTTCACATGAATTTAGGATAACTACAAGAGTCCTTTAGACGAAATTCATGTGAACTGGATACATATAAGCTAGATGGAGAATTCTCCCTCAGCTGCAGATACAAGTTTCAAATGTTTTCCATAGTAGTTAACTCTCCTTCAAAAAGGGGAAATGTATTAATTTTGTGTATTATTAGCTTACATATGATTGTAATTATTGGGGATAAAGAAAGAAAAAGAGTTTGATAGTTCAGAAGAACACAGTCACCATTTTACTCAGGTTATTAGGAGTAATTTCATTCGTTAGGACCAGTAGGGATTAGTAAGATGTAAAAGTAGTGCTAGGCATGTTATTATTTGATAAAGGGACTGAAAGAGAATCCCTCATTAAGTCCCGAGGGGGTCAGTGATTTAAGTTGGAAAATCCAAAACGATTCCCTTTGTAGTAATTGTTTATTAGTGTCTCCTCCTCTAGGTCAGGGGGAGACTTTTTCAATTTCCTTGAAGGATAATACTTTAGGGTCTCCATTGTGATATGCATTCACGTGTCTGGAAATTGGGTTATCAGTTTTGTTGGTTATGTCATTGACATGTTCCAAAACTCCCCCCTCAGTTCTCTTATTGTTTTGCCCACGTAAATCATACCACACTGGCAAGTGGCCATATATACCACGAAATTGGTTTTGCAATTTATAAAAGTTTTTATGTTATAGGTTTTTGTGCTATTAGAGTTGTGAAACTCTTTAGATGTAAACTTACAGGCCTTACATGTTTCACATTTGTGGGAACCTGTGGTGGGTTTGAGCCACATCTGTTTCTTTTCCATTCCTGTCAGTCCCTGATGACTGTGGACAAGGGTGTCTCTCAGGCTTGGTCCCTTTTTCATTGTGACAGAGACTTGGGGTACAAGAGCTGGTTTAAGGTGTCCTCGTGGAGGATAGACTAGTGTCTGTTCAAAAGTTTTTTGGTATCTGGCCAACCCACGTCAAACATTCCCATGCACCTGATTTGTTTCCCAGTATTAAATTTTTTGGGGGTTTGAGTAGTTCACAACACCAATCTGAGGTGAGAGCTCTTTGGTATGCCCCATATTGGCCTATGGGTATTCCCTTTTTGAGTGGTTCCGGGTGATGGCCATCCCATTGTAGTTGACTATTAGTTGCTGTAGGTTTTCTAAAAAGTGTGGTCTGTATGGTTAGATTATCATCAACATAGATTGTTAGATCCAAGAAGTTGATGCTCTTACCTCCTAGCTCCTGTGTGAGCCTGAGATTCAGTTCATTTTTTGTTCAGTATTTCTGTGAATTCCCTAAATTTATCTTCGCTACCATCCCAAATTACCATATTCGCTCGATTATAAGACAAGGTTTTTTTCAGAAAAAAAATTCTGAAAAATCCCCCTTATAATCGAGGTCGTCTTATAATCAGAGCTGCAGGGGACCTGGATCCCCCTCTCTAACAGCAGGGGATGTCTGCGCAATGAGCACGACCGCCGGGGCTTCTATGAAGAAGCCGGGTACTTCCGCTTTCGTCACAGAAGTCCCGGCGGTCGTGCCGAGCGGCATCAGGGGAGGTCTGCGCTCATCGCGTAGACATCCTCTGCTGCCCCACTAGCCACCAGGGAGAATCGGGCAGCCGGGGGATGTCTGCACGATACATGCAGACATCCTACATGCTGCCCAACACCTCCGTCTATTATGACGGACCAGCTGTCAGTCATAATAGACAGAGGTGTCGGGCAGCATGGAGGATGTCTGCACGTATCATGCAGACATCCCCCGGCTGCCCCCACTAGCCACCAGGGATCATGACAAAGGTCAGGGGGAGGGAGGGGGGCAGAGGGGGGGGGACAGAGCAACAAGGGAGGGAGGGGGGAAGAGAGACACGAGGAGGGGGGGGACAGAGCAACAAGGGGAGGGAGGGGTGAAGAAACAGCAACAAGGGGAGGAAGGGGTTAAGAAACAGAGACAAGGGGAGGGGGGGACAGAGCAACAAGGGGAGGGAGGGGGGGAAGAGACAGCAACAAGGGGAGGAAGGGGTTAGGAAACAGAGACAAGGGGAGGGGGAAGAGACAGAGACACGGGGAGGGAGGGGGTGCAGAAACAGAGGCGAGGGGGGAGAGAGACAACATTAACCTCCAAATTCTCTATTTTCTTAGCCTCCTTTTCTTTCTTTGCTGAGGTAACTGCCTCTATACATATATCAGTCTTAAAAGCATTCAGTTATTGAATGGGCTGCTTAACTGTGGAGTTGAATTACAGTTAAAACACTCCTACAAGATGTTTGGGTTTCTTTACAGGTGATAAGAACTAATTTATAAGGTGATATGAACCAATTTATAAGTAATAGAACCCTTACCATCTCACCAAAACTATACAGGGTATTTGCCACCCTAAGGACACTGCAAATAATAAAAGCAGGTCAGCATATCTAAGTGGCTACAATCCCCGTCCAACCATTTCCTGACACCCCTATATGGGGAATGGGATTTTTTTAATTAAATGTCATAAGAACTAATTTATAAGGTGATATGAACCAATTTATAAGTAATAGAACCCTTACTATCTCACCAAAACTATACAGGGTATTTGCCACCATAAGGACACTGCAAATAATAAAAGCAGGTCAGCATATCTAAGTGGCTACAATCCCTGTACAACCATTTTCTGACACCCCTATATGGGGAATGGGATTTTTTTAATTAAAATATTTGTAGTATATACTATATATGTGTTTATGTGTGTATGTTGTTGCACCAAGTCACTGTGGGGTGCACACCACCCTTAGACATTTTATCAAATTCTGATTAAAAGTTATGTTTTAAACTTCACCCAGTCCCCACATATGCAATTGATGAAATAATGAAGAATCCTGATGATCGCTATGATGCTGATCAGTCTAAACTTGTGAATACATATTCACAAAACAAGGAAAACAGAAGTGGAACAAACAGAAACAATCATTTTAACAGCACTCAATCTTTATTAAATAGATACAGACATGCAGCATATATACAGGCAGAGCAGCAACCTTACATCACACTGTACAGCACTTACTCGTAGATATGTCTACATTTATTTAAAAAAGATTGAGCACCACCAAAAATAAATAAATACTTGCTGTTTGCACTTCTTATGTCCCCATTTAGATGTAAACTTAGAGCTGCACTGTCAATTTTAAATGGTAAGCAAGCTGTACTTAGACCATAGTGTCCACCAGTGATAATGTGTTAAAAATGTATATGCAAGCTCAGTTACCACAAATCGGGGTTGTTGTACAGTTATTTGCATCATTAGAGCTGCTCATAGAGGTGTTTAAACATATGTGAGGTGTTTAAACATATTGTATGTATTGACAAATTTGATCTTATTTTTTTAGATACACTTGAGTGGCTATTTGCTATTGTAAAAACATATGTTGCAAGTTCTGGTAATTGTTTATAGTAAATCTGAATACATTGACTTGTTTTAAGACCTTAATTGCCCTTACCTTGTTTCAAACAGTCAATTTCCCTAGGCACCTGTAAAGCCTATTAATTTAGTTTGTCAGACACTCGGAATCGTTATTTAGCTTATACACGATTTCTGTTGCTGAAACTTGGGCATTGTTCTACTAAAAAAGATTCAAGTACTTAAATATTAAAAAAGACATGATGCACAAATAGATATATGATATAATATATATAATGTATACTTTTAGCTAAGTTTAAGCTACTTATTGATTTGCTTTTAACCTTTTATACTTAAAATATCAGTGTCATAACACTTATTTTAGTATAACTGATCTACATTGTGTTATCACAAAATTAATAATAATCCATTTTGTGATCATTCTCCCTATGCAGTTTTAAACTTTGGTGCAAGTTGAAGACTAGTGCTTGTATAGTGCACAGTCTTTTTTCTTAGTGTGAATTGATGCAGACATACTGCATAAATCACATTTTTAATATTTGACTCAAGTCCTCCCCCAGTAATTACTCTGCATGTATACTACATGTACGGCAGCACTAATTATATATATCTATATCATACACCCGATATATAGATGATATATTTTTCGTTTGGAAGGGAGATGAAGGATCATTAACCACTTTTCTCAGTTACTTGAATACTAATAATTGGAATATAAAGCTCACATGGGAATATAATAAACAGAAGGGTACTTTTCTTGATTTGGATATCTACATAGAAAACAATCTTATTAAGACTAAGACTCATTTTAAAGATGTAGATGTGAACAGCTAATAGACATGTGCAAAACTAAAATTTTCGTTTCGTTTTCGTCCATTCGGAAGAAAATTTTATTTATTTAGTCTAAAACGAATTTCGTTCATTACTACATTCGTTTCGGACTAAATTTGTTCATTATTTTCGTTTCGTTTCGTTTTATTCGTTTCGTTTTATAGAATACGTGTAATACTATTGGCTTTCTATAAACCGAACGATAACCCCATTCATAAGAAATTCTTATGAATGGGTCTCTCGTTCGGTTCATAGAAAGGCAATAGCACTACATGTTTTCTATAAGCCGAAAGTCTATTTTCGGTTTATAGAATAGGATTACATGTATTCCATAAGCCGAAAGTCTATAAACCGAATGTTCGGTTTATAGACTTTCAGCTTATAGAAAGCGAACAGTAGTAGTGCCTTTCTATGAACCCATTCATAAGAATTATGAATGGGTTCATAGAAAGGCACTACTACTGTTCGTTTTCTATAAGCCGAAAGTCTATAAACCGAACATTCGGTTTATAGACTTTCGGCTTATGGAATACATGTAATCCTATTGCTATTCTATAAACCGAACGTTCGGTTTATAGAATAGCAATAGGATTACATGTATTCCATAAGCCGAAAGTCTATAAACCGAACGTTCGGTTTATAGACTTTCGGCATTTGTAATGCATGTAATAGTACTATTGGCTTTCACTACACAGAGACAGAGTCTCCATTCATAAATTTACGTTCGGTTTATAGACTTTCGGCTTATGGATTACATGTAATACTATGGGCTTTCTATAAACCGAACTAGAGTTACCATTCTTAAAAATTTATGAATGGGGACTCTGTTTCGGTTTATAGAAAGCTAAGAAGTTGAACGAATGAACGAATGGTTTAATATAAACGAAAATCATTCGTCCATTCGTGCTCTAGTACTATAAACCGAAAGAGAGTCGGTTTATAGAATGCCAATAGACTTACATGCATTCCATAAACCGAAAGTCGTTCATTATGTCGGTTTATGGAATGTAGTGTACTATGCTATTGTATTCTATAAACCGACTGTATTTCGGCTTATAGAATGCCAATAGTACTACGAATGGACGAATGAACGAATGATTTTCGTTTATTAACCATTTGTTCATTCGGCTTTCGTTAGCATAGCATTTTCGTTATTCGTTTTTCGGACGAAAGGACGAAAATGCTATTTTCGGACGAAAATGCATTAGTCCGAAAACGAATGCACATGTCTAACAGCTACATTAGTTTTGACAGTGGCCATTTCTCCCCCTAGCTCACCAACATCCCAAAGAATCAATTCTCTACATTGAAACGTAATTGTACAGAAAGAGAAACTTTTTTGGAACTAACAACGAAACTGTGTGATGACTTCAGGGCTAAAAAATACCCTGAGGACCTTATCCAAAAAGCTTTAATAGAAGTTCAAGAGAATCATAATAATCAAACACATGGTAAGGTAGCTAAAAAAAACTGAAAGTTTTAACATTACTAACAGAATTTAGTCAAGATCATACATTTCTACAGAACATTTTCCATAAACACTGGCAGATATTATTAAGAGACCCAATATTGAAAAATATCCTATCAGAGAGACCTAGCATTACCTACAGAGGTGCACCAAGCATAGGATCTACAGTTAATAAAAGTTTCCTTAGAGAGAATAGAAAGGAAAGAAATTTCTTTGGGTTTTTATAGATGCAAAACTTGTAAGGTGTGTATGTCTAGTCAGGACATGACGGGCAACAGGATATCGAGTTTCAGTTCTCGCCATGACTCGACACAATACAAAATAAAATCACTGATCACATGTAGATCCAATAATGTTATTTATCTATTGACATGTTGTGACGAAGTGCCCTTCGCCACTTGGTCCTGGAGAGGCCTGCTTGCCAGCCTCCTCCCCTGTGACTATGGCCCTGGGGTGTGTGGCCTTTTAAGAATGCTATTTGGGCCTTTGGACTTGTATTGGACTATGTAGGGCCCTTTAAGAACATATTTGGGGCATGGTGAAAATGCCCCAAAAAGCTAACTTTTGAACTACTGGGTGGAATTGTCTGATTTTCAGTTATGTTCATATTTAAAGTATGCTGATTCTGAAAATGTATGTCTTATGTGAATTTGATGCATATTTTGAAAGTTATTAATATTGTGTAAAACCTGTATATTTTAGCTTGGAGAGAATTGAGCTGATACAAAGGTTAACTCAATTATCTCCCAAGCAGAGGGGAGGAATGTACTGTAATTACTAGGATCCAAGTCTTTGTCCTATTCACTGTGCTTTCCCCAAGTTAAGATTGGATCCTATCCTTTAATCCCTGTCATTATGTCACCTTTCCCATTGTCTTTATGTAAGTTATTTAGTTTCCTGTATGTATCTAAACTGGGCACCTTTGTATCCTGAAAGGTGTGAGGCAGGATTTCCCTTTGTATGTCCTTAGGTTAAACTTTAATCCTGTTATAGTGCCTTTGTCTAATCTGGTTTGTCAAGATGTTCAACTGAATATATTCTCTGTTTCTGAATCAATAAACAGTTCTGGTCAGTTATACTTCACCCTTCAAACGTAGCCTTGTCTCGTTCTTGAAAGGGAACCTGCCCAGCATAATCACTAGCTCTTTTAAGAGCTTGTTCTTCACCACACGTTCCTGGACGACAGACGCTGATCCAGGGTGGACAGAAGACGGCGAGACTCCAGTTAAGCTACGGCGGTTGTGGAGTCTGCGGTGGTTGTGGTGGTTGTGGTGTCCGGTAGGAATAGTTCAACTAAAGAAACACTGGCGGAGTCCCAAATCGAGAATGTCTCACATACAGTTGGACAGTCGTGAGGTCTGGTTTGTAGAGATTAATTTAATAACCCAGATTTGTTATCTCACTAACTCTATTTGTTTACCATCACTTCCGAAATGCTTGTGCCAGACCAGTTTTTGTACTATTACACTGTAACTGGTCTTTTTATTCTCCAGTTCTTGAAGGAAAAATACAAGTGATTATTACTACACACAATTTTATCAAGTTTAACAGAAACATAGAAATATAGAATGTCGGTCCATCTAGCCTGCCCATTTTTTGAAATACTGTATTAGTCCCTGGCTTTATCTTATATCTAGGATAGCCTTATGCTTATCCCACGCATGCTTAAACTCCTTTACTGTGTTAACCTCTAACACAGATGTTCTATGCATCCACTACCCTTGCAGCAAAGTAATACTTCCTAATATTACTTTTAAACCTTTTCCCCTCTAGAACAGAAAACTAGGCATGTTAACGAGGAAAGGAAATGTAGGAGAGACATGTGGAAATAAAAAGGATGACAGGTACATTAGTCAATTATTACTATATATATTTTCTGAATAGATGTAAGAATAGAATATGCAATTTTCACAGAGGAAAAGACACATATATAATAAAGTCAACCAAATTGCTTTAAGGTAGAACACATGTCTAAACAGGCAGTAAATAACTGGGAAAGGGCACAACACTCCACAGATGAATGCAGTGCTGGAGGGAAATGCAAGAAAATGGTATCAAGGAAAAAATGAATACAGTGATCCATGATAACTTCAGCTGATGCTGCATAAGTAGCAGTCACATTAAATGTACTAGCTAGTAAAATGCTTTAATGTTATGAATGATACAATTATAAAATGTTTACCATTGTTTGTAAGAAATGGCAAATATGTTCTGGAAGTCATTAGTATTCTATGCAGCTTTATAATCAAATATTAATCCACTAATTCTTAGGTTATTTTGGCAAGCCCTATCTTCCAGCCTTCCATCTTGCTACAGAACATTTACCCACAAGCCTCTACTACTTAATTTATTTACTCTTCAAGGTGGATGTTCTTTCTTTCGCTCAGCTTCTGGATTTTTTTGCATAGATTATTGACACAGTGAAAATTAGTCAATACAGATTGTTTGAGATCCAACAGCACAGACTAAAGTGCAGAAGGATGTGAAATAGACCCATATTACTGTAAAAATAATGTGTTTCTGATCTCATAGTTGAAGAAAAAAAGCAATTATGCTTCCATCTACCTCAATGTTCAAATCACTTTACCCTATACAAACAATTCTTATTGATATTATGTCCCAGTGTCTACAGCAGGGAAAGCACAATGATAGATATGTAAAAGTTATTTTTTCAACCCTATCAGCTTTTTCAATGATGTCATATATTTTATACCATTAAAATAAATAACATTATCATAAAAAAAGATTGTATTCTGTAGTACCTGCAAGTAAATATCAGAACAAAAGCAAGTGAACTGTGGAAATGCATTAAGACTTTAGAAATGTGCGCATTTCAGAAATACTGATTTGAAGAAAAAAATGATATTGAGTTTTCTGAACCAATCAGAAAAAGAGAGGATTTAGGTGATTCAACACTTCTCAAAAATGCCAAATTCAACTAATCGAATAGATCCCCCATATACCACCAAACAATGAAACAAATGAGACTAGTTAATATAAATCCATATTCATATACAGAAAGTGCAAGTAATGCAAATATTTTAAAACTAGGTAAATATGTGCTGGGATAAGATCTTAGAAGAAAAGAATAGACAGTCTAAACTAATGTCAAATAAACATGTATTTTTAATAAATAAAATGAGAACTAAGACATGATATAAATAACACACAATTATAAAAAGAATAATATACACCAAAAAAACTCCAACTAAAACCTGGATGCATTTTGTCAAAAGGCTTACTCAGAGGGTTCCTGTGTGTGATGGTATTATTCTGATGTTGGTGTGTTAGGTGGGTATGTTTCATAAGAGTAAATGCATGTTAATACAAGCTATCATGTGTTGCACATAACAATAATATGCAAATTATGATTCATTGTTATTGTGTCGATTTATGCTCATGACAGAGGATGTCTCTAACATGCCAGGGTAACCTGTTGTTGTTACTGATAATATACTCAAATCTAATTAGACAGATACATTCACTGTCATTAGTGATTTGGAACTGTGAAGGATGATGTGTGGGATAGCGCAAAGTCTTCTCTTTTGAAGCCGCAGCAAGCTGGTCTATGTTCCTACTCATCAAGTAGCAAAGAACATCTCTCTAAATATTTTTTTTTCTTTTTATTCCATTATTTCCAATATCAAAAAATCTTTGGTACAAAAAATCGTGCCAAAGTTCAGTTGCTGAGAATTATATTTTTTGATTCTGATCGATAACTAATGCTGTATATTTTGATATTTTAAGTTTTTCTTTAATCTATTATGCAAGATAAATAGACTTTTAATAGACATTTTAATCAATAAACTTCTAAATCACACATTTCAGTTTTCATTCAAACTGCACCAAAGAGGGGTGACGAGGGGCTTCAGACCCAAAGTACTGGTTAGTTAAAAGATTTTTCTTTGTATTCCTACCATGGGCCCCAGATCTATAAATATCTTTCATATTGTTGTCTGCCATAAAAGAAGCCAGCTTTTGAGAAAGCGCTTCTTTAATTTTCTATGAGAATAATTGTTTACCCCACATATACATGCAAAGACTTTTTCTTACATTCGACTGTTATTTTAACTTTAATAGGGAATATTACAATAACGATAAAAAAAGACATGTTTTGTATAAGTACTTGCTTTTTATAATACCCATCATCTTTCATTTACAAGGTATCTTTGATTTAGTAAGTTAGAAACCAAACACTTTAGTCTTCAGTCACTTGAAAAAGCCCTGGAAGGGGCAAAATGCATCTGACGTCATACTCCGGAGGATACACGAGATTAAATCGCCATTAAAGCATACAGGACTTCCTGACTTTTAATATTCATTTTAATAGTCATCAAGCAAGCATATACGTGACACTCATGAGAGCAGTCACCCTGATTTTATGTAAGAGATTTTAACCTTTTTTTGCATCTATTAAAATACAATTTTACACTTTGTAGAAATATCTTACTTATTACATGCAAGCCCAAGTGTTCACTTTCACTTTTTGTAGAGACTAGGAGATATTAGAGTGCCTTGAGTGGCAGCACACATAACCCAGAAAGTGAGCAGTATTATTCCTGCTCCAACAAATGTGAGTGAGATACCAATCTGGGATAATCCTAATATTTATTATATATAGAGAACACTATTGCTGTATTTTGTTTCTTTCCACATATTTTCCATTTATCATAGTCAAAAATCTGCTACTCCATATCCTGCAAAAATGTAAGTATATTTGTGTCTGTTTTTTATAAAACTTTAGCGCTCCATCTTTTATCACTGTAAGAAAATTATTGTGGGAGATTGAATAAATTTAACCTCATTAGCTATTGGGGAAGCTTTTACAACCTATTACAAATCCCTATATAATCTGCCGGAGGCCCCGGGGGTCACTCGGGAGAGGGGCGAGTTCCTGAAAAAACTCGATCGCCCTAAAATAGGGGGGGGGGGGGGTGGAGTTGGACAGGTTGAATTCCTCCCTCTCCCTGGAGGAGACAGCTAGGACAATCAAAAGCCTGACTAAAGTATAGGCCCCAGTGTCTGATGGTTATACAGATGTGATTTAGGTCAGACTGGCTTACCGTGTGTAATGGAACAGTGCTGTATAGTGCTGTGTTAATTATTTTAGGTGCAATGTGGGTGCAGAAGAAGGGAATAAGAACAAGTAATGTATAGTTGAATATAATATGAAAATAGTTTCGGATAATATTAAAAACTTTACATTTACATCCAGTGGTGGCTTTAGAAAAATTGGGTCGAGGAGGGCCCAATGCTAAAGACTTTAAAGTGGCCTTGGTTAGCAGCACACCTGTCTCACTTTATCAGCCTATGCCTCTACTATTAGTGTGACTTTGAGTACAATTTTTTCATATACCAAATAATGTCCAGTACCAGCTTTGTCGTATCTCTGAACTGAGAGCCATATCATCCTGAACAGAACGATATAATTTATTTTTGGATAGTATAAATGTGGGTTCTCTTTGTTAAATCCAAAACTGCAGTATGGTTTTAAGTTTAGCTGCTTTCAAAATTTGGGTTAGAGTGGCCTGCTTTATTCTTCTGTGATGATGCTAAAAATGGTCAACAAAGGTGCAAGTGGCTTACTAGATGTTTTGGACTTTTTTTCACTGCCGTAAATAGCGCATTAGATCTGATTCAGGTCTTTGACATTGTGGCAGTTACCAGTAGGGTTCCCCCAATGTGGCTTCATAGAAGGGCGATAGATACTATATAAAATATACAGTAGCCAGCATTGATTTGTCCATTTTATAGTATGCAAGAACCTTAAGCAAAATGTTTGGAACTAAAAGGCATCTACTTCCTCAAGCCTGATTTGAAAGATTATTTAATATGCAATTATATATATTTATATAGATCATTAAAGGTTTTAGAATGTATTGCTTGCAATAAAACAGCGGAATGACTGTTGCCAGAAGCTTGCATCTTCTGTTTAGCTATATCTGAATAAAAGATGGCCAATTCATAAAATGCTACCTAATTTTTATTTTCTATAATGCTGCACTAGAAGCTTAATTTATTGTAAGTTACTTGTACTTTAATAAATACATATTATTTGCAGTCTGTGCACTAATTCAACACTTAGCAAAACACCTTAGAATTCTTTCCAAGGTCTGTTCTTTTCATAATTTACATTTTAGAAGGTTGCAATTATAAATGAATTCCTTACTGGGTAAGTGTGCCTCTTGGGTTGTTAAAGTTAATTAACACTTTGCTGTTTGCAGTAAAACTATAACAAGGTTGCATAATCTGCAATACAAGTCAGTGACTAGTGACCCATAACACAATTTGAACTGCCACTGTAAATGCATATGATGCATAATAAATATGGCTCTTTGAACTTGATTCAATTAGAGATTCTATAAATGTATTATTCTAGAACACAGCAACAATTATTTTAGTTAACATCCAAACTGGCAAGAACACAATATTTGTGTATACTATTTTCCTCACTACATACAACCTAAAAATGTATTATTTGTTTTTTTTAAAGAGAGATAAAGTATTCTAAATAATGATGTGCCATTTTAAAGGTCCCATCTAATATGTTTGTCCTGGTGCAATGTACTAGTGCTTCCTCGTCTATTCAAGTGCTGACATTTGTGCAAAGCCCCTGATGCTCTGCCCCTCTTCTCCCTTTTCTCTCCCTCCACCTCCAACTTCACTGTCATCCTTCCTAACTGTTCACATTCAGATTCTCCTTAATATTCTCATTCACATGTAGTCCTACTTCACTATAATTTTTACATTACTGTTTTGCATTCTCATTCACATTCACAAATACTATAAGTCCGCTAAGCTTAGAATACTATGTACTGCTCAAAGTGGGTGATAGTTATATTTCCCTGGCCTCGGGCATGTCTCTGTGATGTCACGAGTGATATAACAAGTGAATTCACAAGGTATTGTCATCTTTTGGCAGGGGTCCACAGGGTCTAAAAAGTCACTGATTGAGTCTCTGCCTCTGTGTTCCTGGCTTCAGACCACTTTGTGAAAGGGTGCAGGTACACAAAATCACCTTTATGGTTATTTTTTTCGTTAGGCATCAAACCTATGACTAAGAGTGGGTAAGCAGCTCGAAACATGTTAGTTCTTTTGTCACTGGCATTGATGCCAGTTCCTTCTGGTGTACCAGTGCAGGGGCAGGAGCAGGTGTTATACCCTGTGCAGGGTGACCACTCTTAACCAAGGGTAGAGTCCCAGACTTTGAGTGGCCACAATCAGGGGTTTTAGGCCTTCTTTTTGTCATCTTGAATAAATAGGGACAAAGGGGTGAATCCAGGAAATGTAGTCGGGGTAACAAGCTAAAAGGTCGGGACCGGAGAATGATGGAGAAGTCAGGATAACCTGATAACTAAGTCAAAACCAGAAAGTCACGAATATACTCTTAAAAGCATGACAAAACCAAGCAGGCAGGCAAAATGTTCTGGTAGCTACATCAAATGACTATTTCAAGCTAAATGTATTCGGTCAGCTCTTTGAAAACATGAATAAAGAAAGGCAAGAGTCAGTCATGGAGATCATTGTGAAGGTTATGACTGAGGTTCACACAGTGTCAAAGTCACAGAGTGCCCAAAAAACAGTAGAAGTACACTTACAAAACCCCCAAAGATCTTCTTAGAATGGGCACTATACCGGATGTCGGAGGCCTGGTAGAGTCGCAAAGGCAATGTAGGATGGATGTGCATGTCACTCCATCAAGAATTCTTCAGTGATTGATGTGGATGATGAAAATCCTGTTGCCTCTTGCAGTATAAATGGTGTAGACCCAATGGTAGAGGTGGTGGCATAGGAGATATATTCTTGAAGAAAATGTGGTAACCCTACATGCACACATTGCAATAATGTGTGTACTAGGTTAACAAAACAATTAATTCACTTACATTATTGTATTTGTACCTATTAATAATTTTAAACAAATACTTGAAAACTTAATCAAGAATAAGTCTTAATTAACAGCTGGTGACAATTGAATAAACAGAAAATAGTGCTACTTTGCCCACACATATGCCAATTAGTGTGGGCATTTTGTAAAATTGACAAAAAGGACTTATGTCTCAAGTGTGACTTAGTTAATTTGGGGGGGTTTTGTACAGACATTGAAATTACAGAAATTATATTTTATATCAGAAATCAGTTAAAAAATAAATTATCCTTAGTTTTATTGCTACAAAGGATTATTGTATTTATAAGATCACTCTAGTCTGAAAAACAGGAAAAATGAACAAATAAAAGCATATAAGACCTAACACTAAACCTTCATGTTTGTTCCAGTATTTGTTTTCTAGTTTTTGCAATACTTAACTTGCAAAATTACGTTTGCAGTGCCATGTAAAGATGGACTTGCTGGTAATGACAGATTTGGAGGTTAGGTGAGTATTACCAGGTTGGGTGGTGGACTCAATTTGAGCTTGAATCATAGCAAGGTAGTTTGCCAATCATCTTATTAGAATTTTTCACATTATTCTGTCAGTGGCACTTTTGTTTCTATAGACTTCCCAACAGGAAGGTGATCTTCAAGATGGTCTACATCCAGTTCTCCACCAGCTGAGGCATTTAGTCTGCATTTTATCCAGATTAAGGTGGTCACATGCAAGGTGGGACAAAATTTGCAGATAGCTTCCTTGCTTTCCATTGGAGAGCTTTGAGTCATCTCTTTGCCTTTAGCAATTATAAACAATTGTTTCGCTAGTTTTGGCTAGCTAAGATTTGTAATAGGCGTGTGGGCAGCATACATGAAGCTATGGTAAGAATGGTTATGGGTTTGGTTGCAGTGGTTTTGTATCTCTATTAACATTACCTTAGAATAAGGATTTATTGGAAGAGGTGCATGAGGGGTGGCTGTAAAAATGCTACCTTATCGGCACTTTGTTTTTTTAAAGCCCATTTCTTGTCAAGATATGAATAAATTCATAATTAAGCAGATGGTTAATGAATGGAGGAGAACTACAAAACCAGAAGCTAGACATTGTTGCAGTTTCATCAAATTGTATTTGATTTTCCCCTTCTGAAGTACTTTTATTTCAAATAGCATCTCCTTAGGTGCTCTACATGTCTTTTCCGTTTAGAGAATAAGTCACTTCTATACACTAAAGTCATAAAACACAAGGAATCACAGATATTCAGTAGAGCATAGTGAAAAACATGTCATTATGTGTATAAATGAACATAACACACATAAAAAAACAATTTATTCAAAATGAATGTGTCAGTCATTAATGTGGTTCATTTTATTAAAATAGGACGGCATGCCCCAGCTCTATGCCAGTGGATAAATAACCATTCTACAAAATGATGAGCAAACAAAATGTCATATTGTATAAGCAATAAACCGTGTATTACTGAGTGATTCTTTTGCTCCAATTTCCCCAACTAAATAAAACATTTTTTTAGACGTTAAAAAGAATCAATACATATTTATCACAATATGGTTC
Organism: Pelodytes ibericus; assembly: GCA_036172795.1. Taxonomy (NCBI): domain Eukaryota; kingdom Metazoa; phylum Chordata; class Amphibia; order Anura; family Pelodytidae; genus Pelodytes; species Pelodytes ibericus. Next base: position 126,559,078 of record CM069859.1, read on the forward strand.
TCAACAAAGAAAACTCTGGAAAGAACAATTTTTTGCTCATTCAGAACGCATTATGATATGAATATAGAAACTTACATGGAAGCTGCTAGCATGAATAGTTTCTGACTAGAAAATAACAAAGAATTTCATATTAGGCAATATCACCACTTAATAACTCCTAATTCTCCCTATTTAGGAGAGAAAGTCCCTATTTTTTTACCCAACCCCGTCTGTCCTTCTTTTCCACCCTGACGTCCCTCTTATCTAGGATCACTGAAATTTTGGTGTGTATCAGAGCATCACAGGGCTCCACAGTAGAGATTTAGTGTGTTTAAACTGCAGAAAATGATTTAATATATTAGTTATTTGTATAATAAATAATGTATTCATATTCTAAATGACTTACCAAATTACATAAGTGGGATTCAATTGGTCAATTGGTCAATTTAAAACATCCCACTAATACCACACCCATAGCCCCACCTTAAGCCACTCCCTCCAAACAAAAGTTGTACTCTTTGGACATTTGAAATGGTGGGAAGTATACCACTTACAGAAAGATAAAAAGGACATTTTTTTTACAAAAATCTCCCATTATGATAAAACAATCTTTAAGGGTTATACAAACGGGTGGCTCTTAATTCTGGTTATCATTTAACTTCATTATTCTGACTTATTTTGTTAGACTCATGTACAGTTAAGTCCCAAAATAAGCAATAGTAAACTTATTTCACCTCTAAGAACTTGAATATTAATAAAATGTGTATTTTTCTATGTAAAACAACAAAACAACAACACTACTCAATTTTTCAATTAAGAAAATACCACATTACGTATTTACCCATTATTTCTGGTGTCAAAACTTATTTTGGAAAAAACAGCACTATACTCTGAAATCCATTGGTTCCCAGTATATTATATATATTTATAATAGCTAACATCTCTTTACAGTAGTTGCATTTGAGTGCCTACCTCACCTTTAGACTGGGCCAATACATAGGGTTGCCACCTTTTCCTAAAAAAAATACCGGCCATATATGTGGGCGGGGCCACAACATGCACACAGTGACAGCCACACGCACACACAGAAACAGTTCCACAGTGACACACACAGTGACAGTAGTACATGCACACAGTGACAGTAGAACACAAATACACACAGTGACAGCAGCACATGCATACACACAGTGACAGCAGCACATGCATACACACAGTGACAGCAGCACATGCATACACACAGTGACAGTAGCACATACATACACACAGTAACACTAGCACATACGCTCAGTGACAGCAGCACATACATACACACAGTAACAGCAGCACATACGCTCAGTGACAGCAGCACATACATACACACAGTGACAGCAGCACATACACATACACAGTAACACTAGCACATACACTCAGTGACAGCAGCACATACATACACACAGTGACAGCAGCACATACATACACATAGTGACAGCAGCACATACATAAACACAGTAACACTAGCACATACACTCAGTGACAGCAGCACATACATACACACAGTGACAGCAGCACATACATACACATAGTGACAGCAGCACATACATATACACAGTAACACTAGCACATACATTCAGTGACAGCAGCACATACATACACACAGTGACAGCAGCACATACATACACATAGTGACAGCAGCACATACATAAACACAGTGACAGCAGCACATACATACACACAGTGACAGCAGCACATACATACACAGTAACACTAGCACATGACATCTCTCTCTCACACACACACACACACAAACCAGTAAGGCTTTTAGAGGCAAAAATTAAATAAATAAAAAATGGACTTTTCTCTTGATGTGTCCCCTCTCCCTTCTGTATTACCTGCTTGCAGGGGAGGGGGGACATTCCTGCTGCCTGGTCTCTGTGCACTCCTTGCATCCTTCCTGCTGGATGCCAGGAGGCACACTGATGAGCGATGAACAAGGGGGCGGAGCTTCCGGTCTGTGCTCCTCCTTGTGCCGGTGAAACAAAAGCAGCAAGGGGACCATGTGGATGAATACCGGGCACCAGGTCTAATTTCCTGGTGCCATGGCGACCTGGTGCCCGGGATTTATCGTGCCCTGCTTGCTGATCACCTCTCCCTGGTGCCTGCAAAACAAATACCGGTCTTAACATGACCGGTATTTCAGTTTTACCGGCACCGGCTCCTGCCTCTTCCTAAGGTAAATTACCGGCCGGGTGGCAACCCTACCAATACATTTCCGACATTAACGTCCTCAAGGAAAATGTGATCTTTCCTGGTTTATAATTTCCACACAGCTGACCTTGTGTAAAAATTATGACTGTGTAGAAAAGCAAGATCTGGGCAACCAGCCAATTGAGCCATCAGTGTACCTGAGCACAAATTGGAGTCAATGGGAAGGCTTCATGGTAACATGAGCTCTTACCCCGGGAACATGGCTTTGCGATTTTACAAGCAAAGATCTCCTATGCATCTTGCATGCTAAATCAGAGTGCCAAGCGTCAAGTTATTTACAAATGCTCTGCATTGTTAAGTTGCAAAGTTGTGAAAACACAAAAACATGCTCCGTCTGTAGATCATTACCTGTTTGTAGGATGCGTCTTTTAAATGCCACGTTGATCTAGCACCATGAATTTGCAGAGTCCTGCAGAGGGGGTAACAAAGTATACTTTTTGCATGTGTGGAGGGCCAGCATGACAAAGGGTTGGAAATATATCCCCCTAGCATGCTGTCAATCACACCAAGGCGCCCCTTTACAAGCACTATAGGCTGACTGGGCACCTTAGGTGAGTAGGTTGGGTTAATGCTATATAACTATATAAACAAGCGGGTTGGCACTCCTACGTGGCATAAGTATCAAAGATTTATTTGAATGGTGGAAACAATCGAGCAAAACGGATCCCAAAGCTTGACGCCTTTCGGGCTTAACTAGCCCTTCCTCATAAGCTGTTTCCTGTATAAGCTTTTACAATACATGTCAGGCACACCTCAGTTTTCCCCAATGGTTTACAGTTACATTTCTCCACATCTGTGCCAAGATCCGATGACTGGGCTTGCCACACGAAATCTCTCACTCTGTGGCTCACTGTGGAGAACCTTAGATCTGGTTACACACTTGGGAGGTAACATCCTGTGCTCTTTAACCCTTATGGAGCTGTCTTGATTTATTAAGGCTGACATCCTTCGACTATGTCTTCAATATCCAGACTTAAACATTTTCTGGTCTGATGGGGTATTTAGACGCCTCTTGGGGGTGCTCATTTCCCTCACTGGGTTGAAAGGGTGTGGAAATTGATGAATAGGACAATTTCCCAATTTGTGACTTACAATGGTGGCATTATTGTGCGCCACCCTCAATTAAATGGCTTGGATGTCTTCCTTTATCACAAGGGTGGGGTGCATCTACCATTGATTTAGATCTGTTGAACATTGCAGTTAGTCAGGCGGTAGCTGTGTGGCAGCCTATAACATAAGTATCATAGGTAATGGCAGGTGGTACTTGTGTTGGCCATCTGATGTATAGCCCACCCAGTGACAGCAGCAGTGATAGCTATCTGCACAGGCTCATCTTTGGCGAATAAATGTGGGCTACTGTGCACTAGCAGCATCTCAAACACTGCAGAATGTGATCAGAACTGCAGGTTTGCAGTCCCGAAACCCGCTGTACTGCAAACTTTGCCTCTGTCCTGAGAGAGCCACAAACTGAGACAGTTGGAAGGTTAAACACACACATACTTTAAGGTTTTGAAGAAAAAAAGAACTGAAGAATAATTTCAAAAATATAAGGAGAACACCACAAGTTATATAAAAGCAATCAGGTTAGCTATAGTTCAAAGTGAACAAAACAGTTGCAAGAGAAAGTACAACTAATCTCCAAACATTATTCGAGTGTATTAACAGCAAAGACTGGAAACAGAAAATGTAGGACAAATGAGAACTGAAGTAGGTACACAGTTTACAGAAGATAAGCTGAAAGCAGAGGTACTCAATTCATTCTTCTATTCAGTTTATTCCCATGAGGAACTGATGGCAGGGATCTCACAAATAAATGAGACCTTAACCTAGCAAGCATTACATTTATGGCTGACACAGGCCAAAATACAAGAGCAATTCATTTCAGAGAAGGTCTGCTCTAAGGAAGCAGTGTGGGAACTCAAATGCTCAGGAAAAATGATCAATTTCTTTGTCTTTTTTTAAATGCTCTAAAGTATGGATTTATTTTTTAATAATACAAAATCAGTGGTAATAACATTAACATGAAATAGGTTTTTTAATTTTTTTTTATTGATAAACAAGTATTACAAATACACTTTTTATCATAATAGTCAATAAGATTTAATATTTTCAGAATATACCAGTAAATTTAAGTAAAAAAAAAAAAAATACAAAAAATTAACAAAAATAGATTTATTAAACATCACAGCAATCGGGAATATATTTGTTTAGAAATTACAGGCGTATAGTACTCCTGTAATTTATATATATATAGTACAGCTTTTAAATTACTATATGATAAAATAATACATGTATGTATATATCCACTGCATAGTGGAGTAACACAAGGTTAACACAGATCTTGAATAAAATACATGAAATGAAGTAAAATAATAGCTTTAAAATATACAGAGCTTCACATGATGATTCAGGAATTTAGCTACAAAGCAGGTCAGATCAGATCAACCAAGATAATCCCATTGGACTTGATTCAATGGCCCACAATATCACTGTTTTTTTCTATTGCGGTCTATGGGATTTGAAGACATGAGATAAATTAATTTAGGTCATTAAATAGACCCCATTATGTCTTAAAGTTGTCTTGATTACAGTTTTTTTAAAGAGGGATTAAACCACAAAAATAAATATTTGCCATATGAAAGGCTCAACTAATACATACCTTTTATCCCAGTTGAACATACTGGAACAGACTTAACTATAAATCATGTTCTGTGCTCGTTCTTATACTACAGTGCTGACAACTTGGGCTCCATTATCACAGTGCCATACAATTTCCCTGTTTCCTGTATATTGAATTCTAGTTTTGTGGCTGTTTTCAAATCAGTCTCTAGTGGCCGCCATTCTAGTGTTTTCATTCTCCAACGTTAAGTCTGTTGCCTCGTTAACCTAAGCCCAACCCTATTTATACATTCCACTGATTGCATACTGTGCCTTTGCATTACTTTGGTTACAGCCTGTATTGTGCCGCTGTGTCGTTCTTGCTGTTCCTTATCTCTGTTCCAAATTCATGTTACTTATTTTTGCCTGTCCTCGAACAAGCATTTTTTCCAACTGTCCTGACTGATTTGCCTGCCTTGTCACTTAGTATAGTAATATTCCTCCATTGTACCTCGTCCTGATCCATGTATGACCCGGCCTGCTGACTATGCTATTTTATAGTTTTTTCCATTATGAATTTACCCTACTTTAGTGAGTGAGTCGAGGTTCTGGGTGGTCATTTGCCTGAGGACCAACCATAGGGTATGCCATTCAGGTGAAAAGCCCTGTTCTGTTTCCTATCCTGTTACAGCAGCTACCAGCCCAGTCTTAGTTACCAGTCAAGGTTTTTTTTTATATATATTTTAAGTTATTTTAAAAGCACTTAACTTAGATGAAAACATATTGGAGCTTTAGTCACAATATATGGCCATATTTTGTTAGCTCTCTGACAATCTGTAATAATTGACACAATTTCACTGGACACCATATAAAGAGCACCTGTGAGTCGATGTCAAGGCATTAGGAAGCACTGACTTTTTTTAATCTGGGGCACCCATGATCCATCCATGTTAGAAAAAGTTTTTGTTTTATCAAGTGCTTCATCATATTTTATGATTTTTTTTGTAGTAAATTATAAGATATGATAAACATAATGGTATTTAATGAAAGCCCTTTATATGGCTATAAAACCAACATATAATTTATTTGGGTACAGTATGTGAGAAAGAAGAAAATTACAGACAAACACCCCAGAAATGTCAAAACAGCGCTTGTCACCAAGGGAAAGACATGGTCAAAATGTCATGTCACTAAGGGGTTAATATAATATGTTGTATATTTGCACAATTAATTTATGTATTGCATTGTATTACATTTATGTCATGCTATGATTCTGAGAGCCACTTTCAGCTGCCTGTCCAGGGTTAACCAGAGCATGGTGTCTTCTGTTTACTTGCTCTCCTGTCAGAGCATGAGACTAAGTGCAGGATTGTCCGTGATGTGTGCGCAGAGAGAAGAGCGGACTCGGTACCAAACTTTAAAGGCTGGGTGTCCGAGCTGATCAGCACCTGGCTGTCCTTCTATTACCTGCATTTTTATGTTTACTCTGTATCTTCTATTTGCTGATTAAGGCTTGTCTGATTTTCCGTCTACTTCTCAGTCCTGGCTTGTCTGACTACTCAAATTTGTATTTGATTCTGGCTTACCCAGACTACTCTTTTGGACTGTAAAAATAATAAACATGGGTTTCGGAGAGAAAGGGTGCCAAATAAAATCCGTATCACTGCTGTTAATTTAAAATATGAAAAGGTTTATTGTTAACCAAAGTGGGAAAATGGTGCATAGGAGCCTATGATTAAGTGCCATGATCGGGCCCGAAATTAATAAGGCTAGTCATTTTTTGCCAGGTTGGTGACCATGCACAGTTTTGCCACTGTGGCTTACAATAAACCTTTTCATATATTGATATTAACAACAGTAATCCAGATTTTATTTGGAGCCCTCTCCGACCCCCATGTTTATTATTTTTACAGTCCTTATCCAGGAGAAGCGCTAAACTGAAGGCGGGGCTGGATGCTATCACTTTGTATGCCATACCCTCATGTGAAAATATTGATCGTCTGTTTGGTTTTTACTATTTTGGACCACCAGCTTCATCCAGTTAAGTGCTATAAACTATCAGTTACTAAATTTAATGAACTGCAAGCTCTGTTACTCATCACTGTACCCAGCAAAGCAATATCCCTTCTAGAAGTTCTGTATCTGGTGAAGTGCAAGCTCTTCTATCAATTACTGTACCCTGTGAAGTGCAAGCTCTGCTAATTTTCACTATAACATGTAAAGTGGCTGCTTCTATCAGATCCTGTACCCTATGAAGTTCAAGTCCTTCTATCAGTAACTGTATGGTGTGAAGTGCAATCTCTATTATCCATTTTTGTCGCCAGTGAAGTGCAAGCTCTTCTTTGGGCTACTGAGTCCTGTGAAGTGCAAGCTCTGCTACATGTCCTCATTATCAACAAAGTTCAATCTCTTCTACCAGTTATATTCTGTGAAATACGATCTTTACTGTTTGCTACCCATAGCTGTATCAAGTGAAGTGCTAGCGTTTCTGCCTGCTGTTGTCCCTACTATTATCCTTGTACTGTTATGTACTCAAGTTTAGTCTGCACTTTGCTTCTGTATGTTGTCTACAGTAAAGTTCCAGTTCTGTTATCCTCTGTTCCTAGCATCCATGAGTACATCCTGTGTGACACATCCCTGCCTACGTTATCTATGCTTGAACATCCCCTACTCTGCATAACCAAAATCAATTCTGCAATGTGCTTCTTTACTCAGCCTTCCCATCAATGATGGTAGAGGCTATACTATCCCAGGCCACTCAATTCTCTGGGCTCAACCTTAGAGGTAAGGCAGGTTCAGGGTGAAATTGAACGACTCTGGGTATTTTCTAAATACAGTAAATGGTTTTACTTTGCTATCTCCAGTATTTTGTCCATTACCTGTAAATGCATGCAACAGGAAGTAACTTTTTTTTTAGAATAATTATTAAATTCATACATTATCATACCCTAACAAAATATCCTTAACACAAATTAGACCATGGTAATATAACTGAAAGCTTATTACATAGTGTATTCATCAAGAGATGAATATCAAATATAAAGCAAAAAGTTAAAATTCTTGTGTCTGTAGTCAATATTTTGTTTCATTAATTCTAAGTGATCAACTTAGTTTAGCTACTCTTCCAACATTTCCATTTAATTCCATAATTAGTAAAAGCATATTCACTCCTTCTTGTTCTTTGTCTATAAGTCTAAACCACATAACTCTAATTCTGATCCTAAGCCCAATATCATAACACTAATTCTGCTTATTCTGCTGCCTTAATATTAACTAAACTCTTCAGTTGGCTTTTTTTTTTTTAAAGAAACATAAGTTAAAGAACATAAGTTTAGTGTCCCTTTTACATCCAAATTCTAACACTGCAACCACCCGTGTCTCTTTATCTGCCCATACTAGGATGTTTAGGTTTTGTTTGCCTTTTTTTAGTTACAATGTATGCTACAGATATGTTACATTCCTTTATTTGGCTTTCCCTTGTACATGGCTTGTGTCATACAATGCTAGTTCCAGATATGTATCTGGGATGCTGCTACAATAATGGGCAGGGCTTTTGCTGCAGGCTGGTAAGAGTAATATCCATGACTTCGTAAAGAAGGAGCAGTGAAACAAAATCAATTTCCAGCTGGAATCTTCCAGTGAATCTAAAATAATGAAGTGTTGTTTATGTTTGATTATTTATTACTTGACATTTGCACAATAATATCTTACCATACAAGGGTGTTTGCTTTTACAAAGAATTAGGAGTCATTTTGCAAATATTGGCCTTATTTATCAAGATATAAACAGATGCTATTTCAGTAAAAAGTGCTAAAATAGTAGTATTAACCATTGAAACCCATGGAATTCTATAGCAATTTGCTCCAAATGTAGCACTTTTTTGAAATAGTGGCTTTTTTTTGCCTTGAAAAATCTGGCCTTTAGTTTCTCTTTTAAAAAAAACATGTAGGCATGTTGAGAAGACATAAAAGAAAAAGTACTTTCACAGAAAGGTGCATTTTTAAATGGCCTTAGCTTTGAAAGGAAACCTTCTACCATTATATGTAAATCTCTTTCTTCAGTTTGTTAAGTTGATATATAAAAAGCTTTATCAGCAGTAGGATGAATAACAGAAACGTGCACACAGACAGAAAACACTCTAAGCTTACAATATAATCCTCTTGGGAATTAAATCAACTTGTTCGGTCAGGGTTTGTGCTCTTGGAAAGGATGATTTCCATAGACAAACCATTCCTTTTAATAAGTAAGCTATGCCGCATAGTGGTATTGCTAGTTTCTACCAATGCCTGTGAGAAAGGGTTTGACTATCAATCAGATCAGTGAACCGCTGAAATTTCAAGGCACAACAAACATAGCAAAATATAAATTCAGATGTTTTGATGGAAGCAGACAACCTAAGCAATTTAAAAATAACCAAATAGCTCAGTGAACCCTTAGTTTGTTAGCACTCAAACCAGTAGGTATACAACAGTTAAATGTTTAGCTTAGATTTGTGTTAAATTAAGTCCAATTCAATTTTAAAAATTCCATTCACCCATCTAGTTTCATCCACCTAACATATCATGAATCATCACCAGATGTTCAGTTGCACATATTTTTAAAGTATATTAAAATAATACCGTTTAGTAAAAAATAAATATGTATGGATAATTAACCCCTTCCTACTTGTAGAATGTTCTATGCCGTCCTAATTTTCAGTACCCAAAAGCTTGTAGGATGGCATATAACATCCATAGTGTATCAACTCATTGCTGCTCCCTGAGATGAGTGGTACTGCAGGAACTTGCAGCATGATCCCCACTGTTAGATGAGGCCAGGGCCGCCATCAGAGGGTGACAGATGATACACCTGTCACAGGCCTGACAGGCACAGGGATCTGCTTGGGCCTTTAAAAAAAAAAAAGGGAAAAAATGAGAACATAAAAAAAAAACGTGGGAAAACCTGGCCACTGCCCTGGGCCCATTCATTTCTGGGGGCCCAAACCAACTGCCCATGGGCCCCCGCTGGCCGCAACATGGGCCCGATGCCCACTTTACTGTCTCACATGGAGACAGTCACGATCGGGCACCAGCTGGCAGTCTGCATCCAGCCGGACCCGGCTCTCTGTCACTGCCACTGGATATGATGGCAAGTCATATCCTGCAGCTGTATTGCACAGGAAACACTGTTGAGGAGAATGCTGGGGACAAGCAGCATCCAGGTAAGTACTGGGGAAGGGGGGAGAAGGTGGGGGGCGGTTATTGGGCTGAATGGCTGTGGCATGTTAATGGTCAAATTATCAGTGGCATATTAGTGATTAAAGTATCAGTGGCATATTAATGGACAAATTATCAGAGGCATATTAATGGTCAAATTATGAGTGGCATATTAACGGACAAATAATCAGTGGAATATTAACAGACAAATAATCAGTGGCATGGTAACGGACAAATTATAGGTGGCATATTAATGGTCAAATTATCAGTGGCATATTAATGGATAACCTAACACTGGCATATTAATGAGCAAATTATCAATGGCATCTTAATGGTTAAATTATCCATGGCATATTAATGAACAAATTGTGCACAGAGTCTGCAAAATCCTTGATTGGTTCTCTGCCTGTAAGTCCCTGGCTCTTGATCACTCTGTGATCGGGGACCAGGAGCACAAAGACGCCAAGAAGGGGTAAAGTTGTGTTTTTCAACTAATGTTCAGCACCAGAGATGAATACAGAATGGATACCGTTTATTTCTAGTATAATGAAAAAAGAGATCATAATTCCAGAAAACATTAAATTTAAAGAATGAAAAATAAGGCAAACATGACCAAAATATTCCAGTTTATAAATCATATTATAAAGCAGTAAACACGAACTAGAAAATTATACATTTCTGTATTATTGATACGTTTCACTGAAATATGCAATAATCAACAACTGCTATACCATTGATATCGGTTATGTAATACTGATATTTCATATGCGAGCCCTGCTTACCATAAATCAAGCATTTTTCGATGAATCTTGCTATACACACTAGGCATTGCTCAGGATTTTTGTTCTCCATTATTTTTCATCTGCGAAGTCAGTTAAATAAGTTCATGTCATTATTTCATGATTTAAATCCATGAATTGCATTTACAAGTGAAATATAAAAAGTTAATTCAGAAATATGATATTTTAAGTATAAACATTATCTGTGAAAATCATTACCTAAAGTCTGTGTAGGAAAAACCTTAAGGCCTTGTCACCAGATTTTGTTATAAAATATGCTAAAAGGAATTAACGGACAACCACGGGTAGGCATCAAGTGTGTTCATAATGGACATTTTGTGTGAATGAGAATTTATGTTCTATGGACCTTCAAAGACCTTTCCTTCTACGGACACTTTGCCTATCCCTGCTGGCAATGACTAAAGTCGTGAATTTTTCTGCGGTTGTGTCCTTTTCTTTTCAACAAGTATGTAGGTCAACTACTGAAATACAGCATATTTCATAAAATATGTGCATATATCTGAGAAACAAGTTGGTCCACCACATTTGGGTATATTTTTAGTAGCCTCCGTTGACTTTAAGGTACACAAAGCTTACTTACATGAAAATCAAACAACTAATACGCATTTTGTTTTAAATATTGACATTTGAAGTCAGGAACATTGATTCCTTTCATTGTTACCTATTTTTCTAGACTTTAACTTCATCCAAGTGAGCAGAGATGCTCAGATTTGTGTCAAAAGTAGATAAATTATGGGGGAGTGAAGTAAATATGCAGAAATACCATTGCCAGTAGGTAAAAAGGGTGAGAATTATGAAACATTAGTCACACATTTATCTATATTCATTTATTGTATTGTGATAATAGTGCTCACACAATTATCATAATCTATATAATTACAGTATGCTAATGATAATTATCTAAATGTGTATTTAGTGGTTTAGCTTAATGTGTTGGCTAATGCACCCCATTATAACTGTGCTATGTTTGAGTCATTTTATATTAGTTGCATTTGAATAACTTATTCAATGAATCATTGCAACTAAAAATGTTGATGATAAAGATGGATGGCCAATCACGGGTACGATACATCTGATAATATTTGTAAAAATATATAAGAAGGTTAGCTACTGTGGTATTATTTTCAGTAGTTAAATACCTCCCGTCATTTACTTGTTGAGGTAATAATGTGTATTTAATCAATTGCACCTTTCACATGTTGTATCCTAGCAACACTTTAATATCCTCCCTGCCACTCTCACCTCTTACTGGAAAAAGAAATTGCCAGCATGCTGTGTTCACAGCAAAGGAATTGGCTAAAAGTGCACGTAAATATTTGCAGAGACTTTCCAACTGTGCAAACAATTGAAACAATAGACAAAAAGTCAAAGGCAGAAGAAATAGAGGTGTCTAAACCAGATTTTTGTGCTGGCAATTTAATCACCTATGCACTCATGCCACAAGATAACCAAAAGTTAATACATTCAGAAATACTATTCATAAAGTTATTTTTTTTTACTAAGGTCATTGAAAAACCTGCAACATAAAGGACTACACAAGTTAAACGATATCATAATTGTACCAATTAATTTAATTAAATCTGCATTAAAAACAAAGATTTAAATTAATTGTCACATACAGGATCACATACACATATCTGGTGCAATCTTTCTTAACATTTTGAAACCACCTGTCTCAGCAAGGTCCAGGAGAGCGTGATAACGTAGGACACAAGGCTTGTTAAGCCTGGGGCTGTGTGCTGAACTGAGGTGGACAACTGACCCACCATGATCTCAACCTGCTGGACCGACAAGTATTGATGTGGTGAGCTAAGGTGATTTTTTTTGGGATATTGTTGATATCGCTGATCACGAAAACCGGTCGTTCCACCACAGGACGTGCCAGGCATATCCATTGTCATGAAGGTGTTAGAGGATACACTTTAATTATGATCTGTTATATGTAAACATACTGTAATCTGTAACGATTTACAAGTCATTTGGTTAAATGTAATCCTTATAAAGAAAGAACACTCCATAAATAAAGCTCTGATAAAGAATTATGCTCCATTGGATATTTTACAATTCAATTTGTTTTCGAATTGGATTCATAAATACTTAAAGTTGTTTATGAGCTGTTGAAAGATCAAAGGATATCCGTAACTGCTTATTTGGCCAACATAAACAGCAGGTTACCTTTAATTGTAAAACAAACAGTGATATAGTCAATTAAATATGCAACAAGTTTATTTGCTTGGAACTGGATTATAAATATCTTGATCGATCTACAGGTCACAAAAGGCACAAATGACACAATTTAACATTTGTTATCTGAATATACCGGTATTACTTGGTGGCTCATGCAATTTACTGATTGATCGACTTTCACAGTGTGTATTAGTAACTGATTTGAGCTATGTATTGACTAATTTCCTTGATTTCTCTACCTCTAAAGTAAAGTGCTAGGATTCAGAGAGCCTCCAAATATGTAATCATCTTACTGTAGATATGTGGCAAACTGTTTCTTCAGTTTCTTCTTTATTTCTTCTTTTCATTATTCGTTCTTTCTTCTCATCATTGCATTCTTCTATTTTTATATTATTTTGAATCTTTTATTTTTTCCTTTTGTATTCCTTTCTTCTCTTTTTTTCCACTCTTTCCTTTTATTCTTCATGTATTTTTTTCCTTTCTATCTTCTCTTATCTTCTTTTTTCATTCACTCTTCTTATTTGCACATCTCCTTTCACATTTCTTCTCCTCTGTTCTTTTTCGTTTTACTTCTTTTTCTCTAATTTTATCACCTATTTTTCCTTTACTTACATAAAGTTTTATTTATGTTCCATATTTTACAAGGTTCTCATATATACATATTTAAATTGTATAATTAATTTAATTCTGTTGATCGTAATTTGTTGAATCTTTCTGATGACTTCTAAGAAAGTTGCAGGATTTCCATCTATTGGCTATACAACATCTCATTGCTACCATTTAGTTAATGAATTTATTAGTAGATTTATCCCCTTCGTGACACATGACGTGCATAAACATGTCGTTAGTGACACATGACGTGCCTAGCACGTAATGCACTAAAAAGAGCAAAGAAAGTAATAAAGGTTGCTCTAGGAGGCGCTTCTGAATGCCGGCACACCAGATCAGTGTGATCTGTGTGCAGGCATGTATGTATGATATGTGGGCCCTTCGGTTTATAGACTTTCGGCTTATAGAATACATGTAATACTATTGGCTTTCTATAAACTGAACTAGAGTCCCCATTCATAAGAAATTCTTATGAATGGGGACTCTAGTTCGGTTTATAGAAAGCCAATACAGGGAGTGCAGAATTATTAGGCAAGTTGTATTTTTGAGGATTAATTTTATTATTGAACAACAACCATGTTCTCAATGAACCCAAAAAAATCATTAATATCAAAGCTGAATATTTTTGGAAGTAGTTTTTAGTTTGTTTTTAGTTTTAGCTATTTTAGGGGGATATCTGTGTGTGCAGGTGACTATTACTGTGCATAATTATTAGGCAACTTAACAAAAAACAAATATATGCCCATTTCAATTATTTATTTTTACTAGTGAAACCAATATAACATCTCAACATTCACAAATATACATTTCTGACATTCAAAAACAAAACAAATCAGTGACCAATATAGCCACCTTTCTTTGCAAGGACACTCAAAAGCCTGCCATCCATGGATTCTGTCAGTGTTTTGATCTGTTCACCATCAACATTGCGTGCAGCAGCAACCACGGCCTCCCAGACACTGTTCAGAGAGGTGTACTGTTTTCCCTCCTTGTAAATCTCACATTTGATGATGGACCACAGGTTCTCAATGGGGTTCAGATCAGGTGAACAAGGAGGCCATGTCATTAGATTTTCTTCTTTTATACCCTTTCTTGCCAGCCACGCTGTGGAGTACTTGGCCCCGTGTGATGGAGCATTGTCCTGCATGAAAATCATGTTTTTCTTGAAGGATGCAGACTTCTTCCTGTACCACTGCTTGAAGAAGGTGTCTTCCAGGAACTGGCAGTAGGACTGGGAGTTGAGCTTGACTCCATCCTCAACCCGAAAAGGCCCCACAAGCTCATCTTTGATGATACCAGCCCAAACCAGTACTCCACCTCCACCTTGCTGGCGTCTGAGTCGGACTGGAGCTCTCTGCGCTTTACCAATCCAGCCACGGGCCCATCCATCTGGCCCATCAAGACTCACTCTCATTTCATCAGTCCATAAAACCTTAGAAAAATCAGTCTTTAGATATTTTTTGGCCCAGTCTTGACGTTTCAGCTTGTGTGTCTTGTTCTGTGGTGGTCGTCCACTCCCTGTAGTATTACATGCATTCCATAAACCGAAAATCGCTCATTATGTCGGTTTATGGAATGTATATGTAATGCTATTGGTATTTTATAAACCGATTCTATTTCGGTTTATAGAATGCCAATAGCACGAATGGACGAATGGACGAATGATTTCCGTTTATTAACCATTCGTTCATTCGTCTTTCGTTAGTTTAGAATTTTCGTTATTCGTTTTTCGGACGAATGGACGAAACTGCTATTTTCGGACGAAAATGCATTCAACTGAAAACGAATGCACATGTCTAGTACTAAGTACCATCTGTTGATACATATATAATGTAACTCCAGGAAATTCAGTAACAGGCTTTTCTCAGCCTCAGCAAGATAGATCACCATGTCTTAATTTTTATCTCTTTTCCTAATTCCTTTTCACAGTGTATTTTAGCTGGTATTTGGATATCTGCTGGTTTCCTATTCATCAATCCTGGTTTACTGATGTTGCTAAGGCTGAGGTTGCCTAGCAAAATGATATTGTTTTTTATGAAGTTTATTTTTTATTTAATGACTCCGTGTCAGGGTTGGGACCCAGGAGCGTAGCCTAGGGGTGTTGGCACTAGGTGGTGCGCACACTAGAGAAGTCCGGAGTGGCAGCAGTACCAAGGGGTAAGGCAGAACAGTGTTCGAGGTAGGTAATGGGTAATCCGGGGTCAGGAGTGGAGAGGTAAACGTAGTCGAATGGAGAATCCGAAGTCAGGAGTGGAGAGGTAAGAGGGAGTATCCACACTACAAGCTTGGAAAACGAGCAAGCACTGAATGAACAGTGCTTGCTGTTTAAATAAGGTGCCAGGACCTTTGCTCCGCTCACCATCCTGCAGGTCGCCGCCCCCCTCTGGTTTTAGCCAGATAGTGAAGGCAGGAGTAGGACCTGCCCCCTCTCCACACCTCCCGTGCATCCTCCAATGGCAGCACACCACCGGGCCGCAGGCCACGCCCCCCTGCCATCAGATTGACACCTGTGCTTGTGTTACACGAGGCAGGTTATACTACAGGCCGGGGATGCGGCCTACACCGCGATCGCGTGCCCCCCCGGCGGGGTGCACGGTACCTGGAGTCTGCTGGACCAGGTAGGGGATCCCTGCAGGAGGCATGGGATGGAACTGGGGTCTGACAGACCCCCCCCCCTTACGCGCCACCTCCGGGGGTGCCTAGGGGCTGGACGATCTGGATGGGATCTGTGGAAGGTACGAATTCTGGAAGGTGCATGAACCCCATTCTCTGGTTCCCATGTCTTCTCTTCAGGACCATATCCTTTCCACTTGACTAAATATTCCAAACGCCCTCTGCGGATCCTGGAGTCGAGTATCTTCTCCACTTCATACTCCTCTGTACCATCAACGGTGACAGGAGGTGGACGAGGTTGATTCCTCCCTACAAATGGATTATGGAGATACCTCTTTAGAAGGGAGACGTGGAAAGTGGGATGGATGCGCCATGAAACTGGTAGTTGAAGACGAACAGCAGCAGGACCGATTAAGGTGGTAATTTCAAATGGACCTAGGAATTTCGGGCCGAGCTTTCTGGCCGGGCCTGCTGTTTTTATGTGAGCAGATGAGAGCCAAACTTTGTCTCCAACTTGGTATTTGGGAGCCGGGGTTCACGACGATCAGCCTGTTTTTTGTAATCTTGTTGTGCTTTGGTGAGAGTTGTTCGCAGAGTAGAAAAGCTCTGTTGCAGAACATGAAGACGATCAGTAGCTAGAGGTACCATGGAGGTACGAGGAAGATCAAAAGGAAAGCCTGGGTCAAAACCGTAGTTGGCCTTGAAGGGTGACATGCCCGTGGAACGTTGGATTCGGTTGTTGTAGGCATACACGGCTAGAGGTAAGAGATTGAACCAGTTGTCTTGTAGATGGTTAGTATAGCATCGAAGGTACTGTTCCAGAATTTGGTTCACTCTCTCGGTTTGTCCATTTGTACTGGGATGATAGGCCGATGACAGAAGGCGTTGGAGATGAAGACCTTGACAGAATGCTTTCCAGAACCGAGAAGTGAATTGGACGCCTCGGTCAGACAGGATGGTGCGAGGAACCCCGTGTAGTTTGAATACATGTTGTATGAATAAATCGGCTGTCTCTGCTGCTGTGGGAACTTTGTGTATTGGGATAAAATGGGCCATCTTCGTGAGGCGGTCTACCACGACCATGATTGTGGTATGTTGTTGTGAAGGTGGAAGATCGACTATAAAGTCTACTGAGATCTCTTCCCAAGGTTGAGTAGGGATGGCCAACGGTTGTAGTAGCCCTGAGATCTTTTGGTGTCGACCTTTGGATTGGGCACACGTTTCACAGGTGTTGATGTAGCGGTGGATGTCTTGGGTCATTTGAGGCCACCAGAAGGTTTTACGGGCATGGTGGAGTGTTTTTTGAAGACCTCCATGTCCTGCCAAAGGATGGTCATGGATAGCTTGTAAGATGGTCATACTGACTGGTTTTGGGACAAAAACACGGTGATCTTTGTATAGCAGTCCCTGTTCGGTTCTTAAGGTAGGAAAATGGTTAGATACAGAGGGGTCCTGGGTATGTTTTCGGATCTCCTGTACGAGTGAGGTTTGAAGAGCTAGGAAAAGGTCAGGTTGGAGGATAGTGTCTTTGGAGAAGGAGTCTTTAGTGGAGGTGTCAAAAACACGGGACAGAGCATCGGCTTTAGTGTTCTGATTTCCTGGCCGATAGGTGATGTGTAGTCTGAAGCGTGTGAAGAATAGCGCCCATCGAGCTTGACGAGGACATAGGCGTTTTG
This sequence comes from Pelodytes ibericus, assembly GCA_036172795.1. NCBI lineage: Eukaryota > Metazoa > Chordata > Amphibia > Anura > Pelodytidae > Pelodytes > Pelodytes ibericus. The sequence goes on from CM069859.1 coordinate 126,576,979, forward strand.
CGGTGCGTAGATATTCAAGATTACGGTGGTCCGTAAATACCGTGATGGGATGATGTGCTCCCTCTAGGAGATGTCTCCATTCTTGAAGAGCCAATTTTATGGCCAGAAGTTCTCGGTCTCCAACATTATAGTTCATCTCTGCAGGGGAAAGACGTTGTGAATAAAAAGACACCGGGTGTAGGTCCTCTTTTATCCCATATCGTTGTGATAGTATGGCCCCCACAGCTGTTTCAGAGGCATCTACCTCCAGAAAGTATGCTTTCTTTCTGGGTTTGGTAAGATGAGGATGGGAGCAGAGGTGAATCTCCGTTTTAGTTGGTCAAACGCTTGTTGTGCCTTGGAGGACCAGATGAAGGGAGTGTCTTTCTTGGTAAGGTGGGTAAGAGGTTGTACGACCCTGGAAAAGCCGTTAATAAATCGTCTGTAAAAATTGGCGAAGCCCACGAATCGTTGCACCACCTTAACGGATGTAGGGGCCGGCCATTGGAGAATAGTGGAGACCTTTCTGGGGTCCATCTCGATAGACCCTGGTTTGATCACGAAACCCAGAAATTCCACAGATGTTGTTTCAAAGTAACACTTCTCTAATTTGGCATAGAGTTGGTTGTCCTGTAACCGTTGGAGAACTTGACATACATGTTTTCTATGTTCAGGTAGAGAGGAGGAATACACGAGGATGTCGTCCAGATAAACGGCCACATAAGAGTCCAACATATCACGGAACACATCATTCAGGAAGTGTTGAAAGGTTGCGGGAGAGTTGCAAAGTCCAAAAGGCATGACCCGATATTCATAGTGGCCGTACCTGGTTCGGAAAGCCGTCTTCCACTCATCCCCATGACGAATGCGGACCAGGTTGTATGCCCCTAGGAGATCGAGCTTCGTGTAAATGCGTGCTCCTCGTAACCGATCCATCAGTTCAGGTATCAAAGGAAGTGGCTGCTCCTGCGGGTGAGGTGGAGGGACGTATGAAACCCTTGCGTAGATTGGTAGTGATGTAGTCTTTGAGCACAGCGAGTTCGGGTTCTGATAGTGGAAAGATACGGCCAAAGGGGATAGCGGCCCCTGGGAGTAGGTCAATCGGACAGTCGTAGGGTCGGTGTGGTGGTAACTGTTCGGCCTCTTTCTTGTTGAAGACTTTACTAAACGCAAGATAGGGTTCGGGGATGACGTGTTCTGAAGGTTCGCTGTGTACCGCATGAATGTAATGAGGTTGAAGACATTTGCGAAGACAGAACTGAGAAGCAAAAGTGATTTCTCCTGTGCTCCAATGAACCTGGGGGTCGTGTTGGCGAAGCCAAGATAGTCCAAGTATGAGGGGAAACAGTGGGGATTGAACTAGGTTAAGGCAAATCATTTCGTGGTGTTTTGTACCAACGGTGAAGGTGATAGGAGTAGTCTCTTCTATGACAGGACCAGACTGTATGGGATTCCCATCCACCAGGTGAACAGTAAGAGGCTGCTTCTTAATTTGGGTGGGTATACCGAGGTTACGAGCCCAGGTGATGTCAATGAAGCTGGCACTGGCCCCGGAGTCAATGATGGCGTGGTGAGATATGGTCTTAGTTCCCCACTGTAAAGAGATAGGAACAGAGAGATGAGGAGCTGAAGTACCCAAGAGTCGTGAGGCGTAATGAATTGCTGGCTTACCTCTGGAAGCGAGGGCAGGACAGTCTGATACGGTATGTCCAGGTTTCCCGCAATACATGCAGAGGTTGGCCTCTTTTCTGCGAGTCCGTTCGGTGGATATTAGGCGACCTCGGGTGACTCCAATCTGCATAGGTTCCTCCTGGGAGGAGGTAGAGGGTGCAGCAGGTGTAGGGTTGGTAAGCGGGTAACGTGGCTTAGAAACTGATGATGTAGCCCGTTCTTGCCTTCGTTCTCGAAGGCGGCGGTCCAATTGTGTGACCAATTGTACAAGGCCCTCCAAGGCCCTGTCAGGAAGCCCAACTCGAGCAATTTCGTTTTCGTCCTTAAGTTGTTCGGAAAGACCCAACCGAAACTGATGAAGTAGGGCTGGTTCGTTCCAGTGGGTCTCAACTGCTACTCCATGGAACTCTGCCACATATTCCTCCACTGGCCGACGACCCTGTTTCAGGGCTCGGATGATAGATTCAGCGGAGGTCCGATGGGGGTCATCGTATAGTGTATCCATTGCTTGTCGGAATTCCACCCAGGTGTCCAAGGAGGGGTGGTTCTCTTGGAGCAAGTGGTGAGCCCAGGACATCGGGCCACCAGATAATAGTGAGATAGTGGTTCTCACTTTGATGTAATCGGTAGCATAAGTTCGGGGCTTTAGTACAAAAAGCAGTTCACAGGCCATTATGAAGGAGCGATATAGACTCCTATCTCCGGCAAAGCGTTCAGGGAGTTTCACGTGGGGTTCTGGGGCGTCCATTGCCCCTTCTCTTGGAAATGCGGCTGCGGCAAGAAGTGGTGGTGGGGCCACTTCTTTGGGAACCTGTTGTAACTGTTGTATCCGAGCGTGAAGGTTCTGTTGGTGCTCTTGAATGTTCTGCACTGTCTGTGCTAATGCCGTGAGTTGCTGGGTGAGGGCGTGAATGGCATCAGCAACACCTGCAGGCTCCATACTGGCTTGCTCGTTTTGTCAGGGTTGGGACCCGGGAGCGTAGCGCAGGGGTGTTGGCACTAGGTGGTGCGCACACTAGAGAAGTCCGGAGTGGCAGCAGTACCAAGGGGTAAGGCAGAACAGTGTTCGAGGTAGGTAATGGGTAATCCGGGGTCAGGAGTGGAGAGGTAAACGTAGTCGAATGGAGAATCCGAAGTCAGGAGTGTAAACGTAGTCGATAAACAGTCCAAGGGTTCGGTAGCCGGGAGATCAATAAACACAGGGAAACAAGGTACAAAGGTATGGGTAGGAATCACTGTAGAGGGAGTATCCACACTACAAGCTTGGAAAATGAGCAAGCACTGAATGAACAAATAGGGTGCCAGGACCTTTGCTCCGCCCACCATCCTGCAGGTCGCAGCCCCCCTCTGGCTTTAGCCAGATAGTGAAGGCAGGAGTAGGACCTGCCCCCTCTCCACACCTCCCGTGCATCCTCCAATGGGAGCACACCACCGGGCCGCATGCCACGCCCCCCATGCCATCAGATTGACACCTGTGCTTGTGTTACACGAGGCAGGTTGTACTACAGGCCGGGGATGCGGCCTACACTGCGATCGCGTGCCCCCCCGGTGGGGTGCACGGTACCTGGAGTCTGCTGGACCAGGTAGGGGATCCCTGCAGGAGGCATGGGATGGAACTGGGGTCTGTAACTCCGTTATTAAACTAGATCCGTCTCTCCAGTGGGGTTACATTTTGGTGCAGGTCCTTTTTTTTCTGCAATTTCTATATCATAAATCTGACTATTTTTACACATATTAAATATCTGAGTGGGAGTTCTATACGATATACATATAAAATATTTTGACAGAGGTGTTTTTTTAGAGATATATTAAAAGATGTTTTATTTATTTCAAGATAAATATTCTTTGTTATGTTTTAATAATTTTTTTCCAATTAATCACATAGGAAACAGTTTTTTTTGAGTTATATATATATATATTTAACTATGTTTTATGTTTTTTAAAATACTAAGATAAGTATTGAGATTTACAACTTCTGTGACTGCTCATCTGTTAGTCCTGCGTGCTATATCCGCATTTCTGATGGTCACTTATATGGACCTCAGTGATGGGAATTCCTAAGTATGACCCGCATTTTTTTTATGCAAGTTATACACTTCAGCTGGTCTCCATGACACTCTTTGATGTGAGTCATGACAATAAAGCATGCATGTTAACATGTTAGCAGAATTATGCTATGTGGTCTCTTCTTTCCGTATTCCACATGTCCACCTAGTTTCTTAGGAGACAACCATCTCTATCCTATTTATCATCATTTAAGTGGAATATTTTTTTTTGTTAATGTGTTAAATTGTTTGTGTTTAGTTTTATGTTCTAAGATTTTTATTAAAGTTTTCAAATAATATAACATGCAACATTGGCATATATATAATGACTTATAATGAACCAATGTCAAAACTAAACAAGCAATCAAATAAAATAGACATTAATATTATAATATTAAATAAACAATAGACATTAATATTATAAATATTGCATATGAAAAAAGTAAACTAAGCACAAAAATAAAAAAAGTGTCAAGTAAACATTAACATGGTACTAAAAAAACCAGGAAGCAGAGTATGTAATCAGTCAAGTGGGAACATGGTTAAAGTCCGAATTTATCTTTCACATCATCTTCCCATACTGACCATACATGCTGCAATATAGTTGTGAAAGTAGATGGATCACGAAAAGCCAATTCACACCTTTTATTTTCAAAAACGATAAATAAGACCTCATCCACAGTTGGTACAGTGGGTGACTTCCAATGACGAGTGATGATGGAATTAGTTGATATGAGAAGATTGCACAGGGATAATATTACATTGAATTCTAATATGTGATCAATTAACTTGAGAATTTTCAGCCAGTAAGTTTTAATTTTGGGACAAGAATAGAAGACGTGGCATTGTACCAATTTTAGTCTCTCCAACATTTATTATTTTCACTAAGGTGCATGTTAAAATGTTTGGAAGGGGTTAGGTACCATCTATAATATAATTTGTAATGGGATTCCAAATGGTTTGCACATTGAGTGATACCTTTTAACGATAATACAAATTCATTCCACTTCTCTACTGTGTATATCCCTCCCAGCTCACTCTCCCACCTGTTTTATCACACGTCACCTGCAAAAATAGTGTAACACAAGGAGATGCTTTGTTTCCTACCAGGATCTTATTTTTTCTAATTTTGACATATCCAATTTCAACACATTTGGATCTTGATTGGAAAGAGCAAAATGTTCTCTAATTATTGTCACAAGTCTCTCATGTGTTGGGGCATCAAGTAAACTTAAATCAAATGTATCTTTCAATTGATTGAACGGCAGAAGGCCCTTGGAAGAAAATAGATCATTAATATGGACAATCGAATGGGAGGCCCAGTAATCTACATCGAATTCAGGTAAAGCATAACATACTGCTGATAATGGTATAGCTCTGGACCATGTGGCTGAAGGTTTAATTTTTTTGAATAATAGGTTCCACATTTTAAAGGTTAATTTACTAGAGGGAAACATGTCTGCCACATTAGGGTGTTGTGTTTAGTTTTAAAGGTAGATATCTGAAAAAGTATATTAAACTGCCATTTTGAAGGCATTTATTCTACCAAGCCATGACATGTTGAAGTGAGACTATTTGTAAAATTCTTATTTAACCCCTTCGCGACACAGGACGGACTAGGTCCGTCCTGTGTGGCGAAGCGTTAGTGACACAGGACGGACCTAGTCCGTCCTGTGTCAAAACGAGCACTGAAAGCGGAGTTTTTCCGCTTTCAGTGCTCTGATGGTATTGTAACGATGCTTCCGTGTGGAAGCATCTTACAATACTAAAAAAAATGCCCGTCGGCATTTCGATCGCTCCGGAGAGCGATCGAAATGCCGGTTTTAAAGGCACAGTGCCTTTAAAACGCGGGCATTTAAAAAATGAGCATAGGAAGCGAATATTTCGCTTCCTATGCTCAGAAAGTGTTTCTGATTGCCTCGCAAGTCGAGGAATTCAGAAACACAAAAAAAAAATGCACGATCTTGGTCACTGAGTGACCAAGATGGCGCTGCCCTTCTAAGGGCAAGAGCACAGGAGGCAGGAAGTACCTGCTTCCTGTGCTCTCTGGCTGTCACACGATTGCCTCTTCACAGAGGCAATCAGTGACTGCCAGGCACACTGACAGGCAGTGGGGATGTTCTGCTGAACATCCCCACTGACTGGTCAGATCAATATTAACCCTATATTGATCTGACCAGTTATGATCTGCCTCCCTCTCCTCACATTTTTTTAGTGAGGGAGAGAGACAGATCAAAGTTCTAAAAGTAAAAAAAAACAATAAACACACAACACACAAATATTAAATCAATAAAAAAAAATGTATTAAAGCAATTCCCTGCGTTTAACCCCTTCCCTGCCACTGATCTTGCATAAGCAGTGATCGTGCACATCAGCGCATTTATTTTTGCCGTTTGTGCATTTTTTAGGGGTTAATTTTTTTTGTACTGTAATTTATTACAGTACTAAAAAGGCTCTTCTAAGAGTTATTAACCCCTTCTTTGCCGTCGATCACTGCTTACGCAATGATATTGACGCCAAAGCAATTTTTATCTGTCTGCATATTTTTATTTTATTTTTTTTACACATACCCGCTAGGTGATTACATGTAAAGTAAAAATATTTGAGTTTTTTTTTTTTTTAAGCTGCCTGAGCGCATAGCGATCAGTAACAGCGAATTAGTGGCAAAGGCGGTTTGGTGATTTCTCAATTAAGCTCACCATTCGCCCTGGTCAGATCAAAATTGGTCGGATCAATATTCACAAATATTGATCTGCCTCCCTCTCCTCACTAACATTTTTGTGACGGAAAGAGACAGATCAGTATTAGTGATATAAAATAACATTTTATAAAATTGTCAGGTTTTATGAAAGTCTTTCACTGTGTATTAACCCCTTCCCTGCCATTCATCACCGTGTAAGCAGTAATCTTGCACAGCAACAGTATGTTTTTCTGTCTGCACTGTTTTATGGATTAATTTCTTTGTACTGTAATGTATTACAGTACTAGATAGGCTCTTCTAAGAGCTATTAACCCCTTCTTTGCTCGAGATCACTGCTTACGCACTGATTCTGAGGCTGCGGACTCAGGGTTCGATTTTGACCCTATTCAGCTTTCTGATACATCATCTAGCGATGTATCGGTGGCTGCTGAGCCCTTGCCACAAGTAGTGATGGGGGTCTTCCGATAAAAAAATATATGGTTTGGTGGGGGTAAATTACATTGGCTGGCTTCAAAGATATATCCCATAAAGGACACGTACGCAGGTTGACTACATGTCAAAATTCCAAGTTGGAATTTTGAGATGCGCATCTCACAAATGTTGCCTTCTAGCCAAAAACAAACCAACAAACCTATGCATGGGTGCTATCCCTGTACTCGGGAGATGTTGCTGAACACATATTGGGTTGTTGTTTGGCAGTGACATATACCAGAATCTGTGAATTCATGCCTGAAGTACAATGCATGTGGAAAAAAACCTCCAAAAAAAGTACTACCACAAACTTTTACAAAGGCTGGTGGTAAAATTAGTACCTATACAGTATTAAAATACCACCATTTGAAATACCTTAGGATGTCTATTTTCCAAAAATATATGGTTTGATGGGGTAAAATTCATTGGACGGCTTCAAAAATGTTCCAAATGGAACATGGGCGCAGGCTGACTACATGTCAAAATTCCAGGTTGGAATTGCGCACCCCCTAAATGTGGAATTTTAGACCCAATACAAACCAACAAACCTATGCATGGGGGGTATCCCTGTACTCAGGAGATGTTGCTGAACACATATTGAGGTGTTGGTTGGCAGTGGCAAATACCAGAATCTGAAAATTCCTGCCTGAACTACAATGTGTGTGGGGAAAAAATGACATCCCAACTAATTGACATAGGTTGGTGGTAGAATTAGCACTTGGAAAGTGTTAAAATACCACAATTTTAAAAACCCTAGGATGTCTAGTTTTCCAAAATATATGGTTTTATGGGGTAAAATACTTTGACAGGCTTCAAAAGTGTCTCAAATGGAACATGGGCGCAGGCTGACTACATGTCAAAATTCCAAGTTGGAAATGCACCCCCCCTAAACATGGCTTTTTAGCCCCCAAATAATCTAACTAACCTACACATGGGTGGTATCCCTGTACTCAGGAGATGTTGCTGAACACATATTAATGTGTTTTGTGGCACTGACACATAATAGGATCTATGAATTCATGCCCGATGTACAATGAATGTGAAAAACAAATTACTATCCATAACATTGACATAGGCTGGTGGTAGAATTAGTGCATGGAAAGTGTTAAAATACTACCATTTGAAATACCCTAGGGTGTCTAGTTTTCAAAAATATATGGTTTTGTGGGATAGAATACACTTTTTGGCTTCAAAAATGTCCCAAATGGGACATCGGCGCAGGTTTTCTGCACGTCAGAATTCCAAGTTGGAAAACCAAAAAGCGCACCTCTCAAATGTGGCCTTTTAACCCCCAAATAACCTAACCAACCTATACATGGGTGGTATCCCTGTACTCAGGAGATGTTGCTGAACACATATTGAGGTGTTGTTTGGCACTGACATATAACAGGATCTGTGAATTCATGCCCAAAGTACTATGTATGTGAAAAAAAATTACTATCCATAACATTGACATAGCCTGGTAGTATAATTAGTGCATGGAAAGTGTTAAAATACTACCATTTGAAATACCCTAGGGTGTCTAGTTTTCAAAAATATATGGTTTTGTGGGATAGAATACACTTTTTGGCTTCAAAAATGTCCCAAATGGGACATGGGAGCAGGTTTTCTGCACGTCAGAATTCCAAGTTGGAAAACCAAAAAGCGCACCTCTCAAATGTGGCCTTTTAACCCCCAAATAACCTAACCAACCTATACATGGGGGGTATCCCTGTACTCAGGAGATGTTGCTGAACACATATTGAGGTGTTGTTTGGCACTGACATATAACAGGATCTGTGAATTCATGCACAAAGTACAATGTATGTGAAAAAAAATTACTACCCAAAACATTGACATAGGCTGGTAGTATAATTAGTGCATGGAAAGTGTTAAAATACTACCATTTGAAATACCCTAGGGTGTCTAGTTTAAAAATATATATGGTTTTGTGGGGTAGAATACACTTTCTGGCTTCAAAAATGTCCCAAATGGGACATGGGCACAAGTTTTCTGCATGTCAGAATTCCAAGTTGGAAAACCAAAATGCGCACCCCCTAAATGTGGCCTTTTAGCCCCAAAACAAACCAACAAACCTATGCATGGGTGGTATCCCTGTACTCAGGAGATGTTGCTGAACACATATTGAGGTGTTATTTGGAAATATCCCTTCACATTTTAAGGTAATGTTTACCTAAATTGCAATATATGTGAAAAATTAAAAAAAAAGATTTTTTGCTGCAAACTTTGGCATAGATTGGTGGTAAAATGGTTACATGAAATGTGTCAAAATACCCCAAGTTAAATGCCCTGAGTTGTCTAGTTTTCAAAAATATGTACATGTTGGGGGTCATTCATGGATTTAGTACAGAAATCAGTGTTACAATGTCACTATCGCTAATTTTGAAAGAAAGGATTTTAAAATAGCTTTGCACCACTTATAGTACTGGCCCTGTAACATGAATAAAAAAGCACAAAAACATAAAAACATGGGCTATTTCTGAACTCAGGACATATATTAGAAACTTTTTAGCAGTGTTTTTTTGTTGTCTCTTGTACATGAGTATACGATTTTTCAAATAAAAGTCATAAAAAAAGTATTTTTTCAATTTTTTTGCCATATTTTATTATTTTTTTTACATCAAATTATATGCTATTATCAAAATAATGGTATCAAAAGAAAGCCCTTCTTATAACGATAAAAACAATATATAGTTTGTGCGGGTACACTAAATGAGACAGAAATAAATTACAGCAAAACACAAACACCTCAGAAATGTTAAAACAGTCCATGTCACCAAGCGTCGGACAAGCCAAAAAAGTCATGTCACTAAGGGGTTAATCAATTTTAAGAGAAGAATTAAATTGGTTTTGCTGGCCGTAGTTTTTATTATTTTGATTCCATGAATTGTTATGCATTTTTACTAATTAATGCAGATTTTGGTTTTATAATTATTGTTTCCGTTGGTAATACAGTACGTAATGCTGAACTTTATTTTTAAATGTACTTTGTATCAAGAAAATATCACCTGCGAATAGATTTATTTTGTTGTCTATTTGTCCAATTTTGAATAAAAGATATATCCTGTTGTGTCCTATTTCAGTTGCTAATAGTTCCATGTACGAAGTAAAAAGTAAAGGTGAGAAAGGACATCCTTGCCTCTTTCCATTGGATATGAAATATCTGACACATCTATATCCAGCTGTATTCACTGTTGAATTTTGTTTGAAATACATACATTTTATTCATCCAAATCTAGCAATTCTACACAAAAGATTATGCCCAGGGAAACATCATCATCGGACAGATCTCTAAATGAGATGACCTCGGGAGATATTTAAAATGAACAAATTCTATTAAACAAGGAACACTGATATTGAGTATGAATAATTTTTATGATAAATTAAACCAAGATATGAAATCTAATACAAGTGAACTGAAACAGGAACTATCTCAGATTTCAGTTAATTTGGCACTATAGTCAAAGCCTTTTAAGAAACTGGAAGCAGAATTTGGAATGTCTAAGTCTCAGAATATCGAGTTGAAGACAAGTTTGGTGACACTTGAAAGTAAAACGGCTGATATGGACAATCATTCTCGGAAGAAAAACCTCAGAGTGAGGGGTATTTCAGAAACTGTGTCTAATGAAGATCGAGCGAAATATATTAAAGATTACCTTAACATGTCTAGATGAAACACAACTGAGTTTTTCCTATTTGAGAGATTTCACAGTCTATATGAAACAAAGGATACAAAATATGCTGAAGTTGAAAGAAGTCAAGGAAAATCCGGCAAAGGAGTAAAGATTTAAAAGTTTAATTTTATTATTATATAAAGAATAAGAAGTCACTCTTAGTGAATACCCACATAGCAATTGTGTGGGACAAGTAATAGCCTGTTCCAGTAATTTACATTTAAAGTGGAAGAAACACCAATAGTATAGTGCAGTAAAAGGTAGTAAACATACAAATAATAATGTCCAAATAGAGTGCCAAAAAGATGATAAAAAATGTGCTATATACAAAATACTAAACAATATTTTACATTTATTTTTGGGACAATCAAACATAAATGGATGAAATAGTAAAAGATTTGACCAGGGCCGTCTTTAACGCGGGTAAAACGGGGCAGCTGGGCCCACTTATTCCTGGGGGGCCCAAGGCAGCTGCCCGGTGGTCCCGCTGCCCATACACATCCTTAACTGCTACCTGCACTATGCGATCAGAACTGATCGCATAGTACAGGTGCGCCCAAAATGTGGTCGTCCGGAAACAGAGGTGCGCCCTCGGCACCGGTAGCAGCACCTCTTATGTGTCCTGACGTTGCGCACATTAGCTTGTTTCGCGCGAGGGGGCACAATATTCCTGTTATCTGACTGGCACAATATTACTGGGCGCTGACTGGCACAATATTCTTGGTATCTGACTGGCACAATATTACTGGGCGCTGACTGGCACAATATTACTAAGCTCTGACTGGCACAATATTACTGGGCTCTGACTGGCACAATATTACTGGGCTCTGAGTGGCACAATATTCCTGGTATCTGACTGGCACAATATTCTTGGGCTCTGACTTGCACAATATTCCTGGGCTCTGACTGACACAATATTACAGGCATCTGACTGGCACACTATTACAGGCATCTGACTGGCATAATATTACAGGCATCTGACTGGCATAATATTACAGGCATCTGACTGGCATAATATTACAGGCATCTGACTGGCATAATATTACAGGCATCTGACTGGCACAATATTCCTGGTATCTGACTGGAACAGTATTTCTGGTCTCTGACTGGCACAATATTCTTGGTCTCTGACTGGCACAATATTCCTGGTCTCTGAGTGGCACAATATTCCTGGTCTCTGAGTGGCACAATATTCCAGGGCTCTGACTGGCACAATATTACTGGGCTCTGACTGGCACACTATTACTGGGCACTGACTGGCACAATATTCCTGGTATCTGACTGGCACAATATTCCTGGGCTCTGACTGGAACAATATTACTGAGCTCTGACTGGCACAATATTACTGGGCTTTGACTGGCACAATATTACTGGGCTCTGAGTGGCACAATATTCCTGGTATCTGACTGGCACAATATTCCTGGGCTCTGACTGGCACAATATTCCTGGGCTCTGACTGGCACAATATTACAGGCATCTGACTGCAACACTATTACAGGCATTTGACTGGCATAATATTACAGGCATCTGACTGGCATAATATTACAGGCATCTGACTGGCACAATATTCCTGGTCTCTGACTGGCACAATATTCCTGGTCTCTGACTGGCACAATATTCCTGGTCTCTGAGTGGCACAATATTCCTGGGCTCTGACTGGCACAATATTACTGGGCTCTGACTGGCACACTATTACTGGGCATTGACTGGCACAATATTCCTGGTATCTGACTGGCACAATATTCCTGGGCTCTGACTGGCACAATATTACTGGGCTCTGACTGGCACAATATTCCTGGCATCTGAAAGGCACAATATTACTGGCATCTGAATGGCATAACAATTATGGCATATGTGTGTGTGTGGGGGGGTAACATTGCGATGGATGGCGGGATTGCATGCAGGGGAGGGGGCAGGGTCCAGGGGGCCCAAGCAAATGCTTGCCCAGGGACCAATCACTATTAAAGACGGCCCTGATATATATATATATATATATATATATATATATATATATAAACCTGAGCCATATGTTAGATGAATCATATGGCTGGTTTTATATAATATTTGTATAATATATATCATATGGCGGATTTATATCATATATATCATAAGGCAGTTTTATATAATATTTATTTATATAATATATGTCAGGTTTATATGATATTTCATATAAATCCATCATTTATATACATATAAATAAATATACATATATATATATATATATATATATATATTATAAACATTATATAAACTGTCTCTCTCACATTTTATATACTCCGTGCGAGTGTGTATGTGTGTTTATTTATTTTTTTAGGACGGTATTAGGGTGGATGGTGTGATTGCATGCCGGGGATGAGGGGCGGGGTCCAGGTGGCCCAAACAAATGTTTGCCCAGGGTCCAAATATTGCTAAAGATGACCCTGGATTTGACACTCCAAAGCAATTAAGAGATAAAAATATTAACGTTTTAGAAAAGTGGTTATTTCGCACTAAAAGAATAATTACCTATGAAGGGAAGACCCCCTTTTTCTAATCCTTCTCAACTGGAAGAAGCCATAATACTTTGGAGAAGAGAGAGTGAACTGAAAAGATAGAAGGAAAAAGACACATTTTTCATTAGAGTCCAAAATCAAAACTTATATGTAAAGGGTTAATTACTAGGCATAAGTATGTAAGAATTATTAACAAACACATTGTTGCACTATATACATTGCTGATATGGCAAATAATGTTGTCCACTTTTAGTCATTTGTTTTAAGGGGAAGAATGGGGTGGGATAAAGTATTGAAGAACGCAGTTTATTAGAAATAAAATTAAGATATTTTTGCAAGGTGATAATTTTGAGATAAGTTTTAATTTTGTAGGTTAAGATTTTTTTTTTTTATTCCCTTCCTTCTCCCTTCCCCATTTTTCCCTCATTAATACTTCATTTTATATTTGTATTAGTAGAATTTTTGATCATGTTTTACAATACATGTGTATTAAGTATTATATTTTTTTTACTAGATTTTTCAGAATTATTATAACTAAGCCATTATGTAATATTCTATTTGTTTGAGCATCATGCATACCCAGTTATGCTATATTTCTCACAACTTTTTTTTTAATTAATTTAGTTATTTCACACTTAAATATTGTCAATTACTCAGCATTTTTTTCATCTTTCAAAATTTTCATCTTTCTTTGGTAATTTTATATTTGATTTCTTTTTACTACATTTCTCAATGTTTGGGGGAAGGATTAGTATAACTGTGCCATATTTCAGTCTCCTCTAGTCTACCTGAACAACTATAAAACCAACCTGTCTTAAAGTTTATGAGATTTTGATATAATCATACTTATGTAATGTTGATTAATTATATTGATTTGTTACTAATTGAGGCAATATAATGAAATATTTGATTATTCCTTTATGACAGTGCTAAAACTGTGTGATCTGTTTTAACGTATAGCTTGACTGAATGGAATATATATATTCTGCTATCAGGTTTCACGGTATAAATTTATTTAATGAACATTTTTTTAAAAATAAACTGCAGTTGATCGAGACAGGAAATGGCTTTCAAGCTTAATATCACTAAGACTCATCTCCATAATTTCCCAGGGATTAAATTCCCCTTTATAAAAAAAGTCATAGTTGTATGAAATCCTAATTGAAGTGCAGATTGATATTTTTTTATACGGAAGACCCAATATTAATGAATATTAAAAATATCAAGAAAAAACCCACATTATTTATCTCTGGCCTAGAAAATACAAAATATGGATGTTGCAATTTTGATCAGAGACAAAATTCCTTTTGATTACATCTATCATGAGAATTACTTTTTGATATACAAACTCAATTATAAAATATATACACTGGGTAAATTGTATGCACAAAATGGGTCCTATGTTAAGTTTTTAAGGAGTCCATATGAGAAATTTTGGAAAATTCAAAAGAGATATTTGATTGTTCGAGGAGATGAATTCTGTACACAATGATAAAATGGATAAAAGTTTGTCAGACGTACAATTTATTCAAGGTGAGAGGTCAAATTCAAGTCTTAGATCTACAACTAATGAACTATCAAGTTGTTTGACCAAGAATAATTTATATGACATTTGGAGAACTGAAAATCCTAGTGGAAATGATTTTACATTCTACTAAAAAGTACAGCCTTCATATTCTCTATTAGATATGTTTTTGGCGAATATTAAAACCCTTGTTTGCAGATCATCCTTGATAGGGAACATAATTTGGTCCGATCATGCATGAATCTTTATCAATATTAAAAACAATTTGAGTGGAGACTGTCTTACAATCAGTAATAAATAAAAAATGAATTGTTACAACAGAATTTTCTGAATCAGATAGAATATTGTGGTGCTCCTTTAAATGTACTATTCACAGTTACTTAATCAAATTAGGCTCTCACTATATTAAAAAAGGAAAGGTTTACCATTATCTGATCACTAGATTTAATCAAATGTATAATTAGGCAATGAGATTAACCCCTTAAACCACTTGGACGTATATATAAACATCCTGCAAAGAATGGTCCTTGAGGACCATGATGACATATATACACATCTTGAGTTTTAATGTAATGTAGCATTGCGCTTCTTAGCACAGCGCTACATGCCGGCAGTTACTCTTAGAGTAACTTCGGCACTCCCCTGCCACGCATGTGATCACCATGAATGGGAGCGTATGCGTTTAAACTCATTTAGGCACTGTCACTGCCTATGTGTTAAAGGTGTTGCAATGATGCCTCGAGGCATCATGTGACATCCTTCTCTGCCCCCCAGGGCACCGTGATCACCCGGTGATCGCGGTTGCCATATTGGAGAAACATTCTCCTCCAATACAGCGTGCCCAGCAGAGAGCAATGGAAGTGATTAAAAAAAAAAAATCTCTTGCTCTGAAACTGTTGCTTGACTGCCCCTAGAGGCTTTCAGCAACAATATCTTTACAAAAAAAGAGAAAAAAAGGGTTAGGGTTATAATTATTAGGGTTACAGGTGGATTAGGGTTAGATTAAGAGGTGGGGTAGATTTGGGGTTAATTTTAGTGTTAGGGTAGGGGTCAAAAGGTCACTGTAGGAGAAAATGGTTAGGAAACAAAAAAACACTACTATTGTTTATTGCTCTATTACGTGGGGGAGGGGGGGACAGGGAAAAACATGGAAACATTGGTATTTCTAAACTCAGGACAAATATTAGAACCTATATAGATGGGGTCATTTTTACCATTTGTAATTGTAAGAAAAAAAATAGGCGTATTTTCATCATATTTTTTTTTTTTTTTATAGTAAATTTTATCATATGTATCAAAACAAAGCCCCATCTGTCCTTTAAAAAAATGATAGATTATTTGTGTAGGTGGACTAACCACAAAGAAAGAAAATCGCAGTTAAGCAAACGTATTACAAAACTAATAGAATTCTGGTCTTCAAGGCAAATCAAATGCAGCATAGAAATCTGTCACTAATGGGTTAAAGATAAATTAAATTGAAAAAACTATAGGGCCATATCATTTAAACAGAACTGGTATTACAGCAATAATATAGTTGGATCTATTTTAACTAATACATTAAAACAAAATAACAATAAAATTATAATTTAAAGACAGATTTTCTGCTATCTTCTAGCACAGCCTGCAATCTGTTTCTCTTCTGCTATTAAGAACATTTAAAGAGAAAGCTGAGAAAAAGTTACGACGTTTCCAACCAAAATGCTTCAGGTGGTGATTTCACCAATAATAATTCTAGGAAAGTCTCTAGCTATGTCATTAACTATAGACCTATATCTTTAATACTTTTAGATTTAATACATTTAGATACATAATAATAGTGTTTTACCATGACTTTCTTTTTACCTTATGGACGAGCTGTTTGGAAAAAATATTTGATTATGTATATAAGAAGTGTTTTATTGGGCATGTAATTATTAAATATTTTTTTCTAAAGCTCACCATGAGTTGAAAATACAGAAAAGGTAAAACAAGCATTTGTAATGAAAATAGACTGTGAAATTTCCCAAAAAAATGAGCTTCAGGAATGTATTGCATTCATTATAGATATATGTTTGTAGTTTATAAAACTTTAATAAAGAACAAAAAAACTCATGAATTAGAGCAGTACAAATGTAAGATAATAAAAAATTTTTTAAAAAACACTTCTGGTTTGTAGACCATATTTGTACCAATATTTTGATTGTGATCTTGCAAGCAAGCTGCACTATAAACATGTTCAAGGTCAGAGTTATCTGATAAAAAGTATGATAATATTAATAAAGTCCCTATAAACATTGACGAACATTATCATTGGGAGCCAAATGCATCTTGGTGTGCTCCTGAAGTGAATAAATTTAAACATGCAAAGAAAAAGATAAAAAGTTATATCACTGTCCTCTAGCAGCCTTCTATAAAACACTCTGATGTACACTTAGAAATTACAGGGAATGAAAAAATGTATGCCTAAAGAAGGAAGTCACACACAAAAATATCTGTTTAGTAACTGAAAGAGACTGTCTAGTGCCCAAAATGCATCTTCTAAATATCAATACATATTAATTTGCTTTCAACATACTTTAAAATGCATGTTTTACATTGTGCATTGCTTAAAATATAAAATACTTATGGTTATATGAAATTGTGAAATTACAGAAATTTGCAAGAAACCAGGACTGCCCACACTAGCTGAGTAAAAGTCATTTCCAATTTTTTGTTTCTGCCGCGGGACCTAATGAGAACAATTTAATTCAAATGAATGGAATTTTGTGTCTCTCTAGTGATGTCATTAGACAATGTGTTAAGAGATCATGTTAAGCAAGTCTATTACAGTCCACACAATGCATTCAATTTGAGGAGCACAGGACTAAATAAAATAAAAAAATTATATTCTCAGTGTTTATATAATTAGTTCTGCCACACCTGCAGTAAGCATGCCTAGTAATCACTGGGAGGGCTTGAGTCAAATATTAAAAATGTGATTTATACAGAATGCCTGCATCAAATCACACTGGGGAAAAAAAGCCTATGCACTATACAAGCATTAATCTTCATCTTGCACCACAATGAGTTTGGGGACTAGACTGTCCCTTTATCTATGCTTTCTAAAGCAGTCAGAAGTATAGAGGATTGTTAACCATATTTCAGGTATAGTTCCATCTTTCAGGTGACTCAGCAGAAGGATTAGTGAGTGTTCAAAAAAAATAATCAAAAGAGTAATATTGTACTACTCTTTTACTTGATAAGATAGAGATACACCGCTGATGGCGATAGTGATTGAGTTTCTCAAACTCCACTTCTATGCTTAAACTTCAACTCTTCTGTGAATTTAAAACTTTGGTAATTTATGGTAAATGATAGAACAATGATTTTAACACAGATACAATTTTCTGTTTTACACATTTTGTGATACTACATTAACTTCCTCATGGATATTGTGCTACATTCTGCTCTAGCTTACTTAGCTCTGATTAAACCACCGTTACAATCGCATCAGTACCATTATGTCATAAACATGGGTTATCACAGACACATAATACAACTTTCTGGTAATGTGTGCATATTCTTGCAAAATTGGTAACACAATGTATGGGTAATTTTAAGTCTTTTTTTTTATTACATAAATTCTCCTCAACACAAGTGGGATAGTGTTTGTGGCAGTGAGCAACATGTATATAGAGAAAATATTATGTCACCATAATAAGAGTGGCTTCCTTAAATGTAACCCCAGTGTTACGTGCGACTTGTGGATTATTTGCATTCTCTTTTTCCTTCAAAACGCAGTAGCAGTATGGCGTCTCCAGTTTAGAGTGAGTATAGCCTCTAAGTTTCTCTGTTGTTTAGATATCTTCTGACATTGAGGATGGAGCCCCAAATCCTAAGCAATGATTTTACAGATCTTTATAGGATGATGAGTAGCAAACACAGCCTGTGTGCTATCATCAACAATGTTTTGTGATCTTGGCAAGACATGCTTCTACACGACTTTATGTTTCAGCATTTGCACAATAATAAGACATTTTACTAAATACTTGCATTTACTAAATACTTGTATTTACTAAATACTTGTATTTTACTAAATACTTGTATTTTACTAAATACTTGTAATAATGTTTGTTATAGAAGTACAAACCTACATGGATATGAAGTCAAAATTAGATGCTCAATTAACTATTTCATTTAGTTAATCAAGTCAGTGTGACTCTTTCAAAGGCTAATATAGGTGTATTCCCTATAGTTATACCTTGTGCCCACTTTCCAATAAACACTTTGTTTGGGAAACTACAAGTAGCAGTTTAACTTTCACTCTTTCACTTATTTTAGATATGATAATTCATAACTAAGTTAACATTATAAATTGAAAGAAATTATTTTCTGATCATAATAGTCTCCTCTTTAATCTTTGAATAATTACCAAATTTAATAATTACCAAATAATTAAATTTATTTTTTAAAGTGACATCATTTGCATAAATACAAACAGCAGATGTATTGAACCAAAAAATTTTTTTATGAGGCTCTGACCACCAAAGGTAGGCCAAAAGTTAAAAACGAAGCAGATTGCTGTGGTTTAGCCACTCTTGTATATCATAAGAACAAAAGAAATGAAGATACACTGAGATGTATTTGTTTTTTAAGCATGTAGTGCACATGCTACTATTAGCCTGCTGACTGGTACTCATGTTATCACCAACAGCATGATGAAAGACTGAGAGATAGCCCTGCTGGGAATAAAACTTGCAACCATGGAGATATTGATGCCATATCTATTGATGAAGCCGTGACATGGCAATATGCGTTGAGAGGCTCAACACGTTACAATTCCGGATCCACTGGGTTTACTAGGACCTGGTTCATACACTTCATTTATGTACTCCATAAGTTTTGTGGACACTTGTTTTGGTAACCATAGTGACCCTTTGCTGTTGTAAGTGTCTCTCTCTTTAGGGGCAACTATTCTACTGTCAATACTGCTCTATCATCTTATACAGAAATTAAATCATTTGACTCATCAATCTCACTTGGAGCATTTATTCACCTATGTGCGTGAATTCAAGAAAGAGTAACACTTGCACACATTTTTTCAAACATATTACACTATTGTTTTTTTTTGTAATTTATTTTTGTTTTACATGTTACCCTGCGACTTTCCATTTTGTATTTTGTGTGAATTGGGAGGGGTACTGAGAAAGGCTGTGGTTATAGGTTTGGGGTAAAATAATATTATTGTGTGCCACATTTTCACATTTTTTTTCAGCCATGAACATAGAACAGGATCTAAAGTTGATTCAGTATTGCCGACTGTGTTCTCACCAGCAGTATTGGAAAAATGTAGCCCCCGCATTTTTATAATGAGATAATGAGTCACTATTTTAATTATGAGCCATGCCATATGAAATATTCTTCAAATCAATATCCAGCAGTAGTCACCTATGTAGATAGCAATGATTTTCCCACCAACTATTTTTACAGCACTGCAGTTACACTGTATTCCACAGACACGGCTAAATAAAAGTTAACTTACAAGAATAAAATAAGCAGGCGTACAGGCTCAGGAGGCAATTTAGAAAATAATTGACTGCAATTTGCTTGGCAGAGATTTGGAGATGCATCGAGTAAATGATACCATTGATTGTACTATGCCCTTTAGGACTGACAAATCCTTAGTCCTATACTATTCTTTTCCTATTCTAAAGAGACATTTTAGCTTAATGTGTCTTAACAATATTGATCTAGCTGTAATCAGCATAGTACTGGTTTTCCCTTGAATGTGGTAAACAAGGGACATGGAAACTTTCTAAGTATCTGACTTTGTTTCTTATTTTACATTGCAGTAGGTTACTTGGTTCGTAAATGCTCATCATTCTTAATTCCGTGACACAAGTGACTTACTTCACATTTTCCTAATGAAAACTAACCAGCTAACCTTCCTTGGAGAGGAATCATTATGGATTGTTTTGGCATTGTACATCACGGCAGATTCAGTAAAAAAAAAAAAGAATAGCTTTGTTCTTGTCTATTTCTTCACAGTTTACAGTAATTATAATATAAAATTAACATACATAAACACTATACTTGTTAAAAGTATATGAGCGCTGAAATCATATCCTTTGTAAAGATTATGCATGATTTATTTGATATAATATACACTATTGAGAAATAAATATAATAGGCTTGGCTTCTGGAATAATATGTCAGGAACATATAACTTTCTTAAAAATCAATTGCTGGACCAATATACAAAAAAAGATACCTATATTAGGAAATAAGATTAGGAGATGGGAAGCGGCCATTATATATTGTGTGTCATTAATAAAATATGGCTTCCCAGAGCTGGAGAGAGGTGACTGATGTGACTATAGATTGTTTTGAACAATGTTAGTTATTAAAAGGGATCTGTCATCTAGACATGTGCAAAACTAAAATTTTCTTTTCGTTTCGTTTTCGTCCATTCTGACGAAAATGTTATTTATTTCGTCTAAAACGAATTTCGTTCATTACTGCATTCGTTTATTTTCGTTTCGTTAATTTTAATTCGTTCGTTTTATAGAAATACAATGTAATACTATTGGCTTTCTATAAACCGAACGAGAGCCCCATTCATAAGAAATTCTTATGAATGGGGCTCTCGTTCGGTTCATAGAAAGGCAATAGTACTACATGTTTTCTATAAGCCGGGTTCGGGCACGCCTCCACGACATCACCCTGTGGTCGGTGGCCAGGAACAAATCGTGACATCCCAGACAACAAAAGCACCATGAATCACGAAGGGGTTAAATGTAAAACAAAAATCCATTATTATTATCTTGTGCTGCTGTTTCAGCTCAAACAAAGTGTGAAACTTCTCATCTCCAAGTAATTTTTTTTGTGAGCTAATCCAGCGCTCGACCAATACCGACGCCAGACTAGAATCTGGCTCCTGGTGCCCGGATCTTGCATCTACCTTGTCCCACACTCTGATGCCCGTTATCTACCGATCAGATAATGAGCAGTGTGTGGGAGAAGCAGTACAGAGCAGCCGGCAGATATCTCCTCCCCCAGTTTCCTGTTCCTGCTGCTCACCGGGCAGGAGTAGGAAACCCGTGTGAGGAGTCATGGGACCTCATTATAGCTACTGCTGCCTCAGCTTTTTGGTGGCACATTATCTGACTACCTTTAGTATAGCTTATTCGTATTTAGTGCTGTTGACTGCATAATGTGCTTGCTAAAGCTATCAAACCAGAAGGTTCATTGCACAGTAAGGATACCTATATTAGTATTTGTGGAAATGCCTTTTTTTTTAATAGCACTATCTCTTGGTTGCTATATATCTGACACATTTACATATATTTGTGAGGAAATAACAGTCCTGTTAAAATGCTATCTGCTTTAATATTTGCCTGCCACAGGAGCCACAGCTTAGTGCATTCTCAGGAGATTTACATCTATTATTTTTGGAAACACAGCCGTATTGAAAGTGATACTTTATAGAAGATTAAGGAGCAATTGGGGTCACTTACCCTTCTACTTTGCATTCAATATATCACTACCAGAAGACTCTAAAGAATTTAGTCTAATGACTGATGTGTGCCCCAAAGACCTGAACCTTATACATTGGCAGTATGATGTGAATGGTATGGTTGGCTGCCTCTACCTACCTTCCGATAGCTCCCTTGTCCCGCCCATTTTCGGGTTCTCTCATAAGTGATAATTGTTTTTGTATGTGCACCTAAGTGTTTGGTGATATTATCTATGTAGACGCCTACATAAGAATTTTTGATTCCCTGTTTGTATAATGCGTTGGTTCAATACAGGATCTGCATACCTGTCTATAGTTATGTACTTTTTGAAAAACAATAAATTATATAGCTAAGGGGAAAAAAATCATACAGTTCCTAAGAGCTTGAAGGGAAGTGCCTTGTTATTCTGCTCAGCTCCCACTCATGGCCATCTTAATTAGAAACAAGTTTTTTGTTATCATATATACTGGATTCTTACCAGAATTTGATACATTGTGCCAAATAATATGATCTCTCACTAGGAGTATAAATACTTAGATTTGAAGATGGATCTAAAATGCACAAGTTCTGTTCATAACACACATATATGGATATACAAATGCTGGTTAATATTGACATGCATTCTTACTATATGTTGTGTATATGTTGATTCAATTCATGTGTATGTATGTGTGTTCATGTGTATAACTGTATATCTAATTTTGAATCTCTAACTGCAATTATACTCAGGTTTTTTTTTAATTGTTGCTTTTAATTAACTTTACTGTATGCCACACGTGAACACACAATAACCTGGAATCAGGGAATTCAATGGGTGCGCCCAAGGGAGTGGCATGCAGTCAAGGATTTTAATTATAAATGTATGCACTCTTTATTTCTCAATTTGCCTATGATTAAGTGCCTATAAGCACAAAACACATGAGGCAGCTGGCGCACTAGGTATCCTACCATTCAATTTTTATATGTTTGCACTTTATTACTTTTGCTGAAATACTTTTTTTTGCCTACTTTGGTTTCTAGGAGGTGACAGCTCCGGTCTTTGGGAGGTGTGTAATCTATGTGGCAACTATGTATTCCAGTTTGTTGATTTTAAGAATTTAGTCCCACATTAACTATAATAGAATCATTTGTGGCTACAGAACTTTTGTGATAAAGAGCTCTTGTGCTCCACTCATTACAATGTTCCTAACTCCATTCTTTTTTTTTCTCTCCACATAACTAGTATTGAATATCTGGGAAGTTATATATTAATATAGTTATAAACCCCTTGGGAAACATCTCCATCTCCAGGTTATGAAGCAAGGCGGAGAGAATACCAAGGGAAGTTTGATGGAGTGGGGTTTAATATGTTTGTTTATATGTTGTTATGTCGTATGCTGTACATGTAAAGAAGGCAACAGATAAGAACTATGTCCGGAAGAAGACTGACATAAAGTGAGAAATGTAAATTGTTAATAATTAGGCTTATAATATGTAAACTATGATCAAATGTAAAATTCATAACAAAATATAAGTTGGGATATGCCTTTTTATATTTATATATTTGATAACTGTAACTGTATGGTATAACTTATGATATAACTTTTGTATTGTTTGTAAATGAAATTATTAAATAAAAATGAAAGATTAAAAAAAAATGGTATATTTTTATGCTGGACCTGTATTTTACTTTGCAGAATAGTGGCAAATGCTGGCTTTCATCAACTAAGGAGATTAGCCCTTCAATATCACTTTGAAAAAACAGAGTAAAAAAAAAAAAAAGAGCAGAAAAGTTTTAAGTGTTCCTTATCTGACCCTTATAATAATCACAGTCTTAATATTCATATGAAGTCTGAACTCCTGTGGTGTGCACCAGGATAGTATCATAATGAGGTGTTTACAGCTGCCTGTGTGGGTTTGTAAGAGTGCCGAACACATTTGAAAGTTGTAAACAATTCTGATTGCTTTTGAAAAGCATTGAAAACTGTCACACACTTCTCAGAGGTGTTTCTGACCAATTTAGTTATGCTGAAATGGCAGCTTACTTGGGTATGCATGGCAGCAGAAGAAAAAAAAAACAAGAAAATTTGATGCGTGTGTTAGACTTAAGAAAAATTATACAGTAAAAAAAAAATCATTGCAGGAGAGCAGAACAATGAAAAACAAGAATATAGCACTGTGCTTCACACAAGTGGCAACACTTCTCACAAAGCACTTTCATCAAGCCTTTTTGGGAGCTGAAACTTGCCACTTTTGAGGGCACAATAAATGAATAACTAAATTTCCTCTGAAACAGAGTGCTGACATTTTTGTGTTCATTTTATTACATTTGTCTTCCATAGAGCCTAGTCCAGCACTAACTGTAAGGTGTTATGTCTGCAGTGGGTCCACTTGTGCTTTATATATTAACCCCTTAGTGACATTACTTTTTTGGCTTGTGCGACGCTTGGTGACATGGGCTGTTTTAAGATTTCTGAGGTGTTTGTGTTTTTCTGTAATTAATTTCTGTCTCATTTAGTGTACCCAAACAAACTATATATCATTTTTATCGTTATAAGAAGGGCTTTCTTTTGATACCATTATTTTGATAATAGCATATAATTTGATATAAAAAATATAATAAAATATGGCAAAAAAAAAAAAATGTATGACTTTTATTTGAAAAATCGTATACTCATGTACAAGAGACAACAAAAAAACACTGCTAAATAGTTTCTAATATATGTCCTGAGCGATAGTGACATTGTAACACAGATTTCTGTACTAAATCCATGAATGACCTCCAACATGTACATATTTTTGAAAACTAGACCACTCAGGGCATTTAACTTGGGGTATTTTGACACATTTCATGTAGCTATTTTACCACCAATCTTTGCCAAAGTTTGCAGCAAAAAAAAAAATGTTTTTAATTTTTCACATAGATTGCAATTTAGGTAAACATTACCTTAAAATGTGAAGCGGTATTTCCAAATAACATCTCAATATGTGTTCAGCAACATCTTCTGAGTACAGGGATACCACCCATGCATAGGTTTGTTATGGGGCTAAAAGGCCACATTTAGGGGGTGCGCATTTTGGTTTTCCAACTTTGAATTCTGACATGCAGAAAACTTGCGCCCATGTCCCATTTGGGACATTTGTGAAACCAAAAAGTGTATTTTACCCCACAAAACCATACATTTTAGCAAACTAGACACCCTAGGGTATTTCAAATGGTAGTATTTTAACACTTTCCATGCACTGATTCTACCTCCAGCCTTTGTCAAATTTTAGGTTAGTAATTTTTGAATGTTTTGTTTACACATACATTGTACTTCGAGCATGAATTCACAGATCCTGTTATGTGTCAGTGCAAAACAACACCCCAATATGTGTTCAACAACATCTCCTGAGTACAGGGATACCACCCATGAATAGGTTTGTTGGGTTGTTTGGGGGCTAAAAGGCCACGTTTAGGGGGGGGTGCATTTCCAACTTTTAATTTTGACATGTAGTCAGCCTGCGCCCATGTTCCATTTGGGACACTTTTGAAGCCTGTCAAAGTATTTTACCCCATCAAACCATATATTTTGGAAAACTATACATCCTAGGGTATTTAAAATTGTGGTATTTTAACACTTTCCAAGTGCTAATTCTACCACCAACCTATGTCAAAGGGTTGGGATGTAATTTTCCCCCACACACATTGTAGTTCAGGCAGGAATTTTCAGATTCTGGTATTTGCCACTGCCAACCAACACCTCAATATGTGTTCAGCAACATCTCCTGACTACAGGGATACCCCCCATGCATAGGTTTGATGGTTTGTTTTGGGGCTAAAACGCCACATTTAGGGGGTGCGCAATTCCAACCTGAAATTTTGACATGTAGTCAGCCTGCGCCCATGTTCCATTTGGAACAGTTTTTGAAGCCGTCCAATTTTTTGGGAAAATATACATCCTAAGGTATTTCAAATGGTGGTATTTTAATACTGTATATGTACTAATTCTACCACCAGCCTTAGTTGGTAGTACTTTTTTGGGAGTTTATTTTCCACATGCATTGCACTTCAGGCATGTATTTACAGATTCTGGTATATGTCACTGCCAAACAACAACCCAATATGTGTTTAGCAACATCTCCCGAGTACAGGGATAGCACCCATGCATAGGTTTGTTGGTTTGTTTTTTGGCTAGAAGGCAACATTTGTGAGATGCGCATCTCAAAATTCCAACTTGGAATTTTGACATGTAGTCAACCTGCGTCCGTGTCCTATATGGGATATATCTTTGAAGCCAGCCAATGTAATTTACCCCCACCAAACCATATATTTTTAAATGGTAGACACCCATCACTCCTTGTAGCAAGGGCTCAGCAGCCACCGATACATCACTAGATGATGTATCAGAAAGCTGACCAGGGTCAAAATCGAACCCTGAGTCCGCGGTCTCAGAATCAGTGCGTAAGCAGTGATCTCGAGCAAAGAAGGGGTTAATAGCTCTTAGAAGAGCCTATCTAGTACTGTAATACATTACAGTTCAAAGAAATTGTAAAGGAACCCATATATAATAAATGAGCCCTGTGCAGCTTACTCCCGAATAAACAGCCGAAAAATGATGCAAAGTGAATATAAAATCCCAGTTCCCCAAACATGAGCCGAGACTTCATGAAGGGGTAAAATCAGGGTGTCTTTATTCAGCTTTCAAATCATTATTTTTATGCTCTGCCAAAACTCCTCCCCACATCTGGAGAGATAAATGGATTACAAGATAATCCCAACCCAGCTTCCCCCAGCACACCAAATACAGTATCAACTCCCAATGACAACAAACATTAGAATTATAATTACATTGAAATAGCCCTGACTGATAACCCTAATTAAGATCCCCTCCCTTGAACTCTTAAACCAATTACCCCTAATCCATAACTTGCCAGGATGTCTCAGGCTATAGCCCATTGTCCTATTGTCTCTGGGATACATCCTGAGACACCCTGGAGCCATCTCAAAACCAGCAGGCCATTAGTAATGAACAAACTCACAAATGGAGCTAAATTTGTATATACAACAAGTGGACATAACAGAACTCTCGCTTTCGCCACATAGCTCCCCCTTAGTTCCATGGGACGGCATACCCGCCTAGACCCTAACGGGTTGGCTTGGGGATGTCCGCTGTTAAACTTTGTTTTTCCAGTTCTGTTTGCCGGGATAACCCATCTGTGTTGGCATTCTGCTTCCCTGGCCGGTACTGCATTGTGAAATTATAGGGTTGCAGTGCCAAGCTCCATCTTAGCAGTCTGGGGTTATCTCCGGCTACTCTGTTGAGCCAGATGAGGGGGTTATGATCCGTCATAACCGTGAAAGATTGTCCATATAAATAAGGCTGTAATTTCTTCAGGGCCCAGACTAATGCCAAACACTCTTTCTCAACGGTGGCATAACTGACCTCTCTGGGTATAAGTTTTCGGCTCAGATATGCTACCGGATGCTCCAGGCCATCGTCCCCCACTTGACTTAACACGGCTCCCAGTCCGAACATTGAGGCATCTGTGTGAACGAGGAATCTTTTAGTGTGGTCAGGTGCCGCCAATACAGGGGTTTTACTTAACGCAAGCTTTAGTTTCTGGAAGGCCTCCTCACACTCCGGAGACCATACTACTTGCCTAGGTAACGACTTTTTGGTAAGATCGGTAAGGGGTTTGGCTGTGGCGCTATAATCTGACACAAATTTCCTATAATAGCCAGCTGTTCCCAGAAAGGCCATAACCTGTGTCTTGGTGCGTGGTTGGGGCCACTGCGTGATAGCCTCAATTTTAGCTGGCTCAGGCCTCTGCTTGCCTGACCCTACCCTATGGCCTAGGTATTGGACCTCGGCCATGCCTACATGACATTTTTCTGGTTTCAAGGTTAATCCTGCCTCTTGAATTCGCTTGAGTACTACAGAAATGTGCTCCAGGTGGGCCTCCCAAGTGCTGCTGTAAATAGCTATGTCATCTAGATAAGCACAGGCGAAGCCCTAAAATCCCTCTAAGAGCCGGTCTGCCATCCTTTGAAAAGTAGCTGGGGCATTCTTCATCCCAAATGGCATGACCTTAAATTGGTACAAGCCAAATGGGGTGACGAATGCAGACTTAGGAATAGCATCAGGCTGCAAGGGGATTTGCCAATACCCCTTGCACAATAGTGGTCAAGTAATTACCCCCAGCCATACGGTCTAATAACTCATCTACCCTGGGCATGGGGTAGGCATCCGTGACCGTACGGTCATTAAGCCTGCGGTAATCCACACAAAACCGCGTGGTACCATCTTTCTTTGGTACTAATACCACTGGGGAGGCCCAAGGGCTCTGCGAGGGTTCTATAACCCTTAGATCCAGCATCTCCTGAATCTCTTTTAACATGCTATCTCTAACTGCCTCAGGAATTCTGTATGGTTGCTGTCTCAAAGGTACCTGACCTGGGGTCTCCACCCGGTGGACTGCCAGCGTCGTGTAGCCCGGGAGATCAGAAAACATATCCCGAAATTCCCGTAACAGCTGAGTAGCCTGTGCCCTTTCCTCTGGTTTCAACTCCGGTCCTAGTCCAACCTGCTCCACCCCGGTGTGTTCTTTATGGAGCAAGTTGGGCAAGGGAATACCCTCACTATCTTCAAGCGCCAGAGCGCATACTGCAGAGACTTCCTCTGGCCTCTCAAAGTAGGGTTTCAACATATTAACATGAAAGGACCTGCGGATCCTTTCATTGTTACAATCTGTTACTATGTACGTAGTGTCGCTGACCCTGGCTACTAGTTTGTAGGGCCCTTGCCAAGAGGCCTGTAACTTATCTGTTTTGGTCGGTTTGAGGACTAACACTTTTTGATCTATCTCTAGAATACGATCTCTAGCTCCCCTATCGTACCAGTGTTTCTGACGTTGTTGAGCCGCTTGCAGGTTTCCCCTTACCGATTGAGTAAGCGCCTGCAGTCGGTCTCTTAACTCTAAAACAAATGGTACTATCGGCGTGCCTGATTCTCCCATATCCCCTTCCCAGTGCTCGCGGACCAGGTCCAGGGGTCCTCGGACTCTCCTTCCATATAACAGTTCGAAAGGAGAGAATCCGGTGGATGCCTGGGGTACCTCCCGGTATGCGAACAGCAGGTGGGGAAGGAACTTTTCCCAGTTCCGCCAGGTCTCTGTGAACGTGATTAGCATCTGTTTTAGAGTGCCATTAAAACGTTCGCAGAGCCCGTTCGTCTGGGGATGATAGGGAGAACTCAGTATGGGTTTTACTCCGCAGCTCTGCCAGAGCTGCTGAGTAACTACCGCTGTGAATTGGGTCCCTTGGTCGGATACTATTTCCCTAGGGAACCCAACTCGAGTAAATACTTTGATGAGAGCTTCAGCTACAGTTTCAGCAGTGATATTAGGTAAGGCTATAGCTTCCGGGTAGCGTGTAGCATAGTCCACCACCGTAAGAATATATTTCTTACCCGATGGACTAGGCTTACTAAGGGGTCCTACCAAATCCACTGCCACTCTGAAAAAAGGTTCCTCTATTATGGGAAGAGGTCTTAATTTCGCTCGGGGGTGGTCACCCCTCTTTCCTACTTTTTGGCATACATCACAGGTTCTACAATAATTTTGTAAATCTTGGGTAGCACCTGGCCAAAAAAATGTCTGAGTCAACCTATCTCGGGTTTTCTTAATCCCTAGATGTCCTGCTAAAGGTATATCGTGGCTAATCCGTAATAACTCTGCCCTATATTTGCGGGGTACCACTAACTGTTTTTTCATCACCTGTCGGGTTCCTCCTCCCGCCCCCTCTGTTATCCGATATAGCAAACCTTTTTCCCACTGGAACCTTTCCTGTCCTAAGTCTCCCTGGGGTTTATCTGCCTCCCTCCTGTACCAACTTAAAGTGCTATCCTCCCTCTGAGCCTGCCCAAAGTCGGTGGGAGTGCCCCAATACATGTTAGGACTAGAATCTACAGAAGCATTATTAGTGCCTACCGGGTCATCCGTGGAGTGTGAGGTGTCCATAGTTCGTGCCTGTTGTCTGGTTGTGACTGGGAGCGCTCCTGCTGTAGTCGGCTGTATAAATTGACAAGTCAAGCACCCCAAATCGTTTCCCAGCAAAACCTCCGCCGGTAACTCTGGCATGATGCCCACCTCCACAGCCTTAGCCCCGATGCCCCAGTCAACGTGTACCATGGCAGTGGGTAACTTGTGAATAGCCCCCCGCCACCCTTACAGCCACGGAGCGTCCAGTATGTTGGGATGGTTTGACACGGTGTGGTTGTACCAGAGTTATCGTAGCTCCAGTGTCTCTCAGTCCTCTGGCTTCCTGCCCATTAAGTCGCACGGTCTGTCGATGGTGCTCCCGATTGTCATCTGCTGCTTGAACTGGGTTGACCTCGTGTAGCATGGACCAATTCTCTGAATTAGTGTGGTCACCCCCTTGCGTAGAATAGTTGTAATCCTCTTGTACACAATGAGCAGCTGCTCTCGTTGGTGGGGCTGGTGCTCGCCCCCATCGATCAGTATTACGGTGTGGACAATTAGTTTTTATGTGTCCCACCTGCTTACACCCAAAACACATCGGTGCAGTTTTCTGAACCCCAGTGGAAGTAGGTTGACTCACCGGTGGTACTGGTTTTGGTTGCGGTGCTGGAGCTTGAGCGTGATACCGCGGTCGAAATCCTGAAGCTCCACAGTTGTGATCTATCCGTCTGCTCTCATGAAATTCGTCTGCTAGACGTGCTGCCTCTTCTACTGACAGCGGCTTTCTGTCTCTGACCCAATCCCTGGTATCTGTAGGAGTGTGGTCAAAAAACTGCTCCAATAATAACAATTGTAATGCATCCTCCAGTGTAGTCGTCTGGCATCCCTGCATCCAGTTACTGGCAGCGCGGTGCATGCGGAATGCCCACTCTGTGTAAGAGTCTTTGCCCTGCTTGCTGAGCGACCGGAATTTTCTCCTGTGTGCCTCCGGTGTAATTGCATAACGGGCTAACAAAATCTCCTTCACTTTTTCATAATTTTGCATGTCCACATCAGGTACCGCTCTAAAGGCTTCTGCTGCTCTGCCTGATAGCTTGCTGCTCAATATTGCAGGCCAATTAGTTTTATCCACATCTTCTAATACACACTGTCTTTCAAAGTCCTGCAGATAATTATCAATATCCATTTCGCTTTCTATAAAATTTTTAAAAGCAGCATAATTTATCTTACGTGGCCGCCCCACAGATGATCCTGGTAGTGACAGTATATCCATTTGAGGTGATCTTTCTCTGGTCTCCCGTGCTTCCCAGCGACTCTCTGCTTCCGAAGCTTGTGCCATGATTTGTACCACAATCTCTGGTGCAGGATTCGGTCCTACCAAGCTGAGTCTCCATCTCACATCTTTCTGAAACTCTGTTTCTTCTGCGTTCGCCATTTGTACCTCGCTGGTTCGGTCGCTCTACAGGAATTCGGCTATTATCGTGGCTTTCGTCTTGTTGCTTGCCACTATGCCTCGAGCTTCCAGCAGTTCTTTAAGTGTTGTTCATTTCAGCCGTTCGTATCTATGCGCCATTCACTTCCTTTTCGGTTAAATGAAATACATCCATTCGGGAGAAATCCCGCCGCTTGCCACCAGTGTAAAGGAACCCATATATAATAAATGAGCCCTGTGCAGCTTACTCCCGAATAAACAGCCGAAATATGATGCAAAGTGAATATAAAATCCCAGTTCCCCAAACATGAGCCGAGACTTCATGAAGGGGTAAAATCAGTGTGTCTTTATTCAGCTTTCAAATCATTATTTTTATGCTCTGCCAGAACTCCTCCCCACATCTGGAGAGATAAATGGATTACAGGATAATCCCAACCCAGCTTCCACCCAGCACACCAAATACAGTATCAACTCCAAATGACAACAAACATTAGAATTATAATTACATTGAAATAGCCCTGACTGATAACCCTAATTAAGATCCCCTCCCTTGAACTCTTAAACCAATTACCCCTAATCCATAACTTGCCAGGATGTCTCAGGCTATAGCCCATTGCCCTTTTGTCTCTGGGATACATCCTGAGACACCCTGGAGCCATCTCAAAACCAGCAGGCCATTAGTAATGAACAAACTCACAAATGGAGCTAAATTTGTATATACAACAAGTGGACATAACAGAACTCTCGCTTTCACCACAGAAATTAATACATAAAACAGTGCAGGCAGCAAAACATACTGTTGCTGTGCAAGATTACTGCTTATACAGTGATGAATGGCAGGGAAGGGGTTAATACACAGTGAAAGACTTTCATAAAACCTGCCAATTTTATAAAATGTTATTTTATATCACTAATACTGATCTGTCTCTTTCCGTCACAAAAATGTAAGTGAGGAGAGGGAGGCAGATCAATATTTGTGAATATTGATCCGACCAATTTTGATCTGACCAGGGCGAATGGTGAGCTTAATTGAGCAATCACCAAACCGCCTTTGCCACTAATTCGCTGTTACTGATCGCTATGCGCTCAGACAGCTTAAAAAAAAAATCTCAAATATTTTTACTTTACACGTAATCGCCTAGCGGGTATGTGTAAAAAAAAAAATTAAAAAAAATATGCAGACAGATAAAAATTGCTTTGGCGTCAATATCATTGCGTAAGCAGTGATCGACGGCAAAGAAGGGGTTAATAACTCTTAGAAGAGCCTTTGTAGTACTGTAATAAATTACAGTACAAAAAAAAATAACCCCTAAAAAATGCACAAACAGCAAAAATAAATGCGCTGATGTGCACGATCACTGCTTATGCAAGATCAGTGGCAGGGAAGGGGTTAAACGCAGGGAATTGCTTTAATAATTCTTTTTTGTTTTATTATTCGTGTGTTGTGTATTTATAATTTTTTTGTACTTTTACTTACTTTTATAACTTTGATCTGTCTCTATCCCTCACTAAAAAAAATGTGAGGAGAGGGAGGCAGATCCTAACGGGTCAGATCAATATAGGGTTAATATTGATCTGACCAGGCAGTGGGGGTGCTCATCAGAGCATCCCCACTGCTTGTCAGTGTGCCTGCAGTCACTGACTGCCTCTGTGAAGAGGCAATCGTGTGACTGCAGGAAGAGCACAGGAAGCAGGTACTTCCTGCCTCCTGTGCTCTTGCCCTTAGAAGGGCAGTGTCCAAGATCGTGCATTTTTTTTTGTGTTCCTGATTGCCTCCATAAGAAATTCCTAGTGGCGGCCCTGACTAAGTGTGTCTGTGTAAGTGTGACTGTGTGTATTTATGCATGACCCTGTGCGTAAGTGTGGCTGTGTATATAGGCAGGGCAACTTTAACCGGTTAAAGGGGCCACCGCTGCCCACTTGACAGTCCCCATCCAGTCGGCGGCTATTTCCCGCCTCCTGCACTGAGTGTGCATAGAGGGAAGACTGTGCGGAGGAGACATGAAAGAGCAGCAGCAAGGTGAGTATGGGGAAAGGGGGGAGGGGGTAATGCTTTTCTTGGGAAAACTGGTGGTGGCATATTAATGGCCAAACTGACACTGGCATATTAGTGGCCAAACTGACACTGGCATATTAATGGGCAAACTAACTGTGCTATATTATTGGACAAACTAACTGTGGTATGTTAATGGGCAAGCTATCTGTGGCATATTAATGGGAAAACTATCTGTGGCATATTAATGGGCAAACTGGCAGTGGCTTATAAATGGGCAAACTGGCTGTGGCATATTAATAGGCAAATACACGGGATTATGAGGAGGGAGAGACATACATGTGAGTTATGAAGAGAAAGAGACAGCAGACATGGGTGTATAGAAGGAGAGACAGACATGCAGAAAAAAAGACCACCATGGGGAGCATGAGGAACAGAAAGATAGACATGGAAAAATATATGGGGTATGAAGGGAGAGATATACATGAGGGTATGAGTTGAGAGAGAGTTATACATGAGGGTATGAGTTGAGAGAGAGAGAATTATATATGAGGGTATGAGTGGAGAGAGAGTTATATATGAGGGTATGAGTGGAGAGAGAGAGATGCATGAGGGTATGAGTGGTGAGAGAGAGAGATACATGAGGGTATGAGTGGAGAGAGTTATACATGAGGGTATGAGTGGAGAGCGAGATATACATGAGGGTATGAGTGGAGAGAGAGAGAGATACATGAGGGTATGAGTGGAGAGAGAGAGATACATGAGTGTATGAGTGGAGAGGGAGAAAGACATGGAGGTATGGGAAGAGAGAGACAAGTGAGTGACTGACTTAGTGGAATATTATTTATTGCTCCTTGTGTACTTCTTTTCCAATGATGCTCAGCCAGACTAATGGGAGACTTTGGCTGGTTGGACATCATGGGAACTGTAGTTAAAACTGCTAGCCAGCAAAAAGTCTCCCATGTGGCTGGCTGAGCATCATAGACATAAATAAAACCACTACACTTTTTTACGGCCAAATAAATATCTTTATTTAAAATAAAAGCTTGTGTTGGTCCTTCATCTAAAAATAAAGTTTGTGCTCTCCACAAGAATCCCCCCACCCCAATAATGAAAAATTGGTATGCTTGGAACATACATGTGTAAAGTGGAGGGGTTTATCATATAGCCACGCCCACCTGGGGGCGCCAAAAAAATCCTGCACCCAGGCACCCGTGACCCTAGGATCGGCCCTGGCTCAGGCATCTCCTCTCCATGCATTCAGGTCAGAAACGGTACCCGACGGGGGTGTCCATTATCACCCCTGGTGTATGTGTGTGTGTGTGTGTGTATGTATGTATATATATATATATATATATATATATATATATATATATATATATATATATATATATATAAATATATATATAAATATATATAGATATAGATAGATAGATAGATAGATAGATAGATAGATAGATAGATAGATATAATAACCCTAGAACCCTTTACACAGAGTCGTTAATGGATCCAATAGGAAATTAGTATATACAATTGCCGACCAGAAATCTTGTATAAGAGGACACTTCCAACAAATGTGGAGGTAAGCCCCTATAACTTCCACACCTCCAACATCAGACTGCAGGAAAAAATGCTATGTAATGTTTTTGGGACCTTATACATTGCATAATATATCAACCGATGAACAACTTATAAATCTTTTGCTGGGGAAGAATCAAAATAATCAAATAAATGTCTCCTACAAAAGTGGATCTATTTATTTAGACCCAGAAAATGGATAAAGAGGATTCAACAATCTTTTTTAAATTATGTCTCAGCTGATAAATGTCGTAGGAGTCAGACACTTTCTTTACCAGAAATCCGAGTAGGGGGGATGGATTTCCCTGATCTAGCCAAATTCCATGATGCAGCCATGCTGTTTCATATAAATAAATGGTAATAAGATATCTCAGAAGAAACTTAGTACCAGCTAGTAATGGAGATTATATCAGTAACGGATCAGGGAACAGTCTTGTGGGCTCCAGAAAATGGCACCTGGTTTAAAAAAAGAAAAATCTGATACAGTTGTTAAGAGACTTGTTCAATGTTGGTGGCATTTCAGAAATCTAATGTGGATGGCTTTTGTACCCTCCTTTATTGAATTTCTCGAATCTGGCATCTCAGATTTAAAATTGTTTGATTGGCAACAAAAATGTTTGCACAGCTTATGAATTGCAATTAGCTCAGTTTCCTGCATTACTGGATACGTTTCTGTTACCTACTAAGGACATTTGTAATGATCTCAGAAAACGTGGCTTCAAACAAAAAGAGCTATACAAAATAAGCCACTGGGAATGGATTTAGAAATGGAAAACCTGATATTGAGGAACCAATCACAGATAACTCTTGGTTTTACATAAAAAAGTTAGGAACATAATACACGCCCTTATATAGGCCGGTTCTTTGGACATGTCTTAAAACATTTCCTCTCTTTTTTCTGCACTTAATATTGTAATTGAGGTTGGGCATTGCAATAGACATTTTGTCATGGGAGGGCTACTAGGATGGGTAGCTCCTGCAGAGAACAGTTCCACGACTATCAGTCCTCAGATCCAGGGAATAGAAAGATCTCCAAAGGGGGCTATAATCACTTGTTCCCTGCTAGAAATCCCACAACATAGCGGATGAGACCAGTCGTGGGTAAAATCAGAAGTACAGTTTATTGTTTCAAAACACAGGAAATATATACAGTTACACATCTCGAATTATCTTCACTACTATTGCACTACCGCCCACCAGCTGATGAAGATAATTCGAAACGTGTCCTGTGGGGTGTAGCTGTGTTTCTGTTTAGTGCAATATCCTAACTGTTCAATAGACCTGGCCAGGCGAACAGACCCAGTGGGTAAGGGATTTTTGGCTCTATTTATATTTTTTATGTATATTTTTTATGTATTTTTAATAATTTATCTCTTTGTTGCACCCATTTGGGGCCCTTTATTTGGTGTATCATTGTATTTTTGTTTATATATTGTCAGTCTCATCTTGTGATTTTATATTATATTGCTGTATATTACATATGGTCATTTACTTGTATATTTATACTTCCTTGTAATAAACTCTATTTTTTCTACAACATTTCTGTCTTTGTAGTCTACTACTTTTGTGGTATACATATTTAGCACTGTCTCACTCTTACATTCTCTCTCCTTTTTTGCAGTGGATTTTTCCATTGCATTCAATTATAAGACTAGCTGCTTCCCTGTTTTTCATTGTTTGTTATCAAGCCATTTGCTACTCCATATACTATCCGGGACTTTTCCATCCCCATCGTGTACCTTCCCTGTCTCCAGTGGTCAGTATTAGTTCTGCTATTTATTATTCCTTTGTTGGTGGAGTGGAGGTCACTATATACATATATTATCTTTTAGCGCTGTGCCTTACCCTTTTTTCCTCAACACATCTTGATAGCATAACTTGAACAGAAGAACTCTAACAGGATTACATTTAACATACAATAGTGAATAGGACATAGGGGATTACAAATTAACTTACAATACAACAGATAAATTGAATTTGGTGCCAAACTAGTTGGCGACCAATCAGGAAGGGGCAACCAGGGAGTGACAAATCGCCAGGGAAGAGGCATGGTCCAGGGCCAGACTTGGCGGCACCGAGAGATTCAAGTCTGCCCTTTAACTGGGGAACCAATCAGCACAGCGTCGACCAAGCCCTTTAAACGAGTGACCAATCAGCACTGTGCTGGACCTGTAACTAATCAGGGTGGGGCCTACAATTCCCTGTGTGAACACATAGCAGAATGGCTATTACCACACCAACTAATAAGTGAATGAGCAACGCATTTCGTCTCTAATTTGGCTAGTGGGCTTTAAACCGACGGCCAATCAGCATCATGACGACAAGTCAAACGACAAACATAGGCACATTTGATGGGGTGCATAGTTCGTCGCATGACAGATGTTTTGATAGTTTGTAATGTTAATTGATACTTTGTTATTATACAAATATATATTTTTTTTTTAAAGAAGGAAAGTGAGGACATGACATTGAAAGAAACCCATTGCCGATTTCTCTCCATCTGGTACTCCTTTTTATGGTTTTATTCAGTTTAGCTATTTTATTCTAGAAAAACTGTAGAATATATCCAGGTCTGAACATGGAAATTCACCAACAAGGTGAAGTCTTGTCCTGAGCAGGCCCAGTGGTGGGAACACTTGGTCAATTAGTGTAGGTATTTGGCTTAGCAGCTCAATAAATTAGTTTTTTGCTTCTGTATTTGGAATGGAGGTCAACTATAAGCCTAGGCAGCCAATCTAACAAAGAGTCTTAAAAATGAAAATGTACTTTTAATACTTTGCTGCCACAGTGAAAATAACTCATTCCAAGTAAGCATACTCATCACATGGGCTTTTAAACATCATTTAGTACTACAATGTTGTGATTTTAGCTTATTTTTTGTTTATTCTTTGTTTCATTGTATCTGAATGCTAATACATCCAAATAGTATAAAAGCTCACAAAATATGAAAGCAGTTAGGAAAACCAGCTGTCTAATGTATGATAATATGTCCCATATTTTCAGAAATGGGTGGCAAAAGCTGTCAACAGAAAATGCCACAGGAGCAAAAGAATGGCATTGACCACAAATACTGACATTTCAAATGGTAAACACAGATACCTGCCCTTATTATAAAATGTATTTAAATATCAGGTGCACAATGAAAATTCCAAATTGAAATGACAAGTGTACTTCACATCATTGCCGGAGACATGTATGTAAATCACATAAATATGGGGCCGCCCAAGTTCTTTCTGAAGTGGGCCACATGTTCATAAATGCATATGTGTATTGGGCTGCATTTTTTAATTATTTGTACCAGAGTGAAAAATGCCTGTTTAGATATATACCAATATTTGTCTATTTAACAGTAATACAAAAGCAGTCCAAAACTAAATGAAATCAACTGTATTCATAATATTTATTGCTCTAATGAGTATTTGGGTTAAGTCCCTTGGGACACACATTGCAGTCAGATGGGCCACATTTGGTAAACAGGCTGCACATTGGAGCACACTGGTATAGACATTTCAATCATACAGTAAAGTAATCTCATCCGCTGTTTATGAAACTTATAAATATTGTGTATTCTATACTATCTTTTTTAGGTCTTCAGCTCTTTGCAATCTGATTACTGCTGTTTTATAGACACTTCTGGCAGCAAGGGTTTGAGTACAGTAATTTCTCAAGGGAATAGTGCTGTGTTTTGTCATCTGTTATCACATACCTGTCACGGGTGTCAGAATAAGATCAACCAAAGCAATTACTGCAAAATTATTAATGCAATCACTGTACTATAAGGGACGACCTTTCCCTAGTCAAATGTTGAAATATCAACTTAAAAGTTTGGCAAAAATGATTTGCTTCCAAAGATTTGCAAAGTAACAAGTTGTGGATCAGAGACTTGAAACATATTACTTGAGCACTATTTTTGCTCCACTGCAAAAGTAATTTAGCACATTAATAGAGATTAGACATGTGCAAAACTAAAATGTTCGTTTCGTTTTCATCCATTCGTACGAAAATGTTATTTATTTAGTCTAAAACTAATTTCGTTCATTAACTGCATTAGTTTCAGACGAAATTCGTTCATTATTTTCGTTTTGTTTTATTCGTTCGTACGAATCAATTGACCTACACGACGTTCTATTAACCGAACTAGAGTTCCCATTCATAAGAAATTCTTATGAATGGGGACTCTGGTCCAGTTTATATAAAGCCAATAGTATTACATGTATTCCATAAGCCGAAAGTCTATAAACCGAACGACATTCGGTTTATAGACTTTTGGTTTATAGAATAGCAATAGCATTACATGTATTCTATAAACCGAAATTCATATGAATGGGGACTCTATTTCGGTTTATAGAATAGCAGTAGCATTACATGCATTCCATAAACCGAAAGTCGTTCATTATGTCGGTTTATGTAATGTATGTAATGCTATTGGTATTCTATAAACCGATTATATTTCGGTTTATAGAATGCCAAAAGCACGAGTGGACGAATGATTTTCGTTTATTAACCATTCGTTCATTCGGCTTTCATTCGTTTAGCATTTTCGTTATTCGTTTTTCGTCCGAAAACGAATGCACATGTCTAATAGAGATGCATTGGTATTTTATTTGATGCATTAAGATTATGTACATTTTTCACACATGACCTCAGTTATGTTTATTGAATCACTGGCCACTTTTTTGAGACACTCTGCTTTATTTTTTCCATTATAGTCTGATAGTTCATTTACAAAAGGCTGTGTTTGGCCCTGAGTATTAGGCTTCAAGATAGCTAATGTTGTAAAAACCTTTCTACTGCACACTAATTTAATATAGGGGGTCATGTACTAAACAAATGCAGTGAGAAAATAAAAAATAAGGTAAAACTTGAGTAAGGAGCAATTTGCGACTATTAGTAACATTTTGTGCTTTTTTTTTCTGATTTGCGCCTTTTCAGTTTAATTTTATTTAGAGTGCATTTTCCCAGTAATAAATTGCAATTGTATTTGTGCATGCTAAAGAGTGTTGCGAATATTTTTAATAAAAAAAAATAATACTCATTTGCGTGTGAAAGTTACACAAGCTTTTAGCAAGTGCTATCAAAAGAGGTAGAAAAAAATATTCGCAAACCTGCGTTTTTTTCCGCAATTTTTCTCAGATTTACTATTTGAGTGTTAACTGATTAGTACATTGCAAAAGGAGCAAAGTGCCCCAAAAAGTTTTGCTCATAAAATATATTTGCATTTTTTAGTACATGCCACGGATAGTCTTTAATTCCCTTCTATGCTCTGTACTATGTGCTGTTAAAAATTGTTATCCCGCTATAAATAAATGCTAATGCAAATGGTGATGTAAACAATGTTTAGGTGACACACTCTTTATTCTTTGTAATGCAATCTAATTTTAGTGCAGCTCATCTGGTTTCATTCTTATGTGCTGTAATCAGATGAATCCAGAAACTATGGAATATGTATCTTTTCACGGTTATCAAAGATTAATTACCTGAACTTTTTATGCCTTTTCTAGTCAGCTGTTCTGAAAGCTGATGCTACAAAAATCATGATAAATATTTTAGCAGAACTGGCTTGCTGCTTCACCGGTAGCCAGTGTACTTCAGTTTCTGCAATTCTATGGATCTGTGGTATCGTTTTTGTTTCCCAGAAATGATTGTAGCTGTGGTGGTCAAGTTTGCCTTTTGTGTGGTAATAACTGATCTGTTCTGACCTGGCCTACTCACACATGGGACACTGTGGTAGTACAGATGCACTTATGCCAATGGTGCAATAATACTTTTCAAGTCCATGGTATTTTTGTACAGTGCTGCAAACAGGAAAAAAAATCCTCAATAGAAAGGAAAAGGGAAACATTTAGATCCATTACAAGCCTTTATAGGAATGTCTGCATCATGTCTTATTGTAAGAGTTACATACTTCCCTTTTGCAACAAAAGCAGTCAGAGAATCCAAAGGGCCTCCCCCACTATGTATCAGCTCCACTAAGTGGATGACCAGAACCAGCAGTACACTGGGAATAGGCAGCAATCCATTCAGGGATGCAGATCATTGTGCAGACTGGCCAGCACCATGGTCATGTTAATGTAGGGGCTGATGGAGCTGCAGCCCCAGGCACCTACCTGAAAATAGACCTAGCTGCTCAAAACCACAGGGCGTGCACAGGGAAAGGTGATGGGGGCAGTGATGGGGGTCTGCTCACTGTCAGAGGATGTTAAGCTTTTTCTTTTTTTACCATAAATATTCAACGTTTATACACTACTGATGATTTTGCCATGATATGCCAAGTTTATACATTACATTAACCCCTTAGTGACAAGACCTTTAGACCTTGTATTTCCCTTGGTGACAAAGGTTGTTCTGACATTTTTGGGATGTTTGTGTTTAGCTGTTATTTCCTTCTGTCTCACATTCTGTACACACACAAATTATGTTTTTTTTTATCATCATAAGAAGGGTTTTCATTAGATACCATTATGTTCATAATATCTTATAATTTACTACAAAAAAAATTATAAAATATGATGACAAAATAAATAAACACTGTTTCTAACTTTGACTTTTTTTTAATTGAAAATTATTTACAGAAATACAATCATTACTAAAGACACCATCTAAACAATTTCTAAATGCTGTCCTGAGTTCCGAAATATGCTTGTTTCCATGTCTTTCTGCAGTTTTTTGCGAGTTTTAGGGCAAAAACCAAAAAGTGTTTTTTTTTTAATTCAGTGCCCTTTTGACCCGAACCTTAAATTTAACCCTAACCCGAAATTTAACCCCAACTCTAACCCTTAATATATTATAATTTTAATTTAATCGTACCATGCTGCTCTCCAATATGGTGCCAACGATCGCTCCGTGAAGCGATTGCTGGTGCCCCAATTTGAACATTTTGGTGCTGCCTAATGCCTTGACATCGAGGCAATAGAGCAGCACTGTCAGAGCTGTTAAACCTAAACCTGATTTTTATTTTGAATGCAGAGAATAAAAAATGATCTAAAAAAAAGTGAAATTGTAACTTTTTCATGATTGGGTGGTAGGGGGGGTTGGGGATGAGGGGCATCGATAAAGACCCTCACAGAGGCCCACCAAAATCCTCAGAAACACATGTTGGAAATTATGCCAAATGTCTCTTTTTGACGTCAAGCTCCCATCCATGACTCCCCCTTCCCGGAGAGGAGTGCAAATACCAAATCAAAGGGGCTGTACGTTTGGTAGTAAATTCAGTTATGGTAGCTTCGTGCTGCAGTCGGCAGATACTGCTGCTCGCACTTGGTTGTGGTTTATTGAATAATGAATATAAGGGCAGACAGTGAGTCACAAACATTTCAAAACTACAAGCTAAGTGCAGTAGGAAAAGGTATGAAAAGAAGGACATTGTGATCCTGATAGTAACTAGAGATTTTACCACCAATTAATCTTGACTAGCCCTTTTTTTTGTCCTATGTTGCACGGCTAGCTACCAGCACCACACAGTTGCAACTAAACTCTGTAAAACCCCTGAAAGCACGTGAGTACACTTAGGACAATGCAGACCGAACAGCAATCTGAACAACCCAAAGACAATTACCCTCTTACCCCTGGGAAAGCCTGTTCCTGACAAGACCTAACTTTGCTAGCAGTTAAATGAGGTATTATATTTCTTCTCTGATGTTGAGGTTAGTTCTATATAAAATATTCTATATTCTGCCCTTGGCTTTATATGCCCCAAGGTTCATTATATGGCACTTATTCACATGAATCATCAATTGCCACAGTGTAGACTAGACATGTGCATTCGTTTTCGGACGAATGCATTTTCGTCCGAAAATAGCATTTTCGTCCATTCGTCTCGAAAAACGAATAACGAAAATGCTAAACTAGCGAAAGATGAATGAACGAATGGTTAATAAACAAAAATTATTCGTCCATTCGTGCTATTGGCATTCTATAAACCGAAATAGAGTCGGTTTATAGAATACCAATAACATTACATATACATTCCATAAACCGACATAATGAACGACTTTCGGTTTATAGAATGCATGTAATACTATTGGCTTTCTATAAACCGAACTAGAGTTCCCATTCGTAAGAATTTCTTATAAATGGGGAC
Organism: Pelodytes ibericus; assembly: GCA_036172795.1. Classification (NCBI taxonomy): domain Eukaryota; kingdom Metazoa; phylum Chordata; class Amphibia; order Anura; family Pelodytidae; genus Pelodytes; species Pelodytes ibericus. The sequence continues at coordinate 126,620,036 of CM069859.1, forward strand.
TCTAGTTTGGTTTATAGAAAGCCAATAGTATTACATGTATTATATAAGCCGAAAGTCTAAAAACCGAAGGTTGTTCGGTTTATAGACTTTCGGTTTATAGAATACATGTAATTCTATGATTTCTGTAAGCCGGAAGTCTATAAACCGAAGGTCGTTCGGTTTATAGACTTTCGGCTTATAGAATACATAGAATTCTATGTATTCTATAAACCGAAAGTCTATAAACCGAACGACCTTCGGTTTATAGAATACGTGTAATACTATTGCCTTTCTATAAACCGAACGAGAGCCCCATTCATAAGAAATTCTTATGAATGGGGCTCTCGTTCGGTTTATAGAAAGCCAATAGTATTACACGTATTCTATAAGCCGAAAGTCTATAAACCGAAGGTTGTTCGGTTTATAGACTTTCGGTTTATAGAATACATAGAATTACATGTAAATGTAAAACTAAATGAAAAAAATGAACGAATTTCGTCTGAAACGAATGCAGTAATGAATTATTTTATTTTATTTTATTTTCCCTAGATCAGTGATGGCGAACATTTTTGGACCTGAGTGCCCAATTTTCTGAATTGCAGACCTCAAAGTCCCACTTCTTTAAAGCAAACATTATGGGCTCTGCTGTAAGCCACACTATATAAAGAAGATTTGCACTCAGGATTTGCCTCAGCACCCACATTTGCACTCACAGGGCATACCCCAGCGGTGAGATTTGCACTCAGGAATTACCCCAGCGGTGAGATTTGCACTCAAGAATTGCCCCAGCAGGGAGATTTGCACTCAATAATTACCCCAGCAGGTAGCTTTGCACTCAGTACTTACCCCAGCAGCCAGTTTTGCACACAGGATTTACCCCAGCACCCATATTTAAACTCAGGACTTAGCCCAGCACCTTTATTTACACTCAGGACTTAACACAGCACCAAGACTTGCACTCAGGACTTAACACAGCACCAAAACTTACACTCAGGACTTACCCCAACAGCCACATTTTCACTCAGGATTTGCTCCGGCAGCCAGATATGCTTTGAGGACTTTCTCCAGTGGCCAGTTTTGTACTCAGTAATTGCTCAGGCAGCCTGCCCCATCTGTCCACGGAGTGTTGAGATGTCAGGTGACACCCGGCGCTCAGCTCATTCAATAGTGCAGTGTGACGGCATGCCGTCCAACTGTGATTCCAGAATCCAGCAACCTGGCTCCTTGGTACAACAGAAGGCGTGAAGTGCCAATTGTGGCACTTGTGCCATGGGTTTGCCATCGCTGACCTAGATGATTTACCATTTGGCTTATCCCTCCGGGAACATCAACCCTGTTGTAAATCTTTGTGTCATCATGAAGATCTTCTGCAATATCCTTAAAAATAATATTAAAGAGAATGTGTCCAAATACAGATACCTGAGGTACCCCACTAGTAACATTAGTAGTAATTTAACTACATCCCTCTGTTGTCAGTCAGTCAGCCACTGACTATGCCTTTCAAAAATATTTTAATCCAAACTCAAAGATTGCAGTTTAAAGATAAGTCTGCTATAGGGGATAGTTTCAAAAGCCTTACTGAAATCTAGATAAGCCATGTGTACTGAACCACTCTGGTCTATTATTTTAGTATGTTAGATCAATGTGCTCATTATCAGATAGAGGGGAAACACAATGTGTCTGAGGAAAGGGAATAAGAAAGAGCCCACTTTAGACTAGAACTAAAGCAACTAAAGTCCCCCTATCTGAAATAACTCAATAAGCAGTGTCACAACAATAGCTCATTTAATGTATATGGAAAAGATACTCTGGAACATCATGCTGGAGAAAAATAAAATCAATCAGGACAAAATAAATCTTGCTGGTCTTAAAGAGCCCACAGACACAAAGTTATACCACCGTAAGAGGTATTCAGTTGGGAAGGGAATTGCAGGCAGCAAGCATTGCCTGTAAATTAAGTTTCTAACTATATCATATTCTGGAATAATTTAAAGTCCAATTACTACTTTCCATTGAAGCCACCATTGAAAGGAAAATATTTGATGTTTTAGATAGATCTCAGAAGTGGAATTTAAAACTTTAACTTTAAAGTACAAAAGAAACAAATTGGATTGAATGAGTAAGCTGATAAGTCAGCAGGCAGTCAACCTTGCATTACTAGTCATCTATCAACCGAGATATCACTGGTGCTAAGCTTGTGGGATCATGATAAGCAATGAAAGTACATGAGAAGCATGTTGAAATAAATATAATACGAGCCAGAGAAAACTCTTGCAAAACAAGAGCTATGGAGCTAGGAACAATTTTAAAGCAAATGAGCCATTACTAAATTGTATTGACTTGATTATACTACTACCACAACTCTAATGGTACAGTCACGTTTCTCTTTAGGCAAGAGAAGCTCTCCAGGTTTGGGCCTGCACAATCCATTGTTAAGTGGACCTCCACAAATCTGATGTAGGTGCCAGCAGGGGTAGAATTGTGGAGCAGAATTCCCTCAACCTGTTTAAAAGTAGCGGTGTGAAGGGAAGGTAACTTGGAATGGTTGGAATTGCAGGGGACTTAGAATTCCCCACCTCATGACATGGATGAAGAAAGGGGAGTGCATAGTGGTGCGTTTATGGGAATCATGGTCAACCATTGCTAACTTGGTTAGTTTCTTTTTATTTTGTGGATGTTCAAAACTCAGTTTAACCCTGCGCATTAGTTTACATCTATAAATATGTACTTAGCATTCTGCAAGTGATGGAAATAAAAGGAGAGTATGATGAAATAAAAAAATATTAATCGAATATTGTTTAATTCCAATATGGTCTTTAATATGCATGCCAGAACATATGTGACTGGAGTATGTTTTTTAATGTAAGACTTGGCCACGCTGCCTCTAATTTAATCAATCTTGTTATGAAGCTTGGCTTGAGGCCAGTGTTAAGTCTATGGAGGCAGTTGCCTGGACGGATTTTTTCTGAAGAAAAGGTGGCAACACTACATACATATTATATATTGTTTTCATCAGCATAAGACAGGATTTCTTTAGATACCATTATCTTGAACATATCAGATATAATTACTATAGAAAATAATAAAATATGATAAAACAAACATTTTTTTTGCAAGTTATAGTGCAATAACTCGGAAGCATATTGTTTTTTCCTAACTCTCTTGTGTGTACTGCAACCTTTTTTTAGATAAAAAAAAAAAAAAATTATTGCTTATTTAGGGAGTTTGCATATATACATGGGACAGGTTTCTGAGCTGGTCAGTGTGCAAAGATAACATGCATCTTAGGAGCAGTTTTTGGTGGAATCTTTTCGCTTTTTGCCTTATGCACTGTTATGCTGTTTTATACGTTCAATGGATTATGGGTTCAGCTTAACAAAGATTGTTGTGGATCAGTATGCTGTATGACCTATAATATTGGTATGTTAATCTAATGAAGCAACTAACCAATAATATGCTCACAATGTACAAGAATAATTGTACGATAATCATATAAAAGGTTTACTACACTTGATGGTACTCTGTCCTCAAAGACCAACACACTAAAGTAGAGTATGTCTGCTCCTGTTCTGGATCTTTTAAGACCCTGTGGATCACTGCTGAAATTGCACAATCCTTTGTGACTTCACTTGGGACGTCGTAGTGACTTTCGTGAACCTGGAGGTTTGAGCAAGGCGCATATTAGTAAAAGGTAACCAGTGCTCACCTTGAGTATCATCTACATTTTCCCTGTCACACTTAGACCACACAAAGTTGTGTCATGCGACAGAGGGGATCAGAAGCACAGCTTATCGTGGGGGGCCTAATAGATGTGTTTCTACATTTTAGCATTTGTCTGCAAATCTCTGCCCTATATTTTTCTGCACTTTTTTTATTCAAATAATTATATTTTTATCTCTCCATTTTCTAACATCCAACACTGCTGCAACATGTATAATTCCATAAAGAGGGTTGAAATGTACTTATGGGGCAGAATAATTGGACAAATCTGATCTGAAAGAAAAATAAGCTTTTTGTAATGTGACAACAAGTACACTGTAACCATATTAATGTTTCCCCTCTTGTACAGTTTGTAATATAATTGGAAAATTGTTTTTAGCAGGCCTTATGGTATTATTAAATCACCATTTAATTCTGTATTTGGCACCCTATCATTTTAACTATTATGTGTACTTAATTTAACCTCACTTTGCTCCAGTTATACATATGAGAATTCCAGAAAAAAAAAATATTCATTTAAGATATTTCCCCCAAAAAAACTGGAAAAAGTACAAAATATTTTCATGAAAGCTCCATGCAGTTTAAAAAAAAACAAAAAAAACATTAATGTCTAAGAAGGTACACATTAAACAATCTGAATACACTCAAATTCAGACAAAGCGTCTCAGCAAACACAACCAGATTTTCAGTAAAGAAATAAAAATAAATATTCAACATGAGTTTATCTCTTGCATTTTAGAAAGACCAATAAGGTTGATGAAGCAATACAAAGTCTTCTGAAAATAGATTTACATAAAACATTAGCCATGTCAACAGACAAATATGATTTTGTTGGAGCTATTTCTACAGCTTTTAACCATAGAAGGCTGCCTAATACTCTAAATATTTATTACTAGTCTTCCTATATGACAAAAACTTATCAAAGAAAGATTTGTCAAAGAACAGATCTCACTTCAGAACAGTAGAGCTATTCTCCCGCTGATCCCAGTTTTGTATTATTTGCTAGCTGACTTAATGTTTTCAGCTTTAGCAGACTGTCACACAAGTCTTAGCACTTACGGGGCACTATGCCTAAATAGAGAGACAAACACATTTTTAATAGTAAAGTGGTACTCTAACTCAAGTGTTTTCTGAGATTCTTTAGTGGGCAGACCCAGAATTTATGCTCAATAACCTTGTATTTATGAAACTATCCCATAAGTAAAAATGAAAATTAATTGCACAAATAAGACTGTCATGATAGAAAGAGAGAGTGACAACGGTGGAAGGGAGAGGGGTCTAAAGACAGTTATATCTGAATTATTTTTGTCTTAAGTAACATAGAAAATCATACATAATATATAATATTATTTATATTGCAAAATTAATAAAAAATAGCACAAAATTATAGAAATCATAATCATAGAAAAATAGTAAATGTATCACACCCACTGTGCTATTGCTTTCCTTTGCACTACTGTAATCTTTTTTTATATTTATTTGTGTACTTAACTGAACTCTTTCTGGGCTAAGCCATCTTTGTCTGATAAGCAATTTCCATTGACTTCCATGGGAATGTATGTTTATTTGGCACACAAAGTTACAGATAAGACAGGCAAATCTGGAACACTAACGGCTTTATTACTTTCAAGGAATTGCAGGGAATGGACAAGAGAATTGCAAACATAAGGCTAAAGTAGCCAAATTGGATAAACATCAGACTCTGCTATTTCGGCCTTCATTGTGCAATTTCCAGCTTTCATGAATAAATCCTTAAGTGTAGCTGCATCTTTAAAAGGTTTACTGACCCATCTTTATTTCTACTATTGAGTGTAGAGCCAAAATACATAAAATGGTTTATGTTTAGTGTTGGCACTTATACAACTGCACCATTGTCATTTATTGCACACTGTAACAGTTGAAACATCTTGGCATTACCTCCCAGTGCAACTTCATAAAGTTTCCACTCTACCTTTTGACAACAGCCATAAACCAAACCGAACAAATGCTATAAGAATGGATGTTATTGCCCAACAGATTCAGACAGCATAGCACTAATCAGAATTATGGTTTTTTTGATGTCCGTTCCGTTAAAATTAAAAGCAATTGCCAGGACAAACTAACATTAGTGTGTTTATATGTAGATTAAATTAATCCAATCAGCTGAAGCTCCATTGTCTACCATTATAAATTTACAGCGATCATATACCACCCGTGAGAAATCCAATTGATTTTTTTGTCATCAAGAGGGGTCCTACATAATATTAGGTAGGTGACCATAATGTTATGGCTAATTGGTGTATATGGCATATCAAAAAGTGCTAACACTCACACAGATGAAAATGATGTATGTAAACACAAAGGACAAATAAAAACTAACAAACAACCCAAAAGATACCTTTGAAGTTAATATAAAGCCACTAAGAGTAAATTTCAAAGGATAGCTACCAATAGTACCCTAAATTGCCTTAAATTCCAAAACCTAATGCTGTTCCCTAGTACAAGACATCGTCCAACACATTTAATATAAGGATGTGAAAGGTTTTATGAAACCTGATCCACAATTGTAAGTCAGAGTGGCAATGAGGAACAGGGCCGCCCTTAAGTGTTCCGGCCTCCCCCGTGGTGCCCCACCCCCCATGCCTGTCTCTTTCAGTGGTGGATGCTCCAAATATGTCGCCTTTCGGATGTATTCCCAGGGGTTTGGGTGCTGGCTCAGCACACAAACCCCCGGAAATACACAAGAGACGTCGTGCCTCCGATCCGAGTGACAGGCGTGCTCCTGCCTGGAGCACGCCTGTCACCCAGGGGCATCATACGCCCCTAGTCTCTTTCCTCTCCCTCCATATATGTGTCGCTCCCTTCCCATGTTTGTCCCTTTCCTCTTCCTTGCCATGTCTGTTTCTCTCCAACTCCCCCATATTTGTTCTCTCTCTCCCCCCCTCTTCTGTTCTCTTCTCTCCCCCCTGTTCTATTCTCCCTTTCCCCCCCTTCCTCTGTTCTCTCTCCACGCCCTTCCTCTGTTCTCTCTCTCCCCCCTCCCTCTGTTCCCCCCCTTTCTCTGTTCTCTCTCTCTCCCCCTCCTCCCCCATATCTGTTATCTCTCCCCCTCCTCCCCATATCGTTTCTCTCTCTCCCCTTTCCTTCCCATATCAGTTCTCGCTCTCCCCTTCCTTGTCTTCCCCCTCCTCTGTTCTCTTCTCTCCCCCTCCAGTTCTCTTCTTCCTCGCCCCCCTTCCTCTGTTCTCTCTCTCCCCCTTCCTCTGTTCTCTCTCTCTCCCCTCTTCCTCTGTTCTCTCTCTCCCCCCTTCCTCTGTTCTCTCTCTCTCCCCTCTTCCTCTGTTCTCTGTCTCCCCCTTCCTCTGTTCTCTGTCTCCCACTTCCTCTGTTCTCTCTCTTTCCCACCTCCTTCCTCTGTTCTCTCCCCCCCCCTTCCTCTGTTCTCTCTCTCTTTCCTCCTCCCTCCTCTGTTTTCCCTCCCACTCCCATTCTAAGCTATGGTGAGAGGGCAGAGCTCAACGGGTGAGAGGTGTAGCTCTGCCCCCACCCTGTGGAGCAGAGTGGCGTCTGCTTCACAATGATAATGCAGGGTATCGGATTTCTCTGATAGCTACACCTCTCAGCCGGTGAGCCCCCCCCCCCCCTTCCCCCTCCCCGGATCAAGCAGTGCTTGCTGAGCAGAGGACTGGTTAGGGGGTAACCTTTGATATCCCGATGCAGTGCCTCTACCGGCAAACTTTTTTTTAAACTTTTTTTTTTGTGGGTGGCAGGCGCCCCCTGGGGTGTTGTGCCCTGTGTGCTTGCACAGGTCGCACACCCCTAAGGCTGTCCCTAATGAGGAGAAACAGTAAAGGAGGAGATGCAAGATAGTCTTTGCTATTTGTAGAGGAAAAATAAGTAGTGAACAGTAGAGGTTATTAATCGAAGTTAAGGGGAGGCAGGAGAGGAGATAACCAATCAAAGATACTAAGCGGCGCTGAAAGGAGTGGGCTCAGATCCAGGGGGCATAGTGAAAACCCGAGAGGGTGGAAGAGGTAATTGGTGAGAGAAGGAAAGATACGAACATCCAAGACAATGATATCTGTGCTGATTCACCAACGCGATTAAAAGATGGAGAATAGCTTATATCATGACAGTATTTCTTGATGACGATTAGCTACTGTATATTAACAATCTGCCACTTTAATCTTGTCTTGATAAAGGTAGTCAAATACTACTCTTTGTTCATCAGGAAGATCCAGAGATGGGACTGACCTCTTGCCTGAAAATTGACATATCATCAAATGTGAAGATATACAAGGAATATAATGAATGGACTTCCAATCACATTTTCTGAGAAATTAATGTACAATGGGAAAAATAGTCCCATTGGTGCTATACAAGCCACTCTAAAGCAAACAAGCTCATTTTGAATAATTTTGGCTGTTGATAAGTACTGTTTTAGCTTTTAAATACATTTTGCAACAAACAATAAATAAAGTCAGTTATAGATGTAAGTACAAAAAGAACATATTTTGAAAAACCAGAAAGACAAAACAGACCAGTACGGCCATAAAATCAACATAGGAAAGTATAGTTTATCTGCGTTTTTTTTTTTTTTTGTTGAATTGTCAAATTTACTATCATGAAATGTTAGAATGGAGAATTAAATTACACACCTTTTAAAAGTTGTCTCTCAGTCATAAATATATTTTATTAGTGAATATCACCTTTACAGTCATGGGTATATAAAATCTTTAGCCTGTGACAGCCATATGACTGAAATTTGCATTGGAATGTTTAGTAGACATCATTTATTTAGTTAGATACCGTCACAACAAGAAGGAAATTAAAAGTGGTTATAAATGCAGGCACATGCATCATAGGCTTTTATCTGACAGTATATGCAGTCTGATAATAATATCTATTCTTGGTTCTTAGAGGAATGCCTATTTTATTAAAATTTAGTCAGCAAAATCCCAAATAATTGTAGATAACTTCCTAGCAAAAGTTTATAAGTTAATGCTGGATAATGAAGAACTTTTTAGAATAAAGGATCCATGTCAAAAGGAAATGATTAAGTCTAATCCATTGACATTTTCTACCAAGGCGCCATCGGTAACTGTGGGGCTCCTTACAAGACCCCTCACTCTATTCCCTCCCCACTTCATTTCTCCTTTCGCTATTGCCCCCACGTCCCTTGCCACAGCACCTCCTTGCAGCCCCAGAACATGCCCCATCAACCACATTACACACCAGGGACTTATCCCTGCACCCCAGGACTTACCTGTGCACCCCCATTCCCACATTGCACACTAAGCACTTACCAAACACATGCCATATCACCCACACTGCACACCCAGAATGAACCCCAGCACCCCAGGACATACCCCATCACCACACTGCGCATCTCTCTGGTGTCCAGTGGCAGGCAACATGGTGTCTGTGCATGGTGCCCACCACGAGAGGCACCATAGTTAGGTCATCTGTGAGCCTCTGAAGTGCATAAACACCATGCTGCATGCTTGTCAGGAGAGGCCTGGTGCAGGCCCCACCCAGCGTGCAAGAGGTTTTTTTTTGGGGGGGGGGGGGATACCGGGCCCGTGGCAAGTGTATCGCCTGTCACCACCTGATGACAATCCTGTCTTCTTCTATTTAAACAACTGCACTTTTCTGCTTTAATGATCATAAATATGACAAGAAAGCATTCTTCCATTCAATAATTATTACAATCCATGCTTTAAACAGTTCAGCTACTATACAGATGTTAATAAAGAATTCTACACTGAGAAGCTGAGAGTGACAATCTCATTCCCTTTGAAAGAAATTCAGTTTAAGCGTGCACGTGTGTAATTTATTCTTGCTGCTGTCTTACACATCTTCCAATTCAATAATACCGCTTGATATTTGCATTGCAGAAATATTTTCTAAAATAATAAAATACAAAATAGAGAGACAATATAACAGAGGTATTATCCTGCTAAACTGACAAAAACATATTTGAATTCGACTACCCCTTCCCTATCCTTTACTTCGAAATATAAGGTGGAAGCAGGGCCATCAGCCTTAAGTGTTTAGGCGCCCTGTGCGGGCCTCCCCGTGACTCCCCGGTCTCTTTCCTCCCCCCCACCCCCCCCCCCATGTATGTGTCCCTCTCCCTTCCCATGTTTGTCCTGTTCCTCTTCCTTGCCATGTCTGTCTCTCTTCAATTCCCCCATACCTGTTCTCTCTACCCCTCCTTCCCAATATCTATTCTGTCTCTCCCCCTCTCCCTTCCTCTGTTCTGTCTCTCTCCCCCCTTCCTCTGTTCTGTCTCTCCCCCCCTTCTTCTTTTCTGTCTCTCCCCCCCCTCCCTTCCTCTGTTCTGTCTCTCTCCCCCTCCCTTCATCTGTTCTGTATCTCCCCCCTCCCTTCTGTCTCTCCCCCCCTCCCTTCTGTCTCTCCCCCCTCCCTTCTGTCTCTCTCCCCACATCCCTTCCTCTGTTCTGTCTCTCTCCCCCTCCTTTGTTCTGTCTCTCTCCCCCTCCCCTTCCTCTGTTCTGTCTCTCTCTCCCTCCCTTCCTGTTCTGTCTCTCTCCCCCCTCCCTCTGTTCTGTCTCTCTCCCCCCTCCGTTCCTCTGTTCTGTCTCTCTTCCCCCCTCCCATCCTCTGTTGTGTCTCCCCCCCCCTCCCTTCCTCTGTTCTGTCTCTCTCCCCTGTGTGTGTGCGCATGGGGAGCCCGAGCAGCACTTTATCTTGCTGCCCGCGGCTCCCCGTGAAGCAGACTCTGCTCTGCTTCACAGGGTGGGGGCGGAGCTCTCAGCCAATGAGCTCCGCCCCATCCCTGGATCCAGCAGAGCTTGCTAAGCAGAGGGTTGGTGAGGGGGGGGGGGGGTCTTTTGATCTATCGGCATACTTTTTTAAAAAAACTCTTTTTTTGTGGGCTGGCACCCCCTGGGGTGTTGCGCCCTGTGCGCTCGCACAGGTCGCACATCGCTAAGGACGGCGCTGCTTACATGCACATTCTGCCACTCACAGAGACACATGCGTGCAGTCCTGCCACGCTCACATGCATATTCTGCCACTTTCTCAAACATGCGCACAATTCTGCCACTAACTCAGACACTAGCACAATCCTGCCACTCTCACATGCACAATGTTGGGGTTTAAATTCAGCAGACAGCAATGTTTTCTCTCAGATATGGAGACAAGGAATGGACACAGCCGAAATACGAGCTCAGAGGGCAGTACTCATTCACACAAGTGTATGGCTGAATACTACTCCTAAGTTTAGTGAAAGGAGACATAGATTTTATATCCAATTCAGTACATAGTCACAAAGGGGTTTTCTTCACACAATACAGTAGGATTTAAATATGTCCAGTGAAATGCATCTTAAAGGAACTTCAAACACACCTGGCATTAGCTGAATAAAGATGTTAATTGATGAAACAAACTCTTCAGTGAGATAAGGTGTTAACAGGATATAGAGGGCTGGGAGGGAACAAGAAGAAAGAAAGTCAGGATCAAAGGTCAGCTGTTATAGAGCATCCTGACATTACTAAATCACTGTGTGGTGTGACACAGGATATAAGGGAAATGGGTGCAACTTAATTAACCCATATCACACAATCTGCCTCTCGCTCAGACATACACATGTACATTCACACTTTTGTTCAATCCTGCAACTCTCACATGCACAGTCTCTTACTCAAACAAATGCAATCTTACCACTCTTGCTTTCCTTCCATGCCGGTCTCTCTCTCTTTCTCTCTCTCTCTACCCCCATGCAGGGCCAGGTCAAGAAATTGTGCAGCCTTGGTAGAGAATTAAAATGCTTCTCCCCCATACTCCTAAGGTCACACATAAAGTCACGCAAGCACATACATAATCACAAAAACATGCAGACAGAAACACACACACAGTAACCATGGACCTGTGCTAACAATTCCTTAAGCAGTTGTTGCATTTTGCTGAATGAACTTCACTTAGGGAGTAATTTGTATACATGGTATATAAAATGTTTTTCCCTACCATAAGGGTTCATTTCATTGCTGCGGTCTCTCTCCTCCCCCCAACGTCTGCTGTCTCTCCCTCCCCCCATGTCTGCAATCGCTCACGTCTGCAATCTCTCTCCTCCAGGACACACTTGTATTCTATATTCTGCAGAGGAGCATGTTAAGCTTATATTCAAGCAAACATCTGGTACCATAGCTGTACACCATGTGGAAAAAGTCCCAGAATGACTGCTCTGTACAGATTTCTTTGCAATGTAGATCTGCACACATTGAAAGTGTAGCCAGATAGCTTAATGCACGTTACAGACCTGACAAAGTTCGGTTTATAGAATTGCAATAGGATTAGGAATACATATATTCCATAAGCCGACAGCCTATAAACCGAACGTTCGGTTTATAGGCTGTGGGCATTTTACTACACGGAGACAAAGTCTCCATTCATAATTTTATGAATGGAGACTCTGTCTCCGTATAGTTAAATGCCGGCTTTTAACTATACGGAGACAAAGTCTCCATTTATAATTTTATGAATGGAGACTCTGTCTCCGTATAGTTAAATGCCCACAGCCTATAAACCGAACGTTCGGTTTATAGGCTGTCGGCTTTTAACTATACGTTTGTCTCCATTCATAAATTTATGAATGGAGACTCTGTCTCCGTATAGTTAAATGCTATTGTATTGTATAAACCGACTCTATTTCGGCTTATAGAATGCAATAGTACTACGAATGGACGAATGAACGAATGATTTTCCTTTATTAACCATTCGTTCATTCGGCTTTAGTTAGCTTAGCATTTTCGTTCTTCGTTTTTCGGGCGAATGGACGAAAATGCAATTTTCGGACGAAAATGCATTCGTCCGAAAACGAATGCACATGTCTAGTATATATTCACATGTGAATTGCTTTTTAAATAAAAAATTATGATATAAAAAAATCTTGTTTTTATTTCCTTTTATGTGACAATGCTGCCTCTCTCTTTCCCTTGCCCCCAGATTTGTCGCTCTCCCCCCCTTAGTGTTGTCTCTCTCTCACCCTCCCTTTGGCTCCCCCCTCGCTCCCCTTGTGTCTGTCTCTTCCCCCCTTCCCTCCCCTTGTTTCTCTCTGCCCCCCCCCCCTTGTTATTCTGTCCCCCCCTCACCTGTTTCTTGCTCCCTGGTGGCTAGTGGGGGCAGCCGGGGGATGTATGCACTATACATAATAGACGGAAGTGTGGGGCAGCATGGAGGTTGTCTGCACGATTCGTGCAGACATCCCCCAGCTGCCCGATTCTCCCTGGTGGCTAGCGAGGCAGCGGTGGATGTCTGCGCGATGAGCGAGACCTCTCCTGCTGCTGCCCGGCATGACAACCTCCGGTTTATAGAATAGCAATAGGATTACATGTATTCCATAAGCCGAAAGTCTATAAACCGAAAGTCGTTCGGTTTATAGACTTTCGGCTTATAGAATACAATTAATACTATTGCCTTTCTATGAACCGAACGAGAGCCCCATTCATAAGAATTTCTTATGAATGGGGCTCTCGTTCGGTTTATAGAAAGCCAATAGTATTACATTGTATTCTATAAAACGAACGAAAAAAATTAACGAAACGAAAATAATGAACGAATTTCGTCTGAAACGAATGCACTAATGAACGAAATTCGTTTTAGACGAAATAAATAACATTTTCGTCCGAATGGACGAAAACGAAACGAAAATTTTAGTTTTGCACATGTCTAACTAATAGAGTTGAGTGGACACCTGGATGTTGGGGTTCAGCAGGTTCGGCCAAAGTTCGAAAAAATGTCCGGGTCCGTGCTCGAACTTGACCCCGAACTTGACCCCGAACCCGAACCCCATTGAAGTCAATGGGGACACGAACTTTTGGCCACTAAAATGCCTCTAAAAAAGTCCTGGAAAGGACTAGAGGGCTACAAAATTAGGTAAAATGTGGGTGAGTGTCCCCATTCATACGAATAGGTCAATTGACCTATTCGTATGAATGGGGACTCTATTTCGGTTTATAGAAAGCCAATAGCCATGTAATGCTATTGGCTTTCTATAAACCGAAATGGAGTCCCCATTCATACGAATAGGTCAATTGACCTATTCTTATGAATAGGGACTCTATTTCGGTTTATAGAATAGCAATAGCATTACATGTATTCCATAAACCGAAAGTCTATAAACCGAATGTCTTTCGGTTTATGTAATACATGTAATGCTATTGGTATTCTATAAACCGAAATAGAGTCCCCATTCATAAGAAAAGGTCAGTTGACCTATTCGTATGAATGGGGACTCTATTTCGGTTTATAGAAAGCCAATAGCATTACATACAATGTAATCGCGGTTCGGGTTCGCTCAACACTAGTCACTAAGTGCTGTGGGGGGAGAGCAATTCAACTTTTTCCATAACAGCCAAATTCATCCCCAAATGAGTCTCTGTAAACTCATAGAAGTCTATAGGGATGATGGAGACTATTTTTGGTTCGGTGTATTTTGGTCTGCTTTCAGTTATGAAAGTATTCAGGGTGAAATTAGCCATGAAGGCTGAATTGCGAGGCCATTCAGGGTCACATCTGGGCATATTGTGTATCGGATTCCAATATGACCCCAATGTGCTCCGAATCATTACGGACTTTGGGCCCAAAGTTCAGAGTATTTTATGTAAACCCTGAAGTGTATGTCTAAATATCATCTTTTGATCAAATATTGTAATGATGGATATTAGTATCAGAAATTAGATTAGGGCATATACATAGGCATGTCCATGTGAAAAAAAGCACTTTAAAATATTTTGTAGTGTACTGCAGGGGGCTTTGAAGCTAAATTTACCAGCTAAAATCAGGAGAATTGAAGAGTGAATACTGCTTATATTACCAGAATTCTGAGAGTGTTCGGGGTGATGACACATATTGGGTAGCAAAAAATCTATGGTGTTCAAGGCAACATTGTCCCAATCTAAATGCTCCGATGCTTTGTTTTTTTTAAAAGGCCCAAAGAGCTGATTCATACCCGAATTCAGGCATACGAAGCCGTATTTCGGAGATATTTCAAATTCGGCTAACATGACCGACCCAAATCCATTTTGGGACAAACTGTTTTATTTTTTCGACCATAAAGTGATGATTTGAGACACTTTGTATTTTGTTTTTATTTTAAAAGGTTGTCTTTTTCCCTACCAGACTCCAGTCAAATGCTGAGTGAATGGGTGCACTGACCAGTTGGGCATGCGGGGACTGGCAGCAGACACGCTAGAGCAGGCGGTGCACAGATATCTTCCCATGTTACCTCTCACGCTCCCTACACATTGATATGAGGTCAGAGATCCAGGGGTCACGTGATCTGTCAGCACTCAAACTTCAGCACACATAGGGAGCATGAGAGGCAGCGTTGTAGGATGCCTGTGAACCACACAGACACTATAATGCCTGCCACTAGACACAAGGGGCATGTCTTGGGTGTGCAATGTGGGTGCTGGTGCATGTTTTGCGTGTGCAACATGGGTGATGTGGCATGTCTTGGGTGTGCAATGTAGGTGCGGGTGCATGTCTTGGGTGGGCAATATGGGTGATGGGGCATATCTTGGGTGTTCAATGTGGGTGAGGGTGCATGTCCTGGGTGTGCAATATGAGTGATGGGGCATGTCCTGGGTGTGCAATATGGGTGATGGGGCATGTCCTGGGTGTGCAATATGGGTGATGGGGCATGTCCTGGGTGTGCAATGTGGGTGCTGGTGCCTGTCCTGGGTGTGCAATATGGGCGATGGGGCAAGTCCTGATATGCTGGTGAAAAACCTGGGTGTGCAATGTGGGTGATGGGGCATATTCTAATAAAGTTTAATACCATGTTATATTTTTTACAAACATGGTTCTATATATCCACCTTATAAGCATGATAGAATTAAAATTTAAAAAAAGTGGATAACTAGTACCATTTATCAGGAATGTGTGGTGTTGGGGTTTGCATGCTAAGCCTGTGTGCCAGTACAAGCAAAGTATAACAGCAGTCCCTGGATGAGATAAGGACCTCTATGGTAATTATTGCATACCTAGACTAATTATTAAATCATGTCAAACAGTTCACATTCCAGCCTGTGCTTTTCGCAATTTCTTTCCCAGGAAAATCGTGGACAACCCTTTTTACAGGTAAATGATTCTGTTTCTTTGATTAAAAGTATTATATTTTTTATTTTAAAAGTAAGTTAGTTTAGTTTTGTTAATTTATAGATTGTTCCATTACCAGATTCATTGGAAATATGTATGGAAACACTCTCTGTTGGATATTCTAATATAATTTATTTCATGTAACATTGATGGATTTTGTCCTCGGTCTGCAGTATCCTGACAAGTCATTTTTATAATTCTATGACAGAATGGATTAGAGTGGAATTAATGTACCAAGAATTATAGTACAACAGCAATAAAAAATGTAGAAAATGAAACACGTAAAAGATTAGTTACTGTTTAACTGTTGCTACTGTTTTGTATACTGTGCATGCATGTGCGTGAATTATCTGTGTTTCTGATATATTACTTTAGCTCACAATGGCCTTTATTCACTGCTTGCCATAAAGACAGGCAAAAGTTAAAGTTTTGATACCATTCGGTTTTCCATTTGAAATAATGTGAGTTTCAGTGGCAAGAGGTATCATAAAAATAAGGTGAAAGAAAGCACTGATTGTTGTAAGGGAATAATGACACTTTGAAAACAACACCATTATTCCCTAAAAAACCGTTAAGTTAATGTTAGATGACTGGGGGTGTAATAGTCACCTCCAGCATACCCCCCCCCCCCCCCCCCCACAAATATCTAATACCAGGAGCTGGCCAAACGCCTATGTTTATTACACTCCCAGTTAAAATAGCCTATTAAAACATAATCCCCTCCACTCCCACCCCCTGTGGATAGGGACCAGTCAAGTGCCCCATGACCTATAAAGATTTAACAATAGGCGTTTCTGGCGCTATTTCTATGGCCCTGTGGTACAGTAAAATAAAGCCTGCAGCATTTTTAATAAAAATAATTGGCTCCCCTTCACTACACCTAAACACTATAACCATAATGTAAAAGACATTCCTCCCAGCTTTGGGAGGGGTGAATGTGCAATGCAGGGGTAATAAACATGCAAACAGAGGTGTGACCATGGCCAATTTAACAAATGGGCAAAGAAGTCACTTGCCCAGGAACCACTGGTTAAGGTGGCACCTGCTGGCCCAATATGCCCACATGACTGTCTCACACGGAGACAGTTATGCTAGGGCAGCAGCTGGCAGTCCACATCCAGCGTGGGGGGAAGACTGCGGAGGAGATGGCAGTACCCAGGTAAGTACTGGGGAAGGGGCAGGGGGAGATTATTTTTTGGGAAAACTGGCTGTAGGAATGGACATTAATGGGCATTTTGGCTGTGGCATATAGATGGACAAGCTAAAAGTGGCATATTTATGGGCAAACTAACCATGGTATATTGATTGGCAAATTGTCTGTGGCATATTAATGGGCAAACTAACAGTGGCATATGAATAGGTAAATTGACTGTGGCATATTAATGGTCAAACTAACAATGGCATATTAATGGACAAAATGGCTGTGGCATATTAACCGACAAACTAGCTGTGGCATATTAATGGGCAAACAAACAGTGGCCTAATGATGGGCAAACTAATAGTGGCCTATTTATGGGCAAACTAACAGTGGCCAATTATTTTCACAAACTAACAGTGGCCTATTTATGGGCAAACTAATAGTGGCATATGAATAGGCAAATTGGCTGTGGCATATTAATGGTCAAACTAACAATGGCATATTAATGGACAAATTGGCTGTGGCATATTAACTGACAAACTAGCTGTGGCATATTAATGGGAAAACAAACAGTGGCCTAATGATGGGCAAACTAACAGTGGCCTATTTATGGGCAAACTGACAGTGGCCTATTTATGGGCAAACTAACAGTGGCCTATTGATGGAAAAACGAACAGTGAAATATAAATGGGCAAATTAGCTGTGGCATATGAATGGGGAAACTAACAGTAGAATATTAATGGACAAATTGCCTGTGGCATGTTAATGGGCAAACTAACCGTTGCATATTAATTGGCAAACTAACATGGGCATATTAATGGACAAACCGTGCCATTTTTAATGGAAAAACTATGGCATATTTTATTGTGCAAACTGGCTGTTGCATTTGTTAAGGGCAAACTGACTGTGAGGTGTTAATTGGTACATGGCTTTGACTCATTTTAATTGACAAAGTGATGCTATGGCATCTTCTGTGGGGCAAAATAACATGTATTATGGGGCAAAGTGACACTGTGGCATGTTCTTCAGAGCCAGTTCTATGGGACAAAGTGACACTGTGGTATGTTCTGTGGCATGCCAAATCATGTATGTCATAGTCATTCACATGTGAGCGTGTCAGCCCATCAATCATGTGTGAGTTCCATTATGTGCTCATGCACACACTTTTTAAACTTTATTTTCTTTTGTGCTCCTGAAAAACAGGACACTGGATGAAAAAACTGGGAAAGCAGTTACAAATTGGACCAGATATGATATGTTGGGAGGAATGGCATGTAAAGATGGCGCTATGCTTGCTAAACTTAAAACAAACATGAAAAAGAAAAGTCCAAAATATATATCAGAATATTTTATACAAAAAAAAATGTTTTTTTGATAAATGGGGATTTATTTCTGACTAAATAACTATTTGATTCTGTTCTATGATTATTATCAGCAAATTTGTATGAAAAATGACATACTTTGATGAATATACAAACTGCTCAGGTGCGGTGTGAGATTCATGTTGAAAAATCAAAGAAAAAATTGAGCACTAATAGGGCTTTTATCTGGTGAAAAGGGAGTTCTTTAGACTAGATAAAAGATTTGTGTCATCTGTATCTTTGGTTTTATATATATATATATATATATATATATATATATATATATATATATTTATTTATTTATTTATTTATAATATGGTATATACACACAGACTACTGTTCTAAATTTTGAGGTCACTTAGAAATGTCCCTGTTTTGTAATTAAAAACAAATGCTGTCCACTGAAATAACATCATGTTGCAAAAAAATATGGGCACAATGCTGAAACACCCAACCAGTTTAAGACTGATGTATGTTTTTTAAGCAGCATAGGTACACAGAAGACTCCACAAAAGCTTCACAAAAAGAACTTGACATATCATATCAAAAAATCAGCAGTAATATATAAACAAGGCATATCATGGTATAATCAGCAGTAATTTATAAACTTGACATATCCTGGCAAAATCAGCAGTAAGGTGTAAACTTGGCATATATTGGCAATATCAGCAGTAAGGTGTATACTTGGCATAACCTGGCAATATCAGCAGTAAGGTATAAACTTGGCATATCATGGCAAAATCAACAGTAATGCATACATTTTAGGAAAAAAAGGAAAAGCCTAAATATAAGACTACCCTACAGAAAAAAAAAGTTTTACTAGTAAATATGAATTCACATGTAAACAGTTTTTTCATATTTCATAAAAACTATGATTAAAAAAGTGCATTTGTTGTTTTTATTTCCTTTTATTTGACAATCTACCCCCAGACATGCCAATCTGCCCCTCAGACTTTTCAGTGCATCCTGAGACTTGCCCATCTGCACCACAGACCTGCCAAGCTGCCCCCAGATTTTCCAATCTGCATCACAGACTTGCCAATGCATCCCCAAACTTGCCATTCTGCCCCCACATTTGCTGATCTGCCCATCAGACATGCAAATGCACCCCCCAGACTTGCCAATGCATTCTCACATTGAATACCCAGGACATGCTCCCCACATCACCCACATTGTGCAGCCAGGATTTACCCCAGTACTCCAGGACATGCACCATCACCCACATTGCACACCTGAACTTACCCCAACACCCCATCAGCAACAATACACACCAGGACAGCATATTTGTTTATCAGCTGCCATATTCTCCCTGGTTTCTAGGGGCGGGCAGCATGGAGTCCATGCGCTGCTCAAGTGTACAAACATGTTCCCATGATGCCTCTCGCACTACCCGCATGCTCTGAAGTCTGAGCGCCTGCAGGTCATGAGACCCCCGGCGCTCTGACGTCAGTAACACAAAGGAAGAGCGAGTGGCAGGGTGCTGATTAGGGGAGATCTTGACTATATTTCCTTTATGTCATTTTGCAACTCATTTGATGGACATTTATAAGAGTCCACCATTTATTAACAGTATATTATATATCAGTACAAATCAAATGTGTACTTTTGAAAGATTTTTTTTATCTCAATCCCTAAACATTTAAATAAGGCACACCAAATAAATGTGCTCCCAAGTGTAAAATAAAAAAATCCACCTATTATTAAATCACTTTATTTATCTAAAAGATGCAGGGGTTTAGCAGAAGGAAATTATTACAATTATTTAAAAATGTATTTACTTTTAGCATACACCCCAATGTACTAAATGACACATGAGAGACATGCTATTCATAAGCGATGGAATGACTGTCAACTGGCAGGCAAACATATCAAGTCTTCAACCTAAGAAGCAGCTTCAAAACAAAATGGACCTTTATAAATGCTGGTTGTGCATGAAGCTATTTTAACCAAATTAAACTCTTTTCATTTTTAGGATTTGTTGTCCCTATAACTTGAGGTAATATATGAAAAAGGGTTGCCACTTTTTTAAAGGTAGACTGGTTAAGTGTATAGAGGCAGCAGCATGGGCAGTCTTTTATTTTTTTTTTTTTTTAAGAAAAAGTGGCAACCCTACTTATACATCAGTCAGTAACACAATACCCAATGAACTGAAATGTCAAAAGCAATTTTATATGTTTCATAAAGATGAAATGTACAATTATTAGTTATCGGTCAGTAACGTAGTATAGATTCAGATAAAGTTGGGAAATGATAATACAGCAAAAAAACAATTTGCCAATGATATATTTTGAGGTTTGAAATCACCAAAAGGTGGCAATGTTAATTAATTTATTTACAGAAAAAAATAAGAAAAACATTTATAAAAATCTGTGAGATGATATGTTTCTAGCATTTTATTGACACATAATATTAATAAGGACACAATAAACTTGTCTTATATGCCAGCTATTTAGAACCAACATGGAAAGTTTGTGGGTAATACCCCAACTACATCCTATTAAAAACTAACCACAATGTTTTGTAAATAACAGTTTTTGTAAAATGTGCACACATTGGGAATACAGAATGTAATTCTAGCCGTGTCTCTGCTAAATCCTATTTGGAAAGTACATTTAGTGCATGAACCTTATAAATATTCATTCTTATCAATGTTTGAAAAATAATGCACATGACAACTTGATTTAGTTTTAGATTTTTTTTTTTACTGTGCTACATTGTTTGGAAAGGCTCTAGCTATAAATGATAGTTAACATGCATTCTTCATTCATTCCATAATAGAATTGAATAGAAGAATGTCTGTTTGGAACAAAAGTCCTTTGGAAATAACATAACACAAAGTAAAAGAATCAAATAAATAAATAACAAAGTCAGTTATAGAACCTAATAGATTGTATAATATTTTTCTCTCAGGTAGAATAATGCTATACAAGGGACTACTTTACCAAGTACTCCATTAAAGTAAACAGAAAAATCATTGTAATAGCTGTCAAAAAAACAACTTTGAAGTGGAAGGTTTAATAAGGACTGCATTGCAAGCAGTAAAAATGTGTGCTTAAACATTCATTATCATTTTTCTAGGAGACAGGGTAAATGCATGCTCATATGTCTCCAGTGGTTTATCCCAACTAAACTGCAAAATCTTAAATTATATCTATTAATAGGAGGCTGGTGAGCCATAGCCATTTTTTGAGTTAAGCCATCTTTGTCCAATAAGCAGTCTCTATTGATTTGCATGGGGCACAGAATTGTTATGAAAAAGGAAAATCATTATGCAGATACATTGAAACACATTTAAGATGTGTGGACAACTAAAGTATAATCTGGCTAGTCCCATGTACCACCCATTAGCAGCATAAGAAACAATGACAAACAAGTTAGGATCCAGACCAACAAAGCAATAATAAATTTAACTCCAAATGCTCAGTGTGTCCAAAGTGAAACTGAACTGCTGGTAAAAGAAAGGAAGAAGAATGACAGCATTGATACTGACATTAGTCGGAGAAAAATCCTGGATATTTGCATATTTTCTATTCGTTGCCACTTTGCATATTTCTTTTTTCAGTTTTGCGCTAGTGCGAGGATTTTTCACACTCCATCAGAAAAGTTACCTCTACATCTTTCGATGACTCAAACTGTGGTATATTTCACACAATTGATCCACAGATTGATATCACGGTTGAAAACAAACGAGACCAGCTCTTAAGTATAGTTTTGAACTGTCATTCTAAATTAACTGTTGGAAATTGTGGAGGTATGACGTTTTTTCAATCCCTTTCTGACATGATCTAATGCAGAAGGTTTAAAAGCAACTGCTCTACTCAATTATGATTATTATAAACTTTCATACTTATGGGACCTATATTCATTTTGATATTTGGTTTGTGGTTCTATTCCTTTCTGACTTAGGATCTTCTGGGAAATTGCGAAGAAATCTGCCTTGTCTAGAGCAGTGCTCCTCAACCTTTTCTAACCCACGGGACACCAAAGCTCTTCCCAGAATTCCGTGGCACATAAATTCCATATTAAATAAAATTATGGGGCTAGCAATTTTATGAAACCCTGTATAAAAACAAACAAAAAAAAGTATTAATGCACAACCTCTTCTAGAAAAAAAAAAAAACAGTATTATTTCAAGGCTCAGTAGACATGCCAAGAAGTTCAGTCACAGGTGGTATTAAGATATTGTTATCAGATTATAAAAAGTTTATAAAAAAAATGTATTGTTTGTATTTCCTTCCTCTGGTCCTAAACTCAGTTGCATATTGCACTCACAGGTCTTGCGTACAAGCACCCACACTGCACCCACATCACACTTACAGGACCTACCCCTGCACCTAGATTGCACTCACAGAACCTACCCCTACACTTAGATTGTACCCACAGGACTTGCCCCTGCACCCAGATTACATTCACAGAACTTGCCCCTGAATTCAGATTACAATAACACCAGCATCCAGATGGCACCCATTACTTACATCAGCAGCCAGATGGCACCCAGGACATGCCCTCAAAAACTTGATTGCACCCAGGACATACACAAGCACCATATTGCACTCACAGGCCTTGCCCCAGCAAGGTCTGCGAAAAGTGTTGTCACTGAACAACTAAATGTAAATACAGTTCAATTTAATCTAGTCAGGATAAAAATCCATCACATTTTGTAGTGCTGTCCCACTGGTAAATTTTTTAATATAATTTAGGAAATTAAACAACCAAAACACCTTAGCAAAAATGAAAGTCCAGGCATACAGCTGTACAAGAGGTTAAAATGTGATAGGTTGAACTAGTCAGCCATTCCCAAATAGTAAAAAAAAGAAAGCACTCCAGATATACAATCAAGATCCGAGCATTAGTTTAATTAAATATTAACTGCTATGCATAAAGATGATCTTATGTGGATCTAGTTCAATTTTCAGCATTTTAGCTTAAAAGAAAATCTAATTTTTATTATGTGTATGCAATTGTTGAAAATGTTATTTGGATGAGAGTTTTTTTTGTTTATGTATACACTGTATAGTAAATTACACTGTTCTGCAAGCTCACAACTGTTTGCATATTTAAAATGTGTAATATTTGAAAAGATGAGTACACCAACATGTTTCTTTCCCCTGTAGGAGAAACTGCTTGACAGCTAAGATGTAGAGAGTATAACAACTTAGTCATTCAATGAAAGCTCAGTGTAGGAGTATCAACTCAACATGAAATGACAACCGGGAAAATTCAACAACCTATACTAGGTCATTTTGAAAAGTCCATTCTTTTTCAGGTTATTAGCAGGTTTTCTTGTATTCCAAATGATTTTTATTCCCAAGCTCCTTTTGTGAATGTCAATACTGACCTGGTTATCCTCCTTAAATAGATTTACTCAGCTAACTAAAATTGTCAGAATGAACACAGACGTTTAGTATCTCCCTTTAAACAGATACAGAAGAAAGAAGCCTAGAAATGTGTATAAGTGTGATACATGTCCAATATACATCTTAACATTTTAAATACTTTAAGCAGCTGAGCTAAGGTTGGATCATACAGTTCTGCAAAAGGTGCAATAACCTGTAATTTTGAAATGCTATTCCTTGGTTAACTTTAATTTTTACAAATTGAATTGTGAGTGTCGGCTCACATATAAAGAGTGTACTCTTTTAGGAGTATCATGCATTGTAGTTTGCCTTTACTATTAATCAGTTACCATTATCAATTTACCAACGTATCACTGCAGCACTTCCTTTTACTTCGAGAGTTCAGAACAATCTAACAGCTCTGCTGTGTGAAGAGACTCTGGCATTCAACAGTGTTGCTCTCCCTATGATCTCTAAATGTCTCAATATCAACATCATCAACTGGAAGTATATTTATATCTCAAAACATCATTGCCTTTTTTACATGATACTTTCTAATATCCTTTGAGGCAAATGTCCCTCTGAGTTGGATGTAAAAATAACGAAACATTTAAAGATCAATGGGGGAATCAGGATTATTAATACATGCTTAATTAAAAGTTAATATCTTGTGAAGGGTTACTTAAAAACCAAACTCTAAAATAATATTATTAACATTAAAGGGGCCATTTATTTAAGCACCCACCTTAAGGTACTAATCCCTATTCTCAGTCTTTATTACACTGATGAATGAACTTCTTGAGGAAAAAAGTTACTTCTCGGTGGTGAGCCATCATAATCCTTTCCCTGATATACCTTTATTTTTCCGTGTATAGAACAAATTTGGGGGTTGTTTTACACATGGGGGAAACTGGTTGAGAGACTCCTCAGTTACCCCCAGGAGCTCCCTGAGCAGTCAGGCACTTCGGACATGGTCCGAAGGCCAGCTGAGGAAGGGGGCCCACCACCAAACCAGCACATTTAATTTCACCCGGTGTTGTCTCTTTGGATGAATTTTGCAAGAAAATGTCTACAATGTTTTAATATAAAATGCTAATACTAACTGTTTTGATACTTACTTGCTTATTTATTGGATTCCTAAATAAATGTAAGTGGTTTTAAGTAGTACTTTGCAGTGCTTGTTTATCCTCATAAATATAGTTCTCAGTCTGGATAGCAAGATTTCCTGTTAGTTTCACACTGCAAGGTACATTGAATATCAAATAATGTGCTCTGGTTAAAAACAAAAATTGTGTTATTCCTTATAAAAACAAACCTTAGCTTTAGAATCAGTTTACACATACATGAGGACGAATCCCTGCTTAGCAACCTACCAGGCTTCCATCACAGACAACCATGTACTTATGATCAAGCTAATAGGCCTAGGGCGGTAGGTGACAGGGGAAGCAGATCTCCAGTAGGGAGGGGAAACAAGTTTGCAACAAAAAAAAAACGTGACACACAAAAGTAATTGAGGGGCAGGCATGATACTGGAAATTGATTGGGACAGATGCCAACAGATTTGGGGCCATTGGTAAGCACCAACATTATTCATGGTGAACATTCACTGGCCTTTGTGATAAATAATTGAATGATGTTTTATGGACTGTAATGAACTTTTCCACAGGTACTTTGCTTAGCCCTGTTAGAAGCAAACTATAATGGAGTAGATGGGTTGAAAATTAGCCTAGTCATGCTTACAGCAGCACAAAAATTTGCCCCACTGATGACAGCAACGAATGTTGTTCGACATGTGACATCACACATCTTGGGACTAGTACATTTTAATGCGTATAAGAGCCATTGAGTGGGCCAACTTTATCTGCTGCCACGTAGTGCTGCTCCATCTAAGTAGCAGACTCCTAGCCTTTGCTTCAATAATATTAATAATAATAATAATAGTGTACCATTCAAAAGTCCATTTTTATGCGGCAGAAGTAGCCTTTTTTGCCATCATCCATTTGGCTAAAAGAGCAGCCAAGTTATAGGAAACATAGTTACCTTCAGGTAAGCATATCTCTTTATCTAAATGTTTGGTAGGAATTTTACCAAAAAACATGTAGATCAAAAGTATATACCTATCTTAATATAAAGACATGTCATCTATATGCTTTATGGATGATGGGTTAACTTTAAGAAACCCTGTTATTCTGTGTCTGCCACCAAACTCAGAATCAATATATCTATATATAACAGTATCTCAGATATAAGGCAGTTTTACAATTGGAAACATTGCAAGCGTATGTATGTGTGTTATTGAAATGTGAATAATTTACAGTGCACATTTTGTGAGCCATTTACTAGGCCACCCACACCAACACATGGTTTCTGCAGCAGGAAAAACTATTTATTACAAGTAAATGGTGTGACTCATCATTTAGTATTCCCTGCTACATACTACTCCATCTAATTATTTTAAAAGCTTTCATATACAGCAATTTTCACCATTTGCTGACATGATTGCGTCTTGCTCTACTGTCAGTCTTTATGCAATGATGTGTTTTCAGGCATTGCACTTTTTATTACACATGACCTTTAATCCTCACTTTTTTTTTTCTTAGTCAGCCTTAAAAGCTGTTTTTCGCAACATTGTTAAGCAGTTTGCAGTGTGCCTGTTGGAAAACCACTCAAGGAATAAAGCTGCATTACAGAAATGCCATTATTACAGATACAACAATAATTACTGTCAATCCCATGCAGAATTTTTTTCTTTTGATATAAATGCTATTTCATGTCACATTATATATTTTAATATATACAATGGAATTGTAGGGTACACAAAAAAAGAGAGGCTATGACCTTTTTTCTTTAGTCAACCATACACATAACCAAAAGCGTTCTGATTTGTCACTAACAAGCATTAACCCTAACTGGACTAATTCCAAACCCATATTACAGATATCTTACACTCTACACCATGAAGTGAAAATATTAATATTAATAAGCAATATTGTCAATTAAAATCTGTTTGGTGGTGAGCTCTATGTTACTGTAGTTTCAATCTGCACTGGAGAATCTAAAAGTGCAGAGTTTATGTATCATAAACCTGAAAATATGGATCCATGCGTAATGCTTACAAACAAACAGAAAAGGTCATAAATTGTATTGATATGAAGTCCATCACAGGGGCAGTAAGATGGAACAATCTGTTCCATGTTTTATTGATGTATGAAATAATAAACATAAAATTCTGCACACTGAGATATATTTATCCGCAGCTTTGGATTATCAGATGGAGTTATGGATATCATAATTCAGTCAAAGCATAGTATATAATGAATTATGGTCTTTGCTGTGTCTACTGAATATGAATCCCTATTTTTAAGGTTGCTGGAATTAATATTCTCTGCAATCGGTGGGAGGGAATATAAGCCTGTCACAGATATTAAAGTACCATTTCATGTACCAGGAAAGAACAGAGGGAATATATTATATATATATATCAACAAGAAAATGACAGAACAAAATGAGTTTGTAGCCAGGGCTTGACCAATTGCTTCCACCGTTTCTATGCACATCCATTAAATTAGTCCGATAAGTGCTATAAAAAGCAATTCACTATAATATTTAAAGCTTTTTTGTGGTGACAGTAACAAAGGAATTCTTACTTTATTCATTTATTTATAGGGAGAGCAAACCTTAACTAAACAACACTATTTGAGGAGAAAATAAGTAGACAAGAACTTGCATATGCATCCTTCTCACTTCTCATATCACTGACCACACCTCTCCACGTCCCTCTGCATCACTTTTCCTCCAGCATTACAGGCACAATTCTCACCTCAGGACCACTGCATTGTTGCTTCTTCCTTCGAATCCACACTATTAGAGAAGCCACTGCCCAAGATCACAATGTGTACTGCCAGCTACCCATTACATCACAGACCATGATTCATCTTTCTCCTGGTACCAGAGATGCAACTATCCTGTCACTCCAAGTATCAGTCCCAGTGTCACAAACCCTACTTCCCAAACACTTGCTCACCATCAAAGATCACACTCCTAGTCCATTTTGTTTAAAAAAAAAAAAAGATTGCTAGTTAAGCAGTAGATAGGGGCCTGCAGCAGCTGGATACATGAGCGTCCGCAGGGGGGGGGGGGGGGGGGCTTGGATTTTTGCAATTCCCCTTTAAAAAAAAAAAATTATTATTATTGTTTTTACTCAGTGTGTCCCTAGGGGACTGCACACCAGTTGCTGTGGTAGGAGGTGGCACCCAAAGCTGTTGCTCTCTGCAGTTATGAAGTTATAGCCCCGCCCCTCAGCCCTCCATGTGGCAGCATGACTGACAGAAGAGAGCCTGCAGTGCAACATCATGGAGGAAACAGGGGAAGATACTCAGAGACCAAAGCTGAGCCTCTGTAACAGGTAGGAAGAGCTTAAAATAGCTTTAAGGTACATGGCAGAGTGGGGTAAATCCAAGGAGGTCCCTCCCATTTCCCTAAAGGTCTCCATTTGTCCAGTCTGAGCAGCTCCTCTGACCAGGCTCTGCTCACATCCACATGGTGACATGTGGATGGGGCAGAAAAGATAATGGAGGATAAAATGATGTGATAGATGGAAGCAGATTACAAACAAAATGGGATGACTTGGTGCAGAAAAGATAATGGAGGATGAAAAGACGTGATTGATTGGAGCAGAATACAGACAAAATTGTGACATGGGGCAGAAAAGATAAAATTTAGGTGAAAAGAGGTCACTGACATGGAGGAATAAAACACATAAAATGATGGGGAAAGAAATGTCAAACATGGAGGAATAAAACATATAAAAAAGGGGGAAAGAGATAAAGAAATGTCATGGATTTAGGAATTTGGGTGTTTAGGGAATCTGTTGCTTTGTGTTTATAATGTGTGCTATAGTGTTGTATCTGGTGCTGTGGAGTTATATTGTGTGCTATAGTGTTGTGTCTGGTGCTGTTGGGTTATATTGTGTGCTATAGTGTTGTATCTGGTGCTGAGAGGTTATATCGTGTGCTATAGTGTTGTGTCTGGTGCTGTTGGGTTATATTGTGTGCTATAGTGTATCTGGTTCTGAGAGGTTATATTTTGTGCTATAGTGTTGTATCTGGTGCTGTGGGGTTATATTGTGTGCTATAGTGTTGTATCTGGTGCTGTAGGGTTATATTGTGTGATATAGTGTTGTATCTGTTGCTGTGGGGTTATAGTGTGTGCTATAGTGTTGTATCTGTTGCCGTATGCTTATATTATGTGCTATAGTGTTGTATCTGGTGCTGAGAGGTTATATTGTGTGCTATAGTGTTGTATCTGGTGCTGAGGGGTTATATTGTGTGCTATAGTGTTGTATCTGGTGCTGAGAGGTTATATTGTGTGATATATTGTTATATCTGGTGCTGAGGGGTTATATTGTGTGCTATAGTGTTGTGTCTGGTGCTGTGGGGTTATATTGTGTGCTATAGTGTTGTATCTGATGCCGTATGCTTATATTGTGTGCTATAGTGTTGTATCTGGTGCTGAGGGGTTATATTTTGTGCTATAGTGTTGTATCTGGTGCTGAGGGGTTATATTGTGTGTGCTATAGTGTTGTGTCTGGTGCTTTTGGGTTCAGGGCCAGCCTTAAGTGTCCCGTCTCTTTCACCCCCCTATGTATGTGTCCCTTTCCTCTTCCTTGCCATGTCTGTCTCTCTCCTCCGAGCCTCCGAGCCAGTCCGAGCCCAGTAATATTGTGCCAGTCAGAGCCCAGTAATATTGTGCCAGTAAGATGCCTGCAATATTGTGCCATTCTGAGCCCAGTAATAATGTGCCAGATGCCTGCAATATTGGGCCACTCAGAGCCCAGTAATATTGGGCCAGTCAGAGCCCAGTAATATTGGGCCAGTCAGAGCCCAGTAATATTGGGCCAGTCAGAGCCCAGGAATATTGTGCCAGTCAGATACCAGGAATATTGTGCCAGTCAGATACCAGGAATATTGTGCCAGTCAGATGCCTGTAATATTGTGCCAGTCAGATACCGGGAATATTGTGCCAGTCAGAGCCCAGGAATATTGTGCCAGTCAGATACCAGGTATATTGTGCCAGTCAGTGCCCAGTAATAGTGTGCCAGACAGATACCAGGAATATTGTGCCAGTCAGATTCCTGTAATAGTGTGCCAGTCAGAGCCCAGGAATATTGTGCCAGTCAGAGCCCAGGAATATTGTGCCAGTCAGAGCCCAGGAATATTGTGCCAGTCAGATACCAGGAATATTGTGCCAGTCAGAGCGCAGTAATATTGTGCCAGTCAGAGCCCAGGAATATTGTGCCAGTCAGAGACCAGGAATATTGTGCCAGTCAGATGCCTGTAATATTATGCCAGTCAGATGCCTGTAATATTATGCCAGTCAGATGCCTGTAATAGTGTGCCAGTCAGATGCCTGTAATATTGTGCCAGTCAGAGCCCAGGAATATTGTGCCAGTCAGAGCACAGGAATATTGTGCCAGTCAGATACCAGGAATATTGTGCTACTCAGAGCCCAGTAATATTGTGCCAGTCAGAGCCCAGTAATATTGTGCCAGTCAGAGCTCAGTAATATTGTTCCAGTCAGAGCCCAGGAATATTGTGCCAGTCAGATACCAGGAATATTGTGCCAGTCAGTGCCCAGTAATAGTGTGCCAGTCAGAGCCCAGTAATATTGTGCCAGTCAGAGCCCTGGAATATTGTGCCACTCAGATACCAGGAATATTGTGCCAGTCAGTGCCCAGTAATAGTGTGCCAGTCAGAGCCCAGTAATATTGTGCCAGTCAGAGCCCTGGAATATTGTGCCATTCAGAGACCAGGAATATTGTGCCAGTCAGTGCCCAGTAATAGTGTGCCAGTCAGAGCCCAGTAATATTGTGCCAGTCAGAGCCCTGGAATATTGTGCCATTCAGAGACCAGGAATATTGTGCCAGTCAGATACCAGGAATATTGTGCCAGTCAGAGACCAGGAATATTGTGCCAGTCAGATGCCTGTAATATTATGCCAGTCAGATGCCTGTAATATTGTGCCAGTCAGATGCCTGTAATATTATGCCAGTCAGATGCCTGTAATATTGTGCCAGTCAGAGCCCAGGAATATTGTGCCAGTCAGAGCCCAGGAATATTGTGCCAGTCAGATACCAGGAATATTGTGCCACTCAGAGCCCAGTAATATTGTGCCAGTCAGAGCCCAGTAATATTGTGCCACTCAGAGCTTAGTAATATTGTGCCAGTCAGCGAGCAGTAATATTGTGCCAGTCAGATACCAGGAATATTGTGCCAGTCAGCGCCCAGTAATATTGTGCTAGTCAGATAACAGGAATATTGTGCCGGTTTGATGCCTGTAAAGCCCCGCCCCCCTTTACCTAGTACTTACATGAACCTGCTCCGTGTCCCCCGCAGGATGTCTGCTCCGTGTCCCCTGCCGGATGTCTCCTCCGTGCAGTCCATCGGATGCGGCTTGCGGGAAAGCACAATGCACTGTGAACGCGGCAAGCAGGGGCTGGGGGCCCACGGGACAGCTGCCTTGGACCCCCCAGGAGTAACTGGGCCCAGGGCAGCTGCCCCGTTTGCCCCGCGTTAAAGACGGCCCTGCTCTCCCCCCCCTGTTCTGTCGCTTTCTCTCTCCCCCTCCCCCTGTCTCTCTCTCTCCCCCTGTTCTTTCTCTCTCTCCCCCTCCCCCTGTTCTGTCTCTCTCTCTCTCCCGCTGTTCTGTCTCTCTCTCTCTCCCCCTGTTCTGTCTCTCTCTCTCTCCCCCTGTTCTGTCTCTCTCTCTCTCTCCCCCCCTGTTCTGTCTCTCTCTCTCTCTCCCCCCCTGTTCTTTCTCTCTCTCCCCCCTCCCCCTGTTCTGTGTTTCTCTCCCCCTCCCTTTGCCTGTAAATGTTGATCCAAGGAGGGGGCGGAGCTAACCAGCTGAGCAGTGTAGCTCCACCCCCACCCTGTGAAGCAGAGAAGTGTCTGCTTCACGGGCAGCAAGAGAAAGTGCTGCTCGGCTCCCCATACTTAATGCAAGAATGGGGAGCTGAGCATCACTTTCGCTTGCTGCCCGTGGCTCCCCGTGAAGCAGACGTTGCTCATCTTCACAGGGTGGGGGCAGAGCTACACCCCTCAGCCGGTTAGCTCCGCCCCCTCGTCAGATCCAGCAGAGGGCTGGTGAGGGGGGATCTTTTGATCTCCCCAATCCAGTGCCTCTACTGGCTCGCAGAGGTCGCACAACCCTAAGGCCGGCCCTGGTTTGGTTATATTGTGTGCTATAGTGTTGTGTCTGGTGCTGTTGGGTTACATTGTGTGCTATAGTATTGTATCTGGTGCTGTTGGGTTATATTGTGTGCTATAGTGTTGTATCTGGTGCTGTTGGGTAATATTGTGTGCTATAGTGTTGTGTCTGGTGCTGTTGGGTTATATTGTGTTCTTTAGTGTTGTATCTGGTGCTATGGGGTTATATCTTTGCTATGTTGTTCTATCTGTTGCTATGGAGTTTCAGCTAGAGCTGGATATTTATCTGGTGCTGTGGTTTATATCTTGTGCCATGGGTTTTTAGCTGGTACCGTGGGTTAATATCTGGTGTTGTGGGTCTATATCTGGCACAGTGGATCTATATTTGGTGCAGTGAAATTTGACCCAGTCCCTGCCACATATCCCTAGATAACCTATACATGTAGGGTACCACTATAGTCAAGGCAAATTGCTGAACATATTTTAGGTTGTTTGTCAATAAAATAGAATACCCGTGTAAATTCACACCTAAAGTAAAAAGTGTGTGGGGAAAAAATTAAAATTACTATGGCAACACTTGAATACCCTGGGATGTCTATGTGCACATGTGGGGGTGATTCAGGGATTCAGGATTGATATCGGTGTTACAATGTCACAAAGGCTAATTTTGAAAAAAAAAAATTTGAACTTCTATTTATTTCCCTATAACATGCAACATGCAAAAAAATATGTAAATATTGGGAATTAAAATATATTTAGCAGGATTTTTCATTAATTTATTTTAGATTAGTAGGAGTCAGGAAGGGTTTTTTCGTAATTTTTTTTATAATACATTAAATGATATGATCAAAATTATGGAAAAAAAGAAAGCCACTCTTGTCCTGAACCTTTTTTTTAAAAAATTGTGTGGATACAGCAAGTGACAAAAATGACAGTTACACACAAACACCGCAGAAATGTTACAACAATCACAGTCAATAAAGTACAATGTTTCAAAAACAGTCCAGTTATGGTTTGCACCTAATGCATATAGCAGGTCATACATCAAGATTGTTCTCTATATAAACCAGGGGTCCTCAAAGTATGGCCACCGGGCCACATGCGGCCCGCCGCCGACATTAATACGGCCGCGCTCCCCACTGTTTACCTTTTTTTTTCTTTTTTTGGGGGCAGCCGCAGCGGATGCGGCTGCAGAAAGAAGAAGAAAAAAAACCAAAAAAAAAACCCACCGCGACCGGATGTGACGTTACGTCACATCCGGATCCAGTGACTGTTTCCCTCCCCTGTGCAGGAGGGAAACTCTGCGAAAGGCGTCCGGCCGGGGACACAGCAGCTGGAGGTAAGTGATGGGGATGCGGGGGAGGAGGGAGGTATAACGAGCATTGCAATGGCACTTTATTCCTGGGCATCTGACTGGCACAATGTTACTGGGTATCTGACTGGCATAATATTACTGGGCACTGACTAGCAAAATATTACTGGGCATCTGAATGGCAAAATATTACTGGGCACTGACTGGCAAAATATTACTGGGCATCTGACTGGTATAATATTACTGGGCACCTGACTGGCACAATATTACTGGGCACTGACTGGCATAATATTTCTGGGCATCTGACTGGCATAATATTACTGGACATCTGACTGGCATAATATTCCATGGCTCTGACTGGCATAATATTACTGGGCATCTGAATGGCAAAATATTACTGGGCATCTGAATGGCAAAATATTACTGGGCACTGACTGGCAAAATATTACTGGGCATCTGACTGGCAAAATATTACTGGGCATCTGACTGGCATAATATTCCTGGGCATCTGACTGGCATAATATTCCTGGGCTCTAACTGGCATAATATTACTGGGCATCTGACTGGCATAATATTACTGGGCATCTGAATGGCAAAATATTTCTGGGCATCTGACTGGCATAATATTACTGGGCACTGACTGGCATAATATTACTGGGCATCTGAATGGCAAAATATTACTGGGCATCTGAATGGCAAAATATTACTGGGCACTGACTGGCAAAATATTACTGGGCATCTGACTGGTATAATATTACTGGGCACCTGACTGGCACAATATTACTGGGAACTGACTGGCATAATATTACTGGGCATCTGACTGGCATAATATTACTGGGCATCTGACTGGCATAATATTTCTGGGCTCTGACTGGCATAATATTACTGGGCATCTGACTGGCAAAATGTTACTGGTCATCTGACTGGCATAATATTCTTGGGCATCTGATTGGCATAATATTCCTGGGCATCTGAATGGCATAATATTCCTGGGCATCTAAATGGCACACTATTCCTGGGCTCTGACTGGCACAATATTCCTGGGCATCTGACTGGCATAATATTACTGGGCATCTGACTGGCATAATATTACTGGGCATCTGACTGGCATAGCATTCCTGGGCATCTGACTGGTACAATATTACTGGGCATCTGACTGGCATAATATTCCTGGGCATCTGACTGGCATAGCATTCCTGGGCATCTGACTGGTACAATATTACTGGGCATCTGACTGGTACAATATTCCTGGGCCTCTGACTGGTACAATATTACTGGGCATCTGACTGGCATAATATTCCTGGGCCTCTGTCTGGTACAATATTACTGGGCCTCTGACTGGCATAATATTCCTGGGCATCTGACTGGTACAATATTACTGGGCATCTGACTGGCATAATATTCCTGGGCATCTGACTGGTACATTATTCCTGGGCTCTGACTGGCACAATATTCCTGGGCATCTGACTGGCATAATATTACTGGGCATCTGAATGGCACACTATTCCTGGGCTCTGACTGGCACAATATTCCTGGGCATCTGACTGGCATAATATTACTGGGCATCTGAATGGCACACTATTCCTGGGCATCTGACTGGTACAATATTACTGGGCACTGACTGGTACAATATTACTGGGCATCTGACTGGCATAATATTACTGGGCATCTGACTGGCATAATATTACTGGGCATCTGACTGGTACAATATTACTGGGCATCTGACTGGCATAATATTACTGGGCATCTGACTGGTACAATATTCCTGGGCATCTGACTGGCATAATATTCCTGGGCTCTTACTGGCACTCTATTCCTGGGCATCTGAATGGCATAATATTCCTGGGCATCTGAATGGCATATTCCTGGGCATCTGACTGGCATAATATCCCTGGGCATCTGACTGGCATAATATTCTTGGGCTCTGACTGGCATAATATTCCTGGGCATCTGACTGGCACACTATTCCCATTGAAATAAGTAAGTTTGTTGATTTAACTTTACTTCATTTTAAATATTGTATTAGTTCCCGATTTGTTTCAAAATAAGATGTATGCAGTGTGCATAGGAATTTGTTCATAGTTTTTGTTTTTATTATAGTCCGGCCCTCCAACGGTCTGAGGGACAGTGAACTGGCCCCCTGTTTAAAAAGTTTGAGGACCCCTGGTATAAACACTGAAAAATAAAAATATGATGCAATAAATTTAATTTAAATTACCAGAATATCACAAAACTTATCAGTGCTGCTAATAAAAAAAAGACTGGGAGTCTATATATTTTAAATTTTCTTAGGAGAATATGTGGAATTTATCAAAAAATATTACTATTATGATTAGACTTCGACTTTGCGTAAGCCTGTAATAGGCAAAGTTTATTACGAACAATTTTTTTCAATACAACTCTTTCCCACTCTCATCCCACCCACTACTTGATTTTAACAGTCTGGTCTAAGCTTGCTTGTGCCTGACTAGTTACAGGTTTAGTATCCCTTTTCTGAAATGCTTGGGACCGGCAGCATTTTGGATAACAGATACTTACTGAAGCACCAGCCCTATGAAAGCAACTTGCTCACGTATAGATCATTTATACAGTGGAGCTGGTGAAATTACCTGCTCCACTGTGCGGCCGAAATGATGTGCCGTTGCACTGTAGTCCCTCCCTCCTGCCTCAGTGCTCTGGGAACTTCATTTCCCAGGAGTGCTGGCTTCAAATTTATGGTGACCTGGAGGGTGAAGCAAAGTAGCTTCACAACCGGGGTGCTAGGAAGGTGAGTATCCCTTATCCAAACTGACCTATGTCCAAAAAAAAATAGTTTCAGATTTTGGATCTTTGGATAAGGGATACTCAATCTGTACAAATAGTTCTTTGATGCTTAATGCACATAGATAACATGTGGACATATGTTATCCAATCTATGTATCAAGTGCTGAAGGTAAATGCTTGCAAATGGGCTGCTAAGAGACGTCTCCTCCCGGGGTTACTTTTCTCCTAGCCTGCACTGGATATCAGCCAGAGTCCCAAATAATTCACTGTCTTGCCTGCTCTTTGTCCCCAAGAATCACACACGACACAGTTGTAGGTACAGCAGTAAAAACAAGAACTTTATTCCAGGGAATAGCAGACTCTTTATACAGTAAAATATCAGATAACGTTTCATTGAACAATAGGTAATGTTGACAGTAAACAGTTAGAATTGCAGATTGCATAATTTGACTTGGCCAGGCACCAACCTCTAAAACAGCCACCAATCAGGACAAAAGGTGCAGGCGGCAACGGCACCAGACACTTTTAATCCCTTTACCAGGGAGAGCCAATGGGGAACCTGCTGACAGAGGTGGCCTAGAAGTGACCAATCAGAAAAGTGCCTACATTCCTAATGCTTCCTCTTGTTCTTCACATGGGCATTCTTGTGTTGGTGATAAGACTGTCGGTCAGTAATGGCAGCCACTATGGGTCCCTG
This sequence comes from Pelodytes ibericus, assembly GCA_036172795.1. Lineage (NCBI taxonomy): Eukaryota > Metazoa > Chordata > Amphibia > Anura > Pelodytidae > Pelodytes > Pelodytes ibericus. The sequence continues at coordinate 126,656,654 of CM069859.1, forward strand.
TCGAGTTCCCAGGCATGATTAGCTGCCCTTTTGACCTGCGTTAAAAAAATATGTCCTTTTTGGGACAAAAAAAAATGTGTGTTTAAGCTGCAACAGATATGTCTTTATACTAATTTGTGTAAATAAAATATGTTACTCGTATTCTAAAAGAAATGCCAAATTACATAAACAGTTATCAATTGGCCACAAAATGTTCCGGCAATGGTCCACGCATAGCATACGTTCAGCCACTCCCAGAAAAAAAAGTCCCTCTTTGGCCATTTGAAATGTTGGAATTTGAAAAGTGCATTATTCTCCAAAACAAACATGACCTACACAGAACCAATGTTGTAGTAATGCTTGGAGATAGAATTGCATTTGAAATACCCTTAACAAACCGAAGATGACATAATTTGATAAAACACCTCTTCTAAAGACAAGTACCAAACAAAACCTTCTAACCCCCCAACTTTCAAAACAGTGAAACACAAGACAAAATATAGAATAGAAGGATTTGTTTTTATCACTGCCCCAAACACACAGATCTATTTATCAATGTATGCTCAGCATTAGACAATCACCTTTTTATTAAAAAAATAAATAAAAGCCAGAATCTGCAAAGTGACTTCTTTATTTCAAATATCTAAGCGGTCTAGAGTCTAGTGTGTAGTCATTTTAAGTGCTGTCTGTTTTATATTAACTTGAATTGAATTGAATTGCTCAAGGTAGATATTTACTCTACCTTGTGACAGACAGTTTAATTATATTCCAGGGATCTTCGCAATCCTTGTACAGAAAATATGCCTGTCCCTGAGTACACCTTTTGGATATTTGAAATAAGTAAGTCACTAAGGAATTGTGGAATCTGTTGATTTTTCTGTGTATTTGGAGGGTGTTGAGTGGGACCCTAAGATAGTATTTACTGAAACTATCAGTACCTATTGGATGCAAACCAGCAATGCAGTGGCATGGATTCTGTCATTATATTCAGATTGTCCAAGAGCCAAAGGTCCACAGATGCTCGGAGAAGACCATACTTTTAGAAACAGCATCAATAAAACATCAATTATTAATACTAAAATTACACATGTATCACTAAAATATCTAGAAGAAAGGGAAGTGCAACAATAAAACCTGACCAGTCCTTTTATCACTACATACCATTCAGGGCTATCTTTAATACTGATTGGACCCTGCGAGGTGATGGTGGGCCAAATTCATCTATTGTACAATTATAGAACAAATATATATTTATACACATATCACATGCATATATCTCTTGCTCTCGTTAATATGTTTATAGATAATTAGTTGCATTTATACTTTTATGGACATTTTAATATTATATGCAACTATTTTCATATCACATTCAACTATATTTGCGTGTAATAAAAAGGTTATTGAAAAATTGCCTTTATTATTTGTATTCCCTTCTTCTGCACCCACACCTAAAGCACTTAACACAGCACCATGCACTTATATTGCACCCACGGCACTTGGCTCGCACTCATAGTGCACCCAAATGATGCAAGCCGTTTAGAGCACTGACTTTTCTTTTTCCTGTTTTTTTTTTTTTTTTTATAACAGGCAAGGAAATGTTATAGAGATTACAAAAAAAAAGCAATTTTCAGAAATAAATGAACTAAACGTTTTATTTTGCTGTTTAATAATATGTTTTCTGCATTTGTTGAGCACAAACATCTAATTTATAGTCATTGAAAATAATGTTTAATGGTTCTCCTTCATACCAAATTGGTGAAAATATGTCACCTGTCATGTTGTCATTCTCTACTCAAATATTTTGAAAGCATACTATAACTACAGCTTCTTATAGCTATTGTACATCAGCATTATCTTTGTGCAAATAATAATCATAACAAATATTATTTTCAGCTTTCACTAAGCACTGTACAAACTACTATTATTTGTAATAGACTATAAGATGCTTGGATTATATTTAAATTGTGATACATTTCCTAGGCAGACAGAGTACGTGCCTCTTTATTATCATGAATGAAACAGGATAGTAATACTGACGTCCAACATGATTTCTAAGTAAGCGTCCAAAATCTAGTAGTAAAAAGTAGTAAAAGTAAGTTACAATAAAATAAAATAATAAAAAAAATAAAAAAAGAGACCCTGCATGTAATACCTTTCATGCCATTGATCATGTGTAAGCAGTGATCTTGCACATCAGCGCATTTTTTGCTGTTTGTGCATTATTTTGGGGTTCATTTTTTTGTACTGTAATTTATTACAGTACTAAAAAGGCTCTTCTGAAAGCTATTAACCCCTTCCTTGCTGCTATGCAATGATATTGATGCCAAAGCTATTTTTATCTGCCTACAAATCTTTTAACAGTTTTTTTCTTTGCACCCGCTAGGGGGTTACGTGTAAAGTAAAAATATGTTTTATTTTTTTAAGCTGTTTGAGCACATGTATAGCGGTAAGTAAGAGCGAATTAGTGGTAAAGGCAGTTTGGTGATTGCTCAGATGAGCATCACTATTCGCCTTTAAAAGGCAGGGAGGCAGATCTAAATAGGTCAGATCAATATCACAAATATTAATCTGACCAATATGGATCTGCCTCCCCTTTCTCACTTACATTTTCGTGAGGGAAAGAGAAAGATCAGTATTAGTGTTAAAATAAAATTTTATAAAATTGTCAGGATTTATTAGCCCCTAAACAACCACACAAATCTATGCATGGATGGTATCTGTGTACTCGAGAGATGTTGCTGAATCTGTGAATTCATGCCTGAAGTACACTATATGTGGAAACAAAACAAAAAAAATACTAACCAAAACTTTGACAAATGGTGGTATAATTAGTACATGTAAAGTTTTAAAATACCACCATTTGAAATACCTTAGGATGTCTAGTTTCCAAAAATATATGGTTTGATGGGGTAAAATACATTGCCCGGATTCAAAAATGTTTCAAATGGAACATGGGTGCAGGCTGACTACATGTCAAAATTCCAAGTTGGAAATGAGTATATCCCAAATGTTGCCTTTTAACCCCAAAACAAACCACCAAAGCTATGCATGGGTGATATCCTTATAGTCAGATGATGTTGCTGAACACATACTGAGGTGTTATTTTGCAGTGGCAAATACCAGAATATGAAAATTCATGCCTGAACTACGTGTGTGAAAAAAAATGACATTCCAACCCTTTGACAAAGGCTGGTGGTAGAATTAGTACATGGAAAGTGTTAAAATACCACAATTTGAAAGCCCTAGGATGTCTAGTTTTCCAAAATATTTGGTTTAATGGGGTAAAATACATCGACCGGCTATAAAAGGAACATGGGCGCAGTGACACATACCAGGATTTGTAAATTCATGTCCGAATTACAATGTATGTGGAAACAAAACATAACACAGTGACTACCAAAAATGACATAGGCTTGTGGTACAATTAGTGCATGGAAAGTGTTAAAATACCACCATTTGAAATACCCTAGGGTGTCTAATTTTCCAAAATATATGGTTTTGTGGGGTAATAAAAACACTGGGTGGCTTAAAAAATTTCCCAAATGGGACATGGGCGCAGGTTTTCTGCATGTCAAAATTCTAAGTTGGAAAACAAAAAACCATACCTCTCAAATGTGACCTTTTAACCCGCAGACAAACCTATACATGGGTGGTGTCACTGTACTCAGGAGATGTTGCTGAACACATATTGAGGTGTTCTTTGGCAGTACCACATCACATTTTCAGGAAATATTTACCTAAATTGCAATCTGTGTGAAAAATAAAAAAAAACCTGCAAACTTTGGCAAAGGTTTGTGGTAAAATGGCTACATGAAAAATGACAAAATACTCCAAGTTAAATGCCCTGAGTTGTCTAGTTTTGAAAAATATGTACACGTGGAGGGTCATTCATGGATTTAGTACAGATATCAGTGTTACAATGTCACTATCACGTATTTTAAATAAAAAAAGGATTTTTAAATAGTTTTGCACTGCTAAAAGTTCTGGCCCTGTAACTGGAATAAAAAAAGCACAAAAACTTAAAAAACATGGGCTATTTCTGAACTCAGGACAAATATAAAAAACTATTTAGCAGTTTTTTTTTGTTGTCTCTTGAAGATGAGTATATGATTCCCCCCCCCCCCCCCCCATATTTTTATATAAAATGATAGGCTATTATCAAAAGAAAGCTCTTCTTATGCCGACAAAAATCTATAGTTTGTGTGGGTACACTGAATGAGAAAGAAATTACAGCAAAACACAAACACCGCGGAAATGTTATAACAGCCCATATCACCAAGTGTCAGACAAACCAAAAAAGTCATGTCACTAAGGGGTTAAAACAAAACTTTATTTTTCACTTGTGCTTGAAATATAGAAGCACAACTGAAAAATGTGTGGCACCTATATGGGGATCAACTGGCATGTTTTTTTGACAGTACATGCCAGTTTATAATCTGACCGGCAGCTGTCATGCTTCTATGGGAGGCAGGCAGTTGCATCTGTTCTGTGACTGGTTTTCTCTGCTACTGCAGAGAGAGATCCTTTTTTTTTGCATGGGATCAGCAAAGTGAACCTAGTCAAGGTCCCCTAAGCTTAAGCGCTGCAGGTGTTAATTGATAAATACTACTTAACAACAACCTTGATACATAAATAAAATATACAAGTATGTGCAAGGAAAGGCCATGGTCTTTTATTTGGTTTACACAGCATTTGCAACATAACTTCAATTCACCTAAGGAATTGTATCATTTGTAACCACACATCTCTGGTCTTTAAACACCCAGAGAATTAGAATTAACTCATAACTTTCAAGGTTCAGCCCTATTAGCCAGAACTTAATACTAAGTAACTATCACAACTTCATATTGTTCAGCCCTATTAGACAGAACTTAAATATCTAATAACTTAAAAACCCATCAAGTCCACCCCCTTTCAAATGGGCAGGTGACCTCTACCCTAACAAAAGACCACAATAATATTAACAGTTAATAAAAAAAGAGGGAGGGAGAGTGGGGCAGCAGATATCTTCACCTATAGGCTTCACAGAACACCTGAGGTAGTCCAGCAGGGAATTTATAGTTTTAAATTAAGTTAAAAAACAATTTAAACAATGCCCTCTCTGACAAGCACTTCAATCAGTTATTGTCACTATGGCATCACGTCACCAACAGCAGATGCCCTCGAAGACACACTGACCTCCATTGAATCAGCTCCACCCAGCACGTGCCCCATTAACTCCTAGAGCGCCAGCGCAACTTATAAAAATACAAAACGCTTTTAACCCCTTCACCACCCTGCTGCACTTATGTGCACATGGCCAAATGACCATGTGCATTCTGAACCCATGCAACAATTAGGGCCAAGCCTTCCTTCAAGCTTGTAGGTTTTTGTGGTAAAAATGGGATTAACACAGTCTAGCAAATATTAAATCATTTCTATACTATACATACCTGAATCCACAAGCGTAGATGGAATAACAAACAAATATTTTAGAGCGATCCTCACTAATATTGTGTGCACCATTCATTACATAGACAAAATCAACTTAGCATTTTTCAGTAATTTAAATTTAAACTAAACTTTAGTTTTCAGTTGTGCTTGAAATATAAAAGTACAACTGAAAAATAAGTTGCCCCTAGTACAAGGATAAACTGGCATTTACTTTTGACAGTAAATGCCAGTTTATCCTTTGACTGGCAGCTGCCATGCTTCCATTGGAAACAACCAGCCTCATCTGGTCGGTGACTGACTATCTGCCAGTGCCGACAGAGACACCTGTTTTTGCATGGGATCAGCAAAGGGGACCTTAACTGCCCCACATAACAAGATAAACTGGCATGTACTTTTGATAGCAGATGCCCGTTTAAGCATTGAAGCATGGCAGCTGCCGGTCAGATTATAAAATGGTATTTACTGTCAAAAGTACATGCCAGTTTATCCCTGTACTAAGGGCAACTAATTTTTCAGTTGTGCTTCAAGCACAAGTGAAAAATAAAGTTTAGTTTTAAATTTAAATTACTGAAAAATACTAGGTTGCTTTTGTCTATGTAATGAACTGAACACACATCATTAGCAAGCATAGCCATAAAATATTTACGATTGTTATCCAGTTGTGGATTCAAGTGATTGGCATGTATAGTATAGAAAGGATGTAATATTTGCTAGACTGTGTTAATCGCATATGCAATCATAAAAACCCACAGACTTGAAGGACGACTGAAATGGCGATTAAAACTGCCAGACTTTAGTTATCAATAAAGAAAAAATCTAATCATATTCAAAGATATTTTTATTGAGCCAAAATTGCAGTTGTGATAGTAATTAAGTTTATAGCTTTGAAAAAAATGAATATTATTATTGAGGGTATTTGAGCATGGAAACAAGAAGAGAGACTTCTAAGAAATGGTTTCTTTGCCCTTTATATCACTTTGTTGCAGTGAACGAGACAGAAGAATCGCATTTGACTACTTAGTCCATTAACCTTTAAAGTGGTGGGAAGGGCATTTCAAACTCACAAGAAATTAACAAAAAATAGAGACGCTATTAACCCCTTAAGGACAGAGCCTTTGAAACATTTTTGTCCTTTCTGGACAATGGCTATTTTAACATTTCTGTGCTGTTTGTGTTTAGCAGTAATTTTCTTCTTTGTCATTTGCTGTACCCACACATATTATATATTGTTTTTATCGGGACAAAAAGGGCTTTCTATGGATGCCATATTTTTGATCATATCTTATTATATTATTAAAAAAAAAAAAAAAAATATGGTAAAAATAAAAAATACACAAATTTCTTTGTTTTTATTTGAAACAACTTCTCCTCATCGACAATAGCGAACGAAAAAACATGCTAAATAGATTCTACTATTTCTCCTGAGTACAGGGATACAACCCATGCATAGGTTTGTTGGGTTGTTTGGGGGCTAAAATGCCAAATTTGTGAGGTGCAGTTTTTTGTTTTCCAACTTGAAATTTTTACATGCAGACAGCCTGCACCCATGTCCCATTTGGGACATATTTGAAACCAGCCAGTGTATTTTACCCCATCAACCCATATATTTTTTAAAAGTAGACACCCTAGGCTATCTCAAATGGTGGTATTTTAACACTTTCCATGGACTAATTCTACCACCAGCCTTTGTCAAAGTTTGTGGTAGTAATTTTTGTGTGTTTTTTTTTTCACAAATATTGTATTTTAGACATAAATTCACAGATTTTGGTATGTGTCACTGCCAAACAATAACCCAATATGTGTTCAACAACATCTCCTGAGTACAGGGATACCACCCATGCATAGGTTTGTTGGGTTGTTTGGGGGCTAAAAGGGCCACATTGTGAAGGTGCGCATTTTCAACTTGGAATATTGACGTGTAGTCAGCCTGAGCCCATCTTTCATTTGGGACTTTTTTTTAAAGTAGGACAGTGTATATTACCCCAAAAAGTATATATTTTGTAAAAGTAGACACCCTAGGCTATTTTAAATGGTGTTATTTTAACACTTTCCATGCACCAATTCTACCACCAGCCTTTGTCAAAGTTTGTGGTAGTCATTTTATTGTGTATTTTTTCCCACATACATTGCACTTTAGACACAAATTCACATATTTCGGTATGTGTCACTGACAAACAATACCACAATATATGTTCAGCAACATCTCCCGAGCACAGGGATACCACCCATGCATAGCTTTGTCAGCTTTGTTGGGTGTTGAAAGGCTACATTTGAGAGGTGCGCTTTTTGATTTTCAAACTTGGAATTTGAACATGTAGTGCAAGGAAGGGGTTAATAGCTCTTATAAGAGCCTTTGTAGTACTGTACAAAAAAATTAACCCCTAAAAATGCACAGACAAGAAAAAATGTTCTGCTGTGCAGTGATCAGTGGCAGGGAAGGGGTTAATACACTACACTATACAAAGGGTATGGCTTTTATAAAAGCCCTTGGGACTCACAATTTTTTAACATTTTATTTAATTTATTACAATTAAAAAATTATGTTATACAGATCTGTCTCTTTCCCTCACTAAAACTCAAGTGAGGAGAGGGAGGCAGATCCATATGGGTCAGAACAATATTTACAAACAGACGAATGGTGATGCTCATCTGAGAAATCACCAAACCACCTTTGCCACTGATCGGCTGTTACTGATCGCTATACACGCGTTCAGACAGCTTCAAAAGGAATACACGTAATCCCCTAGTGGGTATAACTAACCCCTAGCGAGTCTGACAAAAAAAATGCTGATAGCAAAAAAAAATCCTTCTGCGACTAGATTGCTCCATATGCGCTGCTTAGGCAGTGACCATATGCACTGCTTAGGCAGTGACCATATGTGCTGCTTAGGAAGTGATATACGGCAAGGAAGGGGTTAATAGCTCTTAAAAGAGCCTTTGATATACTGTAATAAATCAAAGTAAAAAAAAATAACCCCTAAAAAAATGCACAGACAGCAAAAAATGTGCTGCTGTGTAAGATCACTGCGTACACAGCGATCAATTGCAGGGAAGGGGTTAAATACTGGAAACGGCTTTTATAAAAGCCTTTGGGTCTCAATTCTATTAAATATATTATAATTTAAAACTTACATTATACAGCTCTGTCTCCCTCCCTCACTAAAACTCAAGTGAGAGGGAGGCAGATCTACACGGGTCAGATCAAATATTTACAAATATTGATCTAACCAGACGAATGGTGATGCTCATCTAAGCAAACGCCAACCCGCCTTTGTCACTTATCAGCTGTTACTGATCGCTATACATACGGTCAGACAGCTAAAAAAAATTTTTTTACGTTAAACGTAGTCCCCTAGCGGGTATAATTAACACGTGACGGGTGTAATAAAAAAGTTTAAAAAAAATTAAAAATGCTTCTGCAGCAAGATTGCTGCATTTGCGTCAGATCGCTGCTTAGGCAGTGATCTACAGCAAGAAAGGGGTTAATCTCTCTTAAAAGAGCTTTTTTTTATACTGTAATGAATTACAGTAAAAAAAAAAATGAACCCCTAAAAAATGCACAGACAGCAAAAAATGTGCTGCTGTGTATGATCACTGCGTACACAGCGATCAATGGCAGGGAAGGGGTTAAATGGCTTTTATAAAAGCCCTTGGTGTTTAAAATTGTATTAAATATTTTTTTTATTATTTTATTTTATTTTTTACTTTATCTGATCTGTCTCTCTGCCTTACTAAAACTAGTAAGGTGAGGGAGGCAGATCAATACTTTTCAAAGGCAATATTTACTAATATTGCCTTTGACAGTATGGTAAGTGCTCATCAGAGCACTTACCATACATGCCTGCACACAGATCACATAGATCTGTTGTGCCGGCATCAACTGGCTCCCCCTAGAGCATCGGAAGTGAAATACTTTCACTTCCGATGCTCTTGCCATTAGAAGGGAATCGCTGCCTGTTCAGGCAGCGTTCCCTTCTACTGAGCCGATGGGGTCGCTCAGGAGAGCGACCACCATCGGCTCTGGGGAGCTGGAAGGTGTTACTAAGTGCCTCGCTAGCGAGGCACTTTAGAAACACCGCAGATGCTTAGAAAGCGAACGATCGTTCGCTTTCTAAGCACATGTGTGCAGCGGGCGCAGCCATTTTTACTTACATCCGTGGAGTGATCGTAGCGCGCCCCTGCACATTTGGGGGGTGCTGCACAATGCCTCTAGCTAGAGGCATTGTAGCAACACCGTTAGAGTAAAGAAAGCGACCGCTGGTCGCTTTCTTTACTCAGTTTAGTGCATGACGTGCCAGGCACGTCACCTGTCGGCAAGTCCTCGATTTGCCGTGACGTGCCTGGCACGTCATCTGTCGTTAAGGGGTTAAAGGGACTGTTTCACCCAAACATTGTTTTTGCTGAGAATGTAGAGCACAAAATATTATTGGAAATGTTCTATACATTGTATTAGCAAAACTGCATGTAAATTAGGAGAAAAATGTGTCTGTGGACAGTTTGGTGACAGTAAGTACAGTTGATGCAGCACAGATCTTTTCACTAATGTACTGTAAGTCATTCGTCTGAGTGTAATTTATACCTAAATTTACACAGTATGATTTGATGCAAGCATTCTGCATAAATCACATTTTAATTTTGTTTACTCAAGCCCTCCCCCAGTGATTACACAAGTTTACTGCACCTGTGGCAGCACTGATTATTTAGACACTGAGCATATAAAGTTGTGTTTCATTTAGTTACTTCCTGTCCTGCTGGAATAGAATACAATCTGTGGATCTAAGTGACCTTGCTATTCTACACAGTAGGATCTTGTAACAGTGCAACACATTGTCTGATGACATCACTAGATATATTTATGGAGTAGCGCAGAACCATACATGTAAATTATAAATATTATATTTTGCTTTCAAGCACTGTGAGGAGTGCTAAGGAGAAGCTGCGGTCATATGTGTATGCATTATTTGTTTGATTGGTTCAAAGACACACATTACTTTCTGACATAACTAGAGAGACAGGAAATTCCATTCATTTCCTGTAGAAAAAAGGGAAATGACTTTTTTAGTGTGGGCAGTTCTGGTTTCTTGCAAACTGCTGAAATTTCACAATTTCATGTAGCTGTAAGTATTTTAAGCAATGCAAAATGTAGAACATGCATGTTAAAGTACCGTATTTGCTCGATTATAAGACAGAGGGGGGGGGGGGACAGAGCAACAAGGGGAGGGAGGGGGGCAGAGAGAAACAAGGGGGGGGGAGAGACAGAGGCGAGGGGGGAGTCAAAGGGAGGGGGAGAGAGACAAAGCTGGGGGCAAGGGAAAGAGAGAGGCAGCATTGGCACATAAAAGGAAATAAAAACAAGAAATGCATTTTTTTATATAATTTTTTTATTAAAAAAGCAATTTACATGTGAATATATACAAGTTCAACTTTTTTTCCTATAGGGTAGTCTTATATTCAGGCTTTTAGTTTTTTTCCTAAAGGAATATCCAAAGTTTGGGGGGTCGTCTTATAATCAGGGTCGTCTTATAATCGAGCAAATACGGTACTTTGGAAGCACATTAATATGCATTAATATTTGGAATATGCATTTTGGGCACTAGACTTTCCCTTTAAGGTTATGAGTATGCTGCAGGCATGAGTAGGCTGCAAGTACTGTAACTAAGATTGTAACAAAAATTAGAAAATAAATACTGCAGAACTCCTTTCAAGTCTTCTTAATCACCCTGGAACCAAGAACCATTCTGGACACTGGAATCTAAGAAACCATGTGGTAGGCTGCAGCCAAGTACACATTATCCAATTGTTGCACTGTTAAATAGAATATAATAGTTGTCTTTATGTAACTTTGTTGGGATACCATTTTCAATTTATTGGTTTTACCACTAGAGGCATTGATCAAGTATATCATTATCTATCATAATGTATCATGGTATTCATTTTTACACAATTTAACTGTATTCTCCAAATGTATTGTTTTACTGTTAATCTTGTTTGTTTTAGTGTAATTTACATTTACTTCTGAACCCTTTTTATAATGGGTCCAACATTACATAGTGGATTGACTTATATATATATGTAGGCTTTAAGAGTCAGAAAGATAATTAGGAGTTTATTTTACAATCCAGGGAAGACATGCATTCATAAATGTTTGAATAAGTTAGAAGACAGCACTAATATTTTTATGAGCCCCTGGTTTCTAGATTCTGTCAAGCATTACATTTTTGTTTCATTTTATGAATGTTATAACATAACCCTAGTGGGTACGAGTATCCATGCTATTGTTTGTGTGGATGTTTACTGCACATTTTTCAAAATTAGACACATAAAAAAAACTGATTATAAATAATCACCAATAATAAACAAAATAATTAAAAGCTAATATTGAAAACGTAATAATTGCATTGAAAACAGACAGCAGTGCTTAAACATTCCCCAATACAATACCATTTATACAAGTTGCCTCAACAATCAGTTTCATAACTCCCAACATTTCAAATTGCCAAAGAGGGACACTTATTTTTGTGGGAGTGGATGAAGGTTAGACTGTGGGTGGGTCATTACCGGAAATTTTTCTGCAACTGTATGGCCAATTGGTAACTATTTATGTAATGTAATTTGGTTAGTCATTTAAAACAATAATTATTTTATTTACACAGATTAATATAAAAACACATATACTTCAGTTTATTATTGCAATGAAGCTCTGTTAAAACGTTCATTCAAACTAAAGATTCTCAAATTTCTGAGTTCTCAGAAAATAAGAACAATAGAGGAGGAAAGAGAGACAGGGGGATTTGGGTGCAAAATAGGGAAAGGGACACTTGGGAGGTAGGAATTTCAGTTTCATATTAAACCAAATATTATTTGGGGGGGGGGGGACTCCAAACGTTACAGGCTCTAGATAGTAGGATGTCATAGCTAGTCACTGGCTTGAAATGATATGAGTTGTATACCCCTTAAGAGGTATTAACCCCTTAAGGACCAGGGATTTTTTTGGACAAATGACCAGAGCAATCTTTAAGTTTTTGATATTCGGTTGTTGAAATCCTGTCATTTAACGCACCCATACAAGTTATATGTTTTTTAAATGACAGTTAGCGCTTTCTTTTTATACTGTGTACATAAAAATGATATACAATTTAGTATTAAAAAATACATAAAAAAGGGGGAAAAAATTTGGGGAAAAATCTACACAACTAGTGCAACACTAATCCACTTATCCCAAACCTGCCCAACAAAAAAAACAAGTAAATAAAAACTCTGACCAGTGAGATGTCAGAGCCATAAGAATTAAAGAACAGGCATGCAGGGGTTAGCTGTAATTAAATTAATATATTTCAATTATATTTATTTATTTTAAAAAAACTTTAAAATTGCAAAAAATAAAACAAAATGAGGGCCATAAAGAAGTTAGGAAAATGATCACAGTAACAAACTCTTATCAGCAAGGACATGGTTAACTTTTTTTAATTCTTTTTTTACAGGATGTATTTTATTTATTTATTTTTTACTTACAGGTCACTCTCTGTGCTTCAAGTACATGAAGCACAGGGAATGAATTAGAGGCAAAGTCATTGTGTGAAGTAGACATGTGCAAAACTAAAATTTTCATTTCGTTTTCGTCCATTCGGACGAAAATGTTATTTATTTTGTCTAAAACGAATTTCGTTCATTACTACATTTGTTTCGGACTAAATTCGTTCATTATTTTCGTTTCGTTTTATTGGTTTCGTTTTATAGAATACGTGTAATACTATTGGCTTTCTATAAACCGAACGAGAGCCCCATTCATAAGAAATTCTTATGAATGGGGCTCTCGTTCGGTTCATAGAAAGGCAATAGTACTACATGTTTTCTATAAGCCGAATGTCTATAAACCGAAGGTCGTTCGGTTTATAGATTTTCGGTTTATAGAATACATAGAATTACATGTAATTCTATGTATTCTATAAACCGAAAGTCTATAAACCAAACGACCTTCGGTTTATAGACTTTTGGCTTATAGTAAACGTACAGTAGTAGTGCCTTTCTATGAACCCATTCATAAGAATTATGAATGGGTTCATAGAAAGGCACTACTACTGTTCGTTTTCTATAAGCCGAAAGTCTATAAACCGAACGTTCGGTTTATAGACTTTCGGCATTTGTAATGAATGTAATAGTAGTACTATTGGCTTTCACTACACGGAGACAGAGTCTCCATTCATAAATTTATGAATGGAGACTCTGTCTCCATGTAGTGAAAGCCAATAGTACTATTACAAATGCCGAAAGTCTATAAATATATATTATAGAATAGCAATAGGATTACATGTATTCCATAAGCCGAAAGTCTATAAACCGAACGTTCGGTTTATAGACTTTCGGCTTATGGATTACATGTAATACTATGGGCTTTCTATAAACTGAACTAGAGTTCCCATTCATAAAAATTTATGAATGGGGACTCTGTTTCGGTTTATAGAAAGCTAAGAAGTTGAACGAATGAACGAATGGTTTAATATAAACGAAAATCATTCGTCCATTCGTGCTATAGTATTGGCATTACTATAAACCGAAATAGAGTCGGTTTAAGAATGCCAATAGACTTACATGCATTCCATAAACTGAAAGTCGTTCATTATGTCGGTTTATGGAATGTAATGTACTATGCTTTTGTATTCTATAAACCGACTCTATTTCGGCTTTTAGAATGCCAATAGTACTACGAATGGACGAATGAACTAATGATTTTCGTTTATTAACCATTCGTTCATTCGGCTTTCGTTAGCATAGCATTTTCGTTATTCGTTTTTCGGACGAATGGACGAAAATGCTATTTTCGGACCAAAATGCATTAGTCCGAAAACGAATGCGCATGTCTAGTGTGAAGTAATCCGAAGTAATTGGTCTAAAGTTAGGAAAGATTCAGGGTAAATCGGGTCATATATGCACAATATGCAGCGATGTGACCAGAATAACATTGCAATGTATCATTACCGATTACACGCCGAATGCTTTCGAAACCGAAAGCAGACCAGAATACACCAAACCGAAAATTGTCTCCATCATCCCCCATAGACTACTATGGGATGATGGAGACTTATTTTGGGACAAATTATAGTCAGAGTAGCCCTGTCCACCAATCTATTTTAGGGGGGCTGGGAGCCATTAGGGTGGCTCCCAACCCCAGTACCGTAAGGGGGTCAGGGATCACTTGGCTAGCCACATGCTCCGTTTTTAATTGGGGGATCAGAGGGTCAGCTGGCCCTAGGGGGGGCTTTTTCAAATATTTTTTTATTTAACGTCTTTCGCTGAATTGAAATATCCATAATGAGGCAATCATTCCCGAATTTGAAATTTATTCAGGGTTGATTATGTAGCCAAAATTGTATACTTTTTCTGGCGAAAAAGTTCCGATCTGAATGCCTCAGATGCATCAGTTTCCAAACGGCCAGAGTAGCCAAATCAGACCCAAAATGCGTCATATTGTGTAGCTGAAATTTCGAGTACTCTTTCGTTTGGGCTATTATGCCTGATCCGAATCCCTTTCAGAACGGATTACACTGTGCACAGGCATCAGGTAAGCTGGGACAGACCCAATTTTGACAGGACAGCAGGAGCGTTGCTAGGTCTCTAAAAGATCTGGGACTAGAAACCATGGCAGCTTTGACAGAAAAGGAGTAAAGAAACTTACATGCTTGGGCGGGAATGTATCATAAATATGAGCACCACAAATTATATTACACACCCTATGTGCAAAATTAATAACTTATCCTTATATGTTATTCATAGTTTGTCAGAAACCCAATTGCATTCACAGAAATAAAGAAAAAAGATACATTGGGTGATGTTGTTTTAAATAAGGAACATTATTTTCACTGCCCACATCCTGGGGTATCACACAGGGAAACCCTTGTGGGACCAATGACAGGATTGCGGAGGAAACAGCTGTTTAGTCAATATACCCACTATAGTTATATTATGCAGAAGGAAAATGGAGAAGCAGAAGTGTTTATTTTACAAAGGTAGAAAAATAGTACATTTAAAAACACAATTCAACACCTAGTCAGGTAAAGTCAGTTCTTGTACTGGGGTAGCTGGAGTTCAATCTTTGCCACCAAACAGCTTGTCCGTGCTCCTGAAACAACCTACCTGTGACATTTGCCACCAAACAGCCTGCATGTACCAGCTTTGCCCCCATGCAGCCTGTGTGTGACATATTTGCCCAAAGCAGATTACCAATATCATTCTTGGCCCAAACCACTTACCAGTGCCACTGTCACCTAAACATTTTCCGAGTGCCATTCTTGTGTAAAAAAAAAAATGTAAAAAAAAAATCATTGCGCCATATCCGGTGGCTGTATTTCCCTCCTCCGTGCAGGACACGGAGCAGCCAGGTAGTGAGTACTGGGGAAGGGGGAGGAGGGTGGTATATGAATGGACAAACTGACTGTGGCATATTAATGGCAAAAGTAATACTGGCATATTATTAGCCAAATTTTCTATGGCATACAATTGGGAAAAATAATACTGGCATATTAATGGCAAAACAATACTGGCATATTAATGGCAAAATAATACTGGCACATTATTGGGCAAATTGGCTGTGGCTTATGAATGGCAAAATAATACTGGCATATTAATGGGCAAATTGGCTGTGGCTTATTAATGGCAAAATAATACTGGTATATTATTGGGCAAATTGGCTGTGGTTTATTAATGGCAAAATAATGCTAGCATATTAATGGGAAAATTGGCTGTGGCATATTAATGGGCAAATTAGCTGTGGCATATTGATGGACAAACTAACACTGCCATATTAATGGGCAAATTTGCTGTAGCATATTAATGAGCAAACTAACACTGGCATATTAATGGGCAAATTGGCTGTGGCATATTAATTGGCAAGTTGGCTATGGCATATTTAGTGGAGAAATGGTGGCATATTTTAATAGGCAAACTGTCTGTTTGCATATGTTAATGACAAAGTAACTGTAGCATGTTAATTGGTACTTGACCGTGGCTTATTTTAATTGGGAAAGTGATGCTGTGGCATGTTCTGTGGGGCGAGAGAGAGAGAGAGAGATGTGTGTATAGATATTTATTGTTTTAGAACTGTACAATTGTCACCTCGTGGGGCTCTTGTGTGGGGTATAATTAAGAGACTCCTGTTTGTGGCATTATTAATGGGGCTCCTGTGTGAGGCATAATTAATGGGGCTCTTGTATCTGTCTTGTTTGTCTATGTGTGTTTATCTCTGTTGATGTCAGGTGGGCTGATAAACTGGCACCAAGGGCAACTAAATTGCTTTTTACATCTGGGCCAACAGTTGCCAGCCCTCCCCTGTCTGCAAGTTGACAGTGTAATGTATTTGGGAAAGTACTGAAATACAAATCTTATACACTATAATGATTGGCAAAAAGGGGAATAAGCAATTCAATTGAGATACACAGTAGTTGGTCCATAAATATGTCCCCTTCTCGTTCATACTATGATATGTTATAGAAATTGAGATTTGCTGGATACTTGTACTGCAATCAAGATCCATTTAAGAAGCCAAATGATTACATTTCAAGCTGATAAATTGTTCTGGCCTATTGCACCAGGAATTTGTCATTTTTCTAATGAAGTTTTAATGAACATTAGCATGTAAAGTGAATTATAAGTTTGAATTCATCACTTGTTAATAATATTTTATAATACTGACTTAGCAATACATAATACCGGTACAGTTTGAACTTCTGAAGAGTGGTAAATCAAAGAAATGTTTAGTTTACCTTTCCTAGATAATTAATCTTCGTTTACTGTTTTGTATACCACTAGTTACAGCAACATTATTTTTCTGATAAAGGCCGTGATTCTAGTCCTAGAAATTGTACCCTTCAAAAAAAAAATAATAATAATTTAGACAGCTTATGAAGTTTATCATTCTTAGTGCCTTTTGACTTCATTTCCAACACTGCCCAGCTGACTTGAGAACACTCGGTATTTCAATATCTACCTATACATCTGTTAGAGTAGTTTTGTTAGACATAGCAGAAGAAAAAGTTCTTATAAATAATGCATGTTTTATAGTTGGCTCTCAAAATGTCTTAATGTACTCTTTCCACTGAAATCGAAATAGATATATCAGGTGGACAGGAAGAAATTAAATGTCTTATCTTGAAGGCTAAGCCTCTGGAAACATCCTTTACAAACAGACCACAGATTGTTGAGGCAATCATTGATGCATTAGTTTTTTTTCATCACAGGCGAGTCAAGATGTTGATTTCAAATGGATTATTGCAAGTGTAAGATTTAGATATGATATTTATAAATAGTCATACTTTTTTTTATAAAAAAATTATTTGCTCAGGATTTTAAGTGTTTCTTTTTTATTTTTTTTAGTCTTTTTCATTTTCATTTTCTGGCCAACTAAGAAAAACATTCATTTCAGACAATTTTTGTCTTGTACAAGTGATATGCTGCCTACAGCTAGAGTTATTTGCATATTGCTTTATCGTCACGAAAATAAACAAACCGGCACTCCAGAGGTATGTTCAAAATAGAAATTATGTTTTTATACTTAGAAAGTCACAAGACAAAAATAAAGTGACGTGCGCTGGACAGACAAATAAAACACTTTTTCGCGTTTTGCTAAATGCCTCATCTGCGAGGGATCACCTGTATTTTTATCTCTATATGTTATCACAGCTGCTTTAGATGTGGAGATAAAGACAATAGCAGTCATTTATACAGGTTTGCTCATTGCAGAATGGTGCCAACCAGTGCTTGACAGAAGCGCAGTTTTATCTCTGAGGAATTGCGCTTCAGCAGTGAAAAGAGCCAGGTGAACGCCACCAATCTAACATTATTAGAGATAAGCTTATAAATGCATGTATGAACATGTTTTACTATGATTGTACATTTTATTAGTGTTTTTATTTTTGTTCACTTCATCTGGTTCCCTATATTTTTTACTTCTATTAAATTTCTTTTACCGTTTCTGCCATTTATATTCCAAAATGTGATGCTTTCGTAACCTTTGTATGCTATTGTAATTTAAGGAGGCTTATTAAACTCCGACAGCGCTCCCACCATTATTTTTTCTGCATCTATACCCGGTTGTGTTGAGAGGCCACATCCTGGTGTTTAACATAGCTGTTCACATAATTTCTATTACCCAGGGAAGTTTTTGTATTTTTATTTTACATAAAAAGCACACTCTCAGCCCAATAAACATGTATAAAAAAGGTGTAATCACTGTTAGATATAAGATTAAGTGATTGTAGCTTTTTTTTTTTTTTTTACTATCCAAACAGTTTTATTACAGGCAACATCTACAAATGACTTCTAATGTCCTCAAGCATTGGCCATCATGTGAGCATTGATGTCTATGATTGGTGATAATAGTAACCACATGCACCAAAGTGCCACAATTGAATGTTACTGGGACTGCCTCTGCATCATAGCAGTTATGTTTATTAATTCTAGAAATCATAAAAGAAAAGAGCAAAACAACCTTACCCTATTCATATATTCATAAATTAAAAAGTGGAATTGGCTACTTGGGGAAAAATGTGTTTTATCCACAGTTTTATCAAACTACTGTAAATGGTTATTTTGAAATATAAAATATTCATTTGTAATGTAAAAACAAACATTTGATCAAATTAACTTGGTATTGCAACTAATGTTAGGAAATCTAACAACTAACATTTTCAGAGTTAAAGTACTTTTGAAATTGATTTGTGAATGTATTTTTTCCTTTAAAGTGCTACACTTATTTTTAAGCCCGTTAATCCCCAATTAAACTTATGAAATTAGTCTTTGATGCAAAGTGTATGGTCCCCTCCCTGCCCCTCCCACTTTCCCTTGTTGACCCATCTATGCTTTAGAGGGGTCTGTACTGTCGCTGACAGTACAAGTGTCAGTTTGCTCCATTGAATCTACATCTAGTCCCATTCATCTGTAAAGCTGTCCAAAACTTACCTAGGTTTTCAAGATGAGATCTAACAATTTTGTGCACTTATTCCATTTTAAATACATGATAATATCATGTTAACCTATGCACAGGTGGACTAATGGTTAATATTTAGTAATTGATTTAATAATTAATATTAATTAAAAAAATGTGTTCATCAAACTATAAACAAAAATAAAACAAATATTCACACTTTTTATACTAAATGAATAGATTTTATGTAATGTATATGCTGTGCTGCCGCTACACAGGAATGCTTAACACCTTGGCGACACAGGACGTGTAAAAGATTTTCTTAAAAAAAGATAACAACCTTGATTTTGCCTCCACAGACTTAACATTGGCCTTGAGCCAATTTTTGGGGAATAAAGTAGTTTTTATATTCATTGCTAATTACTTAACCATCGAAACTGAAGCACACTTCAATAGAATGTCAGGGTATTGTAATTCAGTTTATTTAGATGAAGATTACAGTCAATGAGAAACATGTGATTGCTTTTTCTTGAAAGGGCACAACCTCCAATCTACTGTGTTGCTTTGTTTTCACTTGCAAAAGACTTTATAAAGCCTGACTCAAAAAGGTAGGTCAACATAAATGGAAGCAATGAATGGATAGCTCTTTCTGACACTTTTGGGTAGGTGTAGGGCCATAGTTCGGGATTGGTCAGACTGGCCCCTGTCAAGGGCACAGGAAGTGGGAGGGGTGAAAAATTCCCAAATAACTAGTAGGCTGCGTTGATGTGCGAAGCGTGCACGTTGGCAACCAAGATGCAAGCGCGGGTCCAGAGGGGGGGGGACTGTGGTGAAAGAGAGTGCCCATCCTTACCCACCCATGAAGCAGTGCACGGAAGAGCTGAGGGCAGCATCAGTGATGGGAGTTAAACACACTATGCATAATGAGCACAAAGCAGCACTGACTGAAACCTGAGTATGTTTAACACTTAGAACTGATGGCTCCCAATGTTAAAAAAAAATTGGAGGAGGGAGGGGGAATGCACGGAGAAAGAGACAACAGACATAGGTAGGGTGAGAGGAGAAAATAAAAATATGGGGTAGAGGAGAGAATAAAAATATGGGAGAGAGGAAATATCCATGCAAAGGGAGTGCAAGAAAGGCATGGCTGGCATGGAGGGAGGCACATTTAATGGGCGCATGCATGTGGCATATATAATGGGCGCATGCATGTGACTTATTTATATATTTTCTTGATGTGATACCACATGCTGTCAAACATATCTCTTGCTCCCAAATCAGTCTTCGCTTCCAGAAATACATCTCGACAATCATCAGGAACTTTTTCAACTGACAAACTGAATGGATTTCGCACTAAATCCAACGCCTCTTCACTGAATTAAGGAAAATATCAACTGAATTAAATGTCACTGTCCTAGTATGAAGAAACACCAGCAATATTTTCGACCCATGGGCTTTCTAAACACTTTTTGAATAGTTTGACTACACCACCATTACTAAAAGTGTAATATGTTTCTTACCATCTTCCTGCAAATATCTATATAAGTCTGAAAAAAAATTATCCTTACAGACCAATCTGACACACATATAAAGCCAATCTAAACGATCAATGGGTGCACTTTCCCCATCTACTCCCAGTGGAAGACTTTGCCTCAGAACAAGGCAGTCCTCTGCGAGCCTGCTCTTTCTGGACACATGATCTCCGTGATAACCAATTGGCTTGGTCTTCGTCAGTAAACCATGTCAAATGTGCACCTTTGACATGAAGAGTTTAACTCTATTGAGCTCTTTTAACCCCCTAGTGACATGACTTTTTTGGCTTGTCAGACGCTTGGTGACATGGTCTGTTTTAACATTTCTGAGGTGTTTGTGTTTTGCTGTAGTTTATTTCTGTCTCATTTAGTGTACCCACACAAATGATATATCGTTTTTATCGCCATAAGAAGGGCTTTCTTTTGATACCATTATTTTGATAATAGCATGTAATTTTATATATAAAAAAAATAGAAAAAAAGATCTTACTTTTATTTGACAAATAGTATACTCATCTACAAGAGACAACATAAAAACACTGCTAAATAGTTTCTAATATTTGTCCTTAGTTCAGAAATAGCCCATATTTTATGTTTTTGTGCTTTTTTTTCATGTTACAGGGCCAGAACTATAAGTAGTGCACAGCTATTTCAAAATCCTTTTTTTCAAAATTAGCGATAGGGATATGGTAACACTGATATCTGTACTAAATCCATGAATGACCCCCCCCCCACATGTACATATATTTGAAAACAAGACAACTCAGAGCATTTAACTTGGGGTATTTTGACACATTTCATGTAGCCATTTTACCACCAACCTTTTCCAAGGTTTGCAGCAAAATATATTTTATTTAATTTTTCACATAGATTCCAATTTAGGTAAACATTACCTGAAAATGTGAAGGGGTATTTACAAACAACACCTCAATATGTGTTCAGCAACATCTCCTGAGTACAGGGATACAACCCATGTATGGGTTGGTTAGGTTATTTGGGGGTAAAATGGCCACATTTGAGAGGTGCGCTTTTTGGTTTTCCAACTTGGAATTTTGACATGCAGAAAACCTGTGCCCATGTTCCATTTGTGAAGCCAGACTGTGTATTTTAACCCACAAAACCATACATTTTTGAAAACTATCCACCCTAGGGTATTTAAAATGGTAGTATTTTAACACTTTCCGTGCACTAATTCTACCACCAGCCTTTGTCAAATTTTAGGTTAGTAATTTTTTAATGTTTTGTTTCCACATACATTGTACTTCGGGCATGAATTTACAGCTCCTGTTATGTGTCAGTGCCAAACAACACCTCAATATGTGTTCAGCAACATATCCTGAGTACAGGTATACCATGCATGCATTGGTTTGTTGGGTTGTTTGGGGGCTAAAAAACAACATTTAGGGGGTATGCATTTCCAACTTGGTATTTTGACATGTAGTTCAGGCATGAATTTTCAGATTCTGGTATTTGCCACTGCCAACCAACACCTCAATATGTGTTCAGCAACATCTCCTGAATACAGGGTTACCACCCATGCATAGGTTTGTTGGTTTGTTTTGGGACTAAAAGGCAACGTTTGGGAAGTGCGCATTTCCAACTTGGACTTTTGACATGTAGTCAGCCTGCGCCCATGTTCCATTTGGAACGTTTTTGAAGCCGTCCAATGTACTTTACCCCATCAAACCATATATTTTTGGAAAAAAGACATCCTAAGTTATTTCAAATGGTGGTATTTTAATACTGAATATGTACTAATTATACCACCAGCCTTTGTCAAAATTTGTGGTAGTAAATTTTTAGAAGTTTTGTTTACACATACATTGTACTTCAGGCATTAATTCACAGATTCTGATATATGTCAATGCCAAACAACACCCCAATATGTGTTCAGCAACATTTCCCAAGTACAGCGATACCATTCATGTATAGGTTTGTTTGGTTGCTTGGGTGGTAAAAGGCAACATTTGTGAGATGCGCATCTCAAAATTCCAACTTGAAATTTTGACATGTAGTCAACCTGCGTTCATGTCCTATATGGGATTTATCTTTGAAGTCAGCCAATGTAATTTACAACCACCAAACCATATATTTTTTTAAAGTAGACAACCATGACTCCTTGTGGGAAGGGCTCAGCAGCCACCGATACATCATTAGATGATGTATCAGAAAGCTGACCATGTTCAAAATCGAACCCTGAGTCAGCGACCTAAGAATCAGTGCCTAAGCAGTGATCTACAGCAAATAAGGGGTTAATAGCTCTTAGAAGAGCCTATCTAGTACTGTAATACATTACAGTACAAAGAAATTAATCCATAAAAAGTGCATATAGCAAAACATACTGTTGCTGTGCAAGATTACTGCTTATACAGTGATGAATGGTAGGGAAGGGGTTAATACACAGAGAATGGCTTTCATATAACCTGATAATTTTATAAAATGTTATTTTATATCACTAATACTGATCTGTCTCTTTCCCTCACAAAAATGTAAGTGAGGAGAGGGAGGCAGATCAAAATTGGTCGGATCAATATTCACAAATATTGGTCTGACCAGGCGAATGGTGATGCTCATCAGAGCAATCACCAAACCGCCTTTGCCACTAATTCTATGCTACTGATTGCTATGCGCTCAGACAGCTTAAAAAAAATCAAAAAATATTTTTACTTTACACGTAACCCCCTTGCGGGTGTGTATAAAAATTATTATTTTGTTTTTAAAAATATGCAAAATTGCTTTGGTGTTGTCATTGCGTAAGCCGTGATCGACCGCAAGGAAGGGGTTAATAACTCTTAGAAGAGCCTTTGTAGTTCTGTAATAAATGACAGTACAAAAAAATATTAACAGCTAAAAAATGCACAAGCAGCAAAAATAAATGCGCTGATGTGCAAGATCGCTGCTTACGGAAGATCAATGGCATGGAAGGGGTTAAACGCAGGGAATTGCTTTTATAAAATGTGTTTTATTGTTTTATTATCAGTGTATTGTGTATTTATTATTTTATTGTACTTTAACTTACTTTTCTTACTTTGATCTGTCTCTCTCCCTCACTAAATTTTTTTTAGGGTAGATAGGGTTAATATTGATCTGACCAGGCAGTGGGGATGCTCATCAGAGCATCCCCACTGCTTGTCAGTCTGTAGTCACAGATTGCCTGTGACTACAGACAATGAGGCAATCGTGTGACTGCTTGAAGAGCACAGGAAGCAGCAACTTCCTGCCTCCTGTCCTCTTGCCCTTAGAAGGGCAGCGCCACACAGTGACCAAGATCGTGCTTTTTGTGTGTGTTGCTGATTGCCTCGACTTGCAAGGCAATCAGCAACACTTACAGAGCATAGGAAGTGATTCAATTTGCTTCCTATGCTCTTTTTTCATGCCTGTCGTTTTAAAGGCGCTCTCCGGAGTGATCGAAATGCCAACTGGCATTTTCTTCAGTATTGAACGATGCTTCCATACGGAAGCATCGTTTCAATACCGTTTGAGCACTGAAAGTGGAGAAAAATCTATTTTCAGTGCTCGTTTTGACACAGGACCGACTAGGTCCGTCCTGTGTCACTAACGTCTTGCCACACAGGACGGACCTAGCACGTCCTGTGTCGGCAAGGGGTTAAGGAAACACATTACTCAGCCCAATTTTTTTTAAACTGTAAATAAAATGCTCCGATATTGATCAGTTTTATTCAAATACTGAAATTACATTGTTAGTTCCATCAAGTTCATCTAACCGTATTTGCTCATACAGAAAAGGGGGAAATAATACAGTTGGCAGCTATTCACTGAAAGTGAACAGACATGTGAACGGCAAATCAGTTTATTAAAAGCAGAGTTAGAAAGATATGCTTACAACTCAGTCAATAAAAAATGTGAATAGCCCCTCATGGCACAGTTCTAATTTTATCTCAAAGTCGGATTCTCCCTGAATCGACATTACCTAAGCTACTTTTAATTGTTAAAGCCCTGCATGCATTTCATTACAAGTAAGAACATATTGATTGAATCTGCCAAAACAACTTCGCTTGGCAGTGTATCCCACAATTTCACTGCCCTCACAATAAAGAAACCTTTTCAGTGTTTAATTTGATAGCACCTCTCATTCCAATCTCAATGCCTCCATATCATATGGATTAGTTTGACATTTCTAAAAGGTACAATTTTTAAAGCAAAATGCTACCTGATATTTTAGATACAAATTGTGTAAGAGGTGTAACTAGAAACCACCGGGCCCCGGTGCAAAATTTGCCCCTGGGCCCCCTGACCCCACCATGCAACTCCACCCCAGAAATTCCACTTACATGCCTCCCAACTGTTCTGCTTTGTGCCTGGCCTTGTCTTATATCTAGACAGCCTTACACCTATCCCATGCATGCTTAAACTCCTTCACTGTATTAACCGTTACCAATTCTGCTGTAAGACTATTCCATACACCCACAACCCTCTCAGTAACTTAATACTTTAATTAGTCCTTGGCTTTGTCTTATATCTAGATAGTCTTATACCCATCACATGCATGCTTAAACTCCTTCACTGTAATAACCTCTACCACTTCTGCTGGCAAACTATTCCATGCATCCATTACCCTCTCTGTAAAGTAATCCTTTCATTAGTTCCTGACCTTATCTTATATCTAGGGTAGCTTTATGCCTATCCCATGCATGCTTAAACTCGTTCACTGTGTTTACTTCTACCAGTTCTGCTGGAAGGTTTTTCCATGCATCCACTACCCTCTCAGTAAAAAAATACTATGTTTCTTACCTCCACTGTATTTACCTCTACCATTTCTGCTGGAAGGCTATTCCATGCATCCAATACCCTCTTAGTAAAGTAATATTTTTATTAGTCCCTGTGCTTACCTTATATCTAGGATAGGCTTATGCTTATCCCATGCATGCTTAAAATCCTTCATATATTAACCTCTCATCCACCACCCTCTCAGTAAAGTAATATTACTTTTCTGACCACAAAAAAAACATTAAAATATTTCCAGTCTTTTCAAAAGCTTGAGGTGGACCCCAAATATATGTATATAACTAGCTGCATGTACACTTATATGAACTTTTTAATATTATATTCAACTATTTTTTTTTTTAATATTAAATCTTTATTGCATTTAACTAAATTTACAGAGTTACAAAATTTTTCTTTTAAGTGAACACTTTCCCAAAATACTAAAATATAGCAAGATTTCTAGGTTCAAACACAGTTCTATACAAGTATCATCTACCATCTGCGTGCAATTTTCCCACGATCAATCTGTTTGTCTATTACATTAGTAGCGCGGATTCAGATCTAAGTAAATAGCACGTAGGTATTTAACACATACATACCACTTCAGACACTCAGACAACCACTTATTCAGTATTTATTCTGTTTGCTTTTGGAGGAGGGGAGTACCGTGGGGTTATGCTCAGGGGCTTAAGGCTTATGCGCAGGGGGAATATGTCAATTACTAATCAGGGGAGGTGCTCAAAGAGGGGTCAATTTCAAATTCCAGTCAGACCATATTTTATTAAACATGCCCCGTCTTTCTACTGTGGATCCATAGTAATATCTTTCCGCCTGTGCCTGAAATTCAATCTGTGCTCTGACTTCCAACCATGTTGGGGTATTCGTTTTTTTCTCTTTCTGGTGAGGCAGATTTTGAAAGCCATAAGGACGTTGATACCAAGGATTCTCTTAAACCTATCAGATATAGGTAGGTTCAAATGAAATAAAAAGGACTGTGGGCGGAGTTCATCTCTAAGATCGAGCAGGGTACCCAATGTTTCCTGTAATATTTTTTTGTAGCTGGACAAGGCTCCACATTCCCACCAGATGTGAATATGGGATCCCGATTTTCTCTGGCATCGCCAGCATAAATCGCATGGATCATTGGCGAATTTTGTTAATCTTGTTGGTACCATGTACCATCTGTGGGTCAGTTTATAAAAAAAAAGAAACTGATCTTCTTGTTTCTTTCCATACCCTATACCACTCACGCAACGGGAAGACAAAGCCTATCTTGCCGTCAATAAATTTTATAGATTTTGATATAGACTTCCTGCTAAGATCGGAGGAGACAAACTCGTCCCAGTCTAGAAACATAGAACATAGAAACATAGAATGTGTCGGCAGATAAGAACCATTCGGTCCATGTAGTCTTCCCAATTTTTCTGAATACTTTTATTAGTCCCCCGTTCCAAGTCTTGTAGCTAGGATAGTCTTGTGTCTATCCCACGCATGCTTAAAATCCTTGACTGTGTTTACCTCTACCACTTCTGCTGGAAGGCTATTCCATACATCCACTACCCTCTCAGTAAAGTAATACTTCCTGATATTACTTTTAAATTGTTGCCCCTTTAATTTAAGACTATGTCCTCTAGTTGTGGTAGTTTTTCTTCTTTTAAATATACTCTCTTGCTTTACTGTGTTGATTCCCTTTATGTATTTAAATGTTTCTATCATATCCCCCCTGTTACGTCTTTCCTCCAAACTATACATGTTAAGATGCTTTAACCTTTCCTGGTAAGTTTTATCCTTCAACCCATGAACCAGTTTAGTAGCCCTTCTCTGAACTCTCTCCAAAGTGTCAATATCCTTCTGGAGATACGGTCTCCAGTACTGCGTACAATACTCCAAGTGAAGTCTCACCAGTGCTCTGTACAATGGCATGAGCACTTCCCTCTTTCTACTGCTAATACCTCTCCCTATGCAACCAAGCATTCTGCTAGCATTTCCTGCTGCTCTATTGAATAGCCTACCTACCTTTAAGTTCTCTGAAATTTTTACTCCTAAATCCCTTTCCTCAGATGTTGAGGTTAAGACTGTACCAAATAGTCTATATTCTGTTTTTGGGTTTTTACGCCCAAGGTGCATAATCTTGCACTTGTCCACATTAAATGTCAGTTGCCACAGCTCTGACTATTTTTCTAGTTTAACTAAATCATTTGCCATTTGGCTTATCCCTCCATGAATATCAACCCTGCTGCAAATCTTTGTATCATCAGCAAAAAGACATACTTTGCCAACAAGACCTTCTGCAATATCACTAATAAAAATAATAAAGAGAATGGGTCCAAGTACAGATCCCTAAGGTACCCCATTAGTAACAAGACTGTACAGTCCGTGACTGGATTGGGCAGTAAGAAGGATTTAATCCTCAAGTAAGTGAAGAGGTCCCTAGGTCTAAGGCCAAATTTAAGAGACAGGTCTGAAAATGGGGTCACTTGATCATCTGTGTATAGGTCTCCCAGCACTTTTATTCCTGCTTCCCACCAAGGATTCAAGTTAAGATTTACGTTGCATACAGAAAGAATCGATAACGGGGCTGCTTTTGAGAGAGTATTCCCTATATTCAGCGATGTTTTAATTTTGTTCCAGGAGTGTATGATATCTTTGACCAATTTAGATTTAGTCCCTATTGTTCTAAATAGTTTAGGGGTTAACCACTGCAACAGTGAGAGGTCGATATCATTGGTTTGATGTTTCTCAATTTTATACCACCCTATGCTTTCATTTTGCTTTGAATTCCATGCTAGTGTGTGGACTATCTGGCATGCCTCTAGTATCTTGTGGAGGTCTGGATACCCCAGCCCATCCTGATCTAAACTACGTCTGAGGGTTCCGCCAGGGATCCGTGGTTTTCTTGCCCCCCATACGAATCTCAAAAATAGTAGGTCAAATTCTCTGATTGTCGAGTTGGGTACCCTGTTGGGAATGAGTCTAAAATGATAAATCAATTTGAGCAGTATATACCCCTTAAGGATGTTAATGCGACCAAGCCAAGATGTTTCTATTTTGGCCCATTGGATTGTAAGTCTTTGAAGGTCTGTTAAACGGTGAGTATAGTTTACTATGCCTAGATTCCCAAGTTGATGGGTAATTTTAATACCAAGACACTCGATTGTTTCTGAACTACTTTGTTTTTTCCAAAATAGTTTCAGTATCTGAGGGTAATCTGATGATATGAAAAAGGCCATAGTTTGTGTCTTGGCCAAATTTAATCTATAATTAGAGAGTGACCCATACAATTCAAGAGCCTTTATGAGAGGGGGAATGGAATCTGTTGGGGAGAAAAGAGTTAACAGCACATCTTCTGGGTATAATGTAATGGTATGCTCGTGTTGCCCCACTCTGATGCCACAAATGTCGCTGGAACTCCTTATATATTCATATAGAGGCTCAATTGTAAGGGCGTGCAACAGTGGTGCCAATGGGCAACCCTGTCTTGTACCGTTCCTGATAGGGAAAAACTCAGAAGCCAGAAAAGGACCCTTTATCCTTGCCTGGGGGTTCGAATATAGTGCCATAGTAAACTCGTAAAATGGGCCCGCAAAACCAAAAGCCCTATGGGTATCTGCCAAAAATCGCTAATCCACTCTATCAAAAGCTTTCTCTGCGTCCAGAGCTACAATGATAGAGGGCAGCTTCTCCTGGTTGGTTCATATGTAATGAAAATGTTATTGAAAAATTTCTTTTTTTTTATTACATTCCTCTGCACCCACATTGCACCTAAAGGTCTTAACACAGCACTATACAGTACCCACAGAACTTGGCTTATACTCATATTGCACCCACACAATTTGGCATGCCGCAGTGTAAATTTTCCTGCCAGAACATACCACTAAACTGCCCCTGCAGAACATGCCACAGTGTCACTTTCCCTCATAGTACATGTTATTTTGCCCCACAGAACATGCCACAGTATCACTGACATGGTTATTCTGGGTTTGAGTCGGTTTCCTCTTCAGCCTCTAGTGGCCGCTATTCTTGGGTGCCCATTCTACTCCTGTTGTCAGCTGCCTTGTTATCCTCAGCCCTTCCCTATTTAAACCTGCAGCTTATGGCAATCAGTGCCTTTGCATTGCTTTGGTTGCTGCCTGATAGTGCCCTGTGTATTCGATTTCTGATTATCTGTTGCCGACTCCTGCTAGCCCTTACCTTGTCAGGTTTTGCCGCCTGTCCTGACCTGTTTGCCCGTCCTGACTACGTTTGTTTGCTGCCAGCCCCGATCTTTTGGCTGTCTGACTATTCTTCTGCCTGAGCCACTGTACCTTCGCCTTGATCCAGTATTCCGTATCCAGCTTCCTGTTTGTTGGGTTTAGTTTCGGTATCCTGGTAATAGTTCAGAGTGCAAAAGTCCTGGGGGATAGAAACCTGCGGCTCAACAATAAGGAGGAATTCCTTCAAACAGAATATTATGTTCTGTTGCAAGGGTCCATTACAAAAGACCTATATCGAGTCTGCACAGCAGTTCCAGCCTCATACCTGAACGTGACAGTTATCACAGGACCATGTCCTGCTCTGAGAGCTACCAGTCCTGTCTCAGTCTGGTCACAGCTACCAGTCCTGTCTTTGTTCAAGTCTCAGCTACTTGTCCTGTCTTTGTTCAAGTCTCAGCTACTTGTCCTGTCTTTGTTCAAGTCTCAACTACTTGTCCTGCCTTAGTTCCAGTCTGTTACCTGTCCTGTCTCAGTCCCAGTCTCTGCTACCAGTCCTGCCTCAGACTGGTCACAGCTACCAGTCTCAGTCCAGTCCCACTTATGCATCGTGGGGTGCAGACAGACCCCACACCCTGCCCTGCAACGAGGCTCCTCCCTGGTCTGTTATCCCAGGTTGTGACAATCACTTTGGCCACAGCCAATTTGCCCATTAATATGCCACAGCCAATTTTCCCATTATGCCATGATTAGCTTGCCCATTAATATGCCACAGCAAGACATTCAGATTGCCAATGTGCCACAGCCAATTTTCCCATTAATATGCCACTATTAGCCTGCCCATTAATATTGCACAGCCAGATTACCAATCTGCCACAGCCAATTTTCCCATTAATATGCCACTATTAACCTGTTAGTTATTTTGCCCATTTGCCAGTGTTATTTTGTCCATAATTTGCTAGTCATATTTTGCCCATAATTTGCTAGTCATTTTGCCCATAATTTGCCAGTTATTTTTGCCCATTTGCCAGTGTTATTTTGTCCATTTGCCAGTGTTATTTTGCCCATAATTTGCCAGTGTTATTTTGCCCATAATTTGCTAGTCATATTTTGCCCATAATTTGACAGTCATTTTGCCCATAATTTGCCAGTTATTTTGTCCATTTGCCAGTGTTATTTTGCCCATTTGCCAGTGTTATTTTGCCCATAATTTGCTAGTCATATTTTGCCCATAATTTGCCAGTCATTTTGCCCATATTTTGCCAGTTATTTTGTCCATAATTTGCCAGTGTTATTTTGCCAGTGATATTTTGCCCATAATTTGCCAGTCATTTTTGACCATAATTTGCCAGTCATTTTGCCCATAATTTGCCAGTCATTTTGCCCATAATTTGCCAGTTATTTTGTCCATTTGCCAGTATTTTTTGCCCATACTTTGCCAGTTATTTTACCCATTTGCTAGTAAAAAAAATTCCCATATTTTACCCATAATTTGCCAGTGATTTTGCCCATAATTTGCCAGTTATTTTGTCCATTTGCAGTATTATTTTGCCCATACTTTGCCAGTTATTTTACCCATTTGCTAGTAAAAAAAATTCCCATTTGCCAGTTATTTTGTCCATTATTTGCCAGTTATTTTCCCCAATAATTTGCAAGTTATTTTGCCCATTTACCAGTGTTATTTTGCCCATTTGCCTGTGTTATTTTGCCCATTTGATCGTGTTATTTTGCCCATTTGCCAGTTATATGCCAGTTTTATTTTGCCCATTTGCCAGTGTTATTCTACCCATAATTTGCCAGTTATTTTACCCATTTGCTAGTCATATTTTGCCCATAATTTGCCAGTTATTTTACCCATTTGCTGGTCATATTTTGCCCATAATTTGCCAGTTATTTTGCCCATTTTCTAGTCATATTTTGCCCATTTGCCAGTTATTTTGCCCATTTGTCAGTGTTATTCTACCCATAATTTGCCAGTTATTTTGCCCATTTGCTAGTCATATTTTGCCCATTTGCCAGTTATTCCCCCCTTCCCCAGTAGTTACCTATATGCTGCTCGTCAGCCGTCTCCTTCGAAATGTTTCCTGCACGTACGCTGCTTGTAAGACGAAAAGCCGATGGATGCGGACTTACGGCTGCTGCCTGATAGTCACACGGGCAGCTGCTTTGGGCCCCAAGAGTGAATGGGCCCTGGGCAGCTGCCCCGTTTGCCCACACTTTTTTTTTTTGTGCAAGGGTCGACAGGGCAGCCGGGCACCCTGCAGTGATGGGCCCGGTCGCAGCTGCGACCCCTTCACCAGTGGTAGGTATGCCACTGGGTTGAGTATCCCTTATCCAAAATGCTTGGGACCAGAACATTGGGGGGTGGGAGGGGGAAGAGAGGCAAAGATGGGGGGAAGAAGGGAGGAGGGGGTGGAGGCAACCTTGGGGGGAGGGAGGGGGGAGAGAGGCAACATTGAGGGAGGGAGAGAGGCAGCGTTGGGGGGAGGGAGGGGAAGAGGGGCATTGTTAGGGGCAGAGAGCCAGCATTGGGCAAGTCTGGGGGGTATTGGCAGCATTGGCACATAAATGGAAATAAAAACAAGAAATGCATTTTTTTTAATATCATAATTATTATTAAATATGAAAAAGCAATTTACATGTGAATATTGACATTGCAACCCTAGGTGACAGACCTATAGTAACATTGTAACCCTAACCCTTGCCTAACACTAACAAATAATTTTTCATTTTTAGTAAAACAATTTGCTTGGATGTTGTTGACTACCTCTTGAAGCAGTGCAGCAACACCCCCAGAGGAACGGAAGCTCCTGCCAACAGGAGGGCAGCACCATAATTGAAATGCATGCTGCTTTTCAATGTGGTGAATGGGATTGCTCCAGAGAGTGATCACACAGTGGCCCCGGATCTTTTATGGTGTTGATGAATGCCTCAATATCGAGGTATTGCAGCAACACCGGCTAAGGAAAGAAAACGATTAATGATTCATTTCTAAGCTTATTTCACCGCAGGAAGTACTAGGTACGTCCTTTGTCACTAAGTAAAGTGAATTCAATCAAGTGCTTGGTATGTCCATTGTCGCAATGTGGGTAAGATACTGATAATCATTAATTTCAAAACTTATAAAATCATGATGCTGGCAGAAAGTGATGGCTTTATGTTTCACATGCACAGTGAAAAATATGACATCATTTCTCTCTGCTTCCGAGGACACTATAAAAATTGTCCAACTCATTAGTCATTCCTCTTGCATGAGGCTTAACTCTCTTTAAAATTAGGTGTGTAACATTGACTCATCATAATTTCAACTACAGCACCTCATTAGAAAGGTTTTCTGTTTGGTGTTCTTCTTTATGAACTTACCTGACACAATTCTTCCTCTTACCTTATTACTACTTAAACAAAACCACTTAGCGTTCTTATTACAATCCCATTAGATGCTCAGCATTCATGTGAACACTTTAATTTTCTCATTAATTTATTCGTAAAGCCAAAGACAGAGGAATAAAAACAGGGTTATTGCACATTGATCTTCATAAAATATACTAGTAGAAGCACGGCATGTGGAGATAAACATTAAAAAGATGTAGAGGGGAGGCCCTAAAAAAAACTAGAAATAGTACAGGATTAGTTTTCAACATATTCAACCAACTAAACCTGTTACAGATGTCAGAAAATGTATACCAAAAATGATTATTAAAACACCCTACATTTCAGGAATAGTTTTTTGGCTGAAATTTTTTTTAAATAAATTTTATTTTTCTTTACTTATTTGTGTGGCCCTCAAACTTCAGGTTAAGCAAATATACACCTATTTTCGCCTTCAAAATGGTGCCTCAGAAGTTCGAATGTTAGCGGATCACACCGGTGGCGCACAAAAAACAAACATTTCATGATACTCCAAAGCTCTGGTGTGCATCCAAATACGTGCGCAATTCAGAAATCATAGGCGATCTGAAACGGATATCTCACAACACCTAAATTAGCCGGCATGCACCAACAAAGTGGTAGGCTTAGTCCTCGCAATAGACTTCTATAGGGAAGACTTTGGCTTATTTCAGCAGGACCTCGACCATTACAAATGTAGCTGAATTCCTCCCATATAGTCAATGGGAGGACTTTGGCTATAGATGAAATGGTCAATGTCCTCCCAAAATGGCCCGAAGTCTAATAAAATTAAAAATTATTAAAAATAATAACAAAATATATATCAAAATGTATATACGGCACATGCACCCATACATGCACCCATACCTCCCATGTGCCCCTATTTAAAAGGGTGCAGTCCCTATTTTGAACCCAAATCCCTCTTCCCTCCTCCATCACGTCACTTTTCTGGGACCTCAGAATTTGTGGTTTGTGTAACTGCATCACCGAGCACCAAAGCAATAAATTAATTTGTGTAAATAAGATACTTTTTATAATGACTTATGAAATTACATAGATACCAATTGGCCATGTTAGCCAGATCTTCAGCCACTAACACAAAAATACAAGTGTCCCTCTTTGGACATTTAAAATGTGGTGAGGTATGAATCGCAATCAGCACTGATAGGGCACAGAGAACCAACTCCAAGACTTGGCAGCCTGGAAGTCACTGTTCTTCTGAAAGCTTTTTAATCAGACAAAAGATGTCCTCTGTCTGATAAAATTCCATTTTCAGAAGGGTTTGGTCTCTCTTTGAAGAAACAACATTAGAAAAATAATTTTGAAATGTTTTCTAAAGTAAATATGGAATGACTAATTTTAAGTACTTCTGCAACTAATTTATAGGGTTTCCTAATATTGCAGTTAGATTTCATATCTCTTCTTTGTCCTTTGTTACGCATCCCTAATAGTACTTTATTGTAGGCTCCTCTTCTGTGTAGGCAGATTGGATGGGACTTAGTGCCATCAACATCACCGTTTGTTTGCCTATTTATCGAGAGAATTGGTGTTATTACAGCAACAGCCATAAGGGAATCAGCATTCTTTTAACAGTTGTCAATATGGACCTTTTTACTTTGTATAATTAAAAATGTTACATTTCTTGCTGGAGTTAATTCCTTTAAGCAATAAATACATTCAGGAGCAAGGACTTCATTTTATTTCACCCTTTTACATAATAAATTGTACACTTCGTAGCAATTTCCTTTTCATTGCACCTACACTACTGCTTTATGACATTTAATTAACCTCCCACTTTATGTTCATATACATGATATTACAATGTATTTCAGCTGTAAAATTGGAACACCCATGTATCTGGATTGACTGCATAATGCATTGATTCTACTGACCCATGTTTAACCCCGAATAAATAAATCTTTTAGCACTCATCATTGTAGTTTCTGTAAATTGATTGTCAACGTGTGCACAGTATAATCACTTTTTCATTTTAGGCAGGGATGTTCACAGCTTTACAGTACAGTTTTATTAACAATGTATAAAACATTTCTGAGAACAATATCCACATATTTGCTTTATTTTGTACTATTGCTTAATGCAGGGCGTGACCAATTTAAATTTAGTAGTCAGTGAAAAAAAATTGGAGTTACACACAATCACACAAACATACACATGAAATCACGCTGATAGTCACAGTGATGCACGCGAGAGTAGTGGATGCATGGAACAGCCTTCCAGCAGAAAGGGTAGCACAGAGAACAGAGAAAAAGAGTTTAAGCATGCATGGGATTGGCATAAAGCAATCCTAGATATGGGGACTATGTATTCTGAAAATTGGACAAGATGAGCTGAATGGTTCTTATCTGTCGACTCATTCTATGTACGGAGAGACAACCGGTGGTCAGAACCTAAAGTGCATGAGGGGGCAGAACAGGCAGGTCTCTTTTTATGGTTGCCATGGATGCAGATTTACTCTGCGCTCTGGCTCTCAGCTGAAGCAGAGTTTATCTGATGCTAGCACATGATATGGTCAGAGTGCACTCAGTGAATCAGAGTTGGGGCTCATCCCACACGTATGATCAGGGTCTGTTGGGGCTGACAGTCAGAGTCTTAAGTCTCTGACAGGCAGTCTTAATTTGCTTCCCTTTATTAGTATGGGAACTGCAGCAAGGGAAGAAGGAGCAGTTAAAAAGCTTTTATTTAACTCTATACTTCCCCCTGTCAGAATGGTTTGGTATCCTCTCTCAGGGTCATTTCTACCACTGAACAAATGGGGTAGCTGCCCTCAGTCCAGGCACACTGCAGGATCCACTGAACCTGCCACTTGAGCCCTATATAGTTTCTGAATCATTTTCTTCATATTCTCACTTACCAAGGTAAATGATATTAGACTGATTTTAAATATTTATGTTATTATTTCCCTCACTTGCAACTAAACCTCTTTTATTATGGTATTGCCCAAGTTCCCTTAGCTTCTCCCTACTACCATTGATTTCATTCACTCCATTGGCCACTGCCTGTCATTCACCCTATCGGCCAGATTTCCTTAGATCCCTCCTTTCACCCTTTTGCCCTGTCGACCTCTGATGCATAGTTTCCATTGCCAACTGTCCCGGATTGCGATCGTGGTCACAGGGGTCACGCAACGTCATGTGACCGTTGCAGCTTTTTTTTTTCTTCGGCCGGAATATCAAGCGACT
The DNA here is from genome assembly GCA_036172795.1 of Pelodytes ibericus. Lineage (NCBI taxonomy): Eukaryota > Metazoa > Chordata > Amphibia > Anura > Pelodytidae > Pelodytes > Pelodytes ibericus. The sequence goes on from CM069859.1 coordinate 126,693,015, forward strand.
GAAGCCTGCAGCACGGAGGAGACGGACATTTTTGATGGTCAAAATAACACTGGCAAATGATGGGCAAAATAAAACTGGCAAATGATGGGCAAAATAATACTGGCAAACAATATGCATCAACTACCTTTTCAGTAATGTAATATTTCCTGATATTACTTTTGCCTCTTCTAACAGACTATGGTTACTTGCATTAAAAACAGGCATATTCAGGGTTGCAGTATGTACCTAACAAAAGCAAGAGACACCACAGATACATGGCACATTTAAAACACATTTTTTTTTTCTCCTAATCTTAGCATTTGCTGCAATGTATAGATCATTTTTTTTATTCTCTACATTCACAGTAAAAGCAATGTTTAGGTCATTACAGTCCCTTTTAAGAAATAAGTAGTATACGTGACTTACAAGGTACACTGACAAAACAAATGAAGTCCCTATGTTCATGTTATTTTGCCCCACAGAACATACCACACTATCACTTAGGCCACAGCCAATTTGCCCATTAATATGCCGCAACCAATTTTTCCATTATGTCACTATTAGCCTGCCCATTAATATGCCACAGCCAGATTGCCCATTGATATGCCACAGACAATATGCCCATCATTTGCCAGTATTATTTTGCCCATCATTTGACAGTGTTATTTTATCCATCAATCATTTGCCAGTGTTATTTTATCCATCAATCATTTGCTAGTATGTTATCCATCAATTATTTGCCAGTGTTATTTTATCCATCAATCATTTGGCAGTATTATTTTATCCATCAATCATTTGCCAGTATTATTTTATTCATCAATCATTTGCCACAGTTATTTTATCCATAAATCATTTGCCAGTATTATTTTATTCATCACTTGCCAGTATTATTGTATCCATCATTTATCAGTGTTACTTTGCCCATAATGTCACCCCCCTCCCCCTTTCCCAGTACTCACCTCTTGGCTGCTCCATGTCCTCGCAGGGTCCTCCGTGCTGCAGGCTTCCATCCTACATGGAGGAGGAAAGTACATTAGCCGGATATGACTAGCTGTTATATCCGGCCGAAGAAGACGGAAAAAAAAAAGTAAAAAAAAAAAAGCTGCTGCTGTGAGCATAGCTCGCACAGCCGCGCATTTGGTCATGTGACGTCAGTTGTTGCACCAGGGCGCGGTGGTTTCTAGTTATGCCTCTGGCTGCAGTGTGTGATTAGCACTAATGTGCGCTGTGCTGCTCATTGGCAGGGAGAGGTTATCAAGCACATTTGATGTGTGCAATGCAAAGGTGGCAAGGTGACACTTCAGCTACATGCTGGCTGGTGCATAACATTGTAATGGGTAAGAGGATAATACAGTATAATACAGGTAACTTTTTAAAGGAAATGCCCATTAGTGTCACATTGCATAACTTTATTTTAATTTAAATTGAAAATTATATTAACCAAGAGTGTCTGTGGATTATTATTGGGAGTGCTATGTTTTCTTTTAACTTGTACTCCTTTTTTTTCTAGGATCCCAATTTGTTTTACCGTAGGTTAGCTGTTCTGTATCACATACTATCTAATTTCCCTAAAAAGGAAGCATAAACCTTTGGAGGTTGTCTTTTTTGTGGGCTAAATGTCCAGCACCTAGTTGGTGTTCGTATCAGTTTTATATGGTGGTGGTGGTATGTACGCTGTGTATTATTATTTTTTTGTTTGAATTGCAGAAGTGTTAAAACAGCAAAATGTCAAAAAAGGGTTAAAGCGTCAGCTTTGGTATGCATATATGACCCAAATAACACCTGTAGTGCTATATTGTTTATTAAATTAAATGAATTGTGCATTTTTGTTTAAGTTGTAAAATAGGGTTATTGGTGTCTTTGAATTGGTCTTGAATGGAGCTTTAACACATATTTTATTTTTAAAAAACGTCAAGGAAAAATACTGCTACTAAGGAACAGTATTTGTAATCAGTCATTTAGTGTCTTTAACCCCTTGAATGCATGCCTGAAGTACAATGTTTGGGGGGAAAATATACTACCCAAAACTTTGACAAAGGCTGGTGGTAAAATTAATGTATAGAAAGTGTTAAAATACGCCATTTGACATACCCTGGGTTTGTCTACTTTTCAAAAATATATGGTTTGATGGGAGTGATTGGTAAGCTTAAAATAGGACCAGGGTGCTGGTTAACTACAAAAAAAAAATGACAATCAAACCTTCCCTACACAAGCGAGCATGGGTGTTGTTTGACAGTAACCCATTAAATCTTTAGTGCATGTAAACCTGAATCTGTGTAAAAAAAAAAAATAATTAAAATATTTTATTTTTAAACTTTGGCAAAGATTGGTGGTAAGATGGCTGCATGAAAAGTGGTTAAAATACCTTAACGCCACATGTTACTTTCATCAACAAGGACGAAAGAACCAAGATGTTTTATGTTCCTGGCACCATTTCTATTTGAAAGCCTTCGCTTGATGCAATCTTACAATTAAACACAACCTAATTTTTGACGACAGTTGCCTTTTAACAGACACGGTAGGTCCCTGCCTAAAGCTTGCAAGACCCAGAAGTTTGGGCACAGTGCGGTTTAGCCAGTGCTTACTTTGAGCATTAATTACATTTTCCATGTCAGAATGATGCCAGCCAAAATGGCCTTATCTGACAGGTTACTGCAGTGGGATCCAAAGCACAGCTCATCTCCGGGGGCAGAAATGAGCTGTTAAACTAAGGGATTTATATGCCGTTCCAACGGCATTTGAGCCCTGGAACTTAGGACAGCATAGAACAAACCACAATGTAACACATGGGGTTTCAGGGTCACAACACCCCTTTGAAAATGTGAAACAGTCGCGGAAAAGCTTAGTTTCTTTCTATATGGGAACAGTTGTGTTAAGTACCTACAGCTGCACAGGATTATGTTTCTTTGCAGAGTCAGTGCAGCAAGTACTACTTCAGCTTTTGTTTTACTTGGAATATAAAATTGAGGTGAAGCTGAAAGTATGATTCCTCATGACACAAAAACTCACATGACGTCATTACACTGTGACATTTTATATTAATGCTGACTCACAATGTGGTTCGACTTTATTGATTTCCAAGTAAATCAGTTGCAGTAAAAGATTTTCCTTTTACAGTGTTTGAGACTGAAACAAATGAAGATCTCAAGATGAGACTACACCCACCAGCAGTCTTTAGCTCTATGAAAAATGCCATGTTAAGACAACTGTAAAGAGAATCATCATGGTTGGCAATAACATGTCTCTACTGCCTAGTCATATTTCTCCTGTACAGATCTAGAAGTTTAGAAAATAATTTGTGGCTGCTGGTGAGATATGGCAATATATAAAAAGTATATGAAGTAATGCCGTTTTAATTAAATACTTTTAAAACGTGCCACCTCAGACTAGTATGTGTCATTCAACACTGAGCTGTCTGGTTGGCACTGATAGTACTGCAGGGATAATGAAGCAACAAAACAGCCTGTTGAGCGGGTATGGCTGCCACCCAAGCTGGTATCCAGGTTGGTAAACAAAATTAAATCTATGGAGGAAATAGCCAGTATTCTATTTATTGAAAAGAGCTCAAACCTAAAAGTAAGTGACACTAGCAGCATAAATTTGAAACATGGGGGTCGTTATATTTAGGACATATATATCAAACCCAAGCACCTACTCAAACTGCTTATACAGTAGCACCACCACTCAAATGTACACTCAAACACTGCTACAAATATGAAAAAATGCAGCTATTTGTTCTTTGTGGCAAATGTCATAACATTTCAAAGTATATGCTTGACGAAAAAAAAAATGTGTGCAAACTTTATTGTTTAACTATTTGGCACTTTTTAATATTTAATATTTTTGCTCACACATCATTAAACAGAATACAATTTGGCAGCATTGTAAACTGGACATTTTGTTATCTTGTTACAACCCCAACCCCACTAGATACCAGGTCCCTGAACCCAAAGCTCTGTATTGAGACCCAGATGAGAGAGAGCCACAGAAGCACTGTCAGCATAGTGACACTTTAACTGCCATGTGAATCTCTGAAGAGAAAATAAATGATTAATTAAAAGGATGAGTTTGCATAATTCATAGAATAATATAGTAAACAGACAGTGGATTTCAAATAAAACATTTCCAGTGTAATATGAGCTATATTACAACCAACAATTCTAAAACAGTGCATGGTTTCCTTAGGAGTTAGATACAACTAAGCCATTCCACAACTGGTAGATCCTTCACTCAGGTTGCAGTCCAGGGGCTCATTTACTAATCGGTTAGGAATCAGAAGTAGAGAAAATGTGCCCAGTTATTTTTATTAGAAGAGAATATATCAATTATTTCTATATTGTTATTTTGCTTGGTAAATATGCAGCTTAAGGTTTTAGTACAAAAGTAGATAACTCTAAATATTGTGATCTACAACCTTATTTACACCTCGCAATATATTAAAACACTAATTTAAGTGTTAAACTACAATATAACATGCATTAGTGAAACAGCACAAAATATTTTACACTTAATAATAAAGGCAGCATTGGTACTTACCCGTGATCCTTTACTGCTATCAGGACAGGTGCATGTACCCGGTAACTGACTGCTAGAATTCCAGTCTAAGGTTCCATGTTCACTATAGGACAATTACGTAGTTTGATTGGAGGGCAAGCCCAAGACAGGGATGCAATTGATTTCATTGAGAATCAGTCTTCATCATCAAATAACTTATAGCCTGTTAATGAATATTGACCTAATTCCAAGTTGCTTCTGGCTTATGCAGCATGAAATTATGTAGCAATGAGTAATGAGACACCAAGCTAGCCGTGCGTACTGTGTTAATATTGTACAGCACTAACAAAGAGTCCACTACTGAACTGATTTGCCATCCTCATTCCTTCCCTTGTGTTACCTCTTGATTCATACAATAAAACAGACCTAAATTATACTTCGATGCCCTCTTGTGGCCGATAGGAAGGAAAACAACAGACTAGTACTGCTTGGGTTCAAGGTTTATTATGTTTAAGCATGGATATATACTCATTTGCAACATGCTGAAGAGATTTCAGTTTATTACCATAATCCTCTACTTCATTCTGTTGTCTATAAAACTATGCACATGTGTAAACAAATTTAATTTAGTTCTTAAATTTTACAGAATCTGAGAAGAACTCTATCGTTGTTTTCTTATTTATCACTCCCTAATTCAGAGATGGCTAATCATTTGTGTTTCAGCCATTGGCAGGATGTGCATAACTGGAAATGCATAACACATCAGCTGCAGTGCCAAAGGTTAGCTACCTCTGCACTAGTAATTGGTCAATTAATTGGGCAATTGTTGAATTATTTTACCTGAGAAGTCAGTGATATTGCCCCACAATTTGCAGTAAAAAAGATCAGCAACTTCAAATGAATTTAATGAGGGAGATTTAGGATTTGTACTTTAAGTGAGGGAGGTCTAGGGTTAGGGTGAGGGAAAGTAGCTTGGGCAAAAGAGTTAATGAGCTATCTGGGGACATACATTGAGGTGATTTGCAGAAGAGCAAGAGAGAACCTGAATAAAATACTCTATTGCTTTTCTACTGAATAAAATACTTTAACATGGATTTTTACCTCTTTAACTGTCACAAATCCCAATTTAGATTTTTAAGGAATACAAAAGTTGAGAATTAGTGAGCAGCCTCTGTGGGCATCATCATCTCATTGCCCAATTGGCTCAAATTGAAAAAAATGTGTTAATCTATAAACTTCTGGATACCAGGCAGTGTTTCTGTAATACCTCATTGTTCAGATATTAAGCAACACTGAAATTCATTGATCAGGGCACCTGCAATACCTCCATGGAGCGAATGCAGGCAAGATATGGCATGCTCCTCCAATATTGTACTGTCCTCTTGTGAGTAAGATCTTTGGAAATTATCAATTATCACTCCCATTGCTCTATTGCTGTTGCTAGACTGTCCCTAGAGGCAGTCAGCAACATTGCACTTTTATAACCCACTAAATTAGACTTAGATCTAGAGTTACTGTTAGCATAAGGGTTAGGGTTATAATTACATTAGGGCTAGGGTGAGCATAAGGGTTTGGGTTAGAGTTAGAGTTAAATAGTCCGGCAAAATATCTTATGTCCCCCATGAGCAATATTGCTACCTACCCAAGGATGAGATGCAGGTGAGCCAAACATTTCAGCTTACTAACTTAATTAACTTTATGGAATGTATTTTTCTTTTTTTTTTGGGGGGGGGGGGGGGGGACGACTTACTTCTTACTTAATTTCATTTTTAGAGTCCCCAGCCCCTGCAATGCATTGCTGACATTTGTGTCGGAAATGCAATTCGTAAGATACCCGAGAGGTGAACTGTTTGCGCGGGCGTTGTGCGATCGTGGATGCTTCCATCATGAGTTATGTAGATCTCATTGATTCTTTTTTAGTTTAAAAGCCGAAATCAAGCATGCACGCATGCACCGATCACCATCTGGCATCGTACAGTTTTGCATTCCAACACAGGCTGTGTCAGAAATGCAATTTAGATGCCACATTCGACCCTGGTTAATTTGTGTCGACGACACAACTGACCCAAGTTGTCATAAATGAAAGTGGAAGGGGCATCTATAAAGCAAATAAAGTATAATGTAAGTCCCCCCCCCCCCCAAAAAAAAAATAGGTTCAATTAATTTAATTATTAAAAAAAAAAAAGTTTAGTTGTCCTTTAATTATACATTGTGCAAGCATAAACCTAGTGAGTTTATCCTGCTAGAAGAGCACAATTGGACCTCTATAATGCATAGTTGAATCTATTAAGATTTTGTATTGTTTATTTAATTCTATTTCAACAGGGAAATGACTTGTCAAAAAGTTAGATGTATCCATATGGTTATAATTACACATTGCAGAACACTGCAACTTCATTATAATACAAATTATTTAAAAACTGAAGCTCAAACAATTATCCTTTCAAACGATGCAGATCATTGCAATTTGCAATGCCTCCTTGCTGTCTGCAACAAGGAAAACAGTTAAAAAGGTTATTGTTTGAAAATGTTGGAAAATTATTAAAACCTAGGTTTAGGTAACATGCTAAAAATAGGTTCAAGATTAATTTCTGTAATCTGAGATATGAGCGAACATTAGTTCAGTTGGTTTAAAGTCTACCCGTTATCTGCAAATGTGTGAGATTGACAACAACATTTCAACTCTACATTACGCTATTTTCAAATCAATATTTAAAATTTTGGTTTTCATGTTGACAGGTAAGTAGGTTGTGCACATACATTCTGGGTCAGTGTCCGGTGTTATTTATTCTATTAATTATATTGTAATAAATGCCTTATATTGCATAGTTGCCAACATCGCCATGTTTCCAGGGACACATATTTGTTCCACATGCTGCAGAAAGACCATGCAAAGTGCAGCCCGGCAGTATGTAGGATGGATATATGCACAGAAGGAATTCAATTAATTAATCAGGGTGGAGATCTCATAGGACCTACCCTGATTAATTAATTGGATTCTGTATGTGCGTACATCTATCCTAAATACTGCCGGGCTGCACTTGACAAGCCTGGTCTTTCTGCAGCTTGTGGAACAAATGATGCTATGATATTGCCAATTTCACTTGAGTTTGCTATTAAGAAGCGAACTATGAAAAAGGTATTCACAAACCACCTTGAGAAAGCAAAGTACATTTTGATTCCACAGTTTAAGCTTTGCATGAAATAAGGGTTGGTTAGTGGATCAATGTTTCAATTTTACATTATGCAACCAAACATTAATTTTACACTGTATTTTCCCCAAACACTACCACCTTTGTAAAAAGGTTTTTCTACATTTGTTAAAAGGGACTTTATCACTTACACATTTTTACCGTGAATGTGGAGAATAAAAAATGATTGAAAGTTAACCCCTTAGTGACAAGACGTTTTCACCTTGACTTTCCCTTGGTGACAATGCCTGTTTTGACATTTCTAGGGTGTTTGTGTTTAGCTGTAATTTTTTCTTTCTCACATACAGTACCCACACAAATTATATGTTGTTTTTATCGTCATAAGAAGGGCTTTCATTAGATACCATTATGTTCATCATATCTTATTATTTACTACAAAAACAATCATAAAATATGATGAAAAATTAAAAAAAAAAACCTTTTTCTAACTTTGACCTAAAATATAATTTACACAAATAAAATCATTAAAAAAGACCCCGTCTAAATAGTTTCTAAATGTTCTCCCGAGTTCAAAAATATGCATGTTACCATATTTTTCGGTATTTTTTTGCGAGTTATGGTGCAAAAACCAAAAATAGTGTTTTTTGTTTTTTTCCTATATTGATCTTTTGACCCCAACCCGAACCCAAAATTTAACCCTAACACTAAATTTAACCCCAACTCTAATCCTTATTATATCCCTTAATATTTTTTAACTTTAATTTAATTTTAACCCTATCCCTTATGCTAAAAAATATTTAATTTTAACCCTATAGGCTAATATAGCTAAATAACCTGTTTTTAATTAATTAAATATGTATTTTAAATTTTTTCCATTGCAATGCTACTAAACTACCACTAGGGGTAGTCAAGTAGCATATTCAGAGCGACGGAAGTGAAGTTACTTTCACTTCCGAAGCTCAGACCGGCAGAGGGCTTAGCCATATTGACGGAGCAGCATGCTCCGTCAATATGTCTCCCCACGATCGCTCCGTGGGGCGATTGTGGGGTCCCAAATTAGAAATTTCGGTGCTGGCTATTGCCTCGATGTCGAGGCAATAGACCAGCACTGTTAAAGCGGTTTTCGCGATCGTTGATCGCGAAAACCGCTTCATTGACTGCAGGACGTGCCAGGCACGTCCTTTGTCGTTAAGGGAGTTTCTCCCAGGACGTGCCTGGCACGTCGTTTGCCGGCAAGGGGTTAATTATAGAATGGGTTAGCAGAATTGGAGAAAAAATGCGTAAAATACGATGTGTTTTAAATGTGTCTGTGGCGTCTCCTGTTTATGACATCACCTGTGGCCTGATATGCAAGTGAACTGCTTTTCAGTGGGACATGTGTAATTTGCATATTAACCCCTTAGTGACCGGACTGTTTTGAAAATATTGTACCCTTCGTGACAATGGCTGTTTTAAGACTTCTACAGTTTTTGTGCTTAGTTGAAATTTTCCTCCTTCTCCTTTAATGTACCCACACATATTATATATTGTTTTTATTGACATTAGATGAGTTTTCTTACCATACCACTATTTTCCTCATATATAATTTACTATTAAAAATCATAAAATATGATGAAAAAATGTTCTAAGTTTAACATGAAAAATCTTTTAACAATGGTAAAACAAAACCATCCATATAGTTTCTAATATTTGTTCTGAGCTTGGAAATACCAATGTTTACTTGCTTTTCTGTTTTTTTTTTTTTTAAAGGCCAATAACTGAAAATAGCATTTTTGTTTCCTAACCATTTTCTCCTACAGCAACCTTTTGGTCCTAACCCTAGATCTAACCCTAACTATAAATCTAACCCATCTGTAACCCTTACCCTAAACCTAAGCCTGTAACCCTTACCCTAAACCTAAACCATCTAGAGTTAATTTAGTTCTAGGGTTAGTTCTGTTTGTTTTGACTGCAATGTTGTTGGCTGAATCTAGAGGCAGTCTATCAACAGCAAAAGAGCGATGGAAGTGAACTCTGATTACTTCCATCGCCCTTGCTGGCTACAAGGCAGCACCATATTGGAGGAGCACGCTGCCTTCCAATATGGCACTTGTGATAACTCCGTAGAGTGATAATGGTGCCCTGTTAAGCAAGGGTGTTGCTTAATACCTCAACATCGAGGCATTACAGCAATGCCATTTGAGTGGTGGAGGTGATCAGTGATAGCTTTAACACAGGACATATATATACCTCCTGTGTCACCAACTGCAGTCAGACACAGGAGGTATACATATTTACTTTTGCACCAAGAGGTTAAGCCACAGGTGATGTCAGAAACTAAAGACCCCATGAACACATTTCAAACACATTTTCTCCTAATGTAGGCATTTGTTTGCAATTCTGCTAAATACAATATATAAATCATTTTCAATATTTTTTTATTTTCTACATTCACATTAAAACAATGTTTGGGTGACACAACGTCTTTAAGCATCAGAGTATACTTAGTGCAAATAGATTAGCACTAAAGAGATAGATGACTACGATTAGGTGACTTTAGAGACTTGTTTCCAAAATGTTAAGGTTTGCAGGTGCATAAACTGCTTTCCCAATAATACCTTCATGGTAAGTTTCTGAGTTTCTTAAAAAAAAATAGGGTTTACATGAATGATATAGTGTATTGACCTGGTAAGACCCATTCTTAAACAATATACCATATTTACTTGAATATCATATGTACCTGATTATAAGATGACCATCCAAACTTTAGCTGTTAATTTCTGGAAAAAAGGATGGCCTTACATTTTTTAATTTAAATTATAGGGTACCTTTACATATATGAGTGCGTTAGGCATGGGCATGAGTAGAAACTGCCAGTCACAGTGGGAAAATTGCCAAATGGCCCTCTGACAATCATTAGTACATCATCATGTGATACCACAGTGCAATACATCCCCACTGCCCACTGTACCAGATTTGTCCCCATGTCACTTATGAGTGCAGTGGTTGCAAAGGTTACAATGTGAACATTGTAATAAATCAGCACATTATTTCCCCAGTTCGGAGTTACGAAGAATTTTTCAGGTATGCCTGACCAGGTTGATTTAAAAGGCCATTCGGATCATCAATATGATCTGAAGTAGCCCAACATTTGCAGATTGATTTATAGTATGGAAATCAGAGGTCCATGAATACATCCCTATAATTTTTACTGGAATTTGCAGGAGAACTCTGATTTGAAAATGACATACTTTTGTCCCTGCAGCTCCCTATGCATCTATGGCTCATGCTGCTCAATCATCTTCTCTATGAGATTACTAAAGTCAAAATCCTTTAATAACAGGTCTATACAGTTTTTGTTTTTCAAACACGTATGTTTACATTTTTTAGTACTATATTAACCATTAATCCTTGAACCATAGAATCAAAACACCTTTTACGCACCTGTTGAATAATGTATATGGGCTTTTAGGCCAAGTGTCTACTACTAAACTCATTTCAGACTCTATTTAAATGTAAAAATGTAGCATGTAAAATATATTCTTAATAAGTACTAAAATCTTCTTTTCACAGACAAAATAAGGCAAAATAAGGTCTTTGAACAATAACAATTAATGTAACAATACAGCTATGTGCTCATAAAACACACAAATTATGTCAGCTAAGATAATTATTCTGCAATGAACAGTTGTCTTTTTAATAGCACATCAATAATTGCTGGCTTCAATTTCATTTGTGATCCATCTTCTATATGTTACTTTGTCAATGATCTTGCATTTAATTAGCATCTTTAATTAACAAAGGCTGATGTGTATAAACTGTTTAGGCTATTGAAATGAATGACCAGACTCTAAACAATACAATAAGAGATGCAAACCATTTTAATGACTGAATATATTAAAATGAGTCAAATATAACAAACAGATATGCTGTAAATAAATAATGTATAAATCTTTCCTCTATTGGTGTGTTTTCAAGATATGTATAAATCCAGTTTTTTTTTATCCCATTTCTTTATTAAACCAGAAGCTGGCATCTCTGCCACACAAAATTCGGATACAGACTGCAACTGCCTATGATTAAGAGCTGTTTATTAGCTCAAAACATGTAAGATGTTTTAAATCATTTTCTACCTCTCTATATTGCCTCCCCCCAATATCAGCAACCATCTCTATTCTGATCACATGTAAACATAATCTTTGCTGTTATCATCAGGAACAAGCAAAAACATTGTTCATGGTGGATGTTTACTGGACTTTGCAACAAACTATATAATGATGTTCTATGAATTTTCATGGACCTTGTTACAAACACTGGTGTCACTGAATGGACACTTTGGTTACTATGTATGTTATCATTACCTCCAAATAGGCTAATTAGATTAATAGCAGAGTCACAAATTAATTTAAAAGATAATCTACCAGTAGAGGCTTCTAAATAGTAAATGGATGTTCTTTGGCTTCTGCTGGATATATAATTATTAGCATGGTTTAAATATGTACATAGCTAATTAAGTTTATTAAATTATATTAGTTAATTAAAAAAACAAAAACACAAAAGTAAAACAAAAAGAAAGATACTCTTTCGAAATTTTCCCCACAGAGCTAAAAGCAATTTCCTTCTCAGCTCTAGAAAATCAGATGTTTGCCTAAATCAACATTAGCTAAGCTAAATTTAGTTGTTACAAACCATTATGTCTGATATGTGTGATAAAGACGTCTCCAACTTTTATTTTCGAAGCTGCTGACTAAATCCACCAAACTCATTTAACCTGGTAGATAAATAGTTAGTTTGGTTGAGAAAAGACGTCAGGGTCTACACAATATTTGCCACGCTTTGGGCCCGAAGTTTAGAATAATTTGGGGTACATTAGGGTCATATCAGAAGCTGAATTTAAAGCTCCATAATATGCCCCGATGTGATCCTCAATAGCCTTGCAATTTGGTCATCATGGCCGATTACACACCAAATGCTTTCAAAAAATAACCTCAATCATTCTCATAGACTGAATTGAGAAGGAATTGTGGAGGCTCAATTGGGGACATATTTGGATATTTAAAAAACACAAAAACAATCACAATGGGCTAAGCCCTTACCCCCTCCTATAAAAAAAAAACCTTTAAAAAAAAAAAGCAGCCATCCAAATGGCTCCCAGCCCTGATTACATAGATTCAGTTCCAGGGCTACTTGCCCTGGCCCTCCTACAGTAAAAGCCCCGCCCCCTACCTTGCCCAGGTAGGGGGGATGATTCTCCTGTAAAAAAAAAAATCACCCTACCACCTCCCTGGCACTCAAAGGAGAGTAAGGAAATTATTTTTTTATTATTTGTATGGGGTTTGGGGCTATCGGGTAGTTCCAGACCCTAGAGGGAATATATTTATTTATTTTGGGGTCTGAACCCATAGGACAGCCCCAGACTGCAGGGGTGAAAGTTTTTTTGGGGTTCTGCAGACATCTAGTCACAGATATGATGTCCTTCATTAATTACAGTGAGGACTTGGTGACTTCCTAATGCCGCACCCATTTCTTCAGATACCTGTGCTGGGTGCCACACTCACAATAAAGACTACCTGGCTTCTTTCCTTTTAACTCCATTCTTTTTGTATACCTTTTTTTTGTTTTTATTACTGCATAAAAACACAATCCTCAGGATTAAGCAAGAATATGTTTTATTTCAGTATTTCTGATAAAACTATAGAGAACGTGATCTTACATAAATCTATGATGTATATTATTATTATTGTATTATTTTTACATATTCTACTACCCACCTTTGTGTTACTGGAACCATATGTGGATAGAGAACATATTACTAAAACTGTGTTCTACAAATATTCATGGATGTTTGTGACTTAGAAACATAGAAACATAGAAACATAGAATGTGTCGGCAGATAAGAACCATTCGGTCCATAAAGTCTGCCCAATTTTTTGAGTACTTTTATTAGTCCCCCGTTCCCGGTCTTATAGCTAGGATAGACTTGTGTCTATCCCACGCATGCTTAAAATCCTTGACTGTGTTTACCTCTACCACTTCTGCTGGAAGGCTATTCCATACATCCACTACCCTCTCAGTAAAGTAATACTTCCTGATATTACTTTTAAATCGTTGCCCCACTAATTTAAGACTATGTCCTCTAGTTGTGGTAGTTTTTCTTCTTTTAAATATACTCTCTTCCTTTACTGTGTTGATTCCCTTTATGTATTTAAATGTCTCTATCATATCCCCCCTGTTACGTCTTTCCTCCAAGCTATACATGTTAAGATGCTTTAACCTTTCCTGGTAAGTTTTATCCTTCAACCCATGAACCAGTTTAGTAGCCCTTCTCTGAACTCTCTCCAAAGTATCAATATCCTTCTGGAGATACGGTCTCCAGTACTGCGTACAATACTCCAAGTGAGGTCTCACCAGTGCTCTGTACAATGGCATGAGCACTTCCCTCTTCCTACTGCTAATACCTCTCCCTATGCAACCAAGCATTCTGCTAGCATTTCCTGCTGCTCTATTGCATTGCCTACCTACCTTCAAGTCCTCTGAAATTATTACTCCTAAATCCCTTTCCTCAGATGTTGAGGTTAGGACTGTACCAAATAGTCTATATTATGCTTTTGTGGACATTAAGCTCTAATCAACCCGTAAATATCTAATTATATAATGTTATGATGTTTGTTTCCTTTTTTTTATGCATGTATCCCTATTTCTCAGTAAGGTATTAAGCAGCCCACTCTGTGCATATCTGGTCGTTTTAAATACTGTATTAATGAAAATTATTTCTATTTATTTTTAAAATGTATAAATGGTAATAACATTCAATTTAGATCTTTGACAATTTTTCTCTTAATAAGCCAACTCTTAGGATTTGTATTAAGATCTACAATATTCATAACAAAGCATATTTTCAGATGAAGCTGATAGAACTAATTGTATTGAACATTTTACTTGTCAAAAGAAAGGCAAGATTCCTAACATGCACTTCAGTCATTTCAGATGACTCAAAAAGAAATTGCTCACAAGAGACCACTTAGAGGAGTTTGCTATTTAAAGAAAGTGGTTACAACAATGAAGCTATAAAGCAGGGGTGTCCAAGTTTATTCTGCAAAGGGCCACTTCGCTAGAAATGCATGCGTGCGTGGGCCGCATTAATTTTTCATTTATTAAGAGAATAATATATATAATTATATACATGTGTGTGTATGTATATATATATATATATATACATATTTATATGTATATATATATATATATATATATATATTTCACACTAATGTGCAGTGGTCACATTAACTACAAACACACACATGCATACACTGTCACACTTACCCCCCCACCCCCTTCCCACGCACACAGTCACACTTACCCCACACACACATACACATTTATACACACACTCACATACTTACACTTACCCCACACACACACACATACACATTTATACACACACACTCACATACATACATACAGTTACCACACACACACACTCACATATATACACTTACCCATACACACACATACACATTTATACACACACTCACATACATACAGTTACCCCCCACACACTCACATACATACACTTACCCCACACACACATACACATTTATACACACACACTCACATACCTACATACACTTACCCCACCCACACATTGATACACACACACTCGCATACATACATACACTTACCCCCACACACATACACATTTATACAGACACTCACAAACATACATACACTTAACCCCCACACACATCCACATTTATACAGACACACTCACATACATACACTTACCCCACACACACATTTATACACACACACTCACATACATACACTTACCCCACACACACATTTATACACACACACTCACATACATACACTTACCCCACACACACATGTATACACACACACACTCACATACATACACTTACCCCACACACATACATTTATACACACACACTCACATACACACACTTACCCCACACACACATACACACACTTACAAGCAGTTTTCTTTTTTTTTCAAAATGGGCTGTGAAGGTTGTGGGCTCCCCGTTTTCTTCATGCTGCCGGTGCGCTTCTTCCCTCCCTCTGACCCTTGCGCATGACCTCACACGCAGGGTAGAGGAGGGGATATGCGCACAAGAGCAGCACCACTGCTGCACACCGCACGGGAAGCTGTATCGGGGAACGAAGTTCCCTACACAGCTTCTCGTGCGGTGTGCAGTTCGAGGTGCAGCTACCAGAGCAGAGCTCAGGTGGGCCACATCTCGATGCCCGGCGGGCCGTACGTTGGATGCCTCTGCTATAAAGCATGAAAAAGAACGTTTAAAACAATAAGTAATTTTTTAAATGAAAAAAATATAATGATAATAAAGAACATCCAATATTAATTGATATATTAGGGATAAAATTAGGATGTTTATAAAAAAAAATGCTACATTATACTATAAACTGTAAAAGAACATGAATACCTAAACTAAAGCATTGTATTACATAGCACTGCAGAATATATAAGCATCTGAATAAAGTAGTATAAGAACCACATCATGGCCATAAAGTAGGACTTGAAACAGTTCTGTAGCCTTTAGGAGCCAGACAGACCAATTCTGGAGTTGGGCCAGTTATGTTTAGGAGGCATAAAAATTGAACTTCTGTAGCATTCAATGTAAATAATCAAAAAAAGTTTGTCAGCAGTTGGGATTTTAGGAGTCACGGCACTCTAGCACCATGGATTTGTCAAGCACTGCCATAAAAAAAATCTAGCTAATAAAAAAAAAAAGTGAACCAAATTCTAAAAAATATATATGTTTTCCTCTTTTTACTTCTACATAATAATAGTAAAGCACTTTGATAATAAATGTTCTCATTTCCAAGAACATTCTGTGCATGTTACTATTACCTAACATAATGATACTTATTTTATAAAAAAAAAAAAAAAAAATAGAGAAACTGGCATATTTATGTAAAATGAAAAAATATTTATTGAAAAATCTGCATGCTAAAAGAAAAAGCTGATGTTTCAGCCCTAGCAGCAGGCTTTCATCAGGCTTATATGCAATACAGGCACACTATACAAATGATGCTAACAATAAACATTGGAAAATACAAGCATGATATACATTACAGGAAATGTAAAAAAACGGAGGAAGCCTGTGGACATACCAAGCACAATATCCATTTTAATGCCGATTTGGAATCATCACTACTGTGATATTGTACTCATCTCCACTTCTTCCAATGTAAGATAAATATAACATTAAAGTGTATATTTTGTATGCATTTACTTATTACTTGCATAGCAAGACCATTTAATATTAGCTCACATATATATATATAAGTGTTCTTGCATAGCAAGACCACTTAATGTTATCTCACATATATTATTCTTATTAAATCTTATTCTTGTTATAGCCAAATTTACCACCCTAACTCCTCCCACAGTTTTTATACTACATAGACATGTAATATACCGAAACGTGCGGATTGTTCCCGATTGGTGTGCTATTACTTTGTGGAATGTTTCTCCCAATGGTTGAAACTCCACTCTAGCCACCTCAAATTTGAAGGGCAATATCTAAACTGCGACCGTGACTTCATTTTTAATATTTCAGAAACATAGTATGCTTCAAAATGTAGGTCTGGGTCTTGCGATTCTCACAATATAAAGCTCTTCGCTGTAGAATTTATTGTTTTTAAAATACGACCGTTTGAAGATGGCAACCGCACTCCAACCTTTCCACAGTTACTCCAGCCACTCCAACCACACAACAGTTACTCAAGCCACTCCACCCAGTTACTCCGCCCACTCCAGTTGTAGACTTCTGGTGGAGGCAAGAACACTTCACACAATTTCCCCAGAAATTGTAGCTTTTCTAGTCTTATTCTTATTCTAGCCAAATTTACCACCCTAACTGCTCCCACAGTTTTCACACTACATAGACAGTAATATACCGAAACGTGCGGATTGTTCCCGATTGGTGTGCTATTACTTTGTGGAACGTTTCGCCAAATGGTTCATGAAATATCGTCGTTTTTGTGGTGAAATAGGTCCCATAGGAATGAATCGCGGAATGTTCAAAACTAGAGTGGGAGCTGACAAAAGCGAGTGTGAGCTGAAAAATCAGGACATGATTTCTAGACTGCCACCACTCCTTCATTTTCAAGCCCACCTACACAAATCTTATATCAAAACGTTCAGCTATCCCTGCTGCCACTAAACATGTCCACGGCTTAGCCATAGTCCTGATAGTTTTCACAATATGACCATTTGTTTGCAACTCACGCCGTCCATTGACAATCATTGAAACTCCACTCTATCCACCTCAAATTTGAAGGACAATATTTCAGAGACATACAATGCATCAATGTAGGTCTGGGTCTTGTGATTCTCACACTATAAAGTTCTTTGCTGTAGGATTTATAGTTTTTAAAATACGACCATTTGAAGATGGCAACCGCACTCCAACCTTTCCACAGTTACTCCAGCCACTCCAACCAAACAGCAGTTACTCAAGCCACTCCACCCAGTTACTCCGCCCACTCCAGTTGTAGACTACTGGTGGAAGCAAGAACACTTCACACAATTTCCCCAGAAATTGTAGCTTTTATAGTTTATAAGTATATTTGGAGTTCTGGCACCATCTGAAAAACATCATCTTTGCACATAAGGCACAGATTTTACTTTTGTTTGTGAGTGCATTGAGATTTTCTATGGGCTTTATATTGTTGAAAGATACTATGCCATTTTGGTTTGTGTTTTGCTCTCTTTCCCTATATGTTAACACTGTTATTATTGCCGGTGGAACATGTGAATGAGCATCATACACCTATTGCTCTAAAAATAGAATGTTGTATTCTCTCTATATTATAGATCTTACCTTTTATCTCTCTCTCATAGTGGTGACGGAATATATTCTTCTGCATATTTAGAAGCACACCTTTATGTCTTGGTTTGTATGTGTGTCTTATATATTTTGTGATTTACGGTATCACTGTGTAGGTTAGAGCTTTCCTCACTTAGAGCTGTTATCACATTTCTTCCATTTTTGTATCTTTCAGCTGTTGTTTTTAGCATCCATCCAGTAGTTTGTGACTGCTAATTATATTACTTATGTAATATTCATGCTCCCTTGTCTCAGAACATGTTATGGTATCGCTCTCAGTGGAGTAAATCAATAGCCATTTTGACTCTCCTGCAATATTTGGTTGCAGTCACTAATATGATTCTTGATTAGATCCTCATTCCCTAAAATTTCTAAACATTTTGTTAAAATCCAGTTAGTATTTGTAATATTGTTATTATTTATTTGGCCAGCTTAACTTTCTTCTTCAGACCTACAGGTAAAATGGTTAAATGGTTAATTCGAAAATTCCGCCACACATGCAACAGTTATTTATCATAAGTATACCCCAATCAGACATAACATTATGACCATCTGCCTAATATTTTACAGGTCCCCTTTTGCCACGAAAACAGTTGAGGAATGGACCTCTGAAGGTGTGCTGTGGTATCTGGCACCAAGACATTAGCAGCAGATCCTTTATGTCCTGTAAGTTGTGAGGTGTGGCCTCCATGGATCAGACTTGTTTGTCCAGTACATTATACAGATACTCGATTGGATTAAGACCATTGGAATTTTGAGGTCAAGTCAACCTTGAACCTTTGAGGTCAAGTCAACATAGTATTCCTCAAACCGTTCCTGGACCATTTTTTCTTGGCTGCAGGGTGCATTATCCTGCTTAAAGAAGAAAAGGCCATCACTAATGATAGTTAGGAAGTAACATCCACATGATTGGCAGGACACAGGGTTTCCTAGCAGAACATTGTCCAAAGCATCTCACAGCCTCTGCCACCTTGAAACCTGTCAGTGGTCATAATGTTATGACTGATTAGTGTATATGCATTTATTTTGTAATTTATACAAGTGCATACATGTAAATAAAATATAATTCTAGTTTTCACAAAGCATTCAAAGTAGCAAAAAGCACATCACTTACTACAAATATAACATAATGGACCTTTGATTTTGCTTTTAGATTCATTGACTTTGCATTTATAGTACTAAAAAGTCACATAATGTAAGAGTAATCAGCAGAGGGGAAGATGAACAGTACTACTGCGGTGAGGAAATGAACAGAAATTATAATCAAAAAACCTTCAAATGTAACAGTTCCTTACATGTTCTTTTCAATGCTCTTGAAAAAGACCCAGTAGGTATGAAATGTCTCTGGCTGCGTGCATAAAAAGACTATAATTTCACTAATAGATCCCTCATGATAACAGGGGACAGAGAGAGAGGGTTATGCTAAGCCAAAACACTTACAAATACTAATGTGACAAAGAACAAGAATTTTCTGATATAGTCACAAGCTGTAAATGACCAGCTTAGCTTCCTCTTGCTACATCATATTAAAGTGACCAGCTTAGCATCCTCCTGCTACATCATATTAAAGTAGCTATTTTAGCCTCCAATAAATGAGCAGAATAGTCCAAAAGGATGTGATCAAGCATAGAAAATATGAATACAAAAACAACTGTGGCTTGGTATCCAAAATGTTTACTTACAGAATGAATGTATATTAATTTTGTGAAGGTTCTGGATGGGTGCAGATAAACAAAATGTTTATGAACATTAGGATTACCACATATATGAGATCTAAAATATCATAATATTGTAATCTAAGTTGTGTTAAAAAAAAATGTAGGAAAACTTACCTCCATAATGGTATGAAAGATAACCAAGCATATTGCACTCAAACCTAAGTTGTTTTAAAAAAACAAACAAATAACTTTGGGGAGCACTGGCATGGCAAGGGGAATATGTATGAAAAACGACAGTCATAGCTAGTGTAGCGGAATCATGTAGTACAGATAAAGGCTTCCTGACATCATGGAGAGAGTGGAGAATTATCCCTATGCACAGGGCCAGTGCAAGGCGAAACATCATTTTGCCACCCCCCTGGCCCTGCCCCTTTCCCCGCCTATGTATACCACACCTGGAGCATCAATGATTTAAATGCATATTAAGGTTAAATAAAATTCTAATAGCCTATGCATTAACCCCTTAAGGACAGAGCCTTTGAAACATTTTTGTCCTTTCTGGACAATGGCTATTTTAACATTTCTGTGCTGTTTGTGTTTAGCAGTAATTTTCTTCTTCGTCATTTGCTGTACCAACACATATTATATATTGTTTTTATCGGGACAAAAAGGGCTTTCTATGGATGCCATATTTTTGATCATATCTTATCATATTATTAAAAAAAATTATAAAATAAGGTAAAAAAAAAAAAATACACAAATTTCCTGACTTTTATTTGAAACAACTTCTCCTCATCGACAAAAGCAAACGAAAAAACATGCTAAATAGATTCTACTATTTCTCCTGAGTACAGGGATACCACCCATGCATAGGTTTGTTGGGTTGTTTGGGGGCTAAAATGCCAATTTTGTGAGGTGCAGTTTTTTGTTTTCCAACTTGAAATTTTTACATGCAGACAGCCTGCACCCATGTCCCATTTGGGACATATTTGAAACCAGCCAGTGTATTTTACCACATCAACCCATATATTTTTTAAAAGTAGACACCCTAGGCTATCTCAAATGGTGGTATTTTTACACTTTCCATGCACTAATTCTACCACCAGCCTTTGTCAAAGTTTGTGGTAGTAATTTTTTTGTGTTTTTTTTTCACAAACCTTGTACTTCAGACATGAATTCACAGATTTTGGTATCTGTCACTGCCAAATAACACCCCAATAAGTGTTCAGCAACATCTCTTGAGTACAGGGATACCACCCATGCATAGGTTTGTTGGGTTGTTTGGGGGGTAAAAGGCCAAATTTGGTAGGTGCAGTTTTTGGTTTTCCAAATTGAAATTTTGACATGCAGACCGCCTGCACCCATGTCCCATTTGGGACATATTTGAAACCAGCCAGTGTATTTTACCACATCAACCCATATATTTTTTTAAAGTAGACACCCTAGGCTATCTCAAATGGTGGTATTTTTACACTTTCCATGCACTAATTCTACCACCAGCCTTTGTCAAAGTTTGTGGTAGTAATTTTTTTGTGGTTTTTTTTCACAAACCTTATACTTCAGACATGAATTCAAAGATTTTGGTATGTGTCACTGCCAAATAACACCCCAATAAGTGTTCAGCAACATCTCTTGAGTACAGGGATACCACCCATGCATAGGTTTGTTGGGTTGTTTGGGGGGTAAAAGGCCAAATTTGGTAGGTGCAGTTTTTGGTTTTCCAAATTGAAATTTTGACATGCAGACCGCCTGCACCCATGTCCCATTTGGGACATATTTTAAACCAGCCAGTGTATTTTACCCCATCAACCCATATATTTTTTAAAAGTAGACACCCTACGCTATTTCAAATGGTGGTATTGTAACACTTTCCATGCACTAATTCTACCACCAGCCTTTGTCAAAGTTTGTGGTAGTAATTTTTGTGTGTTTTTTTTCCACAAATATTGTATTTTAGACATAAATTCACAGATTTTGGTATGTGTCACTGCCAAACAATAACCCAATATGTGTTCAACAACATCTCCTGAGTACAGGGATACCACCCATGCATAGGTTTGTTGGGTTGTTTGGGGGCTAAAAGGGCCCCATTGTGAAGGTGCGCATTTTCAACTTGGAATATTGACGTGTAGCCAGCCTGAGCCCATCTTTCATTTGGGACTTTTTTTTAAAGTAGGACAGTGTATTTTACCCCAAAAAGTATATATTTTGTAAAAGTAGACACCCTAGGCTATTTTAAATGGTGTTATTTTAACACTTTCCATGCACCAATTCTACCACCAGCCTTTGTCAAAGTTTGTGGTAGTCATTTTATTGTGTATTTTTTCCCACATACATTGTACTTTAGACACAAATTCACATATTTCGGTATGTGTCACTGACAAACAATACCACAATATATGTTCAGCAACATCTCACGAGCACAGGGATACCACCCATGCATAGCTTTGTCAGCTTTGTTGGGTGTTGAAAGGCTACATTTGAGAGGTGCGCTTTTTGATTTTCAAACTTGGAATTTGAACATGTAGAGCAAGGAAGGGGTTAATAGCTCTTATAAGACCCTTTGTAGTACTGTACAAAAAAATTAACCCCTAAAAATGCACAGACAAGAAAAAATGTTCTGCTGTGCAGTGATCAGTGGCAGGGAAGGGGTTAATACACTACACTATACAAAGGGTATGGCTTTTATAAAAGCCCTTGGGACTCACAATTTTTTAACATTTTATTTAATTTATTACAATTAAAAAATTATGTTATACAGATCTGTCTCTTTCCCTCACTAAAACTCAAGTGAGGAGAGGGAGGCAGATCCATATGAGTCAGAACAATATTTACGAACCAGATGAATGGTGATGCTCATCTGAGAAATCACCAAACCACCTTTGCCACTGATCGGCTGTTACTGATCGCTATACACGCGTTCAGACAGCTTTAAAAGGAATACACGTAATCCCCTAGTGGGTATAACTAACCCCTAGTGAGTCTGACAAAAAAAATGCTGATAGCAAAAAAAAATCCTTCTGCGACTAGATTGCTCCATATGCGCTGCTTAGGCAGTGACCATATGCACTGCTTAGGCAGTGACCATATGTGCTGCTTAGGAAGTGATATACGGCAAGGAAGGGGTTAATAGCTCTTAAAAGAGCCTTTGATATACTGTAATAAATCAAAGTAAAAAAAAATAACCCCTAAAAAAATGCACAGACAGCAAAAAATGTGCTGCTGTGTAAGATCACTGCGTACACAGCGATCAATTGCAGGGAAGGGGTTAAATACTGGAAACGGCTTTTATAAAAGCCTTTGGGTCTCAATTCTATTAAATATATTATAATTAAAAACTTACATTATACAGCTCTGTCTCCCTCCCTCACTAAAACTCAAGTGAGAGGGAGGCCGATCTACACGGGTCAGATTAAATATTTACAAATATTGATCTAACCAGACGAATGGTGATGCTCATCTGAGCAAACGCCAACCCGCCTTTGTCACTTATCAGCTGTTACTGATCGCTATACATGCAGTCAGACAGCTAAAAAAAAATTTTTTACGTTAAACGTAGTCCCCTAGCGGGTATAATTAACACGTGACGGGTGTAATAAAAAAAATTTAAAAAATGTAAAAATGCTTCTGCAGCAAGATTGCTGCATTTGCGTCAGATCGCTGCTTAGGCAGTGATCTACAGCAAGAAAGGGGTTAATCTCTCTTAAAAGAGCTTTTTTTATACTGTAATGAATTACAGTAAAAAAAATTAACCCCTAAAAAATGCACAGACAGCAATAAATGTGCTGCTGTGTATGATCACTGCGTACACAGCGATCAATGGCAGGGAAGGGGTTAAATGGCTTTTATAAAAGCCCTTGGTGTTTAAAATGTTATTTAATATTTTTTTTATTATTTTATTTTATTTTTTACTTTATCTGATCTGTCTCTCTCCCTTACTATAACTAGTAAGGTGAGGGAGGCAGATCAATACTTGTCAAAGGCAATATTTGCTAATATTGCCTTTGACTGTATGGTAAGTGCTCATCAGAGCACTTACCATACATGCCTGCACACAGATCACATAGATCTGTTGTGCCGGCATCGATTGGCTCCCCCTAGAGCATCGGAAGTGAAATACTTTCACTTCCGATGCTCTTGCCATTAGAAGGGAAGCGCTGCCTGTACAGGCAGCGTTCCCTTCTACTGAGCCGATGGGGTCGCTCAGGAGAGCGACCACCATCGGCTCTGGGCAGCCTGAAGGTGTTGTTAAGTGCCTCGCTGGCGAGGCACTTTAACAACACTGGAGATGCTTAGAAAGCGAACGATCGTTCGCTTTCTAAGCACGTGTGCAGTGGGCGCAGCCATTTTTAAATGGCTGCTACGATCACTCCGTGGAGTGATCGTAGCGCGCCCCTGCACATTTGGGGGGTGTTGCACAATGCCTCTACCTAGAGGCATTGTAGCAACACCGTTAGAGTAAAGAAAGTGACCGCTGGTCGCTTTCTTTACTCAGTTTAGTGCATGACGTGCCAGGCACGTCACCTGTCGGCAAGTCCACGATTTGCCGTGACGTGCCTGGCACGTCATCTGTCGTTAAGGGGTTAAAATGTAAGTATCTAATAGCATTCTACATTTAGCCATAGCCAGAACAGGGCATTACCTACTTAATTTCGTTTTTTAGGAAACAATTAAAAATTTAGGAACTAGACAACAGCACATAAAGCACGCACACACAGAGAGTCTCACACATACAGAGAGACATTCACACACAGTCTCACACATACACACACAGTGACAGTCACATACACACAAGCCAATAGCTTTGTAGCTTTGTTTTGTTTCTTTTTAAAGAAAAGTACATGCCTTAATGTGTCCCACTCTCTCCCTTCTCTCTCTCTCTCTCTCTCTCTCTCTCTCTCTCTCTCTCTCTCTCTCTCTCTCTCTCTCTTTCCCCCTCCACTGTCTGTCTCTCTCTTTCCCCCCCTCCACTGTCTGTCTTTCTCTTTCCCCCTCCACTGTCTGTCTTTCTCTTTCCCCCTCCACTGTCTGTCTCTCTCTCCCCCTCCACTGTCTGTCTCTCTCTCCCGCTCCACTGTCTATATCTCTCTTAACTATACAGAGTTACCTCGTTACTCTGCCCCACCCCCCTTGTCATTCTGTCCCCCCCTCACCTGTTTCTTGCTCCCTGGTGGCTAGTGGGGGCAGCCGTGGGATGTATGCACTATACATAATAGACGGAAGTGTAGGGCAGCATGGAGGATATCTGCACGTTTCGTGCAGACATCCCCCAGCTGCCCGATTCTCCCTGGTGGCTAGTGGGGCAGTGGAGGATGTCTGCGCGATGAGCGCAGACCTCCCCTGCTGCCGCCCGGAACGACCGCCA
Source organism: Pelodytes ibericus (assembly GCA_036172795.1). Classification (NCBI taxonomy): domain Eukaryota; kingdom Metazoa; phylum Chordata; class Amphibia; order Anura; family Pelodytidae; genus Pelodytes; species Pelodytes ibericus. The sequence goes on from CM069859.1 coordinate 126,718,516, forward strand.
CGACTTTTATGAGGAAGCCGGAAGTACCCAGCTTCATCATAGAAGTCCCGGCGGTCATGCCGGGCGGCAGCAGGGGAGATCTGTGCTCATCGCGCAGACATCCCCTGCTGTTAGAGAGGGGGATCCAGGTCCCCTGCAGCTCTGCTGGGGACCTGGATCCCAGTCTTATAGTCTGACCTCAATTTGAGGTCAGATTATAAGATGACCTCGATTATAAAAGGGGTATTAACACTTCCCTTGCTGATCACAGTTTCTTTTTACTGTGATCCGTTTATTTCCAAGTTTATGGACCTCATTTAGTTTTTTCAAAATAAATTTTATTTTGTACATTTTTACTATATTACTTATATTCTTTTCATGTATTAATGTAATAACAGTTAACTCCTACAGGCCTGTGCTGTGATTATGACCAGAGCAAATGTTAACCCATTCGTGACGTTGGGACGTTCTATGCCGTCCTGATTTTAAGTCCCTTAAAGTCGTTAGGACTGCATAGTACGTCCTGTGTTAAACAGCTCATATCGCGGCTCGGATCATGCTGCAGGCACTTGCAGCGGGATCCCACCTGTCAGATGAGGCCACTTTAAGTGGCCTCAGTCTGACAGGGGAAATTTAGCTGGTGCTCAAAACGAGCACCAGCTACATTTCTCTAAATCGTGCATGACGTCCGAAGGGCTTGCAATTTTTGGGCAGGGACCCACAGGGTCTATTTTTTTTTTTTCCTTACACTCAGACCCAGGAGTGTATGCAATTATCTGTATAGATTTTTATTGCATTTAAATGCCTCTGGTTCATCCTGGTGCTTGTTCATAATTTAATGTTGATTAATTCCATAAAGCTAAGCAGTGCAATATAAAATAAAATTGTTTCAAGTTTATGTGGGTCTTAGTGAACTGTTACTAGTGTAAATTTAAATTTCTTTATTGATAGTTTATCTTCCAGTGATCCAAACGAAAAAGTTATTAGTTACCTCTCATCCTATCATTCATACTCTCATTTATTCCTGGGGTCGGCCTGGCAGAGGGAGATGATCCGTGTGTGTCGGGGGAATCTGGGCGCTCGGGGGCCCCGGGGTGGAGTCTGGGGCCGGCACGAGTGATTTCAGTTCTGTGTAATTGGATCTATTAGCCTTTTATCAACTCGCCTGTTGGTGTCTCGCAGATTCCCAAATCCACTAGCGTTAACCAACTTGCCCAAATTTTATTATATGTTTCTCTCCCTTTTGTTGTATCTTGGGTCAAGAAGTATTTTTCCGAAACGGCTTGGAAAGAAATTTGTGCTTTCACTTCCCCCCAGCAAGGAATCTGTGTGCTTCTCCAATATCTGGCTAGGCAGATCTTGAAAGCAGCTAGAATGTTTATAAACAAGTATCTATTTACTCCGTCTGAGCATGGTAAGTTCAGATGGAATAAATATGTCTTGGGGAGAATCTGGGTTGATTTCCCAAACAGGAGTGAAAGCAGGGTAGTTAATGTTTTTTTATTTCTTGCTAGTTTATCGCAATCCCACCAGATGTGTAGATGCGTTCCTATTTTGTTTCGACAGCTCCAACAGAGATTATTTGGGTCTAATGCGAACTTGGCCAATCGTTCTGGGACCAGGTACCACCTCTGAGTAATTTTAAAGAATTGTTCGTGTATATTTACACAGTGGACAGCTCGTCTAATATCTTTCCAAGTCTTGTGCCACTCTTCTATTTCAAATTCCTCCTCAATATCCGTTTCCCATCTTAACACAGCTCTCTGTTTCTCTATTGGAAAAGACGTCTGTAAGAATTTTACTGTTTTAGATATTTGGTTCTTTGGGGTAACTGAGAGGATCTATCTGTCCCATTCAGATTCTTCAGTGGGGGGGTCAGAAGTTAAAAGATTTTTAATCCTCAAATAGCTAAACATTTCAGAAGGCGGGAGCTTGAATGTTCTAGCTAGATCCCCAAAGGAAGCCAGCCGACCATCTATGTATAAATCCTTGATTTGTTTTATCCCTGCCGCCTGCCAGTTTGCTAGATTTAGGTTCGGAGTATAGATTGTGAGAATCTGCAGGGGAGCTGCTTTAGAAGTGTTATTACTAATTTTCATGGTTCTTTTAACTCTTTACCACGACGTCATGATTTCTATTATCACTCGGGCTGAGATTTTTAATTTAATATAATATTTTTGCGGGATCCATTGTAAAAGAGCTAGGTCTATATTTATACATTGGCTTTTCTCAATCCCCCGCCAACCGCCAACGGTAGGGTTTTTCCACGCTAAGACAAAGGCCATTTGGCAGGCGTCGTATAGTTTACGGAGGTCTGGGTATCCCAGTCCTCCCCGGTCTAAGTTTTGCTTGATGATTTGGGAGGGGATTCTTGGTCTCTTAGCTGCCCAAGTGTATCTTGAAAAAAGCATATCGAATTCCCTCAAGATTATACCAGGGACCTTGTACGGGATTGTGCTAAATAAGTATATCAGTTTAGGTAAGATATACGATTTCAGGACATTGATTCGGCCCAGCCAAGAGATCACAAGCTTAGACCATTTAGATGTAATTAGATTTAGCTCTGATAAAAGTGAGTTATAATTTACCCTAACTATATTCTCTCTACGTGGTACCAGTTTTATCCCCAGGTAATCAATGAACCCCTGTCTCTAGTTTTCCCCTCGTATTCTGTTCAAAGCTTCTTCTTGTAATGGGGAGAGGTATAAAGAAATGGCCTGGGTTTTTGTGAGGTTCAAACTGTAATTCGAAAATGTGCCATATTTTGTCAGTAGTTCCATAAGGGCAGGGAGTGAAGTGTCTGGTTCAGAGATTGTTAGCAGAACGTCATCCGCGTACAAGGTTATGAGGTGTGTCTCAAGGCCTATTTTTATGCCTCGTACCCGCTGGGACTTCCTAAGCATCTCTGCCAGTGGTTCCATCGAAATGGCATATAATAGCGGGGCCAGTGGGCACCCCTGCCGGGTGCCATTATGTATTGGGAAAAATTCAGAAGCCAGCGAAGGACCCATGATCCTTGCACTGGAATGATCATAAAGTGCCAAGATATAATCCAAAATCGGTCCAGTAATTCCAAATGTCCGCAAGGTTACTGCCAAGAACCGCCAGCTCACTCTATCAAACGCCTTTTCTGCGTCAAGAGCCAATATAGTGGCTGGGGTTCGGCTTAAATGGATAGAATCTAAAATACCCAGGACCCTGCGGACATTATCTGTTCCTGTTCTACCTGGCATAAAGCCTGATTGATCCGGATGCACCAGGTCCAATATCACCCTATTCATTCTTAACGCCAAAATTTTGGAATAGATCTTAATATCTGTATTTATAAGGGAAATGGGCCTATAATTACTGACTAGAGCTGGGTCCTTCCCTGGCTTCAGAATTGGGGAGATGGAGGCCTCCATCATTTCAGCTGGAAACCCGGATACTCCTGTGACTTGGTTAAAAAGTCTGGTTAAGAGCGGTGCTATCTCCTTGTTCAAAATTTGGAAAAAGAGAGCTGTGAATCCGTCGGGACCCGGAGCTTTACCTTTCTTTAGGTTTTTAATTACGTTTTTTACTTCATTGATAGAAATTGGGGCATTAAGCATGGCATGTTGGGTTTCTGATACTTTCGGGAGGCCAAGTGATCCGAGAAAGTCAGTTAATTCTGTTTCTGAGATTTTTGTATCTGGTAAGTTGTATAATGTTTCATAATAGCTTTTAAAAGCCGCTGCAATTTGAGTAGGTGAGATGCATGTTTCACCCTTATGAATTATTTTTTTTATTCTGTATTGTTGATTTTGTGCCTTTAGTCTTTTGGTTAAATTTTTACCTGTTTTATTATTGCTATAGTACCATTTCGCCTTAAGCCGGCTTAATGCCTGATCGGATCTATTCCTAAGTTGCTGTGCGATTTGCTCCTGCACGGTCCTAATTTCCTGTCCCTTTTCTCTAGACGGATTCATTTTGTTCTCTCTTTCCAAAGATGCGAGAATGGGATATAATTCTGCTAGCGTTTTCCCATTCTTTTCCCTAATCCAGGCTGCCTTCTTAATCAGATGGCCTCTTGAAACACATTTCAAGGCACACCATAAGGTCTGGTCGGTGACCTCAGCATTATCGTTCAGCCCCAGAAAGCTGATAATTTGTTCTCTCAATTCACGTTTATCTTCTACAGATTTTAAGATATTGTCATTGAGTTTCCAGTTATTTTTTCTATTATACGTAGGGTTATCTCTTAACTCGATAATGACAGGGGCATGATCGGACCATTCGATATGTCCCAGTCGAGTGCTCACGCATTCCCGCAGTATCGTACCCGGCATTAGGAAGTAATCAATTCTGGTATATGTGGAGTGAACTCCGGAGAAGAAGGTGAAGTCTCTCTCCTCCGGGTGCTGCACCCTCCATACATCATACAAGTTATGCTGGAACAGACAATCTGAGAATTTCTCAGATTTTCTCCTCATTCTAAGTTCGTTACGACATACCCCTGTTGCTCTTCTGTCCAAATCAAAGTCAGCGATAGCGTTCAGGTCACCTCCAATTATTAATCTGCCTCTTGAAATCAAATCAAGATCCTGATTGGGTCTCTGCCATAGTGTTCCTGGCTAACGATCACCTTGTGATCAGTGGCCAGGAACAAATCGTGACGTTTTGGTGCTTACGTCATTTGGGACGCAAGCACCATGCGTCACAAAGGGGTTAAACCTCTCCACTTTTTTCAATGTATTTTTTAATACTAAATTCAAATCATTTCATGATATTGGCAATGCATTCTATAAACCGAAATAGAGTCGGTTTATGGAATACCAATAGCAAAATAGCCAATACACATACATTACATAAACCGACATAATGAACGAATTTCGGTTTATGGAATGTAATGCTATTGGCAATGGCATTCTATAAACCGACTCTATTTCGGTTTATAGTAATGCCATTGCAAATAGCATTACATTATACATTCCATAAACCGAAAGTCTATAAACTGAACGTCGTTCGGTTTATAGACTTTCGGCTTATAGAACAGCAATAGCATTAAATGTATTCTATAATCCGAAAGTCGTTCGTTTTAAAGACTTTCGGCTTATAGAATACTATTGGCTTTCTATAAACCGAACTAGAGTCGAGTCCCCATTAATAAGAAATTCTTATGAATGAGGAGGGACTCTAGTTAGGGTTATAGAAAGCCAATAGTATTCTATAAGCCGAAAGTCTTTAAAACGAACGACGTTCGGTTTATAGAATACATGTAATGCTATTGCTGTTCTATAAGCTGAAAGTCTATAAACCGAACGACATTCGGTTTATAGACTTTCGGCTTATTGAACAGCAATAGCATTACATGTGTATTCTATAAACTGAACGTCGTTCGGTTTAAAGACTTTCGGCTTCTAGAATACATGCAATGCTATTGGCTTTCTATAAACCGAAAGAGTCCCCATTCATACGAATAGGTTAATTGACCTATTCGTATGAATGGGAACTCAATTTCGGTTTATAGAAAGCCAATAGCATTACATGCAATGTAATGTAATGCTATTGGTATTCTATAAACCGACTCTATTTCGGTTTAGAATGCCAATAGCACGAATGGACGAATGGACGAATGAACGAATGATTTTCGTTTATTAACCATTCGTTCATTCGGATTTTGTTAGTTAACATTTTCGTTATTCGTTTTTCGGACGAATGGACGAAAATGCTATTTTCGTCCGAAAATGCATTCGTCCGAAAACTAATGCACATGTCTAGTAACAAAGTAGCAGGGTACAGAATCAGCAGGCAAAAGGATAGTCAGGAGTCCAGGGTCAGGGTATCAGGCAAGTGGCAAAATGATAGTCAGAGATCAGGGGCACCCGATAGTCAGGAGCAATCCGAGGTCAATAATAGGAAGCCAAAAATCACAGTAAGTATAATCGCTAGGAGGACCACGTGGAGAATAACAAAGCACTGTGTGAAGTGCTTAGTGGCTTTTTAAATATTCCCGTGGGTCGCATGCCGGCGCTTGGTAGTGTGGGAGTGTGTCAGAGTTGAGTGTATGCGGAACGGCTGGACCTACGCTGGAGAGAGCCCAGAAGAGGATATTCAGGTGATTGACTGCAGGGCAGATTGTGAAACTTTCCCCTCCACAGAGGACAGACAGTGCTGCTTGTGCTTCTTCACCCACACTGATGAGCGATGCGCAGAGATTGCTGGAGGCTGAACCAGGTAGGGGACCCCGGGTAAGCAGTCGCGGTGGGCCTGGGACCCGACATACTGATTGGAAGGAACAATTCTGGGAGTGAGGTTGTGATTAGTCATCAGTCCATTTCATGGTTCTTTAATCTAGTCCTAGATTAAACCCTTAAGGACAGAGCCTATGAAACATTTTTGTCCATTCTGGACAATGGCTATTTTAACATTTCTGTGCTGTTTGTGTTTAGCCGTACTTTTCTTCTTTGTCATTTGCTGTGCCCACACATATTATATATTGTTTTTATCGGGACAAGAAGAGCTTTCTTTGGATGCCATTATTTTGATCATATCTTTCCAAATTTCCTGACTTTTATTTGAAACATCTTCTCCTCATCGACAAAAGAGAACAAAAAAAAACTGCTAAATAGATTCTACTATTTCTCCTGAGTACAGGGTTACCACCCTTTTTTTTTACACACATTGTACTTTAGACATAAATTCACAGATTTTGGTATGTGTCACTTTCAAACAAACACTGAATAAGTGTTCAGCAACATCTCCTGAGTACAGGGATACCACCCATGCATAGGTTTGTTGGGTTGTTTGGGGGCTAAAAGGCCACATTTGGGAGGTGCAGTTTTTGGTTTTCCAATTTGAAATTTTGAAATGCAGGCAGCCTGTACCCATGTCCCATTTGGGACGTATTTGAAGCCAGACAGTGTATTTTACCCCATCAACACATATATTTTTTAAACAAAGACAACCTAGGCAATCTCAAATGGTGGTATTTTAACACTTTCCATGCACTAATTCTACCACCAGCCTTTGTCAAATTTTGTGGTAATAAATGTTTGTGTTTTTTTTTTCTTCCTTTGTAGTACTGTACAAAAAATTAACCCCTAAAAATGCACAGACAAAAAAAATGTTCTGCTGTGCAGTGATCAGTGGCAGGGAAGGGGTTAATATACAGGGTACACTATACAAAGGGTATGGCTTTTATAAAAGGGTCTTACAATTTTGTAACATTTTATTTAATTTATTACAATTACGTTGTATAGGCAACATTCCTTTCTACTGAGCTGATGGGGTCCACCATCGGTTCTGGGTATCCTTAAGGTGTTGCTTAAGTGCCTCACTAGCGAGGCACTTGAGCAACACCTGAGATGCTTAGGAAGTGAACGATCGTTCACTTCCTAAGCACATGTGTGCAGGCGGCGCTGCCATGTTTAAATGGCAGCTACGATCACTTTGATCTGTCTCTGGTGTTCCTTGGTGACCATATTAGAGGTATGATGTTCAATTGTACATATTCTGATGACTATAACAGGATATCTGGCAGTCACATGATGTACCCATGTGTACTGTTTGAAACCTATGTTTACATGACTGATCTGTGCAGCTGTGTGGCCATGGAGCTCTGAACGCATATGTTAACAAGTAAGTTAAGTTATTTTACTGCTTATGTCATCTTGCTATCTTTCAAACCACTATGCTGGGTAAATTGAAGTATTTATTTTGAGTGAATAACCACTGAGTTTGTGCTAATTAACTACTACTACTACTACTACTTATCACACATTATAGTACATGTAGTGCAACTGTAGTGCAACACCTGCTTGCATAACTGTACTATTGGTATATGTCTACTGGATGGGTCAGCTCTGCAGCCAACACAAATAATGGGCCTGTCTCCTCCAACATGTCTGTGTAATACCCAACATGTTCTATCATTTGCAGATGATGGTTCAGTGTCATCATGGTGGATTGCCTACTATCAGCCTGAACATGGACAGCTCCTGATGTGTCTTGCTGAGCTTTAACACCAGAATACTCTACAGTAAGGAACATGCTGCCCACTTCATCCATGCATTACTCTACAATATGCAGATTGATTTACATATTCAATGTTTGTAATCATGCAGCAAGTGCATACTACATTACTCACAGCGCGAGAGGAGGCATGGTAGGATGTCTGTGTCCTGCCTGCCACTAAATTGCAAAGAGCTGTGGGTACTGGCTGGGGTAAGTCCTGGCTGTGCAATGTGGGTGATGGGGCTTGTCCTGGGCTGCTAGGGTGAGTCCTGGGTGTACAATGTGGGTGATGGGGCATGTCCTGGATGGGCAATGTGGGTGATGGGGCATGTCCTGGTGTTCTGTGGTAAGTACTGGGTGTGCAGTGTCGGTTATGGGGCATATCCTGGGTCTGCAATGGGGGCAATGGTGCATTTCCTGGGTCTGCAGTGAGGGTAATGGGGCATGTGTGGGTGTGCAATGTAGGTGATGAAGCATGTCCAGGGTTTGCAGTATGCGTAATGGGGCACATCCTGGGATTAAAGGGTATGTCCTGGTTGTGCAATGTGGGTGGGGGAGCATCTGAATTTAGTCTGCCTAGGGCAGAGCAAAACCAAAATACACCACTGACCTCAGCTTACATCATCTCACCTGCAAGTCACCTTTTAGTGAATAGCCCCAATAGTGTATGTAAAATGTACCGTTTCATATCCATAGTTTCAAGTGATGTGACCATCACACCATGGACGTGAAATATATGTATTAGAATTTTGTGTGCATTTTGGAAAAAATGGAGATAATACTGTCCCATGTGTGTGAATGACAGCACAGGATAGCTATATTTATGTGTTGGCTGAACACCTTTTAATCTTTAAAGACTGCAGTTCACAAGCGGCCAATAATATATCCCCTTACTTTTTCCGCTGTTGCAGAATCTTCCAAACACAAGGAGAGAGAATGAACAGCTCTGTGATGTGTGCAGATCACCACACCATCTTTCCAGCACTGTCACTCCACTGTGCCTTACAATGCATCCCACTACTGCCACCACACTGAGCCTTTAAATTTATTCATAGATGATTGCACTTTAATCTGTGATGGGCCAATTTATGAATTTGAATGATGTGTACAACATCTCAATCACTGCCATTCTAATAGTAAGTCTACAAGCCCAGTAAACACAGAGACTATTGAATTTCTGGATGTAGGAGCTAACAGAAAAGTTAGAATATGTGAACTGACCTATATTCTAAACCAACAGATGCAAACAGTTTACTTAATGCACTTGGTTTCCATCTTCACAGAGAGAAAATGGTGATTCCTAACAATCAGATGCTTCAGGTGAGAATGATATTGAGCGATCCTGACAAAACTCCAAAACGGAGACTCAGTGGGGTAAATTGAAGTACTGATATTGATTTAATGGCAATAGAGACCACAAAAATATAATGCGTTAACACACTGGCATTGCGATAAGGGAATAACAGTGTTTTGCAAAAATATGTATCGGATATAAATCCATTAATTAACTACGGACTGAAGTGGCAGTAAACCTCCATTGTTGGTGTAGGGTTTTTTAGCGGGTCTGGCAATAATTTTAATGCACCTGTAAATGGTATTAGCGGTGGGCAAAAAATCATCAGAGTTTTCCTGTTACTTCACCTGTTCAAAAATCCTGGCCTAAATGTGCATGGGCTGCTTGACACATACATGCACATTAACATTTTTGGTGCTGTAGGGAACACATACACTCCCTACAGCACTGAAAGAGTGAACTTGTTTAATAAAAAAATGTTGGGGGAGCCACCAGGGCTACCGCAATGCCCACCATCTCCCTCTCCACAAAAAAAGTGTCCCCGCAATTTCTGCAGCCCCTAAAATCAATATTGATTGTGGCCATGGGTTCGCAATACGCCATTAGCCAAATTTAAATTTATACCAGTCCGTAACTTCCCTTTGTGCCAGGGGCTGGCCAAGTGCCTCTGGCACAAATCAATTAATATATAAAAATGTATTACAATAGTCCCTTTCAACCACCTACCCACCCCCTACTTTACCCATAGAAAAAAAACCTCTTTAGTGCCATAAGGGTGGGCAGTAAATATCACTGACTACCCCGGTGGCAAACAAAAAGGTGTAAAAAGTACCTGAATAACATGCTCAGCTTCGGGCAAGGAAAAGTAGCTATCCCCAAAAAATTGCCAGCAAAAAAACGCACAGCACAATCTCTTATACATATGTCCTCAGTGGAGGACAAATGCAAAATGAAATCCCAGGCCCGTGGAGTCCAATAATTTTCAAATAATTGGTCAAGTGCATTGCACTGTTCCACGGACACTGGAGGCTGCTTATGGATATTTCATGGGTCCCCACTGAGCATTGGTGAATGATAGGATAAAATAACTTAAACCAAATCACTGTCGATGTTTGAATAAATAAGGAGCACATGTCCAGAACATCACTTGTGTCATGCACAAGGACCCAGATGACCACAGACCCGGAGTGCCTGAGTTCAAGAAGCTACAGTGCAGGACATCAAGACACAGGTCCTGGTGCTGGGTGACCACATAATCGGTGGCCTGGGGCCCCAGGTTTGTGCAGCCACATACCAAGGCCCTGTGAAAGCAGCAGATGTATCCTGCAGACAACCTGGAGCAGAACTTGGAACACGGCTTGAACAGGATAGGACACTGCAGGTAGAAACAGAGAGATTCTCTGCAAGCAGAGCATAGCAACTATGGACAGAACAGAGACAAGATGAAACAAATGCAGCATGTAGGGCTACAGGACAGGCTCAAGAACAAAGGATAGAACTAAGCCAGACATATGCAGGGTAAAGCATAAAACATAACTGCAGAACTAAAGAGACATAACAGGGCACAGACACCCTGACAAACATAAATATAGGCAATTGTGGGGATTTGGCTCACCTATTGGCCAATTAGATATTAACTTGCCAACCAAAGTCAAGGTACCCCACAATAAACTAATACATAAGCTAGATTAATAACAATGTCCAAAAACTGAACAGAAACACACAAAACACAGAATATACCTATACACTGTAGATCTGTACATACTGGAGACTGGAAGAAAACTAAAGCAATGGGTGGAGCACACTTATATAGATGAATAGAGTAACAGGTGCAGAAGGAAACAAGAAAAAACAGGAATGGATCAACAGAACATAAATCACAAACAGAAAGGAAAACCAGAAACCAAGCAGAAAAGGGGAACAAAGGAATACAGAACAGAGAAACCCTGAGACTAGCTGCTTAAATACCTGTACTAAGCAGCAAAGGGACTGGCTAATACAGCCAAGTGAGTTACCATGGAATGTTGTACAAAAAGACAAAATCAGCACACCTCTTGCTTGATAAATATTTGAGTGTTTAAAAATCAAGTGATGACACGGTAAGTGATAGAAAATCCAAAAGACTTATGACTTTTGAATAAGCGCTCCTGTGAGCTTTAAACATGTTAAGTATTTTAGAATTTCTTGATTGACCTTGTGTCACCATTTGATTGTTAAACAGATGAACATTTATCAAGCAAGTGGAGTCTGGTGGTTGTCTCAGCACCAGTGAAATCACAGCACTTGCACAAATCAAACTAACAGAGGAGGAGTCATGGTGAGTCACAGTAATGTATAATTGTTCCCCAGCATAAGATCTGGAACCCGGTGAAACATACATTAGCAACTTTTCGAATTACCATGGTAACTGTAGCTAAAGGAGCAGATCATTAATAAATGAATGTCTCCCAAATCCTCAAAACAGATTGTACCTGTTATTAGTTTAGTACATGTTGTTCCTTTTTTGTATCAATAATGATTTACCCTGTATGTTCTCCTTCTAACTTGTTTATTATATGTATGTATGTATTTATTTTTAATCTACTGTTAAATGTGTGACTCTGTGTAACTCCATTCTGGACTGGGTCCCCAGGACATAATTGAAAACAAGAGAAATCTCAATTTATTCTTCCTGGTAAAACACTTTCTAAATAAATAAATAACAGCTGATCAACTCACTTAAGGAAGGGTTTCTATTTAAAAATAGCAGTAAAACCCTGACAATACTTCCATCTCAACATCCCCCCCATCTCTGTGGGTGGGTGCGGACTTCAGTGGAAAGCGGGCATGAAAGGCACAAAGGAGAGCTGGGGCGTGGACATCAGAGTCTGGAACCCATGAAAACGCTTCTGGACTGTAACCTTTCCAGTGGACCAAGTATTGGATGCGCCCCCCTGAACACACATAAATCAATGCTGCTGCTTTTTTCATATTCCTTATGGTTATCAACTGGAACAGGACTTGGATGTGGTACCGAGGTGGTGTAGCGGTTACATACCAAGGCTTTCAAAAGGGAAACATGGAATATGTTAGAGATATTCATAGGATATAGTGTTAACCCTTCATAGAAGTATACAATATGGCCCAACATAGTGGGTTGGCAGTTTTTGAGAGGGGACACGGAGCTGTAGACCAGACCCTCTCCCAGACCAGATATGTAGGTGTGGGTCAGCGTCTTCAGTCAGCCTGGCACTTATATTTTTGCATGGAGTGTCGCAAGAAGTCCTGAACCTGCACCCAAGTAGAACAGAGTTCCCAGAGATGTTCCTCCAATGCCAGAATCTCCTGTGGTATGAACATATCAGGCAACATGGAGGGCTGAAACCCGTAGTTCACCAAGCAATGCAGGAACTGTTCCAAGACTTGATTAACTCATACCATGGCACCATTGCTGGTGGTAGGCTGATGGGAAGGAAAATTCCCATTTGAGTACAGAAAGCTCTCCAAAATCTGGACACAAACCCAAATCTGGCTAACCTGATCTGAAATGATCACGTTGGGTAACTTATGTAAACGAAAAACTTCCAGAGCAAAAATCAAGGCTAGCTCTTGAGAAGTAGGTATTTTTTTCAAAGGAATGCAATGAGACATCTTAGAGAATCGGTTAACAACTAGACATGTGCATTCGTTTTCGGACGAATGCTTTTTCGTCCGAAAATAGCATTTTCGTCCATTCGTCCGAAAAACGAAGAACGAAAATGCTCAGCTAACGAAAGCCGAATGAACGAATGGTTAATAAACGAAAATCATTCGTTCATTCGTCCATTCGTAGTTCTATTGCATTCTTTAAGCCGAAATAGAGTCGGTTTATAGAATACAATAGCATTTAACTATACGGAGACAGAGTCTCCATTCAAAAAAATTATGAATGGAGACTTTGTCGCCGTATAGTTAAAAGCCGACAGCCTATAAACCGAAAGTTCGGTTTATAGGCTGTCGGCTTATGGAATACATGTATTCCTATTGCTATTCTATAAACCGAACGTTCGGTTTATAGAATAGCAATAGGAATACATGTATTCCATAAGCCGACAGCCTATAAACCGAACGTTCGGTTTATAGGCTGTCGGCTTTTAACTATATGGAGACAAAGTCTCCATTCATAATTTTGAACCGAACGGTTTATAGAATAGCAATAGGAATACATGTATTCCATAAAATTATGAATGGAGACTTTGTCTCCGTGTAGTAAAATGCCGACAGCCTATAAACCGAACGTTCGGTTTATAGGCTGTCGGCATTTCACTACACGGAGACAGAGTCTCCATTCATAAAATTATGAATCGAGACTTTGTCTCCGTGTAGTAAAATGCCGACAGCCTATAAACCGAACGTCTCTGCTACCAGTCCTTTCTCAGCTGCCAGTCTGCAGTACAAGACCTGTCTCTATCCTGTTGACAGTATGCATCATGGGGTGCAGACAGACCCCACATCGTTCCCTGGTCTGCTATCCTAGGTTGTGACAATTGATCAAGTCAATATTCGCAGATATTGATCTAAGCAGGTAAATGGTGATGTTCATCTGAGCAATCACCAAAAAAACCTGTGCACTAATTGGCTGTTACTAAATCGCTATACATGTGCTCATATAGCTTCAAAAACACTAGTGAGTGTAAAAAACATTTTATTTTTAAATTTTATTATAAATGTACAAAAAAAGATAGATATATACCGTATTTGCTCGATTATAAGACAAGGTTTTTTTCAGAGCAAATGCTCTGAAAAATCCCCCTCGTCTTATAATCGAGGTCTCTTATAATCTGACCTCAAATTGAGGTCAGATTATAAGACATGGATCCAGGTCCCCAGCAGAGCTGCAGGGGACCTGGATCCCCCTCTCTAGCAGCTGGGGAAGTCTGCGCAACGAGCGCAGACTTCCCTGCTTCCGCCCGGCACGACCGCCGGTGGCTTCTGTGAAGCTTTCGTCACAGAAGTCCCGGCGAGCGTGCCGGGCGGCAGCAGGGGAGGTCTGCGCTCATCGCGCAGACTTCCTCTGCTGCCCCACTAGGCACCAGGGAAAAGCGGGCAGCTGGGGGATGTCTGCACTATACGTGCAGATATCCTCCATGCTGCCCGACACGGCAGTCTATTATGACGGACAGCTGTCCGTCATAATAGACTGCCGTGTCGGGCAGCATGGAGGATGTCTGCAAGTATCGTGCAGACATCCCCCGGCTGCCCCCACTAGCCACCAGGGATCAAGGTAAGGGGAAGGGAGGGAGGGGGGGCAGAGAGACAGGGGGAGGGAGTGAGGGTGGGGGACAGAGAGACAGGGGGAGGGAGTGAGGGAGGGGGGCAGAGAGACAGGGGGAGGGAGGGAGGGGGACAGAAAGACGGGGGACAGAGAGACAGGGGGGAGGGAGGGGGGCAGAGACAGAGTCAAGGGGAGGGAGGGGGTTAAGAGACAGAGACAAAGGGAGGGAAGGGGTTAAGAGACAGAGACAAGGGGAGGGAAGGGGTTAAGAGACAGAGACAAGGGGAGGGAAGGGGTTAAGAGACAGACAAGGGGAGGGAAGGGGTTAAGAGACAGAGACAAGGGGAGGGAAGGGGTTAAGAGACAGACAAGGGGAGGGAAGGGGTTAAGAGACAGAGACAAGGGGAGGGAAGGGGTTAAGAGACAGAGACAAGATGAGTGAGGGGGTTAAGAGACAGGCAAGGGGAGGGGGGCGAGAGAGAAAAATGGGGGCAAGGGAAAGAGAAAGGCAGCATTGGCACATAAAAAGAAATAAAAACTAGAAATACATTTTTTGATATCATAATTTTTTATTAAAAAAGCAATTTACGTGTGAATATATACAAGTTTAACTTTTTTCCTATAGGGTAGTCTTATATTCAGGCTTTTAGTTTTTTTCCTAAAGGAATATCCAAAGTTTGGGGGGTCGTCTTATAATCAGGGTCGTCTCATAATCGAGCAAATACGGTAATACATGACAAAACAACATTAGATTTCCCTTCTACACCATATAAAAAAAATGTCTATTAGACATGTGCAAAACTAAAAATTTCGTTTCGTTTTCGTTCATTCGGACGAAAATTATATTTATTTCGTCTAAAACGAATTTCGTTCATAACTACATTCGTTTCGGACGAAATTCGTTTAACATTTTCGTTTCGTTACATTCGTTTCGTTTTAACTACTCCCCATTCATACGAATAGGTCAATTGACATATTCATATGAATGGGGACTCTAGTTCGGTTTATACAAAGCCAATAGCATTACTCCATAAGCAGAAAGTCTATAAACCGAAGATCGTTCGGTTTATAGACTTTCGGCTTATGGAGTAATGCTATTGGCTTTGTATAAACCGAACTAGAGTCCCCATTCATAAGAAATTCTTATGAATGGGCACTCTAGTTCGGTTTACAAAGCCAATAGTATTCCATGTACTGTATAAGCCGACGACGTTCGGCTTATAGAATACATGTAATGCTATTGCTGACTGTTCTATAAGCCGAAAGTCTATAAACCGAACGACCTTCGGTTTATAGACTTTCGACTTATAGAATAGCAATAGGATTACATGTATTCCATAAGCCGACAGCCTATAAACCGAACTTCGGTTTATAGACTTTCGGCATTTGTATTGTAATGATGAATCGTAGTACTACTATTGGCTTTCACTACACGGAGACAGAGTCTCCATTCATAAATTTATAAATGGAGGCTCTGTTTCCGTGTAGTGAAAGCCAATAGTACTACAATTACATGCATTCTAAATGACGAAAGTCTATAAACCGAACGTTGTTCGGTTTATAGATTTTCGGTTTATGTTTAAGTCAAACTCAATTCATTTATTACTAATAAATGAATTGAGTTTGACTTAAACATAAACCGAAAATCTATAAACCGAACAACGTAGTGTGTCCCGTCCCCCCATGTTACTTACCACCTTAGCGTGGTGTGAAGGGGGCGGGAGGTGGGTAGCGTCGCTCCGCTCCCGCATGCGCAGTCTTTACAAAGTTACAGCTGAGTGATCAGCTGTAACTTTGTGCGCATGCGCAATGAGTAAATTCCCCTGCGATTGCGCAGGAGAATTTGCTTGAGAAATCTGTCAGCACGGCCGGCCTTAAGTGTTCCGGCGCCCCCCCCCCCCCCCCCATGTATGTATCTCTCTGCCTTCCCATGTTTGTCCCTTTCCTCTTCATTGCCCTGTCTGTCTCTCTCTAACTCCCCCCATACCTGTTATCTCTCTCCCTCTATTCTATCTCCCTCCTCCCCCCCTGTACTGTCTGTCTCTCTCTCTCCCTCTTCCCCCTGTCTCTCTCCCCCGTTCTGTCTCTCTCCCCCCCCCCCCGTTTTGTCTCTCCCCCCGTTCTGTTACTATCTCCCTCCCTCTGTTCTTTCTCTACCCCCCTGTTCTGTATCTCTCTCTCCCCCCTCCAGCTGTTCTGTCGCTCCCCCTCCCCCTGTTGTCTCTCCCCCCTGCCTGCCCTTCCTCTGTTCTGTCTCTCTCCCCCCCCCCTGTTCTGTGTCTCTCCCCTCCTGTTCTGTCTCTCTCTCTCCTCTCCCTTCCTATTTTTATCTCACCTCTCCCTCGTGTATATCTCTCGCTTTCCTCTCCCGCCAAGTCTGCTGTCTCTTTCACTCCCCTCACATGTCTGTCTCATTACCTCCATTTTCCCATCCCTGGTGTCTTTTTCCATCCCCATGTCAGGTGTCTCTTTCCCTCCCTATGTCTGGTGGCTCTCTCACCCTTCCCCACATGTTTGACTTTGGGCAGCAGCCCCGAAAAAATAAATGGATGTGTATATTGATGGCGATATATTGTAAAAAAAAAAAAATGTTGCCGGCAGCCTCCCCACAAAGCTCGTTCCCTAGGCGAACGCCTGGTTCACCTATCAGTAGCACTGGCCTTGATTAGACCTTTAAATTTAGACATGTCCATGTTAAACTAAAAAAAAAGAGCTCATTAATGAAGAACAATACTGGTCATGGGATGTCAGCTCTATGTTGGCCTCACATCACTGGATATTAATCTTCACTAATAACTATTTATATATATATATATATATAGGCCTCCCCCCGTGTAATTTTGTATACAAAGTATAATGGAAGTTGAAGTGTTAGAGGTGTGGATAAAAAATAGACACACACAAACTAATACATTTAAATGTCAAAAATGTTTTTTATTTTTTTTTGGCAAGCCCAGGGGGGCATGAGAGGGGGCAAAGAGTTTTTTGGCAGAGGGCTACAACTGGGAGTTAGGAATGGTAAGTAAACAGGGGCTCCATGGCTACTAACAATAGGCATCAGTGTGCTTTACTCATCATAATCTAATGAGCTGGAGGATGATGCGCTAGGCAACCAACTAGCTTTATTAGGATCATCTTCCTCCTCACTAGACTGACTTTCAGTCACCTGTGCTGATGGAGGGGGGTTAGAGATGCAAGATGCCTCAGGAGCAGCGGTACCGTCAGTACATGGATGCATGTGGGCCAATTTTGCATCCATGTACCTTACCTTTCGGTTGCGGTATTCAGCTCGAGACTGATATTCCTGCTGGCATATCAATCTCATCTGCTCCTGATGCGCAGCTTGCACATCTAAGTGTCTAAGGACTTTGTCCTGCCACTCCATCGTGTGGGCATGGAACGTATCTTGTTTACTCACCATCATGGTGAGTTGCTGGCGCATCCAACTGATGTCCTGCTGCATCCCAGCAACTGCACCATGGACAGCATCCAAGGATTCCATCATCGAAGGGGCAGGAGGTCGTGGCTGGGCTCCTGATGTGCCGTACTCACTGGGATCCACCACCGTGAGGAGTATTGTTTCCTCCTCCTCCTCGACAGATGTTGCTGCAGGAAAAGAAGGAAGATAATTAGAACATTACAATACAGATTATTCAATTCACCACATCTATATACACTTCAATGCAGGGTTATCAATATCTACACCCTGAAAGAATTATTATTATTTCTTTTAACCCTTGCTTACTCAAAGGATGACTGGGTTTGCCATGATTGTCTGATTGGGTTCTAATTGTCGTTGGGGTATCTCTCTGCTCAAGCAGAGAGACCATTATTTTTGAATGGATCAGCAGAAGGGACCTGGTTAAGGTTTCCTCTGCCTATCAAATTTAAAAATGAGGGTCTCTCTGAACAAGCAGAGAGAGACACTTGCCAACCAGACCAGGGTGCCTCCTTGGAAATACAGTAGCTGCTGGTAAAACTTGCATGTACTATCAATATTACATGTACTTTTCAATGCAAATGCATTCCCAGACTTCCCTTGCAAACGCATTCAACCAGTCCACCTGATTTTCAAATGAATCCTCAGACTTGCCAAACTGCCACCCATAGTTGCAAATGAATCTCAAGACTTGTCAATGGGCCTCCTATGAATGTCAGTGCGTCCCGAAATTTCAATGGTGTCTAGTGGGGGCAGACAGAGGATGTCTGAGCTGTCAGGTACGCAATGACATTGTCTGATGCTGCCCTTCACTTCCACTGTGACTTCTGAGATGGAACGCCTGGCTCCTAGTCTTATAGTCTGACCTCTATTTTAGTTCTGATTATAAGACAAAGCTAGGAAATAAGATTTTTTTCATAGAGTATTTGCTATGAAAAAAAATGTCTTTTATTCTAGCACAGGGGTGTCCAAGTTTATTTGGCAAAGGGCCACTTCGCTAGAAATGTATGCGTGTATACATGTGTGTGTATGTAAATATATATATATATATTTTACACTAATGTGTAGTGGTCACATTAACTACAAACACACACACATGCATACACAGTCGCATTTACCCCCCCCCTTCCCACACACACACAGTCACAATTACCCCACACATACACATTTATACACACACACTCACATACATACATACACTTACCCCACACGCACTTAACATGCACTCACATAGATACACATTTATACACATACTCGCATACATACACTTACCCCACTCACACACATACACATTTATACACACACACTCACATATATACATACAGTTACCCCACACACTAACATACATGCACTTACAACCCACACACACTCACATACACTTACCCCACACACTAATACACATTTAAAAACACACACACACACTCACATACATACACTTAACCCCCACACACATCCACATTTATACACACACTCAGATACATACACTTACCTCCACACACGTGGCTGTGGAGGTTGTGGGCTCCCGGTGCACTTCTTCCCTCCCTCTGACCCTTGCGCATGACCTCACGCGCAGGGTAGAGGAGGGCATTTGTGCACTGCACACCGCACGGGAAGCTGTATCGGGGAACGAATATGTATTCGTTCCCCGACACAGCTTTTCGTGTGGTGTGCAGTTCGAGGTGCGGCTACCGGAGCAGAGCTCAGGCGGGCAGCACCTCGATGCCCCGCGGGCCGCACGTTGGACGCCTCTGTTCTAGCAAATAATATTAATATGATCTAACTGGTGGTGTAAATGTGTATAATATCTACCTTGGGTGGTGGATCCCAGTGCCTGCACATCAGGAGCATGAAGTTGGTGGGAATCCACGTGAGGTGGTGATGATGAAGATACCGCTGTTAGAGATGGAGAAGAATGAATTGTTAGTGCATGCATACAGATGTGTGCAGAAAATACATATCACATCTGAGGCTATTAACAAAACAGGTGAGTTGCAGGTGATTTCATATCACCAATTAATCTAAACATTGTGGAGGGACAAACATTGGGAGTTTTCCCCGATAAGCAAACTCACCTGATGAGATGAAATGTGTATCTCACATCAACACAGTTTTTTGTACATAGCCCCTATCAACATTTGCATTAAGATTCATTCATGATAGAAGGAATTACATGAGATATGGATAGTCCTTGCAATTCCCTCGTTCATGAATGAAGCCCTGTTTGTTGTACATGTTTCTAGCCTGTTGGTGTATGTTGGACTTACCGAAGGCAGGTGAAGAGGAAGCATCCACCAGGGCCTGCAGAGCCGCCTGACCCGGTGTAATCAGAGGAGGAGCTGCCAGATGTTGTGTGGCTACAGGACATGGGGCCCTGTCATCACTTGCTGGGGGTTGAGGGCGCACAGCAGAAGATGCTAGGAGTAAAGTGAGAGAGAACAGTGTCAATCAGTATGAAATCACACATAATTATTACCATGAATGAATGTTCAATACTTACGACCAGCTGTTTCTGGCTCCGGCCTCTCAACCCCCATGATGTATTCAGTCCCCATGGCCTGCAATAGCTCCTCCTCAAATTTCAGCAGGTCAGCCTGCTCTGGAGAGCCGCCACCAGAGCTTCTGGTGGCGGCGGCTGCCCTGGTAAGCTTTCTCTTCACCTGCCTCTTGATATCATAGAATCTGAAAGACATGAGAATATTGCAATTGATTTACTATCAATGATCAGCTGTACATACATATAATCCTATTTACACATACATACATCTATTTCTCGACATATCTATCTTATCAATCCATGAACATTTTGATATCATGTATTATCTTTATACACATATATATATATATATTGTTATTGATGTGCTACTTATACCTATAGTGTTTGTGAGTGCAACTGCTTATACTATACCAATAATTATTGCAATACTGGATTACACTATGATCTCTGTTTATCTTTGTGTTTCCCCATGCACATTATGAAACACTGAAGAATCTTCCTTATACTGCCATATCAGCAATTTTCAGGCAATTACCATATTTCCTTATATATTTTCTATTGTGTGGGGTTTACTCAGAGCACCAATCACTCCTACTGTTTGGTTTTATTTTGTTTTTGTTAAATACACACATGTGCAGCCACTCTTACATTCCATGTCTTAACTAACCTTGACACAGCTAGCTACTAGCAGCTATATGTTAGAGTAATTGCACAGTAGGTGAAATTGTGGCCCCGAGTCAGGCTGAGCTCTTCCTCTGTGATGAAAAGCAGGACAGAGATGGAGCTCGGCAGGACAGGTCTCCCAAATCAGGAGTGTCCCTCTATGTAATTCACTACAGGTGTGTGTGAGCTATGTGTGTGGTGAAATTTTACATGAGGCCTATAGTGCAGGTGTATTTTATATGAAATTACCTTTTAATCACCACCTCCTTGGAACGTGAATTCCCACCAACTTCATTAACTGCTTCCATGACCTCCTGCCAGTTCATAGTCCTCCTCCGGATTCTCTTGGCTGCTGCCCCTAACACCCAGTTGTAGTTCTGGCACACCTTTCTCACAAGTGCCAGATTTTCCTCTGCCAAAAAACTCTTTAAATATTGTTCTTTTCTCACCAATTTTCCCCCTCTCTTCTGCCCCCCCCCCCCCCCCCGGCTTACAGATCCTTCTCCCTCCATTACAGCTAAAATAAATGATCTGAGTGAGGAAATGGTGGTCTGATTATACACAAACATCCCTGGACAGTGATTGGCTGTAAGTTGTAAATTAATGTATCTATTTAATAAAGGTACTGGGCCATTTCCTGTGGAGATTCCTCAGAATTGCACATAAAACACTCCCATAGGCTATAATGGGGATTTTTAAAAAAGTTTTAAACTACACAGTTAGGTGCATTTTGACTAAACAATGTTAGGGCCAGCTAGCACAGCAGTGCCTGCTTTCAATCTGAATACATTAATCTATATACTGTATGTCTGTCTGTGTTTGTCAGTTTTGTATAATGTGTTAATAAGCATTTTGATAATTATGGATGGAAAGTGTAATACATATTAAAAAAAGATAACATTTCATATCCATAATTATCAAAATACTTAGTAATACAATCTATGTTATATGCTTATATCCACAGATTTTTTCTCAAATTCACTCCCTGCACTTCACATACTGATTGTGAAGTACAGAGAGAGAATGACAGAAAAATGACAGTGAAAGGAAATAAACAAACTACCGTCTTTGCTCGATTATAAGACGACCCTGATTATAAGACGACCCCCCAAACTTTGGATATTCCATTAGGAAAAAAAATAAAAGCCTAAATATAAGACAACTCTATAGGAAAAAAGTTCAACTTGTATATATTCACATGTAAATTGCTTTTTTAATAAAAAATTATGATATAAAAAAATGAATTTCTTGTTTTTATTTCCTTTTATGTGACAATGCTGCCTCTCTCTTTCCCTTGCCCCCAGATTTGTCGCTCTCCCCCCCCTTAGTGTTGTCTCTCTCTCACCCTCCCTTTGTCTCCCCCCTCGCTCCCCTTGTGTCTGTCTCTTCCCCCCTTCCCTCCCCTTGTTTCTCTCTGCCCCCCTCCCCTTGTTTTTGTCTCTTCCCCCCTCCCTCCCCTTGTTTCTCCCCCCCCCCTCGTTACTCTGCCCCCCCCCCCTTGTTATTCTGTCCCCCCCCCTCACCTGTTTCTTGCTCCCTGGTGGCTAGTGGGGGCAGCCGGGGGATGTATGCACTATACATAATAGACGGAAGTGTCGGGCAGCATGGAGGTTGTCTGCACGATTCGTGCAGACATCACCCAGCTGCCCGATTCTCCCTGGTGGCTAGCGAGGCAGCTGAGGATGTCTGCGCGATGAGCGAGACCTCCCCTGCTGCCGCCCGGAACGACCGCCAGGACTTTTATGAGGAAGCCGGAAGTACCCAGCTTCATCATAGAAGTCCCGGCGGTCATGCCGGGCGGCAGCAGGGGAGATCTGAGCTCATCGCGCAGACATCCCCTGCTGTTAGAGAGTGGGATCCAGGTCCCCTGCAGCTCTGCTGGGGACCTGGATCCCAGTCTTATAGTCTGACCTCAATTTGAGGTCAGATTATAAGACGACCTCGATTATAAAAGGGGTATTAACACTTCCCTTGCTGATCACAGTTTCTTTTTACTGTGATCCGTTTCCTTCCTAGTTTATGGACCTCATTTAGTTTTTTCAAAATAAATTTTATTTTGTACATTTTTACTATATTACTTATATTCTTTTCATGTATTAATGTAATTACAGTTAACTCCTACAAGCCTGTGCTGTGATTATGACCAGAGCAAACGTTAACCCATTCGTGACGTTGGGACGTTCTATGCCGTCCTGATTTTAAGTCCCTTAAAGTCTTTAGGACGGCATAGTACGTCCTGTGTTAAACAGCTCATATCGCGGCTCGGATCATGCTGCAGGCACTTGCAGCGGGATCCCACCTGTCAGATGAGGCCATTTTAAATGGCCTCAGTCTGACAGGGGAAATTTAGCTGGTGCTCAAAACGAGCACCAGCCACATTTCTCTAAATCGTGCGTGACGTCCGAAGGGCTTGCAATTTTTGGGCAGGGACCCACAGGGTCTATTAAGACCCTGATTGGGTCTCTGCCATAGTGTTCCTGGCTAACGATCACCTTGTGATCGGTGGCCAGGAACAAATCGTGACGTTTTGGTGCTTACGTCATTTGGGACGCAAGCACCATGCGTCACAAAGGGGTTAAAACTCTCCACTTTTTTCAATTTATTTTTTAATACTAAATTCAAATCCTTTCATGCTATTGGCAATTCTATAAACCGAAATAGAGTCGGTTTATGGAATACCAATAGCAAAATAGCCATTACATAAACCGACATAATAAACGAATTTCGGTTTATGGAATTGGCAATGGCATTCTATAAACCGACTCTATTTCGGTTTATAGTAATGCCATTGCAAATAGCATTACATTATACATGCCATAAACCGAAAGTCTATAAACCGAACGTCGTTCGGTTTATAGACTTTCGGCTTATAGAACAGCAATAGCATTACATGTATTCTATAAACCGAACGTCGTTCGTTTTAAAGACTTTCGGCTTATAGAATACTATTGGCTTTCTATAAACCGAACTAGAGTCGAGTCCCCATTCATAAGAAATTCTTATGAATGGGGACTCGACTCTAGTTAGGTTTATAGAATGCCAATAGTATTCTATAAGCCGAAAGTCTTTAAAACGAACGACGTTCGGTTTATAGAATACATGTAATGCTATTGCTGTTCTATAAGCCGAAAGTCTATAGACTTTCGTCTTATAGAACAGCAATAGCATTACATGTATTCTATAAACCGAACGTCGTTCGTTTTAAAGACTTTCGGCTTATAGAATACATGCAATGCTATTGGCTTTCTATAAACCGAAAGAGTCCCCATTCATACGAATAGGTCAATTGACCTATTCGTATGAATGGGAACTCAATTTCGGTTTATAGAAAGCCAATAGCATTACATGCATTCCATAAACCGAAAGTCATTCATGTCGGTTTATGGAATGTACATTTGTACAATGCTATTGGTATTGTATAAACCGACTCTATTTCGGTTTAGAATGCCAATAGCACGAATGGACTAATGGACGAATGAACGAATGATTTTCGTTTATTAACTATTCGTTCATTCGGATTTTGTTAGTTAATATTTTCGTTATTCGTTTTTCGGACGAATGGACGAAAATGCTATTTTCGTCCGAAAATGCATTCGTCTGAAAACGAATGCACATGTCTAATGTCTATGTTAGTCAAGGACTTATATCACGGAGATTTAAGTTGGCTCTCTCATATGCACTTATCTGGGGCTCCCTCCAGACCATATAGTAAGACCACCGCAAAACGATTGGTGGAGTTTATGTTCTTCCGGGAGAAGCAGACATAACAAGTTTGGAAATGAATCAGCCTGAGGAATCTTATTAAAATTTGAAGGATTTTACTACTCTTTATTGAAAAATATTTATTCCACGTATTCACTACTGTTGCGCCATTCTGCTTTCGTATTTTGTGTATTGTTTTAGTAATTTGGAGATTACTTCAGAAGGCAGCATTGTTGTGGTACAAGCATTATTATATTAATTTATTTGCACGGGGCCATTTGGCACATTCACCTTTTTTGCACATATAGTAAGAACACAAGCTCGTCCCAGACTATTGTCATTGTCTTTCTTCATCTCCTCGTTCTTACCAAGGTGAGGTGCTAAGGGAGAAACAAACATACACATAGCCACATCCTGTTTTTTCCTTTTTGTTTTTTCCCTGAAGTTGCGTCGAGGGTACTTACTTTCTTTACCGTCTCCTGCTCAATCTGTTATATATAGAAGTGTTATCTATCTCTGTTTATCTGTCTACGTCCTATGAGGGTTGTTAAGGTTCGTTCTATGTCTCAGTTTAGCTTTATCTTCATACGCTTCTCTCTCCTTCTTATTTGCTGTTTTATTCTTATTTACCGGTTTCTAAGGTTTATCTGTTATATGTCTGTGTCCGTACCATAATTTTGGGTCCAAATTCTCCAAGCATCCTCTGATATACGGTCCCTTTTGCCTGATGTTAGGCCTCTTTCAATCTGAAGCTGAAATTGAATTTGAGTTTTGACCTGCGCCCATATTGGAACCTGTGTTTTTTTCCACATTCTCGCTAATGATATTTTTGCTGCCATAAGAATATGTGTGGCTAAATATGCTTTTACAGGAGAAAGTAGAGACCAATTTAAATGCAGAAGATAATTCTCTGCATGAGAAGAGGCTATATCTATTTCTAGATTAGAACCCTGGTAGCTAGGCGTAGCTGTAGCTTTAAGGGCATGTATGTGTGAGGGGTAGAAATATGATACACAGCAGTTGGCGGCGGGGTTTTTGTAATTGTTTATAAATTGGCTGTACTTTATTCCTAGTCAGCCATTTTCCCAAAAAATCGGTGTGAGACACTTAGATAAAAAATTCCTTGTTTTTTATCTGAAGTTTACCTTCTCTGACGGCCTGGAGCATGGATGTGGAGGGGATCCTCGCAGCTCTCAGGGCTGAGGCCTTGGTGGATGGTGGCAGGCAGCTTCAGGTGCAGTTTTCACGGCTGCAAGCTGCCCCTGCGGTGAATCAGGATGGGGGAAGCGGCAGACGTAGCGCCAGGCGGCGCTCTCACCCACCCGCGAGGTTTAGCCCAGGCTGGGGCACCTCTTCCAGCGGGCAGAGCGGGGGTACTGCGGCCCAGGCCCCGGTGGTAAGTGCTAGCCCGGTGGGGCCCATGCCCGCGGCGGGCGGGCCTCACGCCCCCACCACCCGCAGTCGGGCCCGGAGCGCTCCGCTGGGGGCTCCGGTGCCCGTTAGGTCCCGATCGAGGCCCTCTCCTGCGGTGGAGGGGCCTCGTTTTTCAGTGGGCCTTTCCCCGTCGGCGCCACATGGTGCAGCTCGTGGGGAGCGGGCTGCTACCACGCGGCATCAGCCAGCAGCCGATTCGTCCAGGGCTGCCACGAGGCCCAGGGCAGCCCGGGTGACCCCCCCTCCTCTTCCCTCGACGCAACGTTCAGCCAGGAGGAGTGGATCTCATCAGGCACCACGCCACGTGAGTAGGCCGCAGGCTTCAAAACGGAGGGCTCTGGGTTTACCTCCAGGCGACGGGGGGAGGGTTGTGGCTAGCTGCCATAGCAGCTGTGAATCCTCTGAGGAAGATGGTGCTCCCCCTAGTCACCCCCCTGGGCCTAGCAACATGGTTCCTGCGGTTGGGCCTCATCCACTGAGAGGAGGGTGGGCAGATTTAACACTCCCTTCTTATTTTCAGGATTTCTCTGCTACACTACAGCCTGGGTCCATCCCAGCCCTCTGTGGGTCCTGCGGCTGCTGTCGCTGGTGAGTGTTCCATTCCTTTTCCCTGGGGGGTTGCGCAAGGGAGCGCAGGGGCGCAGGGCCCACAGAGTCAGGTTTTATGCAGGGATTGCGTGGTTTGTTAGAACAGGCGAAGGGAACCCCAGTTAACACACAGGCAGCTAGTATTGATTCACAGATTGGTGCGGTTTGGGGTTCTCATCCAGGCATTGGTGGGGCGGTGACGCCAGCGTCGTTGGGTTCGGTTTCGGTGCCCCTTCCCCCGGTTACCACGGCAGTTATCCCTCAGGCCACGGCGGCAAGCATTGACACAGACCCAATGGAAGGCCCTTCAATGACTCCCACCGAGGTCCCGTCGCAGGTGGTTGATCCGATGACAACAGTGGCTCCGGTGGCACATGGGGCTACGTACATGTGCTGGTCTGGGCCTTTAGGATTGCACGTAAAACAGGAGGTGCGTGAAAAAATATGGCGTAGAGAATTGTTGGAGATTTATTCACTCCTTCCCCTGGAGGAGGTTCCGCCTCCCGAGAAGGAGCTAAAGGAATCTGAGAAAGAAAAATAAAAATATAGATACCGTAAAATCCCCAAGACCTTTGGTAACTGGGTTAGGGCCTTCTCCATTCTGGCCAGCATTTTAGGGGAGAAGCCGCCTAATAGGTGCTCTGCTCTTTTTTGTTATCAGGACATGATTTGGCATGCCTGCAGAGTGTACGGGGGGTTAGGGTGGTGGCGGTACGACGAGCAGTTCCGCCAACGCTTGGCCGTGCGTCCCACCCTGGACTGGGACCAGATGGACATTGGGCTTTGGCTAGCAATCATGACCAGACCCGCTTCCCACCAGGGAGGGTTGTCGTCCTTGCTTGGGGGGGGCAATGCAAGTGGGGGCGGGGTGCAGGTTCAGGCATGAATGCTCTGGTTGCGTGGGAGCTCACCCAGCAACCAGGTGCTTTAAGAAGTCGGGAGACAGGGCTGACTTGGGGGGAAAAGGGGAGGACGCCAGTGGACGCCGTCGCGATGGATCCCTGGCTAAGTAGGTACCCTAACCGCAGAGCTGTGGATATCCTCCTCAAGGGGTTTGGAGAGGGTTTTTGGATTCCCTTTCAAGACCGGGAGGTCCAGCTCGGTTTACGGAATCTGAGCTCGGTTAAGGAACATCCGGGGGTGGTTAAAGAAAAGTTGGTTAAGGAGGTTGCCGCGGGGCGCATGGCTGGTCCTTACGACCACCCCCCATTGGTAAACCTGAGGGTTTCCCCGTTGGGTGTGGTTCCCAAAAAGGAAAAAGGTAAATTCAGGCTGATACACTATTTATCGTACCCTCATGGGGGTTCGGTGAATGACGATATCGACGCTGAACTGTGTAAGGTTTCCTACGCTTCGTTTGATTCTGCGGTACGAATGGTGAGAGCGGCGGGCCCGGGGGCGTTGATGGCCAAGACGGATATTGAGTCGGCTTTCCGCCTGCTGCCGGTCCACCCAGCTTGCCATCACCTGTTGGGTTGTCACTTTGAGGAAAAATTCTATGTGGAAAATTCTATGGGGTGCTCTATTTCATGCTTTTACTTCGAATGCTTTAGCATTTTCTTGGAGTGGGTAGTCAAAGTAGAGGCGGGATGTGAATCTATTCTGCATTACCTCGATGATTTCCTTTTGGTCGGCCCTCGTGATTCTTACGTTTGTGCCCACCTGATGGGGGTAGTTGAAGCAGTAACTCAGGGCTTTGGGGTCCCATTAGCCCGTGACAAAACGGAGGGTCCGGTGACCTGTCTTTGTTTTCTGGGCATTGAATTGGATTCAGTGGCAGGGGAGTGCAGGCTCCCTATTGATAAACTGATAGGTCTGCGAGCTGATAATTTCTGCAGCAATGGGTCTGCGAAAAATCCGGTTGCAACAGTTTCAGTCGCTCTTGGGCAAGCTTAATTTTGCATGCAAAATTATGCCTATGGGGCGGGTTTTCAATAGGCGTTTAGGAGCGGCTACGGCGGGTGTGCGCCACCCGACGCATTTTATCCGGTTAAAGCGCCTTCTCCATGAGAACTTAGCTGTTTGGCAAATCTTCTTGGCAGATTACAATGGTAGGTCATTGTGGCAGGCCCAGGAGGTGTCAAACAGTGATCTGCATCTGTTCACTGATGCGGCGGCTTCGGTTGGTTTCGGCGCCATGTTAGGCAGTTGGCGGTGTGCGGCTCAGTGGCCGGTGGAATGGCATTCGGTTGGGCTGACCAGGAATTTGGCGTTTCTTGAGCTTTTCCCGATTTTAGTAGCAGCGGTCCTTTGGGGGGACGTCCTTCGTGACAGAAAAGTGGTTTTCCATTGCGATAATATGGGTGTAGTTATGGCAATTAACAACCTTACGGCGTCATCTCATCCAGTGATTCGTCTACTGCGCAAGCTAGTGCTGCAATGCCTTAGGTTTAACATAACTTGCAGGGCGGAACATATTCCTGGTGTGGTTAATGTAATGGCAGACGCACTTTCTCGTTTGCAGTGGGACGTGTTTTGGGCGACGGCCCCCGGGGCGGATGCGGAAGGGTCTCGTTGCCCCCCGGAGCTCTGGAGCCTTGGGTTGGAAGAGTAGCCCAATGGATCGGCCAATCAGTATCAGCGGCCACATGGGCACGGTATGGCAAGACCTGGAGTGACTGGCTCGGGCTCGAGCAAGCAAGGGGCGTTTTCCGTGACGACACGAATCGCCTACATGGGTTGCTTTGGCTGTTATGGTTTTGGGAAGCTTCGGGTTCCTCCCCTAACGTGGTGTCTGCTAAACTGGCTGGCATTAGTTTCTGGTTCAAGATGTCGGGACTTCGGGATGTGACAAAGGATTTTCTGGTTCGACAATCGTTAAAGGGTTTCAGGAGAGGGTGCCCCAGAACACGGGATACTCGGGCACCAGTATCGGGGGCTTTGTTGTTAGGTATTTGCCAGACCCTGCCTTCAGTTTGTTTATCCGGGTTTGAATCGACACTTTTTCGGTTGGCATTCACCTTTGCCTTTTTTGGGGCGCTGAGGGTGGGGGAACTGGTTTGTTCTTCAAAAAGGGTTATAGGAGGTATATTGTTCGAGGATGTAATCCGGGAACCAGGAAGTGTTAGTTTTAAAATCAGAAAATCAAAAACTGATGTCATGGCTAAAGGGTCCTGGGTCACCCTTAGGGAGGTCACCGGATCTGCTGTGTGTCCGGTGGCTTGTTTCGACTTATATTCCCTATCCCGTCCGTCGTCGGCATTACCTTTGCTGGTCCATCAGGATGGAGTCCCTCCTTCCCGTTACCAGTTTGTTTGGGTGTTCCAGTTAACTTTGGAAGCCATGGGATTGAACAGTGCCGGTTTCGGGGGTCATTCGTTCCGTATTGGGGCGGCATCCGAAGCTGCTAGGTTGGGATTCACGGAGAGGGCTATTCAGCGTATTGGTAGATGGGAATCCCGGCGCTTTGTATCCTATGTTCGCTCAGATGGCCTAACTGCAGTGTCCTCTGCTTTGTCTTCTCAGGTACAGCATGCAGGAAGGTTTCGCTCATAGGCCATTCCTATATCTTCTGGGCGAGAAGGAGGGCAGCTGTCCGTCCGGGGGGGGGAACGTCTGGGATTCCTTTCCTCGTCTGCTGAGGTGCTCTGGATAGGTATCAGGGGTATGCGGTGGGTCCGTTTGTTACCTGAGCTGGTCCAGTTATCTAGAGTGTTGGGTCCTCCCGATATCCTGTTAATTCACCTTGGAGGCAACGACCTTGGCTGCATCCCAGTGCTAGGTCTGTGCGAGTTAATAAAACAAGACCTTGCCAGGCTGTTAGTAATATTCCCTGAAGTTCGGCTGGTTTGGTCCGAACTAGTCCCACGGAACTATTGGCGCTGCGCGACCAATCAAAAAGCGATGGAGCGGTGTCGGATTAAAGTGAATAGGCAGGTGTCAAAATTCATTTTGATAGTAGGGGGGTCATCATTCGCCATCGTGTATTTGAAAGGGATGCAGCGGTGTTCTTTAGCAGCGATGGGGTACACCTAACAGAAGTCGGTTTGGATCTTTTTAACTTAGCTCTCAAGGAAGGGTTGGAAAAGGCCATGGCACTGTGTGGGGTAGCTCCCGCTGATTTTAGGGGGTAAAACAGCGGGGCTAGTGGCGGGGGAACCTGTCCTTGCCAGTCAGGGTTTTGTATAAAGGTGGTCGTGTGCAGATGTTGGAAGTTTGGGCTCAGCTCTCCCCTTACCTCGAAGGTGATACATCACCAATATAAGACGTGCCCACGGAGCTATTGGTTCGGCTAGTGGTAAGCATAGAAGAGAGGTAAAAAAGGTATGGTGGGGTAAGAGACCCCTGGACGAGGGGGGAGGGGAGTACCACGATTTAGTTATAGATGCCGGTTGCATCAAAATAAGTTGATAGATGAATATTTGGGGATTGGCAAGGAGGGTTGTAGACATTTTGTTAGGCTGTATTTTATTATGAAGAAGTTAAAATGGTGGTGTGGCGTATACAGTCCTAACTAATATTTTATTTCTGTAAATAAAAGTGCTGTGGCCTATTTACACCAAAATTCATGTCTCGTGTCTTTCTTAAGGGAAAGGAGGGGTAAGGTATGGGTTTGATAACTGTGATAATATGCACTATCCCCTATGCAACATACAAGAACCCTGGTAGCTAGGCGTAGCTGTAGCTTTAAGGGCATGTATGTGTGAGGGGTAGAAATATGATAGACAGCAGTTGGGTGCGGGGTTTTTGTAATTGTTTATAAATTGGCTGTACTTTATTCCTCTTCAGCCATTTTCCCCAAAAATCGGTGTGAGACACTTAGATAAAAAATTCCCACCCTCCCATCCCTATGTATTGTTTTTATATATTGTTCTAATTATTTCTTTCTTGTCACAGCACTCGGGGGAACCTGTCCTTGCCAGTCAGGGTTTTGTATAAAGGTGGTCGTGTGCAGATGTTGGAAGTTTGGGCTCAGCCCTCCCCTTACCTCGAAGGTGATACATCACCAATATAAGACGTGCCTCTGAGCTATTGGTTCGGCTAGTGGTAAGCATAGAAGAGAGGTAAAAAAGGTATGGTGGGGTAAGAGACCCCTGGACGAGGGGGGAGGGGAGTACCACGATTTAGTTATAGATGCCGGTAGCATCAAAATAAGTTGATAGATGAATATTTGGGGATTGGCAAGGAGGGTTGTAGACATTTTGTTAGGCTGTATTTTATTATGAAGAAGTTAAAATGGTGGTGTGGCGTATACAGTCCTAACTAATATTTTATTTCTGTAAATAAAAGTGCTGTGGCCTATTTACACCAAAATTCATGTCTCGTGTCTTTCTTAAGGGAAAGGAGGGGTAAGGTATGGGTTTGATAACTGTGATAATATGCACTATCCCCTATGCAACATACATGACATTATGTCTGAAACTAGATTCCAGAAAACTTTGAGAACCCTGCAGCTCCACCATGTGTGCAAATATGTGCCCGACGACTTCAGGCATCTCCAACAAACGTCCGAAGCCACTGGGTACATCCTTTTCAACCTGGCTGGGACTAAGTGCCATCTATTAATAATTTTATACTGTAATTCTATTAGATTAGCACAATGGCACACCTTTGTTAAGTTTCACATGATTGATCCCCATTCTTTTGCCGTGATGTCTTTAGATAAATCCTCCCCCCATTTAACTTTAGCTGGGTAAATAATATTTTGTTATTTTTCATTTAATAGTTCCGAGTTCTTGATCTTCTTCAGATTTGGATTTGATATTAGAAGAGTTTCTATATCTGGGTGTATTAATATTTGTCTGTTATATTTTTTCTTTTCTGTTTGTATAAATCCCTTAATCCTAAGATATTTAAAAATATCTTTATTTGATATATGAAACTCTTTTTCCAATAAGGGAAAGGGTTTCATCTTATTACCTTCTATTAGCTGGCCAAAATTTTGGAGACCTTTCTCTCGCCAGTCCTGAAGTTTTAGGTCCGCTATTTTAATTTCTATAACTTCAATTGGAGATCCGGCTAAGGCTATACCTAATATCTCTTCTTTTTTTTTGAACTTCCACCAGAAATTCATGAGACCCGATATCACACTATTTGTGACTCTCTCTTTATACTCATTACTTTTAGGCTCCAACCACATCATGGTTGACAAATTGCCAATTTTTGTATCTGCTAATTCCAGGTGGACCCATGCTTCTTTGGCTGGAGAGCTATTATACCATTTAGATATATGCATTATCATGGCGGAATCGTGATATTTATATATGTTTGGAAAACCTACGCCTCCTTCTTTCAGATTTTTTTGTAGTACGCTGAAACCTATTCTTGGTTGTTTATTTAACCATATATATTTAATAAATGTTTGATGGATCTTTTTTAGCCATTCCTTTTTGAAGGGTTGTGGGACCAGTCTCCATAAATATATCCACTTTGGAAGAATGTATGACTTAATGACATTGAGACGACCCCACCATGATACCTCAAGTCTGCTCCAGGTGTTTAGGTATGCTGAAGTATGCTGAAGCATAACTTTGTAGTTTGAGTGTAAAAAACATTTTAAAAACATGCAGACAGCAAAAAAATTATTTGCTTACAAGATCAATACATGCGCGGTAATCTATGGCAAGAAAGGGGTTAATATGACTTAAAGAGCCTTTGTTGTACTGTAATATTTTACAATACAAGAAAATGAACCCCCAAAAATGCACAAACAGCAACAAATGGGCTGCTGTGCAAGATCACTGCTTTTATAAAAGCTCTTTGGTCTCAAAATTGTATTTTATTTTTATTTTATATTATTAACTAATTCACACTGAAATACAATGATCTGTCTTTCTCCCTCACTAAAACATAAGTGAGGAGAGGGAGGCAGATCCAAGTGTTCAGATCAATATTTTACAAATATTGATTTGACCAGGCAGTGGTGATTGCGCATCTCCACTGCCATACACTGTGGCAGCCAGTTACAGATTGTCTCTATTATGAGGCAATCTTGTAACAGCCTCCAGAGTCCAGAGCACATGGGGCAGCTAATTCCTGCTTCCTGTGCTCTTGCCCGTATAAGGGCACCACCACCTGGCCTTTTTTTTGTCGACTTGCCTCGAAATTCAGCAACACACAGAGCAATAGGAAGCGATTACATTTACTCCCTATGCTCTTTACAACCATCAGATTTTTTTAAAGGCACTGTGCCGTTAAATTCGGCATTCAAATCGCTCTCAAGAGAATGCCACCAGTGTTTTTTTTTATACTGAGTGATGCCTCCCATTGTAGCAATGCCATTGGAGGACTAAAAGTGATAAAAAATTAATTTCGGTACTCGTTTCACTGCAGGACTAGCTATCTGTGTCGTTAATTATTATTCGTTTAAATCCACACCTCACACTCTTCCACAGTTAATAATACCCTTTTATTTCCAGAGTGTTAGATCATCCTACATGGGTACACCTTCCCTTTCAGTGCTGCCACGTATTTTGCTGCATGACTTTTTTATGTGTTTGTTTTTTTTTTTTTTTTAAAGAACTATGGAGTATTTATTGCTGTAATGTGTACAAAGGCCTTCCCACTAGGAGAAGAAAAATAAACAGCACTGCCTCATAACTGAAGAATAATACACACGTATAATGCCACAACTCAAACTAGGCCATTAATGAATCAATTCAGTATACTATTTGCAGAGATGGGAGAGGGCACACAGTAACAAAAAAATACCCTGTGCAAATATTTTTCATTGTTGGAACAAAAGTAAATATTATAATTCAAGCCAACATATAATCAACATAACATGGCTTTCAGAGATACTGCATTCACATTACATTATAGCTTCACTATATACAGGTCCTGTTTTCTTCTTTTTTTTTTTTTTATCTTTTTATTTTATTAAACATAAAAGACATTACGTTCAATGCATATATAGTCATTCTGCCCAAGAACATTACATATAACATTACATATACATTATAAGCTTCTTAGACTTAGATAGATGTTAAGACTATTACATGCAATAAACCACACAAGACTTACTAACATAACAGGACTTACTAACATATAGCGAGGAGCCTAGATTTCCACATTTATCTAATTTTTTTTTTTTTTCAGTGGACACTGGGGGGGGGGGGGGGGGGGGGGGGCTAAAGGACCCAGGTGTGAAAATGTAATATCTTATAGATAATGTTTAAAAAGCCTCAGGTGTTAACTTAATTTCGGGGAGATTCGTACTGCAAAATCCCACCTACGGGTTTCTGTTTTCCTTCTTTACCTCTCCTCTGTTATTCCCTCCTCCATACTTTCTAGATGTTATTGTATTTTTTAACCCAATTGATCCAGGGAAGCCATTTTTCCTCAAATTTTTTGTTGTTGTTATTTTGGAACGATATACCTCTTTCCATACTATATTGATATTCCAATTGGGCTAATATTTGGGACTTTGGGGGCCTTAGATTTTGCTTCCAGTATCTCGATATTATTGTTTTTGTAGCCATCAAGATTTGAATAAAGTATCACCAATACTGAAGCCTTTAAAAGACCCATCAGACCCAGCAAACTACCGACCTATATCATTAATAAACTCTGACACAAAGATCTACTCTACAATAATAGCAAATCGACTTAAGTCAGTAATACCACTGATTATCCATCAGGAACAGGTGGGCTTCGTAGCCGGTCGCTCGGCTAATAGTAATACAAGGAGACTGATAGATTTGTTGGGATATGTGGGTGAGAGGGGGACTCCCCAGCTGATCCTGTCACTTGACGCTGAGAAAGCGTTTGACAGGGTCAGCTGGGGATTCATGAGTCGAACCCTGGATGGATTTGGCCTTGTTGGACCAATAAAGGAGGCAATCATGGCTTTATATCATGGCCCAACAGCTAGAACGACGGGTCCTGGCATCTCCGCGGATTGGTTTGCGATAAAAAATGGCACACGACAGGGCTGCCCCTTGGCCCCAATTCTCTATATTCTAACCTTAGAGGTCCTTGCAATAAAAATCAGAGGTAACACTCAGATTAGGGGTACGCGGGTGGGACAACGAGACTTTAAAATATGTTTATATGCTGACGACATTATTTTGACCCTGGCAGACCCGGAGAGCTCCCTGGAAGCCCTTATGACAGAAATAGAATTGTACGGCAAGGCCTCCAACTATAAATTAAACCTCAGAAAATCACAAGCAATGCCTCTAAATCTCGATGTAATAGCGATAAACCAACTAAAGGCGATATACCCCTTTGTTTGGACCACAATAGGATTCGAGTACTTAGGTATATTTATTACATCAAAAGTTGAAGACCTAATGGACACAAATTTTGATAGACTATACAAATATTCTAATGAAAAACTATCCAGGGATTGGAGGACCAATGGAATATCATGGCTCGGTAGAGTAAATGTCATAAAGTCTTACCTTTTGCCCAAATGGACATATTTGTTTCGGATGGCCCACCTTAGGATCCCTATT
Source organism: Pelodytes ibericus (assembly GCA_036172795.1). Classification (NCBI taxonomy): domain Eukaryota; kingdom Metazoa; phylum Chordata; class Amphibia; order Anura; family Pelodytidae; genus Pelodytes; species Pelodytes ibericus. Next base: position 126,754,714 of record CM069859.1, read on the forward strand.
ACAAAACTGAGAAAGTTGCAGAGACTTCTTTTGAGATATATTTGGGACCACAAGCGCCCAAGAATTGCAATGTCCCATATATTAAAACATTCTGATAGAGGCGGTCTCTCAGTGCCAAATGTTGTTAAATACTATCAGGCGACACAATTGCTACATCTGCGGAGATGGCAGGACCCCTTAGCTAAAAAGGAGCCGTGGTATTATGCCGAGTTGGCTGAGCTTAACGTAGAGGAAATCCCACTGGCTCTTTGGGCCAACACGGAGTTCATAAAACAATTAATTCAAAAGATAAAGACTCCGCACATAAGGGACTTAATGTTGGACTGGCTGGTATTCAAAAAAAATTATAAGTTGGCAGATAAAGTCCTACCCTTCTGTCCTATAAAAACTCTAGAATTAAATATGGAAAATCTAAATCTGAATAGGTGGAAAGGGAAAATAATCCAAATAGCAGATCTGCTGGAAAATCGGAGCCTTAAACCCTTCCCACAGATTCAGCGGGAATCACAGATTCCAGCTAGCGAAATCTTTAACTATCTTCGGATAAAAAATTATTTTATGCACCATTTGATAACAGATAGTGAAGATATCCACTTAGCTAAAATAATTACATTTATAGCTCCCAGTGCGAAAGGCATTTCTACTTCTCGATGTCTTGACATCATAAATCTCAAGGATAAAGAAACAAAACCGAAAGCATGGACAAATTGGGAGAGAGACATAGGGGTAGTTAATGCAGAAGAAATCTGGGCCACCACAATAAAAGAAGTAAAAAAATCAATTCATTGTATAAATATAGTAGAGCTACATTATAAAATTCTACATCAATGGCACCTGGTCCCAAAAATAATGAATAAAATTAATTCTACGAATTCTAGCCAATGTTGGCGTTGTAACACCGATATAGGAACGTCCAGACATATATGGTGGGACTGTACGATACTAAAACCCCTATGGGAGGAAATTTTTAAAATCTTATCTGAGATTATTGGAAATTACATGGAGCCAGATATGGCTTTGGCACTGCTACATTTTAATCTATCTAATTTCACATTCAAGAAGAAATACATAATTATTCAAATCTTGATGGTTTTTATGTGTTTTTGACACATCTTTTTTACAAATATCTTAACACTGGATATTTGTATGATAAATTATATTAGGGCATATATGTAGGCATGTCCATGTGACAAAAGCTGTTTAAAATGTTTTGTAGTATAGCTTTGAAGATTAATTCTTCGTCTCAGATCAGGAGAATTGAAATGGAGAATCCTACCTATGTTAACCTAATTTGGATTAGGTGCATGACCAAAATCCAATTCAGGACTAATTAAGGTATATTGAGTCCACCCTTAAATATTAGAAACCGTTGCTCTATGTGGCCTTAATGAGATACTGGAGTGGCATTGGCTTTTGTGGTCTATGAGTATAAGAAAAAAAATCATCAGTTTGGTAACTTTTCTGTTTGGTGCTTTTTTATTCCATTTTTTGCCACTAGATGGTGCCCTGATATTACTTTTAAATCAGTTTATTTTCTTGAAATTCTTGTCTGATTATAATTTGGGTTTACCATTTCTTTACATTTGCTTATACATCTCTGCTTTATTATCAGATTCTCCAAACTGGATCATTCAACGCTGCTGTATCTACTCTGTTATTATGCTACAACTGTATATTGTGTGGATTCCAGTCCTACATAATGTTAGGAGGACACGATAAGCTGTATGTTTTGGTGGTGTATTTACGTCTCACTCTGGTTGTTTGGGGAGCACTGTTGCATTGAAAAAGAGGCATTCAGCACCTCAAAATACATGTGATATAAAGCAGCTGCCTGTAATGTGAATAAACCTGTTTAGTTTCACAAAAGATCATGTGATTGTTTTCTTTTGATCACATTGACTCTTCCAGTGCAATACAAAAACTTCCACCTCACTGTGCCTTACAATGCAATTCCACTACCACCACACTCTGTCTCATAATGCAATCCCACTGCTGTGTAGTCGTTGTTTTTCAAATTGCATAGTTGTGTAGTATATATGTGTTGTTATGCTGTGTAGTGTATGTGGGTAGTGTAGTTGCATTGCTGTGTAGTTGTATTGTTGTGTAGTGATGTGGTCTTTTTGCTGTTAAGTTGTGTACTGTAGTTGTGAAGTGTGTGGTGTAGTTGTGTTATTGTGTAGTGTAGCTGTGTAGTGTAAATGCGTAGTTGTATAGTGTAGTGTAGTTGTTTAATTGTTGCGTATTTTACTAGTCTAATCGTATAATTGTGTAGCGTAAATGTTAGTGTGGTTTGGTAGTGTAGTTGTATAGTTTTGTAGTTTAGTTGTGTAGTTGTATAGTCGTGTAATTTTGTAGTGCAGTTTTCTGGTGTTTATGGGTAGTTGTTTAGTGTAGTTGTATAGTTGTAACGTGTAGTTGTGTAGTATAGTTATGTAGTTTTTTGTTGCTGTGTAGTTAAGTTTGTAGTTTGTGTTTGTAGAGGTTTAGTTACGTATTGTTGTTGTTGTATAGTTGTGTAATTGTGTAGTGTAGTTGTGTAGTGTAGATGGGTAGTAGTGTAGTTTAGATGGGTAGTTGTGTATTTGTGTTGTGCAGTTGCTGTGTAGTGTAGTTTTGTAGTAAAGTTGTTAAGTGCAGGTGTGTTGTTGTGTATTTGAATAGTATAGTTATGTAGTGCAGTTGCTTAGTTTAGTTATGTAGATGTGTGGTGTAGTTTAGTTGTGTGTGATAGCGTAGAGTAGTTTCGTTGTATATTTCTGTTTTTAGTTGTGTAGTGTTGATTTTTTAGTTGTGCGGTGTAATTGTGTCATTTTGTAGTGCAGTTGTGGCATTGTTTATTGTAGTTATGTAGTGCACTTGTGTAGATGTGTAATGTAGTATAGTTCTGTAGTTGTGTAGTGTTTTTGACATCTTCATAAGTATTTTTTATACCATAGTGCCATCTGCTGGGTACAATGAGTAAATGCATTGTTCATGTACAATTAGGAGACTGATTCCTGAGAAAAGGACCTTGTGACTTGGGAGTTGACTCAAGCCAGATCAGGGCATAAAGCAGAATTGAGAAGAAAGTTTGGCTACCCAATATGGGTGTTTGTGGCACAAAATCAGCTATTTTCAACAATTTCGGGCTTGATTTTGGCCACATTCGGTTTTGGGGGTAATCCTATGAGTTTGGTTCTAATATAGAAGCACAAGTGAAAAGTTAGTTGTCCCTAGTATGAGGATAAACTGGCGTGTACTTTTGATAGAACACGACAGTTTATCCTCTGACCGACAGCTGCCATGTTTCCATAGGAAGCAGGCAGCCATCTGGTCGGCGACTGTCTCTCTCTGCTAGCGCAGAAAGAATCCCTCATTTTTACATAGGATCAGCAGGGGGGACCTTAACTAGGTACCCCCTGCTGATTCCATGCTCAAACGAGGGTCTCTCTCTGATTGGGTGTGCGCGTGCTGTCGTTTGTCAGTACGTGACAGCCAGGAATTGCTGTGTCTTGCATGTGAGACACAGCAGTTAATAAATCTGCATGTATCTATTAAGATACACGTCGGGTTTACTTAATTGTACCTGGATGTGTATTGTTTAACCCTTGCTTCCTTCAGCAGTCCAACCATCTAACCTTGTTTACATCTGAATTTCATTTGAATCACCTAACAGTTATTCCCCTTTTAAAAGTGTGCAATGATATGCAGAGTGGCGTGGAATAAGGTGAGTTTATTGGAACTCTTCTACTAGACTTTGCAAAGGTTTTGGATACAGTTGACTGTGGACATTAAATACTCAGGAGTAACTGATCCACTGCTCAACTATCTTCATTCCTACCCATCTGAGATTACTTAATATGTGTACATAGCCAAAGCTGCGTCCATTTATAATTTCTCATCCTTGGGTCCCTGCTGTTCTCTATATTTATCAATGGTCACTGCATGATGTGCATCAACTAGTGACACCATCATCAAAATGATCACCTGTGGCAAAATGTCTCATGCAACAAATGGAAGGTACCTGCAGACCCATGTTGGTAAACTATGGTGCAGCATTCTTCATTCTAAGTATAATACACATCACTGAAATATTGAAAGAGCTAATCTGACTGACACTTTCAAACTTTCCATCTAGTTTTCTTAATGTATAACCAACACCAGCTTACATTCTACAGGATCAGCATGCTCACTCTGGATCTGTGCATTCCTACAAGCTCAGGTCCACTTCAAGCACCTTACTAGCTTCCACATTACAAAAACGAAGTGAGTACAGAAGTTCTTATATGTGGAATACCCTTGAATTAAATCATCCACCAATCTGAAATCCTTGTAGAAAAGACCTCAATTTTTATAAGCATAATGTAGGAAGAAGACTAGAGCGGACACCTGGATGTTCGGGTTCAAGAAGTTCGAGCGAACTTTGGAAAAAGTCTGGGTCCGTGCTCGAACTTGACCCTGGAATTGACCCCGAACACGGACCCCATTGAAGTCAATGGGGACACAGACTTTTGGCCCCTAAAATCCCACTAAAAAAGTCATGGAAAGGGCTAGAGGGCTGCAAAAGGAATTAAAATGTGGGTAAGAGTAGGACAAGTGCCCGGCAAGCAAATGTGGATAGGGAAATAACTTAAAATAACATTAAATACATACAAATTACAAATACAGCTGAGCCATAAAATAGCACTAGATGGAATCTTTGATTTTAGCTTTGGAAGAACATAAATCTAAATCTAAAGCATGGCTGCCAGGAGGATCAACAGAATTATTCATTTGAGAGAGGGTTGGAGTGCAGAGTATTCTCTTTCAGTTTATACTAAGTTACCCATAGGTTGAGGAGGCGGTGACTGTGGCGGTGTAGGTGGAAGTAGCACTGGAGGATGAGGAGGAAGAGGAGGAGGTAGCCAACACTGTTTTTTTTTTGTTTTGTTTTTTAAATTGGGGTAGCCCCCAAAATATTAGGACATATAACAACAGAAAACAAAGAATAAGTGCACTTGAGTATAACAATGACTGGGTGAGGCCAGTATAAATGTCTATTCTGCACAAGGTAGAGACAAGTCTGGTGGGATCCATGCCTGGTTCATCTTAATAAACGCTTGTCTGTGATAACGCCCCCTGCCGTGCTAAACACACGTTCAGACAATACACTGGCAGGGCAGGCCAGCTCCTCCAAGGCATAAAGGGCAAGCTCAGGCCATGTGCCCAATTTGGAGACCCAGAAGTTGAATGGGGCAGACCCATCAGTCAGTCCTTGTAGGCCTGTGCACACGCACTGTTCCACCATGTTGCTGCCTCCTGCTAAGATGTTGCATATCAGATGGTGTTGCTGCTTGTTGTGGCGTGCTGACAAAGCTTTTCCTCATTTTGGCCATGCTAACCCTGCCATCTGAGGTGCTGGCGGTGCCCCAGCTGCGCTGGCGACCTCTTCCTCTGCCTTCGCCTTGTGCTTCCATTGAGACCCCGGTGTCATTTTTGAATGCCCTCAGCAGCGCGTCTACCTCTAAGCGTTTTTTCAAGGAGACATACAAGCGGGATAGTAAGGCTGAGAAGGGCATCATTGGCACTGGCCATGTTGGTGGAGTACTCGAAACAGTGCAAAATGGCACACAGGTCTCTCATGGAGGCCCACTAATTGGTGGTGAAGTGGTGCTGTTCCACAGAGCGACTGACCCGTGCATGCTGCAGCTGATACTCCACTATCGCCTGCTGCTGCTCGCACAATCTCTCCAGCATGTGCAAGGTGGAGTTCCACCTTGTGGGCACGTTGCATATGAGGCGGTGAGCGGGAAGGCTTAAGTTACGCTGCAGCGCAGACAGGCGAGCAGCAGCAGGGTGAGAACGCCTAAAGTGTGCACAGACGGCCCGCACTTTCTGTAGCAGCTCTGATTTATCTGGGTAGTTTTCAGGAATTTCTGCACTACAAAATTCAGCACATGCGCCAGGCAAGGGATGTGCATCAAACCAGCTAGGCCCAGAGCTCCTACGAGATTTCGCCCATTATCGCACACAACCAGTGTGTTGTTCCATGCCCGTCCACAGCTCCTGTGCGCTGTGGGTTTTTTACCCCAAACATATGAGTTTTAAAAGAGCCTGCTGTCGTTTCCCCCTGGCTGTGCTGAAGTTGGTAGAGGAGGTGGTAGAGGATAAGGAAGAAGCTGAGTAGAAGGAGGAGGCAACAGGAGGCAAAGAGAAATACCCTGCAATCCTCTGTGGCGGAAGGACATGCGCCAAACTGCTATCTGCCTCAGGCCCAGCCGACACTACATTTGCCCAGTTTGCAGTTAGGGAGTTATAGCGTCCCTGCCCGTGCTTACTGGTCCACGTATCTGTGGTTATGTGGACCTTACCACAGATGGCGTTGCCCAGTGCACACCTGATTTTGTCCTCCAATTGCTTGTGCAGGGAAGGGATGGCTCGCCGAGAAAATAGTGCCGGCTGGAAACCACATACTGTGGGACAGCCACCGCCATCAGGTTTTTAAAACTGTCCGTCTCCAACAGACGGAATGACAGCATTTCAAAGGCCAGGAATTTGGAAATGCTGGCATTCAGGGCCAGTGTTCGCGGGTGGGTAGGGCCATACTTCCTCTTTCTCTCAAGTGTTTGGGAGATGGACAGCTGAACGCTTCCATGGGACAGTCTGGAGATGCTTGGGGACGGTGGTGGACGTTGTGGCATTGCTGCCACTTCCTCTATTTGCTCGGTGGCAGGTGCCACTGTGACACCAGAGCTGGAGGAAGAGGCCAAGACAGCAGCAGAAGAGGAAGCAGGAGGAGCCTAAGACCTTTCTTGGGTTTTGAGATGCTTACTACACTGCAGCTCATGCTTTGCATGTAGATGCCTGGTCATGCAGGTTGTGCTCAGGTTTAGCACATTTAGGCCTCGCTTCAGTTTCTGATTGCACAGCTTGCAAACCACTTGTGTCTTGTCGTCAGCACATTGTCTAAAGAACTTCCACGCCAGGGAACTCCTCGTAGCTGGCTTTGGTGTGCTCGGCCCTTGGGTGCAGTGGGCAGTAGCAGGCGTACTGTCTAGGGGACGGCCGCTACGGTTTTGCACCCTGCTCCCTCCTATGGTGCCTCTTTTTGCGACCACCACCTCTTCCTCCAAACTGGACACGTCACTCGCATGACCTTGATTCCATGTGGGGTCTAGGACCTCATCATCCTCCACATCATCTTCCACCCACCCTGCCCTCCTTGCCGGTCTGCACACTGCCGAAAGCCACAGCAGTTGGCACCTGTGTTTCGTCATCATCAGAAACGTGCGGTGGTGGTCCTCACATGTCCACATCCTGACACATAAGTGGTTGTGCATCAGTGCACTCAATCTCTTCCACTTCTGGGGCAAGGCTAGGTTTGATGACCCCGCCAGCAGAGTCATCAAAAAGCAAAAGAGACTGCTGCATGACTTGTGGCTCAGACTGCTTGGCTGATTTGCAAGGGAGTGAGGTGAAAGACAGATGGCCATGGGCTGCAGGTGTCAACTATGAGCTTTCAGCAGGGGACCGGGCGGGAGACAATGTGTAGGAACTGGAGGCACTGTCAGCCACCCAATCTACTATTTCCTGTACTTGTTCTGGCCTCACCATTCTAATAGAGGCATTCAGGCCTACCAAATAACGATGAAGGTTCTGTCGCGTACTAGCACCTGAGGAAGGTGTTTCACTTGAACGTGTAGCTGGCACAGATCATCCCCTACTTGCAACAGGAGCTCCACCAACACCAGCAGCACCACGACCAGGGCCACGTCCCTTATTTGATGCTCTCCTCATTCTTTGCTGTCACCAACCAAAGTAACAGATGGTTTATGTCAGGCGACAATGTAACCGCCAGTAGTCAAGAATTTTTCTTTGTATTTTTTTGTTTTTTTGTTTATTGGACTGCAAGAAATGCACCGCAAGACGCAAATGTACTATTTAGCACCCAAAACAATTAGAATTTTTCAAAGTGTGCTGTAAGCACAGTATTGGACTGTTCTATTTGACTCTCAGATACGGAGTACACAGCAGGACGCAATTGTACTATTTAGCACCCAAAACAATTTGAATTTTTCAAAGTGTGCTCTAAGCACAGTATTGGACTGTTCTATTTGACTCTCAGATCCGGAGTACACCGCAGGACGCAAATGTACTATTTAACACCAACAAATTGCAGTATTTAAAAATGCCTAGATGTTGCCCACTGAGCTAAAAGAACAGGATTAAAGTCATGTGCCTGGCACACATGCAGTTGCAAGTGCACTGCACTCTCTGTGGCTCTGGGCTGAGGGCAGGGTACAAATATGTAGTATAGCACCCACTAAAATAATCACTGTAATTTGAATAATCGCTGTAGTTTGAATAATTGCTGTAGTTTGCAGATTCCACAACAGAAGTTTTTTTAATCTGTCCCTCACAGCTGCAGCATCCTCTCCCTACACTAACAAGAGCTCATGTGATGTGCGTGTATGTGACTCCAGCTTATATATAGAGGCTGGGTCACATGCTGCACTGGCCAATCACAGCCATGCCATTAGTAGGCATGGCTGTGATGGCTTCTAAGGGCAAACAAGTTAAACGCTTGTTGATCGGCTGCCCTGCAGCCTTTCAACAAGCGCCATTAAATCGTCGAACCTCAAACTCCATCACGGACATTCAACCGTATCTTGTACCTTTATCATAAAGATTCACTTTTTTCCAGAAAATTCTGCTTATATTAAGGTTGAGCATGCACACCTTTTAGGTGAATGCAAAATATCCACTGAAATTGAAATAATTGTTGATACAAAAATACAGTTTTATTTATAATACATAAAATACAAATTAAAACAGCCAGTATAGATGAGATGTGCTTGTTGTGCATCAAGAACATCTAACGTGTTTTGTCAACAGGCTTCTTAAGAGATGGTGAATAAACAATACATGCAATAGACCTAAATAGATACAGAGAAGAAAGAAAGAACAGAAGACAGATAAAAATAAAAAAGGGAGATTTATATAGTGCCATATGGTTAAATGTCCAAAGAAGAATGGTAATGACAAATAACTTTAAAGGAGTTATAATAGCGCGGAAACAGTGGTGTTCAAGGAGGACGTGATGACGTGATGACGTGAGGGTGCGGTGCTCGCATGAGGAAACTGAGGGAAAGGAGCCTAAAAGTGCCCAGTCACTGAGTTGGTGGAAGCTGCCAGGACAACATTCTGCAGCTCAGCTGATTCTGGGGAGACTGGACCTAAAAAACTAAACCGCAAGCAGGTGCTGCAAGTCGGTTAAGATCAGACTACGGACATAGAAGGGAGGAGTCCACAAAATTAGCAGTGGATGAGTACCTTGCAAAAAATTTTAAAAAAGGGAGAATCCTGCAAACAAAGAAAATCTAATCACATGCAGTGAACCACACTAAGGAATGCTGACCCTGGAAAGATAAGTACATGTTTGGTGCCAGAACTTTATTTAAAATTCTTAGATATATCCTCTTTGAAAAGTAACTGTCTACCCACTAAACTTGTATAAGAAGGTTTAGTAAAAACAATCTGCTGTGTTGTGCAATGGAAACCTATGGAAGTGACCTACCTAATTTACCCCGCAAACCCCAAACCTAGTAAAGTAGAAAGTTCCATCTCTGGTCTCTGCGAAAAAAGAATGTTGGACCATGAGTGTGGTTCACTATGATCTTACCAGCTAGTGTCAATATATTGGAGATGTCAATTTCTAACCCAGTAACTTAGTAAACTTGAGTTTTATTTCCTGTCTCTGTGAAATACAAATTGTGAATAGTGAAATTGTAGTGAACTTTATTGAATCTGACCGCCTTACCTGCTGTCACGAAAATGTATTTGAAGATCCACTGTGACTGGGGTTCTTGGAGGGGCCTGGCAGCCAGTAGACTCCCTGTGGACTATGGACCCTGTCTGTCAATATATTAGTTTGAGGGTACACACTTTGAGGGCGTCAGTGGACCCCTACTTTCAACTGGATTTCAAATACAGGCTCATTCAGGATGTGAGCCAAGATGTGTACTCTAGGATTCAAGCCTTTGTCCAATTCTCTGTGTTTTCCCCAGGTTAAGATTTTATCCTATCCTGCAAACCCCTGTAATTATGTCACCTTACCCATTGTCTTCATGTAAGTAATTCAGTGTCCTGTTGTACAGTGATGTCCTTCAGTTAGCAAGTTACTTTAACTGAGTACACTCTGTATGTCTCTGTACTTGACACCTTTGTATCCTGAAAGGTGAGAGGCAGGATTTCCCCATTGTATGTCCTTCTGTTAAACTGATTATATTGTGTTCATTATGTGTCTTACTGTGTGTATTGTAATTAGGTTTACTCATGGTCATTTCTATCTGCATTACTAATGTCTGTGATGTCATGTTTATGTGTATATAGGTCTGTGCTGTTGCACAAATAAAGAGAGTTGTTCATTCTTGCTGTACCTAACTGCTAGATGTCCTGTCTATTTGGGTACAAAGAGCAAGGTTCCAGAAATACTTGCTGGGTGAATGCTGAGCTGTAATCGGGGGCTAAGGAGGTGATTTCACACAACGGACAGAGGGTCTACTACGTCCGGTAGATGGTCCGTTACACCTGCGAATCCCAATTATTACACACTGACCGAAGTTGAGCCAACTCGACATGAGACACAGGTGCTCATACCAGAGTTATTAACACAGACCTAAACACTCATAACCCTGACCCGTGCTGCATGGCTTTAAGGCCTTAGGTGTTTCCTTCGATTGTTGACTGGTGAGCGAGGACAGAAACCCATTAAGAAGGTATAAGGGGTGTAATTTTGAGCATTCTACTTTCTTGCTTGCTAGACTTTAAACACTGGAAAAAAACTGCACTTGCAACGGTGAATTGTGAAAGAGAGATATTAGATACACTGTCTGCAGAGTATATGTTGAATAGAATAACCGGAAAAGTGAAAGAATGGGAATATATATACTTTCAAACTACAGGTGATCCTTGAAAAATTAGAATATCGTGCAAAAGTTCATTTATTTCAGTAATGCAACGTAAAAGGGTAAACTAATATATGAGATAGACGCATTACATGCAAAGCAAGAAAAACTAGAAAAAAAACTAGATAAAAAACTAGATCAAACTGAAACAAAGTGCAAGAAAATTTGAAGAATTATTTGATTGATGTATGGTGGGTACTAAACCCAGACATGAGAGATTTCACTCACTATTTGATTCCACATGACTCTTATTCACGGATAGATATATTTTTGGTAGAGAAAGGGATTTTTAACGATAACATAAAAAGTTATTGGTACCGCGTCCCGGTCAGATCATGCACCAGTTTAAAAATCAGTGAAGGTCCGAGTAAAAAGAACTTTAATTGGAGAATGAAGGAGTCCCTATTGATGGAAAAGGAGATAAGCGTACTGACCCAGAGGGATATAAAAATTTGTTCAGGGAAAATGATAACAAAGCAGTGTTGGACTCAGTATTATGGTGTACCATTAAGGCGGTAATTAGAGGGAATATGATTAAAATAGGTTCAAACGGGGAAAAAAAGGGTTACCATACCAACAATTACAAATAGAACTATATAAATTAGAACGAATGCACAAAATAACGTTAAGATCCGACGTTTTAGAAAAAAATAAATAAATCGTTAATTAAACTGAGAGCGAAAGAGAGAACAAATAGACACCTATTCTTCCTAAAACAGAAGTGGTATCTAAGGGGCAACAGAGCGGACAGATTACTATCAAACTTACTAAAAAAACAGAAGGTGAGAAATCATATAAATAAAATAACACATCAGGGAAGGACTATTCTAGATCCGGAGAAAATAGGAGAGACCTTTGTAGAATTTTATAAAGAGCTGTATCACCTAAATACTAATCAAGAAATTATGAAGCAGGCCGAAAAAAAGAAAATTTAAAAATATCTAAATAAATTAAATCTACTTAGATTAACGTTAGAGGAGCAGAACATGCTCAATGCACTATTCCCATTGACTGAAATAAGAGAGATTATAGGAAATCTGAATAAATTGCCAGGACTGGACGGATTTTCCAACTTCTTCTATAAAGTTTTCGAGGAAAATATCTCCTCCTTCCTGCTAAGACTGTGTGAAGAGATAAAAAAAGAACAAAAAGATGCCTAAGGAACTACTTATAGCCAATACCAGTCCTAAACTGAAGCAAGGGGAAAAAGATCTGAAATTAAGAATTATAGACCTATATCTCTGATTAACACAGACGTAAAAATATACTTGGCAGTGCAATTGGATGTTTATAGAACAAAGAGGTCAAAATCTAATGGGGAACTTGTTTCTGTGTGAGGGTAATCAAGTTAATTTAAATAACCCCATAGATGACAACCTCACATATATGTGGAAAAGAAGGAAAAATATATCCCATTATATAGAATAGATAGACATTTACCACTAGAAATAGTGGAAAAGCGCATCCAGGACTTAAACTTAAAAGTGTGGAGAGAATCTGATAAGATCTCAATTGACCGAATCATGACGGAAGATGGATTGAAACCCTTCGCAGATATAATTAAGACATATGCCCTACAACCAAGATAATTATTTACATATTTAAGAATAAAGAACTTTGTGGATAGGGAGATTGTAGGGCAGCAACATAAAGACAATCCAGAAATGGATGAGTTCTTCAGAGCAACATGGAAGAAAAAAGTGGGGTAGGAGATCTTATAAAGCCATTGATACAGTAGTTAAATTTAATGAGCTGCCTCCTATAGTCAAATGGGAAAAAGAGCTGGGACTAATCCTTGAGGAGGAGACGTGTTGCAGGCTGTTAAAATTACAAAAAAAGCAATGTATTCCCTAAATCTTTTAGAGCTGTATTATAAGCTTCTTTACTGTTGGTATCTGACTCCAGTGCTATTGAAAATATACTCAGATTGTAATGAAATATGCTAGAGATGTCAAACTGGGAAGGGCACAATGATACACCTTTGGTGGCAAAACGAGATGGTCGAAGATCTTTGGAGAAAGGTAATAGATAGGATAAAAGCTATAATGGACATTGAAATACTATGTGACCCAAAACAAATATTGTTCCATCTAGAAAGGAACAAATATGGGCAGTACAAGAGTATATTACTAATAAAAGTTCTTTTGGCAACTAAACTGGTTATAGCCAGGTCTTGGAAATCGGTGGGACAAATAAATCCAAACTTAATATATGAACAATTGGATTATCAATACAAGATGGAAAAGGGATTCTATTTAAACAATGTAGAGAGTATGGAACATTATTGCGGAATCTAGTCACCATGGATACACAAATAAATAAATCATTAAATAGATAAAGGGATCATAAGTACCAAGGGGGTGTGCAAGTGTAAAAATGAGTGAAGGTGTAAATGCTTGATGTCCAAACCTGATGACATATGCACCAAACATGAAAATGTACTGATTACTAAAATTACTTTGGCAGCTCGTAGAGCTATAGCACAATTGTGGAATCAACCCAACATGCCTACGTTAACGGAAGTTAAAAACATGATTATTGAGGTAAAAAACATGGACCTCTTAACTGCATATGTACATGATACTCCAGCCAGATTCCCAAAAATTTGGTCATTATGGACCTTGGCCCTCCCTTAAATCTTTATAGTTTACTAAATTACATAACATAATATTAACTTTCGAAACTTATAATCGTTCCTCCACCCTTGGGTCCCCCTATTATATTATTATATCAATACCCCCTTATCCTTACCCATTCCCGTTAATACTTTTCTGATTCACCTTCCTTTTTATCTTCCTTTCCCAGGGTAATATATGTTTTTTTTTTTTTCCTCTCCCTTTTTGTTATTTTTATTTTACTAGTTTTTGTTTTTTACCCTAAGTGTTGTATGTTCTCTCTTATCTACTTTCCTATCATATTTCCCATAACCTTGTCTGTCCTGGTTGATTTAACAAATTGATGAGTAGCAGACAACGATCTTATGTTATTTTTATTTTTTCTTAATTAATTATAAAAATATTGATTGAAGAACTATTTCTACTGTCCTATTAATGTTTTTTATGCGTGTTTTTGTATTTATGTTACCATTTGTTGATGGTGTACTATTGTTGTCTTGAACTTATGTACTGTCCTTTTAATATTTTCTGTATGTGTTCTTGTATTGTCATGTAATGGTATCATTTGTATATTGTATACTATTGAAATCTTGGACTTATGTATTAATGGTTTCTTCAAATAAAGAATGTTAAAAAAAAACAACAATTGTGTGATATGGATGTCAAGAAGTAGGTCAAGAGGTAGAATGTATAACAATTGAAAGGTTTGTATATTCATATTTATTGAAAACCTTTGATATTTTTTTGCAAAAAAAAAAATAATTGTATCAAATAATTAGACATTTCGTTCATTACTGCGTTCGTTTCAGACGAAATTCGTTCATTATTTTCGTTTCGTTTCGTTTTATTCATTCGTTTTATAGAATACGTGTAATACTATTGGCTTTCTATAAACCGAACGATAGCCCCATTCATAAGAAATTCTTATGAATGGGGCTCTCGTTCGGTTCATAGAAAGGCAATAGTACTACATGTTTTCTATAAGCCGAAAGTCTATAAACCGAAGGTCATTCGGTTTATAGATTTTCGGTTTATAGAATACATAGAATTACATGTAATTCTAGAAGAATTTTATTTTATGAATGGAGAGTCTGTCTCTGTGTAGTGAAAGCCAATAGTACTATTACATTCATTACAAATGCCGAAAGTCTATAAACCGAACGTTCGGTTTATAGACTTTCAGCTTATGGAATACATATAATCCTATTGCTATTCTATAAACCGAACGTTTATTGATATTTCATGGAAAACTTTATTCCACGTTATCATTATAATAAGACAGTCCCACCATATGTGCCTATAATGTTCTTCCTTAAGATTACTTCTCCAACATAGATAAGAATAACTTTGCTTTATCCTATTTTAAAACTTAGGGACGAAATGCCCTGTATGGATTATTTTGTATTGTAGTTCAATGTTCAGACAATGAATTGCTCTTTTTACAGGACCCTTGAGTGTATACCATCCCCAGGGCGAGATGGTATACACCCAAGGGTCCTTAGAGAGTTAAGCATAATTCTGACCAGACCACAATTTATGATTTTTAGGGATTCTTTCAGTTCAGTTATAGTGCCAACAGACTGGCGAAAGGTGGATGTGTAATAAAAAGACTTACCTGCCGCCACGAGGTCCGCACCTCCGCCACCGCTGCCTCTGCAAACAAGGCAGGCGGGCAACAGAGGCTCCGTTCAGCGTCTCAGCCCTCCAGGGCTGCAGATGCGCTCCCTGCTTCCCCTCGATGAACGCGCAACAAACAGAAACTGCGCGCATGCGCAGTACCGCTACACACAGAAAATTAGCATATCTTAAAGAGCTATACATATACCTTTTGGGGATCTATTGAGGGCGGGTTTTACTGCCTAAATAGTATTTAAACCTTCAGTTTCTACTCAAACCTTGTCTGAGATAGTTCTCTGTGGCTTGATCTAGCATTTATTCTCTGATTATTTGATTCTCCGGTTTTTTACTCCTGCCTTGTTTTGACTCTGCTGTTTGCTGCCTGCCCTGATCTATTTGCTTGTTCGTGACCTTGCCTCCTGAAATACCTTTATTGTACTTTGTTCCCATTGTGAATGACCCGGCCTGCTGACTATCTGTCTCACCCTGTACTCCCTGCGTATCCCTGCTCCAGTGTGCGGTTGCAGTCAGTGTACCAAGTCCTGGATGGTCATTTGCCTGAGGCTCAACCATAGGGTATAATACCATTCAGGAGAAAATACACTGTTCTGTCTCCAAACCTGTTGCAGTAAGATACCAGGTCATCGCATTAGGTTCCTATCATCTGATACTACCACATCCATGACAGGATGTCATTCCAATATTTAAAAAGGGATCAAAATCTCTGCCTGGTAATTATAGGCCAGTGAGCTTGACATCTGTAGTGGTGAAATTATTTGAAGGATTGCTAAATATATACACTCAAGAATACATCTTGAAACAGAATATAATTAGTAAAAGTCAACATGGGTTTGTGAAAGACAGGTCTTGTCAAAAAAACTTAATAACATTCTGTGAAGAAGTCAGTAAAAATATAGATCTAGGTGTGGCAGTTGATGTGGTCTATTTGGACTTTGATAAAGCATTTGATACAGTTCCACACAAAAGGTTACTCTACAAATTGAGAGAAATAGGTTTGGGGGCAAATAAATGTATTTGGATTGAAAATTGGCTAAAATATAGAATGCAGAGGGTTATTGTAAATGGAAAATCCTCAAATTGGACCAGGGTATTGAGCGGAGTATCTAAGGGGTCTGTTTTAGGCCCTCTTCTTTTTAATTTGTTTATTTATGATCTCCCGAGTTGTGCTAAGAGCCATGTCTCAGTGTTTGCTGATGACGCCAAATTAGGTAAGGTAATACAGACTAATCTTGATGTGTGGTTTTGGACAGAGTGGGGTACTGGGCAATTAAGTGGCAAATGAGGTTCAATATAGACAAATGTAAAGTTATGCATTATGGGAAAAATAATAACAAAGCAACATATAATTCAAATGGTATTTCCCTAGGAAAAACTACTAATGAAAAGGATTTAGGAATAATTGTAGATAACAGACTTAGCAACAGTGCTCAATGCCAGCCAGCAGCTGCAAGGGCTAAAACGATATTGGCATGTATAAACGAGGTATAGATTCACGGGAGGAGGAAATCATCTTGCCTCTTTACAAGTCAATAGTAAGACCTCACATTAAATTTGCAGTACAATTCTTGGCACCAGTCATTAAAAAGGATATAAATGAACTAGAAAAAGTGCAAGGGAGGGCTATAAAATTAAGGGGACTGGAGGATCTTAGTTATGAAGCGAGACTTAAAAAATTATATACGTTAGAAAAAGGCGTCTCAGAGGGGATCTGATAACATTAAATAAACATGTGCAGGGCCAATATAAAAAGGTCACCCCCTGAGACTTGAAAGCAAAGATTTCATAGACAGCAAAGGAAGGGATTACTTACAGTAAGAACAAAGTTATAGAATAAGGATAAAGTTATGGAATTCACTGCCAAGCGAGGTAGTGCTATGAACTTCAATAGATGCATTTATTGATCTGGATGTTTTTTTTTTTTAGAAAAGCAGAACATACAGGGCTATTAATAATAAAATAAGCATTAATAATCCAAGGAGAAATCTGATTGCCCGTCAGAGTCAAGAAGGAATTTTCCCCCCTAGATGGCAAAATTCGAAATAGCTTCCTTAGGGGTTTTTGCCTTCTTGTGGATCAATGGACTTGTGTCTTTTTACAACCTAAATTACTATGTTACTATGTATGTTACATCTATTTTTCTTTCCCAAGTTTCCCAAGCCTTTGGTTGTACCTGTGTCATTAAAGCAGATAAAGGATAATATTTTAGAATCAATATAAATGTATTTAAAGTGTCAAAAAAGATTATTAATTTCCCTATTTATTGAGTCCTTATTATCTTCTATTAAATGATGTAGAGTATCCTTTTTTATTTATTTTCTATTTGTAAGAGGATAAATAGATATAATTGTATAAACGGGATGTGTTTTACAATAATTAAAGCATTAGAGAAACAGTAGAAACTAATGTTTATCCTATGCTACAAACAAACTCCTCCGTATGGAGATCTCCTGGGCTCCACAAAAACTAGGCGTTGTTCGTCCAATCTTGGGAGAGTGACTGGCCGTGATTCAAAACAAGGGTGCCATCTACATTCGCTGACTGCGCTTTTGATATCCATAATATGGAAAGTAAAAGGCTGGAACTCCAATTTTCCGGTGTATAAAAATTACATGTTTAATGTATACACGCGAAACACATTAAGTGCGCCCTCCTCCCTACCTTCTGTGGATATATGCCATTAAATATATATTTTTTATACACCGGAAAATTGGAGGGCCAGCTTTTTACTTTTCCTATTACTGTTTATCAGATCTTTTAAGTGGTCTGAGTGTATTATAATTTTTCTTTACTCTTGCTTATAAAATAAAAACAGGCAGCGGTTACTGCATTACATCGCAAGTGGTACTTACACACTGGGGGCTATTCACTAAAAGGTGAGTTTCAGGTGAGATGAACATTTCATCTCACCAATTTAGCTATACATTGGTGAGTTTGCTTAATGGGGGAAGCTCACTAGGTTTGTCCCTGCACAGTCCCTCACCTCACCTCAGCTCACATGCAATTCATCTTTTTGTGAGTACATGCTTCTTGGTTGATATCTTGTCCCTTAATACAGAAGAATGGATCACTAAATAGCACCTGACTGAAGATTGCCAGCTAGGTAGCAGATATGGATAAATCTTCTTTCTACCACATGGAGAATTCCTAAAAGAATATTTTGTTGCCAACTTAAAAGAACGCTAAACATGAGGCAAGAGTGGGAGGAGCTGGCTGACCCAACTAAAAAAAAGGTTCTATATATTGGTATAGAATAACGGGGTAGTGTCTACTTGATCTAACAAGACAGCTGGAATAAGCGTACAACATTACCTGAAGTAGGAGGAGCATTCACAAAAATCATACATGGAAGACGTAGATCCTCTGTCCAAAGACATAGAAGAACTGCGGAGAGGACAAGTAAAACGTACCGATTTTAATGTAAGAATTTATTATGTTTTTTTAATAAACTTTGTATTACCTTTTTAATATTTGGATCCTCCTTCCTTCCCGTTTTCTCCTGCCGTCACAACTTCATAAATATTTACCCTGTCGGATACGTATTCTTAGCTCTAATCTGCCTTAACACCCAGAGCCTGGATGAGTGGCTCCACACCACGTGTTAAATTTAAAGGGAGTGGATATATTTACTCAATCAAGTTCCGATTGTCTACACTATGTGGTTTCTTTTTGTGTTTTATTTACATGCAATGGAGTCTGTGAAATAGGATAACCTTCACAGATAAGTCTCATTCAAAACTATATGCGCACCTTCACTTTATTTTATTTTCAAGCAACTGTTGCTTCTCTAAGTTGCCTAAGCACACAGACATCCTGCTGCTTCGCACTCATACACATCAGAACATTGGGGGTTATGCGACTGTCACAAGCGGGGTATGGGATGGTATGGGACCCTGAGTGCCTGAGTACAAAAGCTATGTGCCCAGTGCTGAGTAACTGCATTTCCCTGGTAGCTTGGAGCTCCAGGTTATGCAGCTACATGCCGGGGCTTTGTGTAAGTTGCTGTATCCAGAATACTATGGCTAGGACTGGATAAACCCTGCAGACATCTTGGAGCAGCCATTGAACATAACTGACAGGAAAGCATGATGTTGCAGGCTAGGACATGTAGATAGACTAAGCAGAGTGATAGCAGAAAAGGAACTGAGGCAGAACAGAACTGAATACAGATTGCAGGGCTACAGGACAGAGGCAAAACATAAGCAAGAGAAAGCATAAGCAAAACGAAGGATAAACAATACAAGGTTTAGGATTACAGATAATAACAGATATAATGCATGGCACAGACAAAGGGAATTGATACAGAACTTAAAGGGATAGGCAGAGAACATAAAAAGGAACAAAACAAATACAGGAACTGACACGCCAGGAGGAAGCCTCAGGAAGATTCATTGTACTGCGGAACTTTTATTACTTTTTATCCTGTTTTCTGGAATATTGCCTCCACTTGGATTTTACTATTGGCGTGGGACCTGTTCTGTGGACTATCGCCTGTGATCATCTTTTGTGCTGCATATCTCCATTTTAGATGTAAGCTACCTTATTGCTTTATTAAAATCTTGTATTTTACCACATATTTATGGTTCTCTTCATCTATTTCTACAGAACACATCCACTGGATGAGGAACAAGAGGACCACACAAGAAATTACAGATAAGATTTTCTTCTTCTTTTGTTTGTGAGTGCACTATTTACCTGCACAAGATTACTCCATGTCTAGACTATATTACACTATGGTCTTTGTGTTTTTTCTATCTTTTTTAAGATACTGATTGTACATCGTCATATAAGAGTTACCTACTATAAGGCAATTATCAGATTTCCTTTATTTCACTGGTGTTTGTCACATAGCGCACCTACCACTTTGTTTTGTATTTATTGTATGTTTTTCACGTATGTTTTGCAGAGAAACACATAGGTTGGTGCTGCTGTGATACAGATTAAGCACTGGTCTTTCTCCACTAGTCAAAATACAGGAACTAGCCTAAACCATGATAAAATGGTGGGGGTTTGGTTCACCTATTGGCCAATTAGATGTTAGTTTGCCAACCTTGCCAAGGTACCCTGAATTTTGGCAAGTCCCTACGCTATGACTTAATAATAACAGATGAATGACAGAAGTTTGACTCAGGGCATCCAAATCAAGGGACTCTATGACTCAGGGCATCCAAATCAAGGGACTCTATGGCTCAGGGCATCCCATTCAAGGGACTCAGGGCATCCCATTCAAGGCACTCAGGGCATTCCATTCAAGGCACTCAGGGCATCCCATTCAAGACACTCAGGGCACCCTTTTTACAGGGCTCAGGTCACCCTTTTGACAGGGCTAAGGCCAGGGTAGGTGACTGTCTGTGGCTAGGCTTAGGCAGGTACCAGACAATAGCTAGACAGCGCTTACACTGCAGCGGTTCAAAAGCCATATTGCCATACACCTCTGACAGTTCAGCAGTCAAACTGCCATGCTGATCTGTCATTGAAATGGCAGTGATGAACTGTCCTAGAAGCTGTAGTAATAATATTCCAAGTGGTAAAATCCTTAATTCACACCTGTCTACTCTCCCTTTCAACATAATATACTCCAAAATAAATTATTTGTAACATTTTGTAATCAGGAAAACGTATTATGTAATATGAATTTGTCATTTAAACCAGAGGGGCATGGCCTATAAGGGGAATCTGGGTGATTGTGCACATCTTGTGAGTGCAATCTGAGTGCTGGGGCAGGTTCTGTGAGTGAAATCGTGGTGCTTTTGCAAGACTAATGGGTGCAACCTTGATACTACAGTATGAGTAATACAGTATGTGAGTGCAATCTTTTTGCTCTAGCAAAACCAGTGGGTTTAATGTGGTTGCTACCGGGAACATACTGTGAGTGCAATATGTATGCTATGGGGCACATCTTGGGAGTGAAATTGTGGGTGCTGGAGCACGTCCTGTGAGTGCAATGTGGGTGCTGGATCACGTCCTGTGTGTGCAATCTGGGTGCAGGAGCACGTCATGTGTGTGCAATCTGGGTGCTGGAGCACGTCCTGTGAGTGAGCGGAATAGGTGCTGGAGCACGTCCCGTGAGTGATCAGAATGGGTGCTGGGGCACGTTATATGGGTGCAATTTGGTGCTGTTGTTGCATTGCCAAGGGATGCGGTTGTGTGTCCTCTTTTATAGTCACCAGGATATGGTAACCCTATTTTAGTGAGAAGACGCCACATTTAATCAGTGTCTAGCTACATGTCCCTGTGTCCATCTGTTTCTATTTATTTCTGTAGTACATTTTAGATAGTAAGGAGTGATGGTTAAAAAAATATATAAGTGTACATTAAACAGTCTATGAAATGGCATGTAGTAATAACATTACAAGTGGTAAAATCATTAATTCACACTTGTCTATTCTACCTGCCAACATAATATACTACAAAAGAAATTATTTGTAACATTTTGTAAGCAGAAAAACTAATGTAATGTGGATTTGTCATTTAAACGAGAAGCTATAGATCAGGTGCGTTATAATGTCATCTTTTTAATGTAACACAAACAGTACTTCTGCTCTTTCTGATCTCATGGGAAGCGAGAAACGGTGTATCCAATTAACTGAACACCAAGGAACATAAAGGCATAGTAAGTGATGAAATTAGAAATCTGTTAGAACAACTCCATGTTTTCTGATTAAACTCCATTCCTGGCAGCGCTTAGCAATCATGTTCCCCATTCAGCTTATGGTATAATTGCATATGTCAAAAGCAGGATCTTTTTGTAAACCAAACTAAAATGAGTTATAATTTGAATTTCGGTGGGAGTACTGTAATTGTGCTCTGTAGCACCTTCAGGCACATTGCATTACATTACAACTGTTGCTCTCAATAACAAAGGAAAGGCTTGGCAAAAGCCCGAGGGCTCTTACTTTAATACTAGATAGAAAACTAATATCACACAAATCACAACCACTCAAGTAAAAAAAATGCAATTTACAAATACAAAGCCGTCTGCTAGAATCCCATGTTCCTGCCCTGTGCGCCATTTAAAAGGTTTTTTTCTTTCCGTCCCTGTGTTTTCTCTAGGGCGATGCATTTTAACTTTTGCTACTGCATGATTACAATTGTAATACAGTTTGGGGGAAATGGATAAATTTTGACAAATTAAAGAAAAATATATTTATTTCACATAAAATCCACACCTTCTAGAATATGTATTTTAGTTTAAGGTGACAGTATGCTAATGTTCTTTTATATTAACATGTTTTCATTCTGTCAATAATATAGAAATCTGACTATGACAAAAAAAAAAGGAAAAAGGGGAACATTTACACCCTTAAATAAATATGAAGAAATACTTCCGTCCGAGGGAAGCACAGCCTCCCAATAACACTCTCTCCCAGGTGTTTATAAAAATCCAATGTCCACAATAAGGAGGTGCAAAATCACATAAAATTCTTAAAGGAACTGCATTAACTAAACATTAGTTTTACGGTGTGTGTAGAGATTAAAAAATTATTCAAAATGGTTTATACATTGTGTTAGCAAAACTAAATTAGGAGAAAAAGGTGATTTAAATGTATTTGTGGTGTCTCCAGTTTATGACATCACCTGTGGCTTAATATGCAAATTACACATTTTTTAACGGATACACTGGAAGTGGGACCCTCAATGCAGAGGTGAAGGTGCAGCGCCAAAGCAGAATTCCTGGAACCCAGAACCAGGACAGTGGTTTTCATCCAGATAGCCAAGTACCCAAAGGTTGAGCCCAGGATATAAACCGCCGGGGACGTGTGCGGCACCGAACCTAGAACCAGGAAACCAAGAAAATTGCTAAGACAAAGGAGACAAAATCGAAGTCAGAACGTGAGCCAAAATCAGGACTGGAGACAAAAAGCAAATCCGAGTGATGAGCCGGGAACAGGAATAGAGAGAGCAGCGAAGTCAGATGAACCGAGGTCAGGACTGGAGAAAACAGTGAGGTCAGATAAGCTGAGGTTAGGACTGGAGAAAACAGTGAGGTCAGATAAGCCGAGGTCAGGACTGGAGAAAACAGCGAGGTTACAAACTCTCAGGAAACACAATTAGGAACGAAGAAAAGAGTAACTATCATAGGCAATAGAGGAAGCAACTGAGAGCTATTTATACAAAAGCAGAGGAAGCCACCACCCCCAGGAGCAGGGAATACAAGAGGAGGAGGCTGAACAGCAATCTAGAATCGCAGGATACTATTGTGAGCAGCAGTGGCCATATTGGAGAGCAAACTGCATGCAGCGGTCATTTTGTAGACCAGAAAATATGCAGTGGCTATATTGGAAACCAAACTGCATGTGGTAGCCATATTGGAGACCAGAACATATGCAGCGGCCATGTTGGAGTTGTGAGGAGTTGTGAGTAGGACATCTGTTTTGTGGTAGCAGATCTGCCAGGATGCCAGCGAGGAGAGAGGACTGAGGCCATGATGTGTGGACGTCCTCGGGAGACTCCACAGACATTTAAAATACATTTTTATCCAAATGTAGGCATTTGCTTGCAGTTTTGCTAACACAATGAACAGATAATTTGTATTATCTACATTCACAGCAAGAACAAAATTTAGGTGATACAGTCCCTTTAAATAAAAATACTAAAAAAAAATCAATCCTATGGTAATATGTCTGAAAATGAATATCAGCAGTACAGCAAGCAGTGCAAAACACCTTCAATAAACAATCTCCTGCTTCAGCTCTGAGACCCAGAGAGCCAATAGATGGAATTCAGGAGTGATATTGCTAAGGTTGACTAACAGGGCCTGGACCAGGGTAACTGCACTCTTCTAGGAGCTTGACCCACCCCAGGTTGGTGCAGCCACAAACCAGGGAACTGAGGTACAGATGGATGGTATTCTGTATAGGAAACTGGAACTGGTGATACCCTGCAGACACCCTGGAGTAGGAATGGGAGATAACACTGCAGATGTAAACAGCAGCATGCTGCAGGCTAAGACAAACCGGACCAAGCAGAACAAAAACAGGATACAGTGTTGCTAGCCGAATATCTAGGGTTAGCATTAGGGGTAGAGGTAGGTTTGTTTTAGGATAAGGTTAGGGGATAAAAGGTCCCTGTAGAAAATCGTTAGGTAAAAACAATATGCTTATTTCGGTTATTGCCATATAACATGAAAAAGCCCCAGAAAAAAACATGTAAACATTCAATTTCTAAACTCAGGACAACTATTAGAATCTATTTCGCATTATCCCGAAAAAACAACATATAATTTGTTTGGGTACAGTAAATGAGAAAGAGGAACATTACAGCTAAACACAAACAAGTGTTAAAACATTATACAGAATGACCAGAAATGCTCTAAAAGCCAGGATGAGTCCAGAACAACAACATTTTTTCTAAAAGTCCAGAACATGGTTACTCAGGTAGCTCCAATTTTCTAAATGATCACATCATTGATTCAAATAGCCCTCCTCAGAGATACCCGATGTAATCCCGAATCGGCATGAAAATCGTCCATTGTGAACAGAAGTAGTAGCCTCTATCCTCCCCATGTACTTCCATAAGGAGGATGGAAACTCATGTCAGTGCTCCCAGCCCCATGTAATGCATATGGGGGGAGTGGGAAGTAGTCAGGGCTGGCCCTACAATAGGGCAGAGTGGGGCAACTGGCCCAGGCGGCATTTTTGGAAAGGCGGTACATTGCCGCCTCAATAGTCGCTATTTCGGCCGCTCACCGGCCGAATCGCTGAAACGCCGCCTTCCGGCCGCTGCCCATACTTGCGGACAGCAGCAGGCAGCCGCATAAGAAAAGGTAAGTAAAAAAAAAACAAAAGAACCTCCTTCACACCGGATATGACGATAGGTCATACACGGTGGCTGTGCTTCCCTCCTCCATGCAGGAGGGAAGACTACACGGAGGGTCCAGCGTCGTCTGCACGGAGCATCCAGGAGGTAAGTACTGGGAAAGGGGGGGAGGACAGGGGTGTAAAACGGGCAAAGTCCTGGCATATTAAATGGCTAAATTTGGCATACTGAGTGGCTAAATCTGGCATATTAAATGGCTAAATCTAGCATACTGAGTGGCTAAATCTGGCATATTGAGGGGTTAAATCTGGAATTTTGAGGAGTTAAATCTGGCATATTAAATGGCTAAATCTGGCATATTGAGTGATAAAATCCTAGCATATTAAATGGCAAAATCTGCCATTTTAAATGGCAAAATCTGGCATACTAAGGTGTTAAATCCTAGCATATTAAATGGCTAAATCTGGCATTTTAAATGGCAAAATCTGGCATATTGAGTGACAAAATCCTAGCATATTAAATGGTTAAATCTGGCATATTAAATGGCTAAATCTGGCATATTGAGTGACAAAATGCTAGCATATTAAATGGCTAAATCTGGCATATTGAGGTGTTAAATCCTAGCATATTAAATGGTTAAATCTGGCATATTAAATGGCTAAATCTGGCATATTGAGTGACAAAATCCTAGCATATTAAATGGCTAAATCTGGCATATTAAATGGCTAAATCTGGCATATTAAATGGCTAAATCTGGCATTTTAAATAACAAAATCTGGCATATTGAGTGACAAAATCCTAGCATATTAAATGGCTAAATCTGGCATATTAAATGACAAAATCTGGCATATTGAGGGGTTAAATCCTGGCATATTAAGTGGCTAAATCCTAGCATATTAAATGACTAAATCTGGCATATTAAATGACAAAATCTGGCATATTGAGGGGTTAAATCCTGGCATGTTAAGTGGCTAAATCCTAGCATATTAAATGACTAAATCTGGCATATTAAATGGCTAAATCTGGCATACTGAGGGGTTAAATCCTGGCATATTAAATGGCTAAATCTGGCATATTGAGTGTCAAAATTCTAGCATAATAAATGACTAAATCTGGCATATTAAATGGCTAAATCTGGCATATTGAGTGTCAAAATTCTAGCATAATAAATGACTAAATCTGGCATATTAAATGGCTAAATCTGGCATATTGAGGGGTTAAATCCTGGCATACTGAGTGACAAAATCCTAGCATATTTATTGTTGTCTGTCCATTACAAACTGTTTTGCTATTTAACCCCTTAACGACAGGTGACGTGCCAGGCACGTCACGGCAAATCGAGGACTTGCCGACAGGTGACGTGCCTGGCACGTCATGCACTAAATGGAGTAAAGAAAGCGACCAGCGGTCGCTTTCTTTACTCTAACGGTGTTGCTACAATGCCTCTAGGTAGAGGCATTGTGCAACACCCCCCAAATGTGCAGGGGCGCGCTACGATCACTCCACGGAGTGATCGTAGCAGCCATTTAAAAATGGCTGCGCCCGCTGCACACATGTCTAAGCATCTTAACAGCGAGGCACTTAACAACACCGTTCTGCTCCCCAGAGCCGATGGTGGTCGCTCTCCTGAGCGACCCCATCGGCTCAGTAGAAGGGAACGCTGCCTGTACAGGCAGCGCTTCCCTTCTAAAGGCAAGAGCATCGGAAGTGAAAGTATTTCACTTCCGATGCTCTAGGGGGAGCCAATCGATGCCGGCACAGCAGATCTATGTGATCTGTGTGCAGGCATGTATGGTAAGTGCTCTGATGAGCACTTACCATACTGTCAAAGGCAATATTACTAAATATTGCCTTTGACAAGTATTGATCTGCCTCCCTCACCTTACTACTTTTAGTAAGGGAGAGAGACAGATCAGATCAAGTAAAAAAATAAAATAAAATAATAAAAAAATTATTTAATAAAATTTTAAACACCAAGGGCTTTTATAAAAGCCATTTAACCCCTTCCCTGCCATTGATCGCTGTGTACGCAGTGATCATACACAGCAGCACATTTTTTGCTGTCTGTGCATTTTTTAGGGGTTATTTTTTTTTACTGTAATTCATTACAGGATAAAAAAAGGCTCTTTTAAGAGAGATTAACCACCGGGTAACACCTCCAGCGGGGGTGACACCCATGCTGAAGGCACCCCCCCCCCACACGCTTATTACTGGGCTCTGACTGGCACAGTATTACTGGGCATCTGGCTGGCACTATATTACTGGGCATCTGGCTGGCACTATATTACTGGCCTCTGGCTGGCACTATATCACTGGGCTCTGACTGGCACACTATTACTGGGCATCTGGCTGGCACTATATTTCTGGGCATCTGGCTGGCACTATATTACTGGGCTCTGGCTGGCACACTATTACTGGGCATCTGGCTGGCACTATATTACTGAGCATCTGGCTGGCACTATATAACTGGGCATCTGGCTGGCACTATATTACTGGGCTCTGACTGGCATAATATTCCTGGGCTCTGAGTGGCACTATATTACTGGGCATCTGGCTGGCACTATATTACTGGGCTCTGACTGGCATAATATTCCTGGGCTCTGACTGGCATAATATTCTTGGGCTCTGACTGGCACAATATTCCTTGTATCTGACTGGCATAATATTCCTGGGCTCTGACTGGCACTATATTACTGGTATCTGACTGGCACTATATTACTGGAATCTGACTGGCACACTATTACTGGTATCTGACTGGCACAATATTCCTGGGCTCTGACTGGTATAATATTCCTGGGCTCTGACTGGCAGACTATTCCTGGTATCTGACTTGCATAATATTCCTGGGCTCTGACGGGCACACTATTCCTGGTATCTGACTGGCATAATATTCCTGGGCTCTGACTGGCATAATATTCCTGGGCTCTGACTGGCACACTATTCCTGGGCTCTGACTGGCATAATATTCCTGGGCTCTGACTGGCATAATATTCCTGGGCTCTGACTGGCACACTATTCCTGGGCTCTGACTAGCATAATATTCCTGGGCTCTGACTGGCATAATATTCCTGGGCTCTGACTGGCACACTATTCCTGGTATCTGACTGGCATAATATTCCTGGGCTCTGACTGGCACACTATTCCTGGGCTCTGACTAGCATAATATTCCTGGGCTCTGACTGGCATAATATTCCTGGGCTCTGACTGGCACACTATTCCTGGTATCTGACTGGCATAATATTCCTGGGCTCTGACTGGCACACTATTCCTGGGCTCTGACTGGCACACTATTAATGGGCTCTGACTGGCACACTATTACTGGGCTCTGACTGGCACTATATCACTGGTATCTGACTGGCATAATATTCCTGGGCTCTGACTGGCAAAATATTCCTGGGCTCTGACTGGCACACTATTCCTGGGCTCTGACTGGCACACTATTCCTGGGCTCTGACTGGCCTAATATTCCTGGGCTCTGACTGGCACACTATTCCTGGGCTCTGACTGGCATAATATTCCTGGGCTCTGACTGGCATAATATTCCTGGGCTCTGACTGGCACACTATTCCTGGTATCTGACTGGCATAATATTCCTGGGCTCTGACTGGCACACTATTCCTGGTATTTGACTGGCACACTATTCCTGGTATCTGACTGGCATAATATTCCTGGGCTCTGACTGGCATAATATTCCTGGGCTCTGAATGGCATAATATTCCTGGGCTCTGACTGGCATAATATTCCTGGGCTCTGACTGGCATAATATTCCTGGGCTCTGAATGGCATAATATTCCTGGGCTCTGACTGGCATAATATTCCTGGGCTCTTACTGGCACACTATTCCCGGGCTCTGACTGGCATAATATTCCTGAGCTCTGACTGGCACACTATTCCTGGTATCTGACTGGCATAATATTCCTGGGCTCTGACTGGCACACTATTCCTGAGCTCTGACTGGCACACTATTCCTGGTATCTGACTGGCATAATATTCCTGGGCTCTGACTGGCACACTATTCCTGGGCTCTGACTGGCATAATATTCCTGGGCTCTGACTGGCATAATATTCCTGGGCTCCGACTGGCACACTATTCCTGGTATCTGACTGGCATAATATTCCTGGGCTCTGACTGGCACACTATTCCTGGGCTCTGACTGGCACACTATTCCTGGTATCTGACTGGCATAATATTCTTTGGCTCTGACTGGCATAATATTCCTGGGCTCTGACTGGCACACTATTCCTGGTATCTGACTGGCATAATATTCTTTGGCTCTGACTGGCATAATATTCCTGGGCTCTGACTGGCATAATATTCCAGGGCTCTGACTGGCATAATATTCCTGGGCTCTGACTGGCACACTATTCCTGGTATCTGACTGGCATAATATTCCTGGGCTCTGACTGGCATAATATTCCTGGGCTCTGACTGGCATAATATTCCTGGGCTCTGACTGGCACACTATTCCTGGGCTCTGACTAGCATAATATTCCTGGGCTCTGACTGGCATAATATTCCTGGGCTCTGACTGGCACACTATTCCTGGTATCTGACTGGCATAATATTCCTGGGCTCTGACTGGCACACTATTCCTGGGCTCTGACTAGCATAATATTCCTGGGCTCTGACTGGCATAATATTCCTGGGCTCTGACTGGCACACTATTCCTGGTATCTGACTGGCATAATATTCCTGGGCTCTGACTGGCACACTATTCCTGGGCTCTGACTGGCACACTATTAATGGGCTCTGACTGGCACACTATTACTGGGCTCTGACTGGCACTATATCACTGGTATCTGACTGGCATAATATTCCTGGGCTCTGACTGGCAAAATATTCCTGGGCTCTGACTGGCACACTATTCCTGGGCTCTGACTGGCACACTATTCCTGGGCTCTGACTGGCCTAATATTCCTGGGCTCTGACTGGCACACTATTCCTGGGCTCTGACTGGCATAATATTCCTGGGCTCTGACTGGCATAATATTCCTGGGCTCTGACTGGCACACTATTCCTGGTATCTTACTGGCATAATATTCCTGGGCTCTGACTGGCACACTATTCCTGGTATTTGACTGGCACACTATTCCTGGTATCTGACTGGCATAATATTCCTGGGCTCTGACTGGCATAATATTCCTGGGCTCTGAATGGCATAATATTCCTGGGCTCTGACTGGCATAATATTCCTGGGCTCTGACTGGCATAATATTCCTGGGCTCTGAATGGCATAATATTCCTGGGCTCTGACTGGCATAATATTCCTGGGCTCTTACTGGCACACTATTCCCGGGCTCTGACTGGCATAATATTCCTGAGCTCTGACTGGCACACTATTCCTGGTATCTGACTGGCATAATATTCCTGGGCTCTGACTGGCACACTATTCCTGAGCTCTGACTGGCACACTATTCCTGGTATCTGACTGGCATAATATTCCTGGGCTCTGACTGGCACACTATTCCTGGGCTCTGACTGGCATAATATTCCTGGGCTCTGACTGGCATAATATTCCTGGGCTCCGACTGGCACACTATTCCTGGTATCTGACTGGCATAATATTCCTGGGCTCTGACTGGCACACTATTCCTGGGCTCTGACTGGCACACTATTCCTGGTATCTGACTGGCATAATATTCTTTGGCTCTGACTGGCATAATATTCCTGGGCTCTGACTGGCACACTATTCCTGGTATCTGACTGGCATAATATTCTTTGGCTCTGACTGGCATAATATTCCTGGGCTCTGACTGGCATAATATTCCAGGGCTCTGACTGGCATAATATTCCTGGGCTCTGACTGGCACACTATTCCTGGTATCTGACTGGCATAATATTCCTGGGCTCTGACTGGCATAATATTCCTGGGCTCTGACTGGCACTATATTACTGGTATCTGGCTGGCACTATATTTCTGGGCATCTGGCTGGAACTATATTACTGGGCTATGGCTGGCACACTATTACTGGGCATCTGGCTGGCACTATATTACTGAGCATCTGGCTGGCACTATATAACTGGGCATCTGGCTGGCACTATATTACTGGGCTCTGACTGGCATAATATTCCTGGGCTCTGAGTGGCACTATATTACTGGGCATCTGGCTGGCACTATATTACTGGGCTCTGACTGGCATAATATTCCTGGGCTCTGACTGGCATAATATTCTTGGGCTCTGACTGGCACAATATTCCTTGTATCTGACTGGCATAATATTCCTGGGCTCTGACTGGCACTATATTACTGGTATCTGACTGGCACTATATTACTGGAATCTGACTGGCACACTATTACTGGTATCTGACTGGCACAATATTCCTGGGCTCTGACTGGCATAATATTCCTGGGCTCTGACTGGCAGACTATTCCTGGTATCTGACTTGCATAATATTCCTGGGCTCTGACTGGCACACTATTCCTGGTATCTGACTGGCATAATATTCCTGGGCTCTGACTGGCATAATATTCCTGGCCTCTGACTGGCATAATATTCCAGGGCTCTGACTGGCATAATATTCCTGGGCTCTGACTGGCATAATATTCCAGGGCTCTAACTGGCACACTATTCCTGGGCTCTGACTGGCATAATATTCCTGGGCTCTGACTGGCACACTATTCCTGGGCTCTGACTGGCATAATATTCCTGGGCTCTGACTGGCATAATATTCCTGGGCTCTGACTGGCACACTATTCCTGGGCTCTGACTGGCATAATATTCCTGGGCTCTGACTGGCATAATATTCCTGGGCTCTGACTGGCACACTATTCCTGGTATCTGACTTGCATAATATTCCTGGGCTCTGACTGGCACACTATTCCTGGGCTCTGACTGGCACACTATTACTGGGCTCTGACTGGCACACTATTACTGGGCTCTGACTGGCACTATATTACTGGTATCTGACTGGCATAATATTCCTGGGCTCTGACTGGCAAAATATTCCTGGGCTCTGACTGGCACACTATTCCTGGGCTCTGACTGGCCTAATATTCCTGGGCTCTGACTGGCACACTATTCCTGGGCTCTGACTGGCATAATATTCCTGGGCTCTGACTGGATTAATATTCCTGGGCTCTGACTGGCACACTATTCCTGGGCTCTGACTGGCATAATATTCCTGGGCTCTGACTGGCATAATATTCCTGGGCTCTGACTGGCACATTATTCCTGGTATCTGACTGGCATAATATTCCTGGGCTCTGACTGGCACACTATTCCTGGTATTTGACTGGCACACTATTCCTGGTATCTGACTGGCATAATATTCCTGGGCTCTGACTGGCATAATATTCCTGGGCTCTGAATGGCATAATATTCCTGGGCTCTGACTGGCATAATATTCCTGGGCTCTGACTGGCACACTATTCCTGGGCTCTGACTGGCATAATATTCCTGGGCTCTTACTGGCACACTATTCCCGGGCTCTGACTGGCATAATATTCCTGGGCTCTGACTGGCACACTAATTCTGGTATCTGACTGGCATAATATTCCTGGGCTCTGACTGGCACACTATTCATGGGCTCTGACTGGCATAATATTCCTGGGCTCTGACTGGCATAATATTCCTGGGCTCCGACTGGCACACTATTCCTGGTATCTGACTGGCATAATATTCCTGGGCTCTGACTGGCATAATATTCCTGGGCTCCGACTGGCACACTATTCCTGGTATCTGACTGGCATAATATTCCAGGGCTCTGACTGGCATAATATTCCTGGGCTCTGACTGGCACACTATTCCTGGTATCTGACTGGCATAATATTCCTGGGCTCTGACTGGCACACTATTCCTGGGCTCTGACTGGCACACTATTCCTGGTATCTGACTGGCATAATATTCCTGGGCTCTGACTGGCATAATATTCCAGGGCTCTGACTGGCATAATATTCCTGGGCTCTGACTGGCACACTATTCCAGGGCTCTGACTGGCATAATATTCCTGGGCTCTGACTGGCATAATATTCCTGGGCTCTGACTGGCATAATATTCCAGGGCTCTGACTGGCATAATATTCCTGGGCTCTGACTGGCATAATATTCCAGAGCTCTGACTGGCACACTATTCCTGGTATCTGACTTGCATAATATTCCTGGGCTCTGACTGGCATAATATTCCTGGGCTCTGACTGGCACACTATTCCTGGTATCTGACTTGCATAATATTCCTGGGCTCTGACTGGCACACTATTCCTGGTATCTGACTGGCATAATATTCCTGGGCTCTGACTGGCATAATATTCCTGGGCTCTGACTGGCATAATATTCCTGGGCTCTGACTGGCACACTATTCCTGGTATCTGACTGGCATAATATTCCTGGGCTCTGACTGGCACACTATTCCTGGGCTCTGACTGGCACACTATTACTGGGCTCTGACTGGCACACTATTCCTGGGCTCTGACTGGCACACTATTACTGGGCTCTGACTGGCACACTATTACTGGGCTCTGACTGGCATAATATTCCTGGGCTCTGACTGGCATAATATTCCTGGGCTCTGACTGGCACACTATTCCTGGGCTCTGACTGGCCTAATATTCCTGGGCTCTGACTGGCACACTATTCCTGGGCTCTGACTGGCATAATATTCCTGGGCTCTGACTGGATTAATATTCCTGGGCTCTGACTGGCACACTATTCCTGGGCTCTGACTGGCATAATATTCCTGGGCTCTGACTGGCATAATATTCCTGGGCTCTGACTGGCACACTATTCCTGGTATCTGACTGGCATAATATTCCTGGGCTCTGACTGGCACACTATTCCTGGTATTTGACTGGCACACTATTCCTGGTATCTGACTGGCATAATATTCCTGGGCTCTGACTGGCATAATATTCCTGGGCTCTGACTGGCATAATATTCCTGGGCTCTGACTGGCACACTATTCCTGGGCTCTGACTGGCATAATATTCCTGGGCTCTTACTGGCACACTATTCCAGGGCTCTGACTGGCATAATATTCCTGGGCTCTGACTGGCACACTATTCCTGGTATCTGACTGGCATAATATTCCTGGGCTCTGACTGGCACACTATTCCTGGGCTCTGACTGGCATAATATTCCTGGGCTCTGACTGGCATAATATTCCTGGGCTCCGACTGGCACACTATTCCTGGTATCTGACTGGCATAATATTCCAGGGCTCTGACTGGCATAATATTCCTGGGCTCTGACTGGCACACTATTCCTGGTATCTGACTGGCATAATATTCCTGGGCTCTGACTGGCACACTATTCCTGGGCTCTGACTGGCACACTATTACTGGGCTCTGACTGGCACACTATTACTGGGCTCTGACTGGCACTATATTACTGATATCTGACTGGCACACTATTACTGGTATCTGACTGGCACACTATTACTGGTATCTGACTGGCACAATATTCCTGGGCTCTGACTGACATAATATTCCTGGGCTCTGACTGGCACACTATTCCTGGTATCTGACTTGCATAATATTCCTGGGCTCTGACTGGCACACTATTCCTGGTATCTGACTGGCATAATATTCCTGGGCTCTGACTGGCATAATATTCCTGGGCTCTGACTGGCATAATATTTAAGGGCTCTGACTGGCATAATATTCCTGGGCTCTGACTGGCACACTATTCCTGGTATCTGACTGGCATAATATTCCTGGGCTCTGACTGGCATAATATTCCTGGGCTCTGACTGGCATAATATTCCAGGGCTCTGACTGGCATAATATTCCTGGGCTCTGACTGGCATAATATTCCAGAGCTCTGACTGGCACACTATTCCTGGGCTCTCACTGGCATAATATTCCTGGGCTCTGACTGGCACACTATTCCTGGGCTCTGACTGGCATAATATTCCTGGGCTCTGACTGGCATAATATTCCTGGGCTCCGACTGGCACACTATTCCTGGGCTCTGACTGGCATAATATTCCTGGGCTCTGCCTGGCATAATATTCCTGGGCTCTGACTGGCACACTATTCCTGGTATCTGACTGGCATAATATTCCTGGGCTCTGACTGGCACACTATTCCTGGTATCTGACTGGCATAATATTCCTGGGCTCTGACTGGCATAATATTCCTGGGCTCTGACTGGCATAATATTCCTGGGCTCTGACTGGCACACTATTCCTGGTATCTGACTGGCATAATATTCCTGGGCTCTGACTGGCACACTATTCCTGGGCTCTGACTGGCACACTATTACTGGGCTCTGACTGGCACACTATTCCTGGGCTCTGACTGGCACACTATTACTGGGCTCTGACTGGCACACTATTACTTGGCTCTGACTGGCACTATATTACTGGTATCTGACTGGCATAATATTCCTGGGCTCTGACTGGCATAATATTCCTGGGCTCTGACTGGCACACTATTCCTGGGCTCTGACTGGCCTAATATTCCTGGGCTCTGACTGGCACACTATTCCTGGGCTCTGACTGGCATAATATTCCTGGGCTCTGACTGGATTAATATTCCTGGGCTCTGACTGGCACACTATTCCTGGGCACTGACTGGCATAATATTCCTGGGCTCTGACTGGCATAATATTCCTGGGCTCTGACTGGCACACTATTCCTGGTATCTGACTGGCATAATATTCCTGGGCTCTGACTGGCACACTATTCCTGGTATTTGACTGGCACACTATTCCTGGTATCTGACTGGCATAATATTCCTGGGCTCTGACTGGCATAATATTCCTGGGCTCTGACTGGCATAATATTCCTGGGCTCTGACTGGCACACTATTCCTGGGCTCTGACTGGCATAATATTCCTGGGCTCTGACTGGCACACTATTCCAGGGCTCTGACTGGCATAATATTCCTGGGCTCTGACTGGCACACTATTCCTGGTATCTGACTGGCATAATATTCCTGGGCTCTGACTGGCACACTATTCCTGGGCTCTGACTGGCATAATATTCCTGGGCTCTGACTGGCATAATATTCCTGGGCTCCGACTGGCACACTATTCCTGGTATCTGACTGGCATAATATTCCAGGGCTCTGACTGGCATAATATTCCTGGGCTCTGACTGGCACACTATTCCTGGTATCTGACTGGCATAATATTCCTGGGCTCTGACTGGCACACTATTCCTGGGCTCTGACTGGCACACTATTACTGGGCTCTGACTGGCACACTATTACTGGGCTCTGACTGGCACTATATTACTGATATCTGACTGGCACACTATTACTGGTATCTGACTGGCACACTATTACTGGTATCTGACTGGCACAATATTCCTGGGCTCTGACTGGCATAATATTCCTGGGCTCTGACTGGCACACTATTCCTGGTATCTGACTTGCATAATATTCCTGGGCTCTGACTGGCACACTATTCCTGGTATCTGACTGGCATAATATTCCTGGGCTCTGACTGGCATAATATTCCTGGGCTCTGACTGGCATAATATTTAAGGGCTCTGACTGGCATAATATTCCTGGGCTCTGACTGGCACACTATTCCTGGTATCTGACTGGCATAATATTCCTGGGCTCTGACTGGCATAATATTCCTGGGCTCTGACTGGCATAATATTCCAGGGCTCTGACTGGCATAATATTCCTGGGCTCTGACTGGCATAATATTCCAGAGCTCTGACTGGCACACTATTCCTGGGCTCTCACTGGCATAATATTCCTGGGCTCTGACTGGCACACTATTCCTGGGCTCTGACTGGCATAATATTCCTGGGCTCTGACTGGCATAATATTCCTGGGCTCTGACTGGCATAATATTCCTGGGCTCCGACTGGCACACTATTCCTGGGCTCTGACTGGCATAATATTCCTGGGCTCTGCCTGGCATAATATTCCTGGGCTCTGACTGGCACACTATTCCTGGTATCTGACTGGCATAATATTCCTGGGCTCTGACTGGCACACTATTCCTGGTATCTGACTGGCACACTATTCCTGGTATCTGACTGGCATAATATTCCTGGGCTCTGACTGGCACACTATTACTGGGCTCTGACTGGCACACTATTACTGGGCTCTGACTGGCACTATATTACTGGTATCTGACTGGCACTATATTACTGGAATCTGACTGGCACACTATTACTGGAATCTGACTGGCACACTATTCCTGGGCTCTCACTGGCATAATATTCCTGGGCTCTGACTGGCACACTATTCCTGGGCTCTGACTGTCATAATATTCCTGGGCTCTGACTGGCATAATATTCCTGGGCTCTGACTGGCACACTATTCCTGGGCTCTGACTGGCATACTATTCCTGGGCTCTGACTGGCACACTATTACTGAGCTCTGACTGGCACACTATTACTGGGCTCTGACTGGCACTTTATTACTGGTATCTGACTGGCATAACATTCCTGGGCTCTGACTGGAACACTATTCCTGGTATCTGACTGGCATAATATTCCTGGGCTCTGACTGGCATAATATTCCTGGGCTCTGACTGGCACACTATTCCTGGTATCTGACTTGCATAATATTCCTGGGCTCTGACTGGCACACTATTCCTGGTATCTAACTGGCATAATATTCCTGGGCTCTGACTGGCATAATATTCCTGGGCTCTGACTGGCATAATATTCCAGGGCTCTGACTGTCATAATATTCCTGGGCTCTGACTGGCACACTGTTCCTGGTATCTGACTGGCATAATATTCCTGGGCTCTGACTGGCATAATATTCCTGGGCTCTGACTGGCATAATATTCCAGGGCTCTGACTGGCATAATATTCCTGGGCTCTGACTGGCATAATATTCCAGAGCTCTGACTGGCACACTATTCCTGGGCTCTCACTGGCATAATATTCCTGGGCTCTGACTGGCACACTATTCCTGGGCTCTGACTGGCATAATATTCCTGGGCTCTGACTGGCATAATATTCCTGGGCTCTGACTGGCACACTATTCCTGGGCTCTGACTGGCATAATATTCCTGGGCTCTGACTGGCACACTATTCCTGGTATCTGACTTGCATAATATTCCTGGGCTCTGACTGGCACACTATTCCTGGTATCTAACTGGCATAATATTCCTGGGCTCTGACTGGCATAATATTCCTGGGCTCTGACTGGCATAATATTCCAGGGCTCTGACTGTCATAATATTCCTGGGCTCTGACTGGCACACTGTTCCTGGTATCTGACTGGCATAATATTCCTGGGCTCTGACTGGCATAATATTCCTGGGCTCTGACTGGCATAATATTCCAGGGCTCTGACTGGCATAATATTCCTGGGCTCTGACTGGCATAATATTCCAGAGCTCTGACTGGCACACTATTCCTGGGCTCTCACTGGCATAATATTCCTGGGCTCTGACTGGCACACTATTCCTGGGCTCTGACTGGCATAATATTCCTGGGCTCTGACTGGCATAATATTCCTGGGCTCTGACTGGCACACTATTCCTGGGCTCTGACTGGCATAATATTCCTGGGCTCTGACTGGCACACTATTCCTGGTATCTGACTGGCAAAAAATTCCTGGGCTCTGACTGGCACACTATTCCTGGTATCTGACTGGCACACTATTCCTGGTATCTGATAGGCATAATATTCCTGGGCTCTGACTGGCACACTATTACTGGGCTCTGACTGGCACACTATTACAGGGCTCTGACTGGCACTATATTACTGGTATCTGACTGGCACTATATTACTGGAATCTGACTGGCACACTATTACTGGTATCTGACTGGCACACTATTCCTGGGCTCTCACTGGCATAATATTCCTGGGCTCTGACTGGCACACTATTCCTGGGCTCTGACTGGCATAATATTCCTGGGCTCTGACTGGCATAATATTCCTGGGCTCTGACTGGCACACTATTCCTGGGCTCTGACTGGCATAATATTCCTGGGCTCTGACTGGCATAATATTCCTGGTATCTGACTGTCATAATATTCCTGGGCTCTGACTGGCACACTGTTCCTGGTATCTGACTGGCATACTATTCCTGGGCTCTGACTGGCATAATATTCCTGGGCTCTGACTGGCATAATATTCCAGGGCTCTGACTGGCATAATATTCCTGGGCTCTGACTGGCATAATATTCCAGAGCTCTGACTGGCACACTATTCCTGGGCTCTCACTGGCATAATATTCCTGGGCTCTGACTTGCACACTATTCCTGGGCTCTGACTGGCATAATATTCCTGGGCTCTGACTGGCATAATATTCCTGGACTCTGACTGGCACACTATTCCTGGGCTCTGACTGGCATAATATTCCTGGGCTCTGACTGGCACACTATTCCTGGTATCTGACTGGCAAAAAATTCCTGGGCTCTGACTGGCACACTATTCCTGGTATCTGACTGGCACACTATTCCTGGTATCTGACTGGCATAATATTCCTGGGCTCTGACTGGCACACTATTACTGGGCTCTGACTGGCACACTATTACTGGGCTCTGACTGGCACTATATTACTGGTATCTGACTGGCACTATATTACTGGAATCTGACTGGCACACTATTACTGGTATCTGACTGGCACACTATTCCTGGGCTCTCACTGGCATAATATTCCTGGGCTCTGACTGGCACACTATTCCTGGGCTCTGACTGGCATAATATTCCTGGGCTCTGACTGGCATAATATTCCTGGGCTCTGACTGGCACACTATTCCTGGGCTCTGACTGGCATAATATTCCTGGGCTCTGACTGGCATAATATTCCTGGGCTCTGACTGGCACACTATTCCTGGTATCTGACTGGCATAATATTCCTGGGCTCTGACTGGCACACTATTCCTGGTATCTGACTGGCACACTATTCCTGGTATCTGACTGGCATAATATTCCTGGGCTCTGACTGGCATAATATTCCTGGGCTCTGAATGGCATAATATTCCTGGGCTCTGAATGGCATAATATTCCTGGGCTCTGACTGGCATAATATTCCTGGGCTCTGACTGGCACACTATTCCTGGGCTCTGACTGGCATAATATTCCTGGGCTCTTACTGGCACACTATTCCTGGGCTCTGACTGGCATACTATTTCTGGGCTCTGACTGGCACACTATTACTGGGCTCTGACTGGCACACTATTACTGGGCTCTGACTGGCACTATATAACTGGTATCTGACTGGCATAACATTCCTGGGCTCTGACTGGAACACTATTCCTGGTATCTGACTGGCATAATATTCCTGGGCTCTGACTGGCATAATATTCCTGGGCTCTGAATGGCATAATATTCCTGGGCTCTGACTGGCACAATATTCCTGGGCTCTGAATGGCACACTATTCCTGGGCTCTGACTGGCATAATATTCCTGGGCTCTGACTGGCACACTATTCCTGGGCTCTGACTGGCACACTATTACTGGGCTCTGACTGGCACACTATTACTGGGCTCTGACTGGCACTATATTACTGGTATCTGACTGGCATAACATTCCTGGGCTCTGACTGGCACACTATTCCTGGTATCTGACTGGCATAATATTCCTGGGCTCTGACTGGCATAATATTCCTGGGCTCTGACTGACACACTATTCCTGGGCTCTAACTGGCATAATATTCCTGGGCTCTGACTGGCATAATATTCCTGGGCTCTGACTGGCACACTATTCCTGGGCTCTGACTGGCATAATATTCCTGGGCTCTGACTGGCACACTATTCCTGGGCTCTGACTGGCATAATATTCCTGGGCTCTGACTGGCATAATAATCCTGGGCTCTGACTGGCACACTATTCCTGGGCTCTGACTGGCATAATATTCCTGGGCTCTGACTGGCATAATATTCCTGGGCTCTGACTGGCACACTATTCCTGGTATCTGACTGGCACACTATTCCTGGGCTCTGACTGGCACACTGTTACTGGGCTCTGACTGGCACACTATTCCTGGGCTCTGACTGGCACACTATTACTGGGCTCTGACTGGCACACTATTACTGGGTTCTGACTGGCACTATATTACTGGTATCTGACTGTCATAATATTACTGGGCTCTGACTGGCATAAAATTACTGGGCTCTGACTGGCACACTATTCCTGGGCTCTGACTGGCATAATATTCCTGGGCTCTTACTGGCACACTATTCCTGGGCTCTGACTGGCATAATATTCCTGGGCTCTGACTGGCACACTATTACTGGGCTCCGACTGGCACACTATTACTGGGCTCTGACTGGCACTATATAACTGGTATCTGACTGGCATAACATTCCTGGGCTCTGACTGGAACACTATTCCTGGGCTCTGACTGGCACACTATTCCTGGGCTCTGACTGGCACACTATTACTGGGCTCTTACTGGCACACTATTACTGGGCTCTGACTGGCACTATATTTCTGGTATCTGACTGTCATAATATTACTGGGCTCTGACTGGCATAATATTACTGGGCTCTGACTGGCACTATATTACTGGTATCTGACTGGCACAATATTACTGGGCTCTGACTGGCTCAATATTACTGTGCTCTGACTGGCATAATATTACTAAGCTCTGACTGGCATAATATTACTGGGCTCTGACTGGCACTATATTACTGGTATCTGACTGGCACAATATTCCTGGGCTCTGACTGGCATAATATTCCAGGGCTCTAACTGGCACACTATTCCTGGGCTCTGACTGGCATAATATTCCTGGGCTCTGACTGGCACACTATTCCTGGGCTCTGACTGGCATAATATTCCTGGGCTCTGACTGGCATAATATTCCTGGGCTCTGACTGGCACACTATTCCTGGGCTCTGACTGGCATAATATTCCTGGGCTCTGACTGGCACACTATTCCTGGTATCTGACTTGCATAATATTCCTGGGCTCTGACTGGCACACTATTCCTGGGCTCTGACTGGCACACTATTACTGGGCTCTGACTGGCACACTATTACTGGGCTCTGACTGGCACTATATTACTGGTATCTGACTGGCATAATATTCCTGGGCTCTGACTGGCAAAATATTCCTGGGCTCTGACTGGCACACTATTCCTGGGCTCTGACTGGCCTAATATTCCTGGGCTCTGACTGGCACACTATTCCTGGGCTCTGACTGGCATAATATTCCTGGGCTCTGACTGGATTAA
This sequence comes from Pelodytes ibericus, assembly GCA_036172795.1. Taxonomy (NCBI): domain Eukaryota; kingdom Metazoa; phylum Chordata; class Amphibia; order Anura; family Pelodytidae; genus Pelodytes; species Pelodytes ibericus. Next base: position 126,796,691 of record CM069859.1, read on the forward strand.
TATTCCTGGGCTCTGACTGGCACACTATTCCTGGGCTCTGACTGGCATAATATTCCTGGGCTCTGACTGGCATAATATTCCTGGGCTCTGACTGGCACATTATTCCTGGTATCTGACTGGCATAATATTCCTGGGCTCTGACTGGCACACTATTCCTGGTATTTGACTGGCACACTATTCCTGGTATCTGACTGGCATAATATTCCTGGGCTCTGACTGGCATAATATTCCTGGGCTCTGAATGGCATAATATTCCTGGGCTCTGACTGGCATAATATTCCTGGGCTCTGACTGGCATAATATTCCTGGGCTCTGACTGGCACACTATTCCTGGGCTCTGACTGGCATAATATTCCTGGGCTCTTACTGGCACACTATTCCCGGGCTCTGACTGGCATAATATTCCTGGGCTCTGACTGGCACACTATTCCTGGTATCTGACTGGCATAATATTCCTGTGCTCTGACTGGCACACTATTCATGGGCTCTGACTGGCATAATATTCCTGGGCTCTGACTGGCATAATATTCCTTGGCTCCGACTGGCACACTATTCCTGGTATCTGACTGGCATAATATTCCTGGGCTCTGACTGGCATAATATTCCTGGGCTCCGACTGGCACACTATTCCTGGTATCTGACTGGCATAATATTCCAGGGCTCTGACTGGCATAATATTCCTGGGCTCTGACTGGCACACTATTCCTGGTATCTGACTGGCATAATATTCCTGGGCTCTGACTGGCACACTATTCCTGGGCTCTGACTGGCACACTATTCCTGGTATCTGACTGGCATAATATTCCTGGGCTCTGACTGGCATAATATTCCTGGGCTCTGACTGGCATAATATTCCAGGGCTCTGACTGGCATAATATTCCTGGGCTCTGACTGGCACACTATTCCAGGGCTCTGACTGGCATAATATTCCTGGGCTCTGACTGGCATAATATTCCTGGGCTCTGACTGGCATAATATTCCAGGGCTCTGACTGGCATAATATTCCTGGGCTCTGACTGGCATAATATTCCAGAGCTCTGACTGGCACACCATTCCTGGTATCTGACTTGCATAATATTCCTGGGCTCTGACTGGCATAATATTCCTGGGCTCTGACTGGCACACTATTCCTGGTATCTGACTTGCATAATATTCCTGGGCTCTGACTGGCACACTATTCCTGGTATCTGACTGGCATAATATTCCTGGGCTCTGACTGGCATAATATTCCTGGGCTCTGACTGGCATAATATTCCTGGGCTCTGACTGGCACACTATTCCTGGTATCTGACTGGCATAATATTCCTGGGCTCTGACTGGCACACTATTCCTGGGCTCTGACTGGCACACTATTACTGGGCTCTGACTGGCACACTATTCCTGGGCTCTGACTGGCACACTATTACTGGGCTCTGACTGGCACACTATTACTGGGCTCTGACTGGCACTATATTACTGGTATCTGACTGGCATAATATTCCTGGGCTCTGACTGGCATAATATTCCTGGGCTCTGACTGGCACACTATTCCTGGGCTCTGACTGGCCTAATATTCCTGGGCTCTGACTGGCACACTATTCCTGGGCTCTGACTGGCATAATATTCCTGGGCTCTGACTGGATTAATATTCCTGGGCTCTGACTGGCACACTATTCCTGGGCTCTGACTGGCATAATATTCCTGGGCTCTGACTGGCATAATATTCCTGGGCTCTGACTGGCACACTATTCCTGGTATCTGACTGGCATAATATTCCTGGGCTCTGACTGGCACACTATTCCTGGTATTTGACTGGCACACTATTCCTGGTATCTGACTGGCATAATATTCCTGGGCTCTGACTGGCATAATATTCCTGGGCTCTGACTGGCATAATATTCCTGGGCTCTGACTGGCATAATATTCCTGGGCTCTGACTGGCACACTATTCCTGGGCTCTGACTGGCATAATATTCCTGGGCTCTTACTGGCACACTATTCCAGGGCTCTGACTGGCATAATATTCCTGGGCTCTGACTGGCACACTATTCCTGGTATCTGACTGGCATAATATTCCTGGGCTCTGACTGGCACACTATTCCTGGGCTCTGACTGGCATAATATTCCTGGGCTCTGACTGGCATAATATTCCTGGGCTCCGACTGGCACACTATTCCTGGTATCTGACTGGCATAATATTCCAGGGCTCTGACTGGCATAATATTCCTGGGCTCTGACTGGCACACTATTCCTGGTATCTGACTGGCATAATATTCCTGGGCTCTGACTGGCACACTATTCCTGGGCTCTGACTGGCACACTATTACTGGGCTCTGACTGGCACACTATTACTGGGCTCTGACTGGCACTATATTACTGATATCTGACTGGCACACTATTACTGGTATCTGACTGGCACACTATTACTGGTATCTGACTGGCACAATATTCCTGGGCTCTGACTGGCATAATATTCCTGGGCTCTGACTGGCACACTATTCCTGGTATCTGACTTGCATAATATTCCTGGGCTCTGACTGGCACACTATTCCTGGTATCTGACTGGCATAATATTCCTGGGCTCTGACTGGCATAATATTCCTGGGCTCTGACTGGCATAATATTCCAGGGCTCTGACTGGCATAATATTCCTGGGCTCTGACTGGCACACTATTCCTGGTATCTGACTGGCATAATATTCCTGGGCTCTGACTGGCATAATATTCCTGGGCTCTGACTGGCATAATATTCCAGGGCTCTGACTGGCATAATATTCCTGGGCTCTGACTGGCATAATATTCCAGAGCTCTGACTGGCACACTATTCCTGGGCTCTCACTGGCATAATATTCCTGGGCTCTGACTGGCACACTATTCCTGGGCTCTGACTGGCATAATATTCCTGGGCTCTGACTGGCATAATATTCCTGGGCTCCGACTGGCACACTATTCCTGGGCTCTGACTGGCATAATATTCCTGGGCTCTGCCTGGCATAATATTCCTGGGCTCTGACTGGCACACTATTCCTGGTATCTGACTGGCATAATATTCCTGGGCTCTGACTGGCACACTATTCCTGGTATCTGACTGGCACACTATTCCTGGTATCTGACTGGCATAATATTCCTGGGCTCTGACTGGCACACTATTACTGGGCTCTGACTGGCACACTATTACTGGGCTCTGACTGGCACTATATTACTGGTATCTGACTGGCACTATATTACTGGAATCTGACTGGCACACTATTACTGGAATCTGACTGGCACACTATTCCTGGGCTCTCACTGGCATAATATTCCTGGGCTCTGACTGGCACACTATTCCTGGGCTCTGACTGTCATAATATTCCTGGGCTCTGACTGGCATAATATTCCTGGGCTCTGACTGGCACACTATTCCTGGGCTCTGACTGGCATACTATTCCTGGGCTCTGACTGGCACACTATTACTGAGCTCTGACTGGCACACTATTACTGGGCTCTGACTGGCACTATATTACTGGTATCTGACTGGCATAACATTCCTGGGCTCTGACTGGAACACTATTCCTGGTATCTGACTGGCATAATATTCCTGGGCTCTGACTGGCATAATATTCCTGGGCTCTGACTGGCACACTATTCCTGGTATCTGACTTGCATAATATTCCAGGGCTCTGACTGGCACACTATTCCTGGTATCTAACTGGCATAATATTCCTGGGCTCTGACTGGCATAATATTCCTGGGCTCTGACTGGCATAATATTCCAGGGCTCTGACTGTCATAATATTCCTGGGCTCTGACTGGCACACTGTTCCTGGTATCTGACTGGCATAATATTCCTGGGCTCTGACTGGCATAATATTCCTGGGCTCTGACTGGCATAATATTCCAGGGCTCTGACTGGCATAATATTCCTGGGCTCTGACTGGCATAATATTCCAGAGCTCTGACTGGCACACTATTCCTGGGCTCTCACTGGCATAATATTCCTGGGCTCTGACTGGCACACTATTCCTGGGCTCTGACTGGCATAATATTCCTGGGCTCTGACTGGCATAATATTCCTGGGCTCTGACTGGCACACTATTCCTGGGCTCTGACTGGCATAATATTCCTGGGCTCTGACTGGCACACTATTCCTGGTATCTGACTGGCAAAAAATTCCTGGGCTCTGACTGGCACACTATTCCTGGTATCTGACTGGCACACTATTCCTGGTATCTGATAGGCATAATATTCCTGGGCTCTGACTGGCACACTATTACTGGGCTCTGACTGGCACACTATTACTGGGCTCTGACTGGCACTATATTACTGGTATCTGACTGGCACTATATTACTGGAATCTGACTGGCACACTATTACTGGTATCTGACTGGCACACTATTCCTGGGCTCTCACTGGCATAATATTCCTGGGCTCTGACTGGCACACTATTCCTGGGCTCTGACTGGCATAATATTCCTGGGCTCTGACTGGCATAATATTCCTGGGCTCTGACTGGCACACTATTCCTGGGCTCTGACTGGCATAATATTCCTGGGCTCTGACTGGCATAATATTCCTGGGCTCTGACTGGCACACTATTCCTGGTATCTGACTGTCATAATATTCCTGGGCTCTGACTGGCACACTGTTCCTGGTATCTGACTGGCATACTATTCCTGGGCTCTGACTGGCATAATATTCCTGGGCTCTGACTGGCATAATATTCCAGGGCTCTGACTGGCATAATATTCCTGGGCTCTGACTGGCATAATATTCCAGAGCTCTGACTGGCACACTATTCCTGGGCTCTCACTGGCATAATATTCCTGGGCTCTGACTTGCACACTATTCCTGGGCTCTGACTGGCATAATATTCCTGGGCTCTGACTGGCATAATATTCCTGGACTCTGACTGGCACACTATTCCTGGGCTCTGACTGGCATAATATTCCTGGGCTCTGACTGGCACACTATTCCTGGTATCTGACTGGCAAAAAATTCCTGGGCTCTGACTGGCACACTATTCCTGGTATCTGACTGGCACACTATTCCTGGTATCTGACTGGCATAATATTCCTGGGCTCTGACTGGCACACTATTACTGGGCTCTGACTGGCACACTATTACTGGGCTCTGACTGGCACTATATTACTGGTATCTGACTGGCACTATATTACTGGAATCTGACTGGCACACTATTACTGGTATCTGACTGGCACACTATTCCTGGGCTCTCACTGGCATAATATTCCTGGGCTCTGACTGGCACACTATTCCTGGGCTCTGACTGGCATAATATTCCTGGGCTCTGACTGGCATAATATTCCTGGGCTCTGACTGGCACACTATTCCTGGGCTCTGACTGGCATAATATTCCTGGGCTCTGACTGGCATAATATTCCTGGGCTCTGACTGGCACACTATTCCTGGTATCTGACTGGCATAATATTCCTGGGCTCTGACTGGCACACTATTCCTGGTATCTGACTGGCACACTATTCCTGGTATCTGACTGGCATAATATTCCTGGGCTCTGACTGGCATAATATTCCTGGGCTCTGAATGGCATAATATTCCTGGGCTCTGAATGGCATAATATTCCTGGGCTCTGACTGGCATAATATTCCTGGGCTCTGACTGGCACACTATTCCTGGGCTCTGACTGGCATAATATTCCTGGGCTCTTACTGGCACACTATTCCTGGGCTCTGACTGGCATACTATTCCTGGGCTCTGACTGGCACACTATTACTGGGCTCTGACTGGCACACTATTACTGGGCTCTGACTGGCACTATATAACTGGTATCTGACTGGCATAACATTCCTGGGCTCTGACTGGAACACTATTCCTGGTATCTGACTGGCATAATATTCCTGGGCTCTGACTGGCATAATATTCCTGGGCTCTGAATGGCATAATATTCCTGGGCTCTGACTGGCACAATATTCCTGGGCTCTGAATGGCACACTATTCCTGGGCTCTGACTGGCATAATATTCCTGGGCTCTGACTGGCACACTATTCCTGGGCTCTGACTGGCACACTATTACTGGGCTCTGACTGGCACACTATTACTGGGCTCTGACTGGCACTATATTACTGGTATCTGACTGGCATAACATTCCTGGGCTCTGACTGGCACACTATTCCTGGTATCTGACTGGCATAATATTCCTGGGCTCTGACTGGCATAATATTCCTGGGCTCTGACTGACACACTATTCCTGGGCTCTAACTGGCATAATATTCCTGGGCTCTGACTGGCATAATATTCCTGGGCTCTGACTGGCACACTATTCCTGGGCTCTGACTGGCATAATATTCCTGGGCTCTGACTGGCACACTATTCCTGGGCTCTGACTGGCATAATATTCCTGGGCTCTGACTGGCATAATAATCCTGGGCTCTGACTGGCACACTATTCCTGGGCTCTGACTGGCATAATATTCCTGGGCTCTGACTGGCATAATATTCCTGGGCTCTGACTGGCACACTATTCCTGGTATCTGACTGGCACACTATTCCTGGGCTCTGACTGGCACACTATTACTGGGCTCTGACTGGCACACTATTCCTGGGCTCTGACTGGCACACTATTACTGGGCTCTGACTGGCACACTATTACTGGGCTCTGACTGGCACTATATTACTGGTATCTGACTGTCATAATATTACTGGGCTCTGACTGGCATAAAATTACTGGGCTCTGACTGGCACACTATTCCTGGGCTCTGACTGGCATAATATTCCTGGGCTCTTACTGGCACACTATTCCTGGGCTCTGACTGGCATAATATTCCTGGGCTCTGACTGGCACACTATTACTGGGCTCCGACTGGCACACTATTACTGGGCTCTGACTGGCACTATATAACTGGTATCTGACTGGCATAACATTCCTGGGCTCTGACTGGAACACTATTCCTGGGCTCTGACTGGCACACTATTCCTGGGCTCTGACTGGCACACTATTACTGGGCTCTTACTGGCACACTATTACTGGGCTCTGACTGGCACTATATTTCTGGTATCTGACTGTCATAATATTACTGGGCTCTGACTGGCATAATATTACTGGGCTCTGACTGGCACTATATTACTGGTATCTGACTGGCACAATATTACTGGGCTCTGACTGGCTCAATATTACTGTGCTCTGACTGGCATAATATTACTAAGCTCTGACTGGCATAATATTACTGGGCTCTGACTGGCACTATATTACTGGTATCTGACTGGCACAATATTCCTGGGCTCTGACTGGCATAATATTCCAGGGCTCTAACTGGCACACTATTCCTGGGCTCTGACTGGCATAATATTCCTGGGCTCTGACTGGCACACTATTCCTGGGCTCTGACTGGCATAATATTCCTGGGCTCTGACTGGCATAATATTCCTGGGCTCTGACTGGCACACTATTCCTGGGCTCTGACTGGCATAATATTCCTGGGCTCTGACTGGCACACTATTCCTGGTATCTGACTTGCATAATATTCCTGGGCTCTGACTGGCACACTATTCCTGGGCTCTGACTGGCACACTATTACTGGGCTCTGACTGGCACACTATTACTGGGCTCTGACTGGCACTATATTACTGGTATCTGACTGGCATAATATTCCTGGGCTCTGACTGGCAAAATATTCCTGGGCTCTGACTGGCACACTATTCCTGGGCTCTGACTGGCCTAATATTCCTGGGCTCTGACTGGCACACTATTCCTGGGCTCTGACTGGCATAATATTCCTGGGCTCTGACTGGATTAATATTCCTGGGCTCTGACTGGCACACTATTCCTGGGCTCTGACTGGCATAATATTCCTGGGCTCTGACTGGCATAATATTCCTGGGCTCTGACTGGCACATTATTCCTGGTATCTGACTGGCATAATATTCCTGGGCTCTGACTGGCACACTATTCCTGGTATTTGACTGGCACACTATTCCTGGTATCTGACTGGCATAATATTCCTGGGCTCTGACTGGCATAATATTCCTGGGCTCTGAATGGCATAATATTCCTGGGCTCTGACTGGCATAATATTCCTGGGCTCTGACTGGCATAATATTCCTGGGCTCTGACTGGCACACTATTCCTGGGCTCTGACTGGCATAATATTCCTGGGCTCTTACTGGCACACTATTCCCGGGCTCTGACTGGCATAATATTCCTGGGCTCTGACTGGCACACTATTCCTGGTATCTGACTGGCATAATATTCCTGGGCTCTGACTGGCACACTATTCATGGGCTCTGACTGGCATAATATTCCTGGGCTCTGACTGGCATAATATTCCTGGGCTCCGACTGGCACACTATTCCTGGTATCTGACTGGCATAATATTCCTGGGCTCTGACTGGCATAATATTCCTGGGCTCCGACTGGCACACTATTCCTGGTATCTGACTGGCATAATATTCCAGGGCTCTGACTGGCATAATATTCCTGGGCTCTGACTGGCACACTATTCCTGGTATCTGACTGGCATAATATTCCTGGGCTCTGACTGGCACACTATTCCTGGGCTCTGACTGGCACACTATTCCTGGTATCTGACTGGCATAATATTCCTGGGCTCTGACTGGCATAATATTCCTGGGCTCTGACTGGCATAATATACCAGGGCTCTGACTGGCATAATATTCCTGGGCTCTGACTGGCACACTATTCCAGGGCTCTGACTGGCATAATATTCCTGGGCTCTGACTGGCATAATATTCCTGGGCTCTGACTGGCATAATATTCCAGGGCTCTGACTGGCATAATATTCCTGGGCTCTGACTGGCATAATATTCCAGAGCTCTGACTGGCACACCATTCCTGGTATCTGACTTGCATAATATTCCTGGGCTCTGACTGGCATAATATTCCTGGGCTCTGACTGGCACACTATTCCTGGTATCTGACTTGCATAATATTCCTGGGCTCTGACTGGCACACTATTCCTGGTATCTGACTGGCATAATATTCCTGGGCTCTGACTGGCATAATATTCCTGGGCTCTGACTGGCATAATATTCCTGGGCTCTGACTGGCACACTATTCCTGGTATCTGACTGGCATAATATTCCTGGGCTCTGACTGGCACACTATTCCTGGGCTCTGACTGGCACACTATTACTGGGCTCTGACTGGCACACTATTCCTGGGCTCTGACTGGCACACTATTACTGGGCTCTGACTGGCACACTATTACTGGGCTCTGACTGGCACTATATTACTGGTATCTGACTGGCATAATATTCCTGGGCTCTGACTGGCATAATATTCCTGGGCTCTGACTGGCACACTATTCCTGGGCTCTGACTGGCCTAATATTCCTGGGCTCTGACTGGCACACTATTCCTGGGCTCTGACTGGCATAATATTCCTGGGCTCTGACTGGATTAATATTCCTGGGCTCTGACTGGCACACTATTCCTGGGCTCTGACTGGCATAATATTCCTGGGCTCTGACTGGCATAATATTCCTGGGCTCTGACTGGCACACTATTCCTGGTATCTGACTGGCATAATATTCCTGGGCTCTGACTGGCACACTATTCCTGGTATTTGACTGGCACACTATTCCTGGTATCTGACTGGCATAATATTCCTGGGCTCTGACTGGCATAATATTCCTGGGCTCTGACTGGCATAATATTCCTGGGCTCTGACTGGCATAATATTCCTGGGCTCTGACTGGCACACTATTCCTGGGCTCTGACTGGCATAATATTCCTGGGCTCTTACTGGCACACTATTCCAGGGCTCTGACTGGCATAATATTCCTGGGCTCTGACTGGCACACTATTCCTGGTATCTGACTGGCATAATATTCCTGGGCTCTGACTGGCACACTATTCCTGGGCTCTGACTGGCATAATATTCCTGGGCTCTGACTGGCATAATATTCCTGGGCTCCGACTGGCACACTATTCCTGGTATCTGACTGGCATAATATTCCAGGGCTCTGACTGGCATAATATTCCTGGGCTCTGACTGGCACACTGTTCCTGGTATCTGACTGGCATAATATTCCTGGGCTCTGACTGGCATAATATTCCTGGGCTCTGACTGGCATAATATTCCAGGGCTCTGACTGGCATAATATTCCTGGGCTCTGACTGGCATAATATTCCAGAGCTCTGACTGGCACACTATTCCTGGGCTCTCACTGGCATAATATTCCTGGGCTCTGACTGGCACACTATTCCTGGGCTCTGACTGGCATAATATTCCTGGGCTCTGACTGGCATAATATTCCTGGGCTCTGACTGGCACACTATTCCTGGGCTCTGACTGGCATAATATTCCTGGGCTCTGACTGGCACACTATTCCTGGTATCTGACTGGCAAAAAATTCCTGGGCTCTGACTGGCACACTATTCCTGGTATCTGACTGGCACACTATTCCTGGTATCTGATAGGCATAATATTCCTGGGCTCTGACTGGCACACTATTACTGGGCTCTGACTGGCACACTATTACTGGGCTCTGACTGGCACTATATTACTGGTATCTGACTGGCACTATATTACTGGAATCTGACTGGCACACTATTACTGGTATCTGACTGGCACACTATTCCTGGGCTCTCACTGGCATAATATTCCTGGGCTCTGACTGGCACACTATTCCTGGGCTCTGACTGGCATAATATTCCTGGGCTCTGACTGGCATAATATTCCTGGGCTCTGACTGGCACACTATTCCTGGGCTCTGACTGGCATAATATTCCTGGGCTCTGACTGGCATAATATTCCTGGGCTCTGACTGGCATAATATTCCAGAGCTCTGACTGGCACACTATTCCTGGGCTCTCACTGGCATAATATTCCTGGGCTCTGACTTGCACACTATTCCTGGGCTCTGACTGGCATAATATTCCTGGGCTCTGACTGGCATAATATTCCTGGACTCTGACTGGCACACTATTCCTGGGCTCTGACTGGCATAATATTCCAGGGCTCTGACTGGCATAATATTCCTGGGCTCTGACTGGCATAATATTCCAGAGCTCTGACTGGCACACTATTCCTGGGCTCTCACTGGCATAATATTCCTGGGCTCTGACTTGCACACTATTCCTGGGCTCTGACTGGCATAATATTCCTGGGCTCTGACTGGCATAATATTCCTGGACTCTGACTGGCACACTATTCCTGGGCTCTGACTGGCATAATATTCCTGGGCTCTGACTGGCACACTATTCCTGGTATCTGACTGGCAAAAAATTCCTGGGCTCTGACTGGCACACTATTCCTGGTATCTGACTGGCACACTATTCCTGGTATCTGACTGGCATAATATTCCTGGGCTCTGACTGGCACACTATTACTGGGCTCTGACTGGCACACTATTACTGGGCTCTGACTGGCACTATATTACTGGTATCTGACTGGCACTATATTACTGGAATCTGACTGGCACACTATTACTGGTATCTGACTGGCACACTATTCCTGGGCTCTCACTGGCATAATATTCCTGGGCTCTGACTGGCACACTATTCCTGGGCTCTGACTGGCATAATATTCCTGGGCTCTGACTGGCATAATATTCCTGGGCTCTGACTGGCACACTATTCCTGGGCTCTGACTGGCATAATATTCCTGGGCTCTGACTGGCATAATATTCCTGGGCTCTGACTGGCACACTATTCCTGGTATCTGACTGGCATAATATTCCTGGGCTCTGACTGGCACACTATTCCTGGTATCTGACTGGCACACTATTCCTGGTATCTGACTGGCATAATATTCCTGGGCTCTGACTGGCATAATATTCCTGGGCTCTGAATGGCATAATATTCCTGGGCTCTGAATGGCATAATATTCCTGGGCTCTGACTGGCATAATATTCCTGGGCTCTGACTGGCACACTATTCCTGGGCTCTGACTGGCATAATATTCCTGGGCTCTTACTGGCACACTATTCCTGGGCTCTGACTGGCATACTATTCCTGGGCTCTGACTGGCACACTATTACTGGGCTCTGACTGGCACACTATTACTAGGCTCTGACTGGCACTATATAACTGGTATCTGACTGGCATAACATTCCTGGGCTCTGACTGGAACACTATTCCTGGTATCTGACTGGCATAATATTCCTGGGCTCTGACTGGCATAATATTCCTGGGCTCTGAATGGCATAATATTCCTGGGCTCTGACTGGCACAATATTCCTGGGCTCTGAATGGCACACTATTCCTGGGCTCTGACTGGCATAATATTCCTGGGCTCTGACTGGCACACTATTCCTGGGCTCTGACTGGCACACTATTACTGGGCTCTGACTGGCACACTATTACTGGGCTCTGACTGGCACTATATTACTGGTATCTGACTGGCATAACATTCCTGGGCTCTGACTGGCACACTATTCCTGGTATCTGACTGGCATAATATTCCTGGGCTCTGACTGGCATAATATTCCTGGGCTCTGACTGACACACTATTCCTGGGCTCTAACTGGCATAATATTCCTGGGCTCTGACTGGCATAATATTCCTGGGCTCTGACTGGCACACTATTCCTGGGCTCTGACTGGCATAATATTCCTGGGCTCTGACTGGCACACTATTCCTGGGCTCTGACTGGCATAATATTCCTGGGCTCTGACTGGCATAATAATCCTGGGCTCTGACTGGCACACTATTCCTGGGCTCTGACTGGCATAATATTCCTGGGCTCTGACTGGCATAATATTCCTGGGCTCTGACTGGCACACTATTCCTGGTATCTGACTGGCACACTATTCCTGGGCTCTGACTGGCACACTATTACTGGGCTCTGACTGGCACACTATTCCTGGGCTCTGACTGGCACACTATTACTGGGCTCTGACTGGCACACTATTACTGGGCTCTGACTGGCACTATATTACTGGTATCTGACTGTCATAATATTACTGGGCTCTGACTGGCATAAAATTACTGGGCTCTGACTGGCACACTATTCCTGGGCTCTGACTGGCATAATATTCCTGGGCTCTTACTGGCACACTATTCCTGGGCTATGACTGGCATAATATTCCTGGGCTCTGACTGGCACACTATTACTGGGCTCCGACTGGCACACTATTACTGGGCTCTGACTGGCACTATATAACTGGTATCTGACTGGCATAACATTCCTGGGCTCTGACTGGAACACTATTCCTGGGCTCTGACTGGCACACTATTCCTGGGCTCTGACTGGCACACTATTACTGGGCTCTTACTGGCACACTATTACTGGGCTCTGACTGGCACTATATTTCTGGTATCTGACTGTCATAATATTACTGGGCTCTGACTGGCATAATATTACTGGGCTCTGACTGGCACTATATTACTGGTATCTGACTGGCACAATATTACTGGGCTCTGACTGGCTCAATATTACTGTGCTCTGACTGGCATAATATTACTAAGCTCTGACTGGCATAATATTACTGGGCTCTGACTGGCACTATATTACTGGTATCTGACTGGCACAATATTCCTGGGCTCTGACTGGCATAATATTCCAGGGCTCTAACTGGCACACTATTCCTGGGCTCTGACTGGCATAATATTCCTGGGCTCTGACTGGCACACTATTCCTGGGCTCTGACTGGCATAATATTCCTGGGCTCTGACTGGCATAATATTCCTGGGCTCTGACTGGCACACTATTCCTGGGCTCTGACTGGCATAATATTCCTGGGCTCTGACTGGCACACTATTCCTGGTATCTGACTTGCATAATATTCCTGGGCTCTGACTGGCACACTATTCCTGGGCTCTGACTGGCACACTATTACTGGGCTCTGACTGGCACACTATTACTGGGCTCTGACTGGCACTATATTACTGGTATCTGACTGGCATAATATTCCTGGGCTCTGACTGGCAAAATATTCCTGGGCTCTGACTGGCACACTATTCCTGGGCTCTGACTGGCCTAATATTCCTGGGCTCTGACTGGCACACTATTCCTGGGCTCTGACTGGCATAATATTCCTGGGCTCTGACTGGATTAATATTCCTGGGCTCTGACTGGCACACTATTCCTGGGCTCTGACTGGCATAATATTCCTGGGCTCTGACTGGCATAATATTCCTGGGCTCTGACTGGCACATTATTCCTGGTATCTGACTGGCATAATATTCCTGGGCTCTGACTGGCACACTATTCCTGGTATTTGACTGGCACACTATTCCTGGTATCTGACTGGCATAATATTCCTGGGCTCTGACTGGCATAATATTCCTGGGCTCTGAATGGCATAATATTCCTGGGCTCTGACTGGCATAATATTCCTGGGCTCTGACTGGCATAATATTCCTGGGCTCTGACTGGCACACTATTCCTGGGCTCTGACTGGCATAATATTCCTGGGCTCTTACTGGCACACTATTCCCGGGCTCTGACTGGCATAATATTCCTGGGCTCTGACTGGCACACTATTCCTGGTATCTGACTGGCATAATATTCCTGGGCTCTGACTGGCACACTATTCATGGGCTCTGACTGGCATAATATTCCTGGGCTCTGACTGGCATAATATTCCTGGGCTCCGACTGGCACACTATTCCTGGTATCTGACTGGCATAATATTCCTGGGCTCTGACTGGCATAATATTCCTGGGCTCCGACTGGCACACTATTCCTGGTATCTGACTGGCATAATATTCCAGGGCTCTGACTGGCATAATATTCCTGGGCTCTGACTGGCACACTATTCCTGGTATCTGACTGGCATAATATTCCTGGGCTCTGACTGGCACACTATTCCTGGGCTCTGACTGGCACACTATTCCTGGTATCTGACTGGCATAATATTCCTGGGCTCTGACTGGCATAATATTCCTGGGCTCTGACTGGCATAATATACCAGGGCTCTGACTGGCATAATATTCCTGGGCTCTGACTGGCACACTATTCCAGGGCTCTGACTGGCATAATATTCCTGGGCTCTGACTGGCATAATATTCCTGGGCTCTGACTGGCATAATATTCCAGGGCTCTGACTGGCATAATATTCCTGGGCTCTGACTGGCATAATATTCCAGAGCTCTGACTGGCACACCATTCCTGGTATCTGACTTGCATAATATTCCTGGGCTCTGACTGGCATAATATTCCTGGGCTCTGACTGGCACACTATTCCTGGTATCTGACTTGCATAATATTCCTGGGCTCTGACTGGCACACTATTCCTGGTATCTGACTGGCATAATATTCCTGGGCTCTGACTGGCATAATATTCCTGGGCTCTGACTGGCATAATATTCCTGGGCTCTGACTGGCACACTATTCCTGGTATCTGACTGGCATAATATTCCTGGGCTCTGACTGGCACACTATTCCTGGGCTCTGACTGGCACACTATTACTGGGCTCTGACTGGCACACTATTCCTGGGCTCTGACTGGCACACTATTACTGGGCTCTGACTGGCACACTATTACTGGGCTCTGACTGGCACTATATTACTGGTATCTGACTGGCATAATATTCCTGGGCTCTGACTGGCATAATATTCCTGGGCTCTGACTGGCACACTATTCCTGGGCTCTGACTGGCCTAATATTCCTGGGCTCTGACTGGCACACTATTCCTGGGCTCTGACTGGCATAATATTCCTGGGCTCTGACTGGATTAATATTCCTGGGCTCTGACTGGCACACTATTCCTGGGCTCTGACTGGCATAATATTCCTGGGCTCTGACTGGCATAATATTCCTGGGCTCTGACTGGCACACTATTCCTGGTATCTGACTGGCATAATATTCCTGGGCTCTGACTGGCACACTATTCCTGGTATTTGACTGGCACACTATTCCTGGTATCTGACTGGCATAATATTCCTGGGCTCTGACTGGCATAATATTCCTGGGCTCTGACTGGCATAATATTCCTGGGCTCTGACTGGCACACTATTCCTGGGCTCTGACTGGCATAATATTCCTGGGCTCTTACTGGCACACTATTCCAGGGCTCTGACTGGCATAATATTCCTGGGCTCTGACTGGCACACTATTCCTGGTATCTGACTGGCATAATATTCCTGGGCTCTGACTGGCACACTATTCCTGGGCTCTGACTGGCATAATATTCCTGGGCTCTGACTGGCATAATATTCCTGGGCTCCGACTGGCACACTATTCCTGGTATCTGACTGGCATAATATTCCAGGGCTCTGACTGGCATAATATTCCTGGGCTCTGACTGGCACACTATTCCTGGTATCTGACTGGCATAATATTCCTGGGCTCTGACTGGCACACTATTCCTGGGCTCTGACTGGCACACTATTACTGGGCTCTGACTGGCACACTATTACTGGGCTCTGACTGGCACTATATTACTGATATCTGACTGGCACACTATTACTGGTATCTGACTGGCACACTATTACTGGTATCTGACTGGCACAATATTCCTGGGCTCTGACTGGCATAATATTCCTGGGCTCTGACTGGCACACTATTCCTGGTATCTGACTTGCATAATATTCCTGGGCTCTGACTGGCACACTATTCCTGGTATCTGACTGGCATAATATTCCTGGGCTCTGACTGGCATAATATTCCTGGGCTCTGACTGGCATAATATTCCAGGGCTCTGACTGGCATAATATTCCTGGGCTCTGACTGGCACACTATTCCTGGTATCTGACTGGCATAATATTCCTGGGCTCTGACTGGCATAATATTCCTGGGCTCTGACTGGCATAATATTCCAGGGCTCTGACTGGCATAATATTCCTGGGCTCTGACTGGCATAATATTCCAGAGCTCTGACTGGCACACTATTCCTGGGCTCTCACTGGCATAATATTCCTGGGCTCTGACTGGCACACTATTCCTGGGCTCTGACTGGCATAATATTCCTGGGCTCTGACTGGCATAATATTCCTGGGCTCCGACTGGCACACTATTCCTGGGCTCTGACTGGCATAATATTCCTGGGCTCTGCCTGGCATAATATTCCTGGGCTCTGACTGGCACACTATTCCTGGTATCTGACTGGCATAATATTCCTGGGCTCTGACTGGCACACTATTCCTGGTATCTGACTGGCACACTATTCCTGGTATCTGACTGGCATAATATTCCTGGGCTCTGACTGGCACACTATTACTGGGCTCTGACTGGCACACTATTACTGGGCTCTGACTGGCACTATATTACTGGTATCTGACTGGCACTATATTACTGGAATCTGACTGGCACACTATTACTGGAATCTGACTGGCACACTATTCCTGGGCTCTCACTGGCATAATATTCCTGGGCTCTGACTGGATTAATATTCCTGGGCTCTGACTGGCACACTATTCCTGGGCTCTGACTGGCATAATATTCCTGGGCTCTGACTGGCATAATATTCCTGGGCTCTGACTGGCACATTATTCCTGGTATCTGACTGGCATAATATTCCTGGGCTCTGACTGGCACACTATTCCTGGTATTTGACTGGCACACTATTCCTGGTATCTGACTAGCATAATATTCCTGGGCTCTGACTGGCATAATATTCCTGGGCTCTGAATGGCATAATATTCCTGGGCTCTGACTGGCATAATATTCCTGGGCTCTGACTGGCATAATATTCCTGGGCTCTGACTGGCACACTATTCCTGGGCTCTGACTGGCATAATATTCCTGGGCTCTTACTGGCACACTATTCCCGGGCTCTGACTGGCATAATATTCCTGGGCTCTGACTGGCACACTATTCCTGGTATCTGACTGGCATAATATTCCTGGGCTCTGACTGGCACACTATTCATGGGCTCTGACTGGCATAATATTCCTGGGCTCTGACTGGCATAATATTCCTGGGCTCCGACTGGCACACTATTCCTGGTATCTGACTGGCATAATATTCCTGGGCTCTGACTGGCATAATATTCCTGGGCTCCGACTGGCACACTATTCCTGGTATCTGACTGGCATAATATTCCAGGGCTCTGACTGGCATAATATTCCTGGGCTCTGACTGGCACACTATTCCTGGTATCTGACTGGCATAATATTCCTGGGCTCTGACTGGCACACTATTCCTGGGCTCTGACTGGCACACTATTCCTGGTATCTGACTGGCATAATATTCCTGGGCTCTGACTGGCATAATATTCCTGGGCTCTGACTGGCATAATATACCAGGGCTCTGACTGGCATAATATTCCTGGGCTCTGACTGGCACACTATTCCAGGGCTCTGACTGGCATAATATTCCTGGGCTCTGACTGGCATAATATTCCTGGGCTCTGACTGGCATAATATTCCAGGGCTCTGACTGGCATAATATTCCTGGGCTCTGACTGGCATAATATTCCAGAGCTCTGACTGGCACACCATTCCTGGTATCTGACTTGCATAATATTCCTGGGCTCTGACTGGCATAATATTCCTGGGCTCTGACTGGCACACTATTCCTGGTATCTGACTTGCATAATATTCCTGGGCTCTGACTGGCACACTATTCCTGGTATCTGACTGGCATAATATTCCTGGGCTCTGACTGGCATAATATTCCTGGGCTCTGACTGGCATAATATTCCTGGGCTCTGACTGGCACACTATTCCTGGTATCTGACTGGCATAATATTCCTGGGCTCTGACTGGCACACTATTCCTGGGCTCTGACTGGCACACTATTACTGGGCTCTGACTGGCACACTATTCCTGGGCTCTGACTGGCACACTATTACTGGGCTCTGACTGGCACACTATTACTGGGCTCTGACTGGCACTATATTACTGGTATCTGACTGGCATAATATTCCTGGGCTCTGACTGGCATAATATTCCTGGGCTCTGACTGGCACACTATTCCTGGGCTCTGACTGGCCTAATATTCCTGGGCTCTGACTGGCACACTATTCCTGGGCTCTGACTGGCATAATATTCCTGGGCTCTGACTGGATTAATATTCCTGGGCTCTGACTGGCACACTATTCCTGGGCTCTGACTGGCATAATATTCCTGGGCTCTGACTGGCACACTATTCCTGGTATCTGACTGGCATAATATTCCTGGGCTCTGACTGGCACACTATTCCTGGTATTTGACTGGCACACTATTCCTGGTATCTGACTGGCATAATATTCCTGGGCTCTGACTGGCATAATATTCCTGGGCTCTGACTGGCATAATATTCCTGGGCTCTGACTGGCATAATATTCCTGGGCTCTGACTGGCACACTATTCCTGGGCTCTGACTGGCATAATATTCCTGGGCTCTTACTGGCACACTATTCCAGGGCTCTGACTGGCATAATATTCCTGGGCTCTGACTGGCACACTATTCCTGGTATCTGACTGGCATAATATTCCTGGGCTCTGACTGGCACACTATTCCTGGGCTCTGACTGGCATAATATTCCTGGGCTCTGACTGGCATAATATTCCTGGGCTCCGACTGGCACACTATTCCTGGTATCTGACTGGCATAATATTCCAGGGCTCTGACTGGCATAATATTCCTGGGCTCTGACTGGCACACTATTCCTGGTATCTGACTGGCATAATATTCCTGGGCTCTGACTGGCACACTATTCCTGGGCTCTGACTGGCACACTATTACTGGGCTCTGACTGGCACACTATTACTGGGCTCTGACTGGCACTATATTACTGATATCTGACTGGCACACTATTACTGGTATCTGACTGGCACACTATTACTGGTATCTGACTGGCACAATATTCCTGGGCTCTGACTGGCATAATATTCCTGGGCTCTGACTGGCACACTATTCCTGGTATCTGACTTGCATAATATTCCTGGGCTCTGACTGGCACACTATTCCTGGTATCTGACTGGCATAATATTCCTGGGCTCTGACTGGCATAATATTCCTGGGCTCTGACTGGCATAATATTCCAGGGCTCTGACTGGCATAATATTCCTGGGCTCTGACTGGCACACTATTCCTGGTATCTGACTGGCATAATATTCCTGGGCTCTGACTGGCATAATATTCCTGGGCTCTGACTGGCATAATATTCCAGGGCTCTGACTGGCATAATATTCCTGGGCTCTGACTGGCATAATATTCCAGAGCTCTGACTGGCACACTATTCCTGGGCTCTCACTGGCATAATATTCCTGGGCTCTGACTGGCACACTATTCCTGGGCTCTGACTGGCATAATATTCCTGGGCTCTGACTGGCATAATATTCCTGGGCTCCGACTGGCACACTATTCCTGGGCTCTGACTGGCATAATATTCCTGGGCTCTGCCTGGCATAATATTCCTGGGCTCTGACTGGCACACTATTCCTGGTATCTGACTGGCATAATATTCCTGGGCTCTGACTGGCACACTATTCCTGGTATCTGACTGGCACACTATTCCTGGTATCTGACTGGCATAATATTCCTGGGCTCTGACTGGCACACTATTACTGGGCTCTGACTGGCACACTATTACTGGGCTCTGACTGGCACTATATTACTGGTATCTGACTGGCACTATATTACTGGAATCTGACTGGCACACTATTACTGGAATCTGACTGGCACACTATTCCTGGGCTCTCACTGGCATAATATTCCTGGGCTCTGACTGGCACACTATTCCTGGGCTCTGACTGTCATAATATTCCTGGGCTCTGACTGGCATAATATTCCTGGGCTCTGACTGGCACACTATTCCTGGGCTCTGACTGGCATACTATTCCTGGGCTCTGACTGGCACACTATTACTGAGCTCTGACTGGCACACTATTACTGGGCTCTGACTGGCACTATATTACTGGTATCTGACTGGCATAACATTCCTGGGCTCTGACTGGAACACTATTCCTGGTATCTGACTGGCATAATATTCCTGGGCTCTGACTGGCATAATATTGATGGGCTCTGACTGGCACACTATTCCTGGTATCTGACTTGCATAATATTCCTGGGCTCTGACTGGCACACTATTCCTGGTATCTAACTGGCATAATATTCCTGGGCTCTGACTGGCATAATATTCCTGGGCTCTGACTGGCATAATATTCCAGGGCTCTGACTGTCATAATATTCCTGGGCTCTGACTGGCACACTGTTCCTGGGCTCTGACTGGCATAATATTCCAGGGCTCTGACTGGCATAATATTCCTGGGCTCTGACTGGCATAATATTCCAGAGCTCTGACTGGCACACTATTCCTGGGCTCTCACTGGCATAATATTCCTGGGCTCTGACTGGCACACTATTCCTGGGCTCTGACTGGCATAATATTCCTGGGCTCTGACTGGCATAATATTCCTGGGCTCCGACTGGCACACTATTCCTGGGCTCTGACTGGCATAATATTCCTGGGCTCTGCCTGGCATAATATTCCTGGGCTCTGACTGGCACACTATTCCTGGTATCTGACTGGCATAATATTCCTGGGCTCTGACTGGCACACTATTCCTGGTATCTGACTGGCACACTATTCCTGGTATCTGACTGGCATAATATTCCTGGGCTCTGACTGGCACACTATTACTGGGCTCTGACTGGCACACTATTACTGGGCTCTGACTGGCACTATATTACTGGTATCTGACTGGCACTATATTACTGGAATCTGACTGGCACACTATTACTGGAATCTGACTGGCACACTATTCCTGGGCTCTCACTGGCATAATATTCCTGGGCTCTGACTGGCACACTATTCCTGGGCTCTGACTGTCATAATATTCCTGGGCTCTGACTGGCATAATATTCCTGGGCTCTGACTGGCACACTATTCCTGGGCTCTGACTGGCATACTATTCCTGGGCTCTGACTGGCACACTATTACTGAGCTCTGACTGGCACACTATTACTGGGCTCTGACTGGCACTATATTACTGGTATCTGACTGGCATAACATTCCTGGGCTCTGACTGGAACACTATTCCTGGTATCTGACTGGCATAATATTCCTGGGCTCTGACTGGCATAATATTGATGGGCTCTGACTGGCACACTATTCCTGGTATCTGACTTGCATAATATTCCTGGGCTCTGACTGGCACACTATTCCTGGTATCTAACTGGCATAATATTCCTGGGCTCTGACTGGCATAATATTCCTGGGCTCTGACTGGCATAATATTCCAGGGCTCTGACTGTCATAATATTCCTGGGCTCTGACTGGCACACTGTTCCTGGTATCTGACTGGCATAATATTCCTGGGCTCTGACTGGCATAATATTCCTGGGCTCTGACTGGCATAATATTCCAGGGCTCTGACTGGCATAATATTCCTGGGCTCTGACTGGCATAATATTCCAGAGCTCTGACTGGCACACTATTCCTGGGCTCTCACTGGCATAATATTCCTGGGCTCTGACTGGCACACTATTCCTGGGCTCTGACTGGCATAATATTCCTGGGCTCTGACTGGCATAATATTCCTGGGCTCTGACTGGCACACTATTCCTGGGCTCTGACTGGCATAATATTCCTGGGTTCTGACTGGCACACTATTCCTGGTATCTGACTGGCAAAAAATTCCTGGGCTCTGACTGGCACACTATTCCTGGTATCTGACTGGCACACTATTCCTGGTATCTGATAGGCATAATATTCCTGGGCTCTGACTGGCACACTATTACTGGGCTCTGACTGGCACACTATTACTGGGCTCTGACTGGCACTATATTACTGGTATCTGACTGGCACTATATTACTGGAATCTGACTGGCACACTATTACTGGTATCTGACTGGCACACTATTCCTGGGCTCTCACTGGCATAATATTCCTGGGCTCTGACTGGCACACTATTCCTGGGCTCTGACTGGCATAATATTCCTGGGCTCTGACTGGCATAATATTCCTGGGCTCTGACTGGCACACTATTCCTGGGCTCTGACTGGCATAATATTCCTGGGCTCTGACTGGCATAATATTCCTGGGCTCTGACTGGCACACTATTCCTGGTATCTGACTGTCATAATATTCCTGGGCTCTGACTGGCACACTGTTCCTGGTATCTGACTGGCATAATATTCCTGGGCTCTGACTGGCATAATATTCCTGGGCTCTGACTGGCATAATATTCCAGGGCTCTGACTGGCATAATATTCCTGGGCTCTGACTGGCATAATATTCCAGAGCTCTGACTGGCACACTATTCCTGGGCTCTCACTGGCATAATATTCCTGGGCTCTGACTTGCACACTATTCCTGGGCTCTGACTGGCATAATATTCCTGGGCTCTGACTGGCATAATATTCCTGGACTCTGACTGGCACACTATTCCTGGGCTCTGACTGGCATAATATTCCTGGGCTCTGACTGGCACACTATTCCTGGTATCTGACTGGCAAAAAATTCCTGGGCTCTGACTGGCACACTATTCCTGGTATCTGACTGGCACACTATTCCTGGTATCTGACTGGCATAATATTCCTGGGCTCTGACTGGCACACTATTACTGGGCTCTGACTGGCACACTATTACTGGGCTCTGACTGGCACTATATTACTGGTATCTGACTGGCACTATATTACTGGAATCTGACTGGCACACTATTACTGGTATCTGACTGGCACACTATTCCTGGGCTCTCACTGGCATAATATTCCTGGGCTCTGACTGGCACACTATTCCTGGGCTCTGACTGGCATAATATTCCTGGGCTCTGACTGGCATAATATTCCTGGGCTCTGACTGGCACACTATTCCTGGGCTCTGACTGGCATAATATTCCTGGGCTCTGACTGGCATAATATTCCTGGGCTCTGACTGGCACACTATTCCTGGTATCTGACTGGCATAATATTCCTGGGCTCTGACTGGCACACTATTCCTGGTATCTGACTGGCACACTATTCCTGGTATCTGACTGGCATAATATTCCTGGGCTCTGACTGGCATAATATTCCTGGGCTCTGAATGGCATAATATTCCTGGGCTCTGAATGGCATAATATTCCTGGGCTCTGACTGGCATAATATTCCTGGGCTCTGACTGGCACACTATTCCTGGGCTCTGACTGGCATAATATTCCTGGGCTCTTACTGGCACACTATTCCTGGGCTCTGACTGGCATACTATTCCTGGGCTCTGACTGGCACACTATTACTGGGCTCTGACTGGCACACTATTACTGGGCTCTGACTGGCACTATATAACTGGTATCTGACTGGCATAACATTCCTGGGCTCTGACTGGAACACTATTCCTGGTATCTGACTGGCATAATATTCCTGGGCTCTGACTGGCATAATATTCCTGGGCTCTGAATGGCATAATATTCCTGGGCTCTGACTGGCACAATATTCCTGGGCTCTGAATGGCACACTATTCCTGGGCTCTGACTGGCATAATATTCCTGGGCTCTGACTGGCACACTATTCCTGGGCTCTGACTGGCACACTATTACTGGGCTCTGACTGGCACACTATTACTGGGCTCTGACTGGCACTATATTACTGGTATCTGACTGGCATAACATTCCTGGGCTCTGACTGGCACACTATTCCTGGTATCTGACTGGCATAATATTCCTGGGCTCTGACTGGCATAATATTCCTGGGCTCTGACTGACACACTATTCCTGGGCTCTAACTGGCATAATATTCCTGGGCTCTGACTGGCATAATATTCCTGGGCTCTGACTGGCACACTATTCCTGGGCTCTGACTGGCATAATATTCCTGGGCTCTGACTGGCACACTATTCCTGGGCTCTGACTGGCATAATATTCCTGGGCTCTGACTGGCATAATAATCCTGGGCTCTGACTGGCACACTATTCCTGGGCTCTGACTGGCATAATATTCCTGGGCTCTGACTGGCATAATATTCCTGGGCTCTGACTGGCACACTATTCCTGGTATCTGACTGGCACACTATTCCTGGGCTCTGACTGGCACACTATTACTGGGCTCTGACTGGCACACTATTACTGGGCTCTGACTGGCACACTATTCCTGGGCTCTGACTGGCACACTATTACTGGGCTCTGACTGGCACACTATTACTGGGCTCTGACTGGCACTATATTACTGGTATCTGACTGTCATAATATTACTGGGCTCTGACTGGCATAAAATTACTGGGCTCTGACTGGCACACTATTCCTGGGCTCTGACTGGCATAATATTCCTGGGCTCTTACTGGCACACTATTCCTGGGCTCTGACTGGCATAATATTCCTGGGCTCTGACTGGCACACTATTACTGGGCTCCGACTGGCACACTATTACTGGGCTCTGACTGGCACTATATAACTGGTATCTGACTGGCATAACATTCTTGGGCTCTGACTGGAACACTATTCCTGGGCTCTGACTGGCACACTATTCCTGGGCTCTGACTGGCACACTATTACTGGGCTCTTACTGGCACACTATTACTGGGCTCTGACTGGCACTATATTTCTGGTATCTGACTGTCATAATATTACTGGGCTCTGACTGGCATAATATTACTGGGCTCTGACTGGCACTATATTACTGGTATCTGACTGGCACAATATTACTGGGCTCTGACTGGCTCAATATTACTGTGCTCTGACTGGCATAATATTACTGGGCTCTGACTGGCATAATATTACTGGGCTCTGACTGGCACTATATTACTGGTATCTGACTGGCACAATATTCCTGGGCTCTGACTGGCGCAATATTCCTGGTATCTGACTGGCACAATATTCCTGGGTTCTGGCTGGCACAATATTCATGGGTTCTAACTGGCACAATATTCCTGGGCTCTGACTGGCGCAATATTCCTGGGTTCTGACTGGCACAATATTCCTGGGTTCTGACTGGCACAATATTCCTGGGTTCTGACTGGCACACTATTACTGGGCTCTGACTGGCACTATATTCCTGGTATCTGACTGGTACAATATTCCTGGGCTCTGACTGGCACAATATTTCTGGGCTGTGTCTGGCACACTATTCCTGGGCTCTGACTGGCACACTATTACTGGGCTCTGACTGGCACACTATTACTGGGCTCTGACTGGCACTATATTACTGGTATCTGACTGGCATAACATTCCTGGGCTCTGACTGGAACACTATTCCTGGGCTCTGACTGGCACACTATTCCTGGGCTCTGACTGGCACACTATTACTGGGCTCTTACTGGCACACTATTACTGGGCTCTGACTGGCACTATATTTCTGGTATCTGACTGTCATAATATTACTGGGCTCTGACTGGCATAATATTACTGGGCTCTGACTGGCACTATATTACTGGTATCTGACTGGCACAATATTACTGGGCTCTGACTGGCACAATATTACTGTGCTCTGACTGGCATAATATTCCTGGGCTCTGACTGGCACACTATTCCTGGTATCTGACTGGCATAATATTATTGGGCTCTGACTGGCACACTATTCCTGGGCTCTGACTGGCACACTATTACTGGGCTCTGACTGGCACACTATTACTGGGCTCTGACTGGCACTATATTACTGGTATCTGACTGGCATAATATTCCTGGGCTCTGACTGGCATAATATTCCTGGGCTCTGACTGGCACACTATTCCTGGGCTCTGACTGGCCTAATATTCCTGGGCTCTGACTGGCACACTATTCCTGGGCTCTGACTGGCATAATATTCCTGGGCTCTGACTGGATTAATATTCCTGGGCTCTGACTGGCACACTATTCCTGGGCACTGACTGGCATAATATTCCTGGGCTCTGACTGGCATAATATTCCTGGGCTCTGACTGGCACACTATTCCTGGTATCTGACTGGCATAATATTCCTGGGCTCTGACTGGCACACTATTCCTGGGCTCTGACTGGCACACTATTCCTGGTATCTGACTGGCATAATATTCCTGGGCTCTGACTGGCATAATATTCCTGGGCTCTGAATGGCATAATATTCCTGGGCTCTGACTGGCATAATATTCCTGGGCTCTGACTGGCACACTATTCCTGGGCTCTGACTGGCCTAATATTCCTGGGCTCTTACTGGCACACTATTCCTGGGCTCTGACTGGCATAATATTCCTGGGCTCTGACTGGAACACTATTCCTGGTATCTGACTGGCATAATATTCCTGGGCTCTGACTGGCACACTATTCCTGGTATCTGACTGGCATAATATTCCTGGGCTCTGACTGGCACACTATTCCTGGGCTCTGACTGGCATAATATTCCTGGGCTCTGACTGGCATAATATTCCTGGGCTCCGACTGGCACACTATTCCTGGTATCTGACTGGCATAATATTCCAGGGCTCTGACTGGATTAATATTCCTGGGCTCTGACTGGCACACTATTCCTGGGCTCTGACTGGCATAATATTCCTGGGCTCTGACTGGCATAATATTCCTGGGCTCTGACTGGCACACTATTCCTGGTATCTGACTGGCATAATATTCCTGGGCTCTGACTGGCACACTATTCCTGGTATTTGACTGGCACACTATTCCTGATATCTGACTGGCATAATATTCCTGGGCTCTGACTGGCATAATATTCCTGGGCTCTGAATGGCATAATATTCCTGGGCTCTGAATGGCATAATATTCCTGGGCTCTGACTGGCTTAATATTCCTGGGCTCTGACAGGCACACTATTCCTGGGCTCTGACTGGCATAATATTCCTGGGCTCTTACTGGCACACTATTCCTGGGCTCTGACTGGCATAATATTCCTGGGCTCTGACTGGCACACTATTCCTGGTATCTGACTGGCATAATATTCCTGGGCTCTGACTGGCACACTATTCCTGGGCTCTGACTGGCATAATATTCCTGGGCTCTGACTGGCATAATATTCCTGGGCTCCGACTGGCACACTATTCCTGGTATTTGACTGGCATAATATTCCAGGGCTCTGACTCGCATAATATTCCTGGGCTCTGACTGGCACACTATTCCTGGTATCTGACTGGCATAATATTCCTGGGCTCTGACTGGCACACTATTCCTGGTATCTGACTGGCATAATATTCCTGGGCTCTGACTGGCACACTATTCCTGGGCTCTGACTGGCATAATATTCCTGGGCTCTGACTGGCATAATATTCCAGGGATCCGACTGGCACACTATTCCTGGGATCTGACTGGCATAATATTCCAGGGCTCTGACTGGCATAATATTCCTGGGCTCTGACTGGCATAATATTCCTGGGCTCTGACTGGCATACTATTCTTGGGCTCTGACTGGCACACTATTACTGGGCTCTGACTGGCACACTATTACTGGGCTCTGACTGGCACTATATTACTGGTATCTGACTGGCACTATATTACTGGAATCTGACTGGCACACTATTACTGGTATCTGACTGGCACAATATTCCTGGGCTCTGACTGGCATAATATTCCTGGGCTCTGACTGGCACACTATTCCTGGTATCTGACTTGCATAATATTCCTGGGCTCTGACTGGCACACTATTCCTGGTATCTGACTGGCATAATATTCCTGGGCTCTGACTGGCATAATATTCCTGGGCTCTGACTGGCATAATATTCCAGGGCTCTGACTGGCATAATATTCCTAGGCTCTGACTGGCACACTATTCCTGGTATCTGACTGGCATAATATTCCTGGGCTCTGACTGGCATAATATTCCTGGGCTCTGACTGGCATAATATTCCAGGGCTCTGACTGGCATAATATTCCTGGGCTCTGACTGGCATAATATTCCAGAGCTCTGACTGGCACACTATTCCTGGGCTCTCACTGGCATAATATTCCTGGGCTCTGACTGGCATAATATTCCTGGGCTCTGACTGGCACACTATTCCTGGGCTCTGACTGGCATAATATTCCTGGGCTCTGACTGGCACACTATTCCTGGGCTCTGACTGGCATAATATTCCTGGGCTCTGACTGGCATAATAATCCTGGGCTCTGACTGGAACACTATTCCTGGGCTCTGACTGGCATAATATTCCTAGGCTCTGACTGGCATAATATTCCTGGGCTCTGACTGACACACTATTCCTGGGCTCTAACTGGCATAATATTCCTGGGCTCTGACTGACACACTATTCCTGGGCTCTAACTGGCATAATATTCCTGGGCTCTGACTGGCATAATATTCCTGGGCTCTGACTGGCACACTATTCCTGGGCTCTGACTGGCATAATATTCCTGGGCTCTGACTGGCACACTATTCCTGGGCTCTGACTGGCAAAATATTCCTGGGCTCTGACTGGCATAATAATCCTGGGCTCTGACTGGAACACTATTCCTGGGCTCTGACTGGCATAATATTCCTAGGCTCTGACTGGCATAATATTCCTGGGCTCTGACTGGCATAATATTCCTGGGCTCTGACTGGCACACTATTCCTGGTATCTGACTGGCATAATATTCCTGTGCATCTGACTGGCATAATATTCCTGGGCTCTTACTGGCACTCTATTCCTGGGCATCTGAATGGCATAATATTCCTGGGCATCTGACTGGCACACTATTCCTGGTATCTGACTGGCACACTATTCCTGGTATCTGACTGGCATAATATTCCTGGGCTCTGACTGGCATAATATTCCTGGGCTCTGACTGGCATAATATTCCTGGGCTCTGACTGGCACACTATTCCTGGTATCTGACTGGCATAATATTCCTGGGCTCTGACTGGCACACTATTCCTGGTATTTGACTGGCACACTATTCCTGGTATCTGACTGGCATAATATTCCTGGGCTCTGACTGGCATAATATTCCTGGGCTCTGAATGGCATAATATTCCTGGGCTCTGAATGGCATAATATTCCTGGGCTCTGACTGGCTTAATATTCCTGGGCTCTGACAGGCACACTATTCCTGGGCTCTGACTGGCATAATATTCCTGGGCTCTTACTGGCACACTATTCCTGGGCTCTGACTGGCATAATATTCCTGGGCTCTGACTGGCACACTATTCCTGGTATCTGACTGGCATAATATTCCTGGGCTCTGACTGGCACACTATTCCTGGGCTCTGACTGGCATAATATTCCTGGGCTCTGACTGGCATAATATTCCTGGGCTCTGACTGGCACACTATTCCTGGTATCTGACTGGCATAATATTCCAGGGCTCTGACTCGCATAATATTCCTGGGCTCTGACTGGCACACTATTCCTGGTATCTGACTGGCATAATATTCCTGGGCTCTGACAGGCACACTATTCCTGGTATCTGACTGGCATAATATTCCTGGGCTCTGACTGGCACACTATTCCTGGGCTCTGACTGGCATAATATTCCTGGGCTCTGACTGGCATAATATTTCTGGGATCCGACTGGCACACTATTCCTGGGATCTGACTGGCATAATATTCCAGGGCTCTGACTGGCATAATATTCCTGGGCTCTGACTGGCATAATATTCCTGGGCTCTGACTGGCACACTATTCTTGGGCTCTGACTGGCACACTATTACTGGGCTCTGACTGGCACACTATTACTGGGCTCTGACTGGCACTATATTACTGGTATCTGACTGGCACTATATTACTGGAATCTGACTGGCACACTATTACTGGTATCTGACTGGCACAATATTCCTGGGCTCTGACTGGCATAATATTCCTGGGCTCTGACTGGCACACTATTCCTGGTATCTGACTTGCATAATATTCCTGGGCTCTGACTGGCACACTATTCCTGGTATCTGACTGGCATAATATTCCTGGGCTCTGACTGGCATAATATTCCTGGGCTCTGACTGGCATAATATTCCAGGGCTCTGACTGGCATAATATTCCTGGGCTCTGACTGGCACACTATTCCTGGTATCTGACTGGCATAATATTCCTGGGCTCTGACTGGCATAATATTCCTGGGCTCTGACTGGCATAATATTCCAGGGCTCTGACTGGCATAATATTCCTGGGCTCTGACTGGCATAATATTCCAGAGCTCTGACTGGCACACTATTCCTGGGCTCTCACTGGCATAATATTCCTGGGCTCTGACTGGCACACTATTCCTGGGCTCTGACTGGCATAATATTCCTGGGCTCTGACTGGCATAATATTCCTGGGCTCCGACTGGCACACTATTCCTGGGCTCTGACTGGCATAATATTCCTGGGCTCTGACTGGCATAATATTCCTGGGCTCTGACTGGCACACTATTCCTGGTATCTGACTGGCATAATATTCCTGGGCTCTGACTGGCACACTATTCCTGGTATCTGACTGGCACACTATTCCTGGTATCTGACTGGCATAATATTCCTGGGCTCTGACTGGCACACTATTACTGGGCTCTGACTGGCACACTATTACTGGGCTCTGACTGGCACTATATTACTGGTATCTGACTGGCACTATATTACTGGAATCTGACTGGCACTCTATTACTGGTATCTGACTGGCACACTATTCCTGGGCTCTCACTGGCATAATATTCCTGGGCTCTGACTGGCACACTATTCCTGGGCTCTGACTGTCATAATATTCCTGGGCTCTGACTGGCATAATATTCCTGGTATCTGACTTGCATAATATTCCTGGGCTCTGACTGGCACACTATTCCTGGTATCTGACTGGCATAATATTCCTGGGCTCTGACTGGCATAATATTCCTGGGCTCTGACTGGCATAATATTCCTGGGCTCTGACTGACACACTATTCCTGGGCTCTAACAGGCATAATATTCCTGGGCTCTGACTGACACACTATTCCTGGGCTCTAACTGGCATAATATTCCTGGGCTCTGACTGGCATAATATTCCTGGGCTCTGACTGGCACACTATTCCTGGGCTCTGACTGGCATAATATTCCTGGGCTCTGACTGGCAAACTATTCCTGGGCTCTGACTGGCATAATATTCCTGGGCTCTGACTGGCATAATAATCCTGGGCTCTGACTGGAACACTATTCCTGGGCTCTGACTGGCATAATATTCCTAGGCTCTGACTGGCATAATATTCCTGGGCTCTGACTGGCATAATATTCCTGGGCTCTGACTGGCACACTATTCCTGGTATCTGACTGGCATAATATTCCTGTGCATCTGACTGGCATAATATTCCTGGGCTCTTACTGGCACTCTATTCCTGGGCATCTGAATGGCATAATATTCCTGGGCATCTGACTGGCACACTATTCCTGGTATCTGACTGGCACACTATTCCTGGTATCTGACTGGCATAATATTCCTGGGCTCTGACTGGCATAATATTCCTGGGCTCTGACTGGCATAATATTCCTGGGCTCTGACTGGCACACTATTCCTGGGCTCTGACTGGCACACTATTACTGGGCTCTGACTGGCACACTATTACTGGGCTCTGACTGGCACTATATTACTGGTATCTGACTGTCATAATATTACTGGGCTCTGACTGGCATAATATTACTGGGCTCTGACTGGCACACTATTCCTGGGCTCTGACTGGCATAATATTCCTGGGCTCTGACTGGCACACTATTCCTGGGCTCTGACTGGCACACTATTACTGGGCTCTGACTGGCACTATATTACTGGTATCTGACTGGCATAACATTACTGGGCTCTGACTGGAACACTATTCCTGGGCTCTGACTGGCACACTATTCCTGGGCTCTGACTGGCACAATATTACTGGGCTCTGACTGGCATAATATTACTGGGTTCTGACTTGCATAATATTACTGGGCTCTGACTGGCACTATATTACTGGTATCTGACTGGCACAATATTTCTGGGCTCTGACTGGCGCAATATTCCTGGTATCTGACTGGCACAATATTCCTGGGTTCTGGCTGGCACAATATTCATGGGTTCTAACTGGCACAATAATACTGGGCTCTGACTGGCACTATATTCCTGGTATCTGACTGGCACAATATTCCTGGGCTCTGACTGGCATAATATTACTGGGCTCTGACTGGCACAATATTCCTGGGCTCTGACTGGCACTATATTACTGGGCTCTGACTGGCATAATATTACTGGTATCTGACTGGCATAATATTCCTGGGCTCTGACTGACACACTATTCCTGGGCTCTAACTGGCATAATATTCCTGGGCTCTGACTGACACACTATTCCTGGGCTCTAACTGGCATAATATTCCTGGGCTCTGACTGGCATAATATTCCTGGGCTCTGACTGGCACACTATTCCTGGGCTCTGACTGGCATAATATTCCTGGGCTCTGACTGGCACACTATTCCTGGGCTCTGACTGGCATAATATTCCTGGGCTCTGACTGGCATAATAATCCTGGGCTCTGACTGGAACACTATTCCTGGGCTCTGACTGGCATAATATTCCTAGGCTCTGACTGGCATAATATTCCTGGGCTCTGACTGGCATAATATTCCTGGGCTCTGACTGGCACACTATTCCTGGTATCTGACTGGCATAATATTCCTGTGCATCTGACTGGCATAATATTCCTGGGCTCTTACTGGCACTCTATTCCTGGGCATCTGACTGGCACACTATTCCTGGTATCTGACTGGCACACTATTCCTGGTATCTGACTGGCATAATATTCCTGGGCTCTGACTGGCATAATATTCCTGGGCTCTGACTGGCATAATATTCCTGGGCTCTGACTGGCACATTATTCCTGGGCTCTGACTGGCACACTATTACTGGGCTCTGACTGGCACACTATTACTGGGCTCTGACTGGCACTATATTACTGGTATCTGACTGTCATAATATTACTGGGCTCTGACTGGCATAATATTACTGGGCTCTGACTGGCACACTATTCCTGGGCTCTGACTGGCATAATATTCCTGGGCTCTGACTGGCACACTATTCCTGGGCTCTGACTGGCACACTATTACTGGGCTCCGACTGGCACACTATTACTGGGCTCTGACTGGCACTATATTACTGGTATCTGACTGGCATAACATTACTGGGCTCTGACTGGAACACTATTCCTGGGCTCTGACTGGCACACTATTCCTGGGCTCTGACTGGCACAATATTACTGGGCTCTGACTGGCATAATATTACTGGGTTCTGACTGGCATAATATTACTGGGCTCTGACTGGCACTATATTACTGGTATCTGACTGGCACAATATTTCTGGGCTCTGACTGGCGCAATATTCCTGGTATCTGACTGGCACAATATTCCTGGGTTCTGGCTGGCACAATATTCATGGGTTCTAACTGGCACAATATTACTGGGCTCTGACTGGCACTATATTCCTGGTATCTGACTGGCACAATATTCCTGGGCTCTGACTGGCATAATATTACTGGGCTCTGACTGGCACAATATTCCTGAGCTCTGACTGGCACTATATTACTGGGCTCTGACTGGCATAATATTACTGGTATCTGACTGGCACAATATTACTGGTATCTAACTGGCACAATATTCCTGGTATCTGACTGGCACTATATTACTGGTATCTGACTGGCACAATTTTCCTGGGCTCTTACTGGCACAATATTACTGGGCTCTGACTGGCACACTATTACTGGGCTCTGACTGGCACAATATTACTGGCATCTGACTGGCACAATATTACTGGTATCTAACTGGCACAATATTCCTGGTATCTGACTGGCACTATATTACTGATATCTGACTGGCACAATATTCCTGGGCTCTTACTGGCACAATATTACTGGGCTCTGACTGGGACAATACTACTGGGATCTGAATGGCACAATATTACTGGCATCTGACTGGCACAATATTACTGGGCTCTGAATGGCACAATATTCCTGGTATCTGACTGGCACAATATTACTGGGCTCTGAGTGGGACAATACTACTGGGCTCTGAGTGGCACAATATTACTGGGCTCTGAGTGGGACAATACTACTGGGATCTGAATGGCACAATATTACTGTTATCTATAATTGTAAGATTGTCACCTTGTGGGTCTCCTGTGTGTTGCATAATTAATGGCGGTCCCATGTGTGCATAATTATGGGGCACTTGTGTGTGGCATATTTATTGGGCCCCATGTGTGGCATAATTAAGGGACTCTTTTGTGTGGCGTAATTAAGGGACTCTTTTGTGTGGCATAATTATGGGGCACCTGTGTGTGTGGGGCATAATTATGGGGCACCTGTGTGTGTGGCATAATTAATTGGGCAGAGGTGAGGCATAAATAGTGGGGCTCTGGTGTGGCATAATTTATGGGGCTCTGGTGCTGCATAAGTTATGGGGCTCTGGTGTTGCATAAGTTATGGGGCTCCTGTGTGTGGCATAGTTATGGGGCTCCTGTGTGTGGCATAGTTAATAGGCCATCTAACTGGCATCACTAAAGAATCTGTTTGGCATTGTATGGAGGAAATCCAGGGGGGTGACACCATGAGTTTCCGCACCGGGTTACACCAACCCTAGTGACGCCCCTGAGCTAGGATATAATAAAATAAGAGACAGCCAAGCAGAGCGATAGTGGAAAAGAAACTAAGGAAGAATAGAACAGAAATACAAAGTGCAGGGCTACAGGACAGACATAAGCATGATAAAGCAAATGTCACGTTAAAAATAAACAATGCAAGGAACAGGGTTGCAGACAAAGGACACATACAGAATTTAAAGGCAAAGGCACAGATATAACAGACTATGTACAGAGGACAGGGCAAAGGAATAAGGGCACAAGGGACAGAGTGAGGAACCGGAATCCTCAGACACTTGATAAGGGAACCAGATTTTGTATATAGGCACAGTATAGAGGAGCTACAATCCTCAGGTGCTTCAGGGAAAGAGGGTCAAGGAACATAAGCATACAAGCATAAAGACAGGAACTAGCATTACACTAAAGATGGTACAATAGTGGGGGTATGGTTAAATTATGGTCATATGCTGAAGCTTGCCAACCACATCAAGGTATCCTACAATAGACAAGTCCATAACTAAAACAATCAAAATATTAACATAGCACATACACAACAGAGAATACATGTAGACAGACCAGAACTTAGGGCTGAAAGGAAATTAAAGCAACGGGTAGAGCACACTTATATAGAGGAACAAAGTAATGAGGCAGAAGGAATCCAGGAAAACCCGGAATGGAAAATAATCACAGATTAAGCAAAAACAGAAATGGATCAGAACAGAAAACAAAGAAACATGGAAACTGGGTACAAGAGCAGGATATAACTTAGACAGGGAACAGGGCAGAAGACTGACAAAGGATCTCATTTAAGGGACTAGGAAATCCCATTTAAGAGACACAGGTCATCCTACTTAAGGGACACAGGACATGGGCAGAAGCCACTCTGGGGCCAACTGGGCAGGTGCCACCCTGGGGGCCAATTTAGGCAGAAGCCACTTGGCTATAGCCTCTCTGGGGCCAGGTTAGGAATGTGCCGCTCTTGGGCCAGGCAAGGCAGGTGCCTCTAAGGAAAGGTTTTGGAAATGAACACACAAGGATAACAGAATTACAAACAACCTAGGAACAAGAATAACAAAGAAGCAGAACAGAATAGCAAACACAGAGAGGAAACCAGGGAAACTGAATTCAAACTGGATAAAAGATGATCCTGCATGCGGGATGGAACATGAGAGCGAGGTTGATCCTGACAATAAATTACATAGGCTTATTTCCCAGAACCGAATATGGACGAAAATAGCTCATTATCTATACACTGAAAAGGTGAACTGTAGTGAACTGACAAGTAAACTGCAAATATATTTTTAACCACACAATAAATGGTATTTACCATGATTTAAATCAAACAAAATTAAAAAATAGCAATATGATGTAGGTATGCAAATTAATTATATACCGCAATTATTTTAAAAAAGTTTCATTAATTATTAGTTTAACCCTTTAGTGACAGGGTGCAATGCATTTGATGTGCCTTGAACACCAGAATTCCATTATTTTTGTCATATGTTTACTGAACTGTGAATTTCTTTCTTTGTGTTCAGTCCACCCACACATTATGATATTATATATCATTTTTTAAAGGACGGATAGGGCTTTCATTTGATACTATTATTTTCATCATATGATATACCGTATTTGCTTGATTATAAGATGACGCTGATTATAAGATGACCCCCCAAACTTTGGATATTCCATTAGGAAAAAAACTAAAAGCCTGAATATAAGACTACCCTATAAGAAAAAAGTTCAACTTGTTTATACCGTATTTGCTCGATTATAAGACGACCCCCCAAACTTTGGATATTCTATTAGGAAAAAAACTAAAAGCCTGAATATAAGACTACCCTATAGGAAAAAAGTTCAACTTGTATATATTCACATGTAAATTGCGTTTTTAATAAAAAATAATGATATCAAAAAATGCATTTCTTGTTTTTATTTCCTTTTATGTGCCAATGCTGCCTCTCTCTTTCCCTTGCCCCCAGCTTTCTCTCTCTACCCCCCTTAATGTTGTCTCTCTCTCCTCCTCCCTTTGTCTCCCCCCTCGCTCCCCTTGTCTCTGTCTCTTCCCCCCCTCCCTCCCCTTGTCTCTGTCTCTTCCCCCCTCCCTCCCCTTGTCTCTGTCTCTTCCCCCCTCCCTCCCCTTGTTTCTCTCTGCCCCCCCTCCCTCCCCTTGTTGCTCTGGTTCCCCCCTCCCTCCCCTTGTTGCTTTAGTGTCACATGAGGCATTTTGTGTAGTTCGCAATTTGGCTTTCATGACCCTGATATACCCCAGTTCTTTCCGAACTTCGGGCCCATTACTTTGGGCTTAAATCGAAAATATATATGGTAGTTCGGCATATATTGTGTAGATATCAAGACTTCAAAGAAAATAATTTGAACTTCTCTTTCTACAGGCATCAGTAAACCATGGAGTCTACTATACTCAACATGTGCCAAACTGTTCCGAAATGGATTCAGATTGAGTATATTAGCAAAACCGCACAAATCCCAGTATCCTACTCAATATGCTGTGTAACAGAATGGCTACCTAAGGCCGGTAGCACCTCAGCGCGTAGTAGGAAATCCCCTCCTGAGCCCCCGATTAAAGCTCAGCATCCTCCCAGCAAGTCTTTCCTGGACCCTTGCTCTTTGTACCCAAATAGCTGACAGGACCACTAGCAGTTAGGTACAGAAAGAAAGAACAATGACTTTATTGGAACAGAAAACAGAGTCTAATATACAGACATAATCAAGTTAACATAGCTCAACCCACCTTTTAACATACAACACAACAGAAACCAAACAGCAATTAACCAGCATTGCTACAGATATAGAAAACCACATCATAATCAGTTTAACAGTAAATTAAATTAACAAAGAACAATGGATGTTGCAGTATACTATTAATTATTGTCACTGACACATTATAATCCGTCAATGGTCTACTCACAGATGAATGCATTACACATAAACCAATATACTAACAGAATCTGTCTAAATAGCAATATTAAAGTATAGAGTTATAGCACATAAGCCAGGGTCCACAATCTATAGGGAGGTGTTTGGCCCTCAGGCCCCTCCAAGAACCCCTGTCACAACTCATCTCCAAATCCATTTTGTGACATATCTTATTTTTCAGGGGGAGACTGATGCCTGAGGATCCCCCCGACAGGGTGACTCAAAAGTCAGTCAGCATGAGGTTAACCCCAAATTTGTAGTCCAGGATATTGGGTGAGTTTGGAATCGCAGTCACATTTCCAGAAACAGCTGAATGGATAGATGAGGGGCACATAGCTTCCAGGCATTGGAGCTGAGGGGACCCAGGTGGAGGTGGGCAGAGGCCAGTGGCACTCTGCCCCATTGCTGTCAGGTCAGCTGGGACATCTGGCAGTGACAAACAGGTGTCCCGGTAAGACTCTGGGGACATGGGTAGGGGTGGGCAGAGTCCAGCGGCACTCTGCCCCGTTGCCAGCTCTTCTGCTGGGGCATAGTGCTGGTAAGAGCCAGGGACAGGGTTTCAATAAGGCCCCTTTAACCCAGGTGGAGGTGGTCAGAGGCCAGCGGTACTGTGCCCTGATGTCAGTGATTCAGCTGGAGACTTTGGTGAGGACAAGGAGGGGGAGTCCTGGTTGGTTTCTGGGAACAGTGCCAGCGGTGTGGCTTGGCATTCAAGGTGGGGCAGGGTTAACTGTTTTGGGGACGTGGCTTCAGCAGGGGCATCCACAGAGGAAAAGGGACACAGTTCTGGGGCCAGTTTTAGACTGAATGGCACAATATTACAGGCATCTGAATGGCACAATATTACAGGCATTTGAATGGCACAATATTACAGGCATCTGAATGGCACAATATTACAGGCATCTGAATGGCACAATATTACTAGGCTCTGAATGGCACAATATTACAGGCATCTGAATGGCACAATATTACAGGCATCTGAATGGCACAATAAAACAGGCATCTGAATGGCACAATAATACAGGCATTTGAATGGCATAATAATACAGGCATTTGAATGGCACAATAATACAGGCATCTGAATGGCACAATATTACAGGCATCTGAATGGCACAATATTACTGGCATATTAGGCAAATTGGCTGGCTTATTAACAGCAAAATAATTATGGCATGTTATTATTGTGTGTGACATAATTTGTGGGGCTCCTGTATGTGGCATATTGTAAGGTTTGGGGCTGGGAGCATATGGCAGGAAGGTAGCGAGGGGCCACAGGGGAGCAGCGGTCAGAGAAATACAAGGTAGAATCACCAGGGAATAAACAGTTCAGGCCAGGATCAATGGGCAGGAGAGATCAGAATGTCCAGGAGGGAAGCCAAGGTCAAAAATCCGGTCGGTCAATAGGTATTGGAGGAATCACAGGGAGAAAGGACTCTGAAAAGGAACCAAGGGTATACACCACTTAGCAGCTCAATACACAAGCACTGATTTAAGTCAGTGCTTGGTATTTAAGGGCTGCCAGGTGAACCTCCCCGCCTCTTCCAATTAGGGAAGTCCACCTACTCACATAGAGTAGCATGACACTCACTAAGGTGAGTGTCAGCCTCTTTCCACACCCCCGCTGCCTCCACCAATGGAATGGCACCATCGTGCGTTAGGCCACGCCCGTCACCCCCCACCATCCGGATAATAGAAGCACCAGCAACTTGCGTGACGCGAGTTACTAGAGTCCGGGGATGCGGCCTACCATGCGACGGCCTTCCCCTCCATCGGGCAGCAGGGAAACGGGGTCTGGAACCCCCACACATATTTAATGGGCAATCTGACTGGCATTACTAAGGAATCTGTTTGGCAGGGTATTGGAGGAAATCCAGGGGGGGGGGGGGTGACACCATGAGTTATCGCACCGGGTGACACCAACCCTAGTGACGCCTCTGATTATCTTTTGTTTTCTCCTATTTTATGACTGTTTTGCAACTAGTAATCTGTATTTATGTATGTCATTTATTTCTGTATACAGCACTGTGAAGCCTTTTGTCAGATTAAATTTTAAATTAATCAGCTCGTGTCTTTGTTTTCTAATGTGAATTCACTCTTCTGAGGAAAGCTCAGGTAAAACACATTAATTATAAATGTCCGATCAGTAAGGTAATTGTTTTTATACTATAATTGTATTTTGTGAGAATAGTGTAGGATAGATTGCAGGGGTTACCGTATTTTCCGGCGTATAAGACAACTGGGCATATAAGTTTGGGATATACTCGCCGTATAAGACTACCCCTCTTACAATGAGCATTTTCTCCTACAGTGACATTTACACACACACCC
Source organism: Pelodytes ibericus (assembly GCA_036172795.1). Lineage (NCBI taxonomy): Eukaryota > Metazoa > Chordata > Amphibia > Anura > Pelodytidae > Pelodytes > Pelodytes ibericus. Next base: position 126,837,095 of record CM069859.1, read on the forward strand.
TTACACAGTGACACACTTACACACACACCCTTACACAGAAAGTGACACACTTACACACACACAGCGACACCAATAGACACATAACCTGAGACACACTATTTTGCCCCTCAATATGCCAGTATTTTGCCACTCAATATTCCTTTATTGTGCCACTTAATATGCCAATATTTTGCCCCTCCAATGTGCCAGGATTTTGCCCCTCTCCTACCCCTTCCCAGTACTTACCTCGTTGCTGCTCTGCAGGTGCGCGCGGCTGTGAGGGAAGCGTTGTGCGCTCCCCTCCAGCCGTGCGGCTTCAATAAACTTTGTTTTAAAAAAAAGTTTAAACAAACTTTATTGAAGTTGCGCGGCTGGAGGGGAGCGCACAACGCTTCCCTCACAGCCGCGTGCACCTGCAGAGCAGCAACGAGGTAAGTAAAAAGACTACACCCGGCGTATAAGACGACCCCCGACTTTTGGGAAGATTTTCCTGGGTTAAAAAGTAGTCTCATACGCCAGAAAATACAGTAATTTAGTGGTTGCTGGGGCTAGCAACAAATAACCAGGGATCTGGTTTCATTAACCCTTTCATTCTCACATTCTTCCTACTGTCTCAGATGGGTTTGTGACAAACTGGTGGCAGTGTCGGGATGTATTTAGAAATGTTAATGCTTGCTGGATTTTAGTTGTAAAGGGTTCTTAGCACTAAAAGAAATTGCATTTTTGGGAGGTCTCTTCGCTAAAACGCAAAAATATATTAAAAAAATATATAAAAAAAACAGGAGTGCAAATCTAGTGATGTTTAGATGGAGAAACTCCAGTGGGAGAAGCTTGTGAATATATATACAAACAGGTTTTTTTTTAAAAAATTACTGTGTAGAAATTAACAATAAAAAAAATACTTATGACACACAATGGGTGAAAATTCTTGTAATGTTGATTGCAGATCACAAATTGATACCCAAAAGAATGAGAAAGAGATACAATAGTGCTTTCTGTTGACATGAAAACTTTTTCACTTGATGGATAGTAGGAATTACTATCATACACATACTCAGGAGCAGTTTACTGCTCTCTGTGCGGGCTAAAGGAAGATCCCCAGAAATCGGAAGGGAACAGGTATTGTGCTGATTGCAGTGGTAATTGCTTTTTCTTTGGTGCATATACTCATTACATGCATAAAGATAAAAAAAGCATTGCCATAGTGAAGTATGGTAAATACAATGATTTTTAATAAATGAATAAAAAAGGATTACTTAAGATCAATGTGAGTACAATCAAGTATCTCACATAAGCGCAGGGATAAAACGAAACAGTGTCAGACACACAAGATATTGTGTAACAGCCAATTCGTCTTAAGCATCTACTGTATTCAGGAAACAAACACCGAATGTAGAAGTCATGGAGAGGGGGGTGTGTCTGTCAGGACACGTTTCACCAGGCGTGGCTTCTTCAGATGCATGCCTCCCTCCCCTTGACGTTCCTCTTTTATTGTGTTGTCTTTGTGTTCTTCGTGTTCCAATAGAGTCAGCCTGTGTCTTCAGCTCGTATTTAATTAACCTCAATGTTGAAACATATACATTCTTAATCTATGCGCTATTTAAAAATGAAAACAAAACAAGAGAATGAAAAAATAATACACATTCATACGATTCATTTTCGCCTCATATATATGGGAGAGGTTAAAAACAGCAATCAATTAGCAAATGCTAATGTGGGAGAAAGGACCAGAAAGGGCTGAAAAAATAAATGAAAGTGACATATACTTGAAAGACCTATATTTTGAGACTGGCGCAAAAGGTTATAAGTAATTCACTTAATCTCATACATAGGGGCTGCACCTAGGGGGGCGGAGTGATGACGTAGCACATGGTTACGCTCGCGGTATCGTCGTGCTGGGGTAACGGCAGTGGACTGACCATGAGCGGGAGAGCTGGCGGGCAAAGCTGAGAAGCCCCAGGTTAAAGCGGACCAAAGGAGTACAGCACACCGGGGCTCCCACACAGGATACTGCATACTCACCGTGTGATAATCGCGCTTCGGCGCAAGGAGCGCCATGCAGAAAGCTGATTCACCTACTTAATAACCATCGGTCGCCAAAGGAGACAGGAAGAAAGGAAGTGAAACCCTCTCTTATATTTCCACTACAAGGCTCTTATGCACTGCAGTAAATTGGGGGCAATAGCCAGTCAAGTGACATAAGCCTACAGGGGGCATCCTACCCTTTTTTTTTTCAGAAGGGATTCACAAATAAATATCGGAAAGTGAGAATTCTTGTTGCTGCCCCTGATTCACTGCAATTCTGCCTACACAAACATAGCCCTAAAGGGCAGGCTACCCGTAAAACTCTTTGGCAAACAGGTAGTGTGCTCTGTTCTAAAATTAGTATCGCCTAACAGCTTAATATCCAGACGAAGCTATATACCTGTACCATACCCGGCTCTCCCTCTTGACCTATTAACATAAGAACAAACATGGCAGCAAAAAGAGGGGCAGAAGCCAAGAATCTATCAAAAAAAGAAACAAAGCACTGGATTTAAGCATTAACAGGAAGGGCTACATGACTTGTGACCAGATCAGGAGATTTACCTATCAGTTGCATTGTTAGTGGTTAATTTTTGCCCAGTCATGGGTCTTCCAGATAACCCTGGATATAAGCATTATCAGTAAGGGGCTACATGACTCTGACTCATGATTAGATCATGGGTTTTACCTAACAGTTACATTGTATAGTGATCATGTCCCAGGCATGGGTCCTCCAGGAGGCCCTGGATTTAAGCATTATGAGTAAGGGCTACATGTCCCTGACTCATGATCAGATCAGGGGGGTTTTACCTAACAGTTACACTGTATAGTGGTTGATCATGCCCCAGGCATGTGTCCTCCTGGGAGTGACAGTCTGGGTATCCAGTAAAGTTTCCCCTAAGTGGGTGGGATATAGATTAGTATATAGATGTGGGAGTTTTTTGATGTTAATTACGATCAATTTAACAAAAGAGATTTCATCTGTCCTGCTTTCCTTGCTGCTGGAGTGTTGTCCTTTTGTGATCCAGTGCTTGCAGTATGGCTGTTTCCTTGGAGGATATGTTGGAGGGTATCAGGAGGGCTGCTCTTCAGAGAGGTGACTCTTGGCTGCAAGAAAAATTTGGAGATGTTATGGACCCTGCTCCTTCCACCTCTTCTGCCCAGCCCAGCAGTAGGCCTGCCGGTTCCCAGGCCTCTAGACCTCCCTTACGGCTCATCCCTGACCTCACCTCCTCCAGGTCTGCTCCTTTGGTGTCTGCCCGGCCTAAAGGTGGTAAGAAGACCTCCAAGTCTCCTGCTAATTTCCCCAGGGCCCTCTCCTACTGGACGCTTTGCTGTGGGTGAGCTTCCGCTTCAGCTCCTGGGTCTGCCTTGCTGCGCTGGAATGATGGCTGTCCTGGCACTTCCGGTGGCGGGTCACGTGGCCAGAGGGACTCCGGAAGTGCGTTTCCTTCCGTTGTTGGTGCTTCCCATGCCTCTGGTCCCTCACAGGGTTTCTTCCACCGAAGTAATGGTGGCCGCGTCACTTCCGGTGCGGGGTCACTGGTTCCTGGTGACCCTGGAAGTGATGTCGCATCCGGAGAAGTGGATGTCGGCGATTCGTCAATTCCGGTTGATAGGCAACGGGTTTCACAGCGGGACAGAGAGGGTTGGAGCCCTTCTCTGTTCTCTCAGCAGGAGCCAGACTTTCATTTGCGGCTCCCTGGACAGTCTATTGGGCAGGATTCAGCCCTTCAGCAGCAGCTCCCTGGACTATCTTCTCAACAGGTGCCCAGCATTTTTTGCACCAAGGATGATTCCATGCGTCCAGGGACATCTTCTGCTCCAGGCCCTGCGGCTGCATCCGGGTCCGGTGTGCAACTTTTGGGTGAGTCTAATTCTTTTTCTGTATCCCCTAATGTACCTTCCGAGTTTATTGTACCTACCACTGTTTCACCTGTGTTGCTGGGGGCTGGTCAGGGCTCTGATTCCCCCCATTTGCCTGTGCATACTTTTGATTCCTTTTTACATGGTTTTAGATTACTGCTTGATCAATGTCGGCCGGGTAGGGCTCCAGTGCTCCTTTCTACGGTCTGGGCCCCGGGTTTAGCAGCCCCTGTTTTGTTTGCACCCTCGATGGTTGGTTTGTCTGTTCTATCCCCTGCCCCTGTGGTTGCTGCTGCTGCGCCCCCCGTGGTCCCTGACGTTTCTGCTCCTGCTTTGCTGGCGCCTGCGGCTTTGGCTACCCCTGCGGTTCTGGGGGATGTATCTGTTGCTTCACCCCCTGGTGATCAGGCCGCTGACAAAGATATAATTCGGATGGCTGACTCAGCTAGGGGTGAAATGTATTTTTCCTTTGAGACTCCGTTAGGGGCTCATTTAAAATCTGCTGTAAAGGAGGCTATTTGGAAGCGGGAGTATGTGGAAATATTTTCCCTTCTTCCGTTGGCTAAATTTTACCTTGACAGGTCTACCAAGTCTGAGGAGAATACAAAGGAGGATGAAGAGAAGCGGAGGTACCGTTTGATCCCCCGCTCCTTTTCTAATTGGATGCAGGCTTTTTCAATTCTTGCCAGTGTGGTGGGTGTCAAAGAGCCGGAGCAGTGTTCCCCCCTTTTTACTTATTTTGACAGCATCGGGGATGCCCATCGTTCCTATGGCGGCCAGACATGGCTTAGGTACGATGAACATTTCCGTCAGAGCATGGCTGTTCGCCCTACTCTTCGGTGGGATCAGAAGGATATTGCGTTGTGGTTGAGGGTTACTACCCCTTCCCGTAATATACAGTCCCCCTTTCTTGCAGGTGCCGGCGCTTCCGCAACCGTCGGGGTGTCGGCTTCCGGTAAAAAAGGTGTTTGTTGGCAGTTTAATCAGGGACAATGCAAATGGGGTGCTCAGTGTCGTTTCCAACATGAGTGCTCTGGTTGTGCGGGATCTCACCCCTCCACAAAGTGTTTTAAAAAATCCAAAAAGGGCAAAGGTGGACCTTATGGAGGTAAGGGGGAAGACGCCGGTGTGCGTAGACAAGATGCGGCCCTGGTTGAGGCGGTATAGAGACCGGTCAGCGGCTGAGTTGTTGGAAGCTGGTTTTGAGTTTGGTTTTCGTATTGCATTGAAGGGGTCTGTTTTGTTTGCCCCTGGTAAGAATTTGAGGTCCGCACTTTCTCACCCGGGGGTGGTTTTGGATAAGTTACGTAAGGAGGTTTCCCTGGGTTGGATGGCGGGCCCTTTTCCTTCCCCTCCTTTTACGAACCTTCGAGTTTCTCCTTTTGGGGTTGTCCCCAAGAGGGAACTGGAAAACTTCCGTCTCATTCACCACTTTTCCTTTCCGAGGTGGGTCGGTGAATAACGATATCGATCCTGAGCTCTGCCGGGTTTCTTACACTTCATTTGATCGGGCTATCCATTGGGTGCGGAAGTTTGGGCGGGGAGCTTTAATGGCCAAGACTGATGTGGAAGCGGCCTTCCGATTGCTCCCCGTGCATCCTTCTTGTTTCCATCTACTTGGTTGCATGTGGGATGGTGGGCTTTATGTGGATAAGTGCCTTCCCATGGGTTGCTCGATCTCTTGTCGTTACTTTCGCAGTCTTTTGAGCACTATTCAGCAGGTTATGTCCCGCTTTGGTGTGCCGCTATCCCCGGAAAAAACAGAGGGACCGTGTCCCTTGATTCAATTCCTAGGGATAGAAATTGATGCTACTCAGATGTTGTGCCGTTTGACAGTGGACAAGGTTTTGGACATGCGGTCGTTGGTCTCCCAGTCCTTGGCTGCTCGTAAGGTTACGTTGCGTCAGCTCCAGTCTTTGTTGGGGAAGTTGAATTTTGCCTGTCGCATTATCCCAATGGGGAGGATATTTTGTCGACGACTCTCTTTGGCTACGGCTGGCATTCGTTCCCCGCATCATTTTATACGGCTTACACGTGAGCATAAGGATGATTTGAAGGTTTGGGGTGCCTTTCTAGCAGAATTCAATGGTAAGTCATTGTGGTTGGAGAGATCGGTGTCTAATGCGGACATTCATCTCTGGACCGATGCTTCTGGGTCTGTTGGATTTGGGACATATTTTCAAGGTGCTTGGTGTGTGGATTGTTGGCCCCTTGCCTGGGCGTCTGCGGGCCTTGTTCGAAACCTTACTTTTCTGGAGCTTTTTCCTATTGTGGTGGCGGTTGAAATTTGGGGGCCTCGCTTGCGTAACAGAAAAGTCTGTTTTCAGTGCGACAATATGTCGGTGGTGCAGGCTATTAATAATGTGTCTGCTTCTTCCCTTCCGGTAATTCGCCTTCTGCGACACTTGGTTTTGCGCTGTCTTCAACTCAATATGTGGGTTAGGGCTTCTCATATCCTGGGTGTTTTTAATACTATTGCCGATGCCTTATCTCGTCAGCAGATGGAACGGTTTTGGGTTTTGGCCACGGATGCAGAGGGGGAAGGCCATCCTTGTCCTGCTTGGATTTGGAGTCTGGTGGACGACACGTCTTGACCCTGCTGCAGAGGTCAATGGCTCGATCCACTCGGGCCTCCTACTCAGGAGTATGGCGGGAGTGGTTGGAATTTCTCCGTCTGGCTGGCACTCCCTCTTCGCATTCCGGTATGGTGGCGGTGTTACTTTGGTTTGTTGGCTCCTCTTTTGGTTCCGGTATTTCTGTTTCTGGTATGAAACGTAGGGTGTCTGCTCCAGCTTTGTATTTCAAATTGGTTGGGTTACCTGATGTGACAAAAGATTTCCTGGTCCGTCAATCACTAAAAGGTTATCGTCGGGGGTTTTGCCAGGTGGACCGGCGAAGGCCGGTGACTTTTGATCTTTTGCTCAGTCTTTTGGAGCAGCTTCAGGTTTTGTGTCGGTCTTCTTATGAGTCCCTGCCTTTTCGCTTGGCTTTTTCTTTTGCGTTTTTTGGGGCCCTCTGCATCAGGGAGCTGGTTAGTCCTAATCATAGGACTTAGGGGGGTTTGTTGAAGGGTGATGTGTCTGTTGGTTCAGATCATGTTGTTCTGTTGTTGCGTCGGTCAAAAACGGACCAATCTGGTCAAGGTATGAGGATTTGCCTTGGCTCCTTTCCTGGTGCCCCGTCCTGCCCCTTGCTATGTGTGTCTTTTTTCTTGGAGGTGTGCCCGGATCTTCAGAGTTCCTTATTGTTACATGAGGATGGCTCTTTTATGTCTCGTTTTCAGTTTGTTTAGGATTTTTAAGGTCTGTTTGGGGCGTCTTGGTTTGTCTCCCTCTGAGTTTGGTTCTCATTCGTTCCGAATTGGGGCCGCCACTGAGGCGTCTCGGTGGGGCTTTCCGGATGAGGTAATTCGGAATATTGGGAGATGGGAGTCGGCCAGGTTTCGCTCCTATATTCGCCCTCATTTGGTGTAGAATTTTGGGATCTCTCTTATATCATTCTGGACTGTTCTGGTTTGTTTATGCTTACCTTAAGGTTGCTTATAGGTGGCTATTGGTTCTTGTTTAAAAAAAAAAAAAAATTCGGAAAAATGCATTACTTTTATATTTGTTTGGTGTTAATTATGCAGGGGCATGTGATGTAAAAAAAAAAAAAAATTAATAAAAAAATAAAAATAAAAATTGGGGGTATACCCTTTTGTTTGCTAATACTGTTTTTCTTGATTTTGGCAGGTCCTTCCCCTAGCAGGTGTTTTATTTGGATCTTGGGGCACTCCTATGTTTATTGGGCAGCTCGGCGCTCCATGGTGCGAAGGAGTGGTAGGCAACTGGATTTTCCTCTCTCCATGGTGGTGGTTCGTTGGTTGGGTTTTCGGGGTCTCCTGCGGGAGCGCGTAGAGTGCGAACTTACCTGCCTAGTTCAGCTCAATGGGGTGCCCCAGGTTTTGGTTTTGCATGCCGGGGGTAATGACCTCTGCCAGGTGCCGAATAAGGATCTTATTCACCACATCAAATTGTCCCTTCTTCATATTTTGTCCTCGTACCCAGGGATCATGGTGGTTTGGTCTGAGATCCTTCCACGTTTAATTTGGCGGGGGGCGGCTTCTAGCCGTGGGGTTGAGCGTGCTCGGCGCAAGGCCAATAAGGCTGTTTCCCGTTTGGTGGCTTTTCAGGGTTGGATTGTGGTTCGTCACCCGGAGATTGAGGCGGACCTGGGCGGATTGCTCCGTTTAGATGGCGTCCATCTCAATGATATTGAGTTGGATATGTGGTGCTTAGATATCCGCTCAGGTCTGGAGAAGGCAGTGGTGGTGTGGGGTGCCAATAATGTTTCAGGTTAGACCCATATTGGCTTTGGCAGAGGTTCCTACGAGAATTGGCTCCTGAGCAGGTGGCCCTCACAGGGAGGGCTACGATGGGTGCACTGTCCAATGGGCAGGTTCCTGAGGAGTGGTTCGGGGAATGATACCACCAGCTAGGAGGATGCGGCTGGTGGTTTTTCCTACCACCGGAATACAATGTTACGATTGCGCTTGGGGGCCAATTCTCACGGGATCTCGCCAAGGGAAAGGCTAATAGTTTGTATTATTAGCCTTATGTATATATTTGTTCATATATGTTATTATATGTCAATAATGTTATTAAAGTTTATATTTGTCACAGTGTGGTTTTAAAATAAACGCTGTGGCCTTCGAACTCCAATCTGGTGTGGTGTCCTTTATTGGGGGGATATAGGTTTTTTCCAGTGGGGTTCTCTAAGTAGATGGTTCCTTAGTCAAGAAAAGAGCCAAAGGTGGATAAAAGATTATCCTTCTTTTCCCCCCCAAACGGCAATACCAGACTTGGATAAATCCAGCTCAGACCCCCTAGAAGAATCCTCACAGGCTTGCACACAAATGGAGGCCAGGGAGAAGTCTGCCTCAATAGATCTCCAAGAAATCATACAGAAGCATTTACATATTGCACTGAATTTACAATTCGATAAAATCAAGCAAGAGATAAAGATAAATGTTAGTGATCTAAAAGCCGATATAGGAGCCCTGGGAAACAGGTTGAAAAATACAGAAGACAAAATCGACTCCATTGAAATGCAAATGAGCCTGGGAAAAGATAATAATACCCTATTGGAAAAGAAAATTGAAAGTCTGGAACAAAAAATGGCAGACCTTGAAGACCGTTCTCGCAGATACAACTTAAGATTTCGTGGAATCCCGGAATCAATTTCTCAGGCAGACCTTGAACCATTTCTCCTGGAGCTCTTCAGGAGACTGAATTTGTAACCACAACCAGGGATGGCCCTTTGGTACAGATATCACAGGACAGGTAGACCCCCGATTGCGGCTGAAGATTATCCCAGAGATGTCCTGTTAAAATGCACCTCATCCCAAATCAAAGATACAGTTATGAAAACCTTCCGAGAGACTGAATGGTAACAACCTTATGAAAAAATAAAGATTCTCCCCGATCTATCCTTCTTTACTAGACTCAAAAGACGTCAGTTTGCCTCAATGACGACTATTCTGAGGGACAATGACATTTGATATAAATGGGGGACGCCTATCAGAATCTTTCTCACATAAGATGCAAAAACGTTATCTTTCAACACTCCTGAAAAATTGAAAGTATGGATGGACGCTCATAAAATAAACCTCAGGAACACCTCTTGATCAGGGACATCTGTTAATGATTAATGCAGTGCCTTTTTTTTTTTTCTTTCCTAATTTTTTTTTCCCTTGGTGTGGAAAGAGCACATTTAGGGGGGCACATAACAACCCAGAATTTCCCCCAATTTACACAGGGGATAAAAGGGAATTTGAAAGCCTGGTAAACCAGTATTCAATTGTAGCAGCAGCAATAATTTTATATGCTGGGTAAACCCCATACAAAGTTCCCTATGGATGTGTACTTGAAATGTTTCCTTTTTGCTGTAAGAGTAAATAGCCCCAAAGGCCACTTGGGGTATTAGTCGTTTTTTCAATAAGGTTCACAAGGGCATCTGAATGCCCGGCAATCTAGATATTCTTTAGTAGTAGTAATAATTTGAAATTTTAGGTAAAGAGAACACAAAACTGTTTATGGGTATGCACTTGAAATGTTCTTTTTTTTCTTTTTCTCTTTGTCGTTAATTGAGTTGTAATGATAAATAATCATTAGGAGCACGCACTGTGCTAGAAGTTTTGGTTTATTTTCCTTAAATTGATTCAAGGGACAGTCGGGACTTTAAAGTAGTTTAGAGATATATGCCTGGAATGTCTTCTTTTATTTTTCATGTTGGTATAAAGGTAAATAAGCACAGGGGGCTCTAGGTGTGTTAGTAGCCCCTTTTTTTCCCCTTTTTTCTCCGACACAAGGGATAACACAGAATTTGAACCCCGGCAATATGAAGCAATCAATCGAAGTAGTAATAAGTCTACACTCTAAGTAAAGTGAACATAAAGTAGCTTATGGATATACAACTTTCTTTTTTTCTTTTTTCTCTTTCTCTCTCTTTCTCACCTTTCTCTCCCTGATGTAATGGTAAATAATCACATGGGGCACTTAGTGGTAGTAGTAATAATCTCTAATATTCTATGTAAAGTGAACGTAAAATTGCCTATGGTTACGTACTGGAAATATTCCCTTTTTTTTACGTGTGTTGTGGTATTGATAAATAATCACAAGGGTCACTTGGTGAGCCAGTAGGTTTTTCATCTGTCACAAGGGATAACTGCAATTTTGAAACCCGGTAATCTAAGCAATTAGTAGTGGTAGTAATAATTTCACAGTGTAAGCAAAGTCAACACAAAATGGCCTAAGAGTATGATTCTAAAATGTTTCCTTTGTTCACTTTTTTTTTCTCTTCATTTTTTTACTCTCCTTTTCGCTCTTCTTTTCTCGCCTTCTCCTTCCTTTCATTTCTGTAGATGTCCCCTGCTGACATTAGGATAGGGCATTGTAATCATTTTACCATTAGATACCGTGGGAACAATTACAGGCCCATAAGAGTTTTTTTTTTCATTTTTCTCTCCCTCCCTCCATCTCTCCGTTCTTTGGATAAGCCCGCTGCAAGAGCCCTGGCTCGACATCCACAATCTGATTTGTGGAAACTTCCGTACATGTTGGGGTATAACAAATGTGCGAAATCAGGTATCTCTGTATGGGGCAGAGAACCTTATGGAATTGAATGTACTGTTTTATGTTTTGTAATGTGTTGGTACGTTGGCGGTACGGGGGTGGGGGCTGGGGGGGGATGAAAAACAAACAAACCCAATGGTTAGATACGCTACCTTAAACGTGCGGGGCCTGAACTCCCCCCAAAAGAGAGCCATTCTTCTCAACTACCACTATAAAGAACGAATAAAGGTTTGCTGCAAACATTTCCAACAATATTCTCGGCAGCTTTACCGACGGAAAAAAAAACGGGGAGTCGCTATTATGATTTCGAGCAAGGTTAACCTAAATTTGAAATATATTGAGAGAGACCCTGAGGGGAAGTATATAATTATCGTTGGGGAATTCGATCATAAACTCTTAACCTTAGTAAATTTATATACCCCGAATATGGCCCCGATCCAGTTCATTAAAAAAACTTTTCAACAAGATAGAAAGGGTGAGACAGGGTTTCCTCCTAGTTGTGGGAGACTTTCATTGCCTCTTGAATCCAAATTTTGACAAAAAGACACTAAAGGACAGACCTAGGGATAAAAGGGCTACGTAGATTACACGATCTCCTAGATAAAGCTACACTCTATGATATTTGGGGAATATTCCATACAATTGAACGCGATTATACTTGCTTCTCAAAAACCTACTCCGCATACTCACGGATAGATCTTATTTTAGGGGACACAGGTATAACACCACAGGTAAACAGCATTAGGATAAATGAGATCACTTGGTCAGACCATAATGCAGTTATTGTTGACCTCAAAGATTCCTATACCAAACTTAGATCTGAGTGGCGACTGAATTCCAACCTATTGAGATTTAAGGGGGATATTGACTACATAACCAAAATGAATTCCAGGAGAATAAGACCAATGATCTTTGCCAATCAACGGTATGGTGTGCCTAGAAGGTGGTTGTGCGGGGATTATTCATCAAACTTGGCTCACAGGCCAAAAAATTAAGCTTAACAGATCTCTATATACAACTGCATCAGTTAACAAAACTGAACAAGGCTTCGGTCACAATAGATAGAACAAAGGCGATAGATGGGATACAATCTAGGATTAATTTAAAACTCAGTGATAGGGCAAATGGGATGCTGAGAAAACTTAAAGCCAACTGGTATTATATTAATATCTAGGCAATAGGGCGGACAAACTCATAAAAATCAAGGCTCCCGGCCCAGATGGGTTTGGCGCCCTGTTCTATAAAGTGCTGCTTAAAGAGGTAGCCCCAAACCTAACTGATGTCTATAATGAAGTAAGAGTTACAGGCACCCTCCCGGAGGATATCCTGCGGGGTAAGATCGTGGCAAAGGGGCCAATGAGATCACAAGCTACAGACCTATTACGCTGTTGAATTTGGACCTAAAATTTATGCCACCATCCTGGCAGAGAGATTTAAATTAACAATAAAATACCTAGTCCACCCCAACCAGGTAGGGTTTGTTCCAGGGAGAATGGCGGCTGGACATATTAGAACTCTGGCAAACATGTTTCAGCATGCGGCTGAGGGTCGGACCCTGTCTTTGGATGCTGAGAAAGCCTTCGACAGGGTCAGTTGGGGGTTTCTGAGCGCCACCCTTGATGCATTCGGCATAGTGGGGGATTTTCACAGGGCTTTATGGCATTATATTTTAAGCCAACAGGGAGGGTAATAGGCCCTGGGATTGATTCCTCATGGTTTTATCTGTCAAATGGCACCCGCCAGGGGTGTCCATTGTCCCCCCTTCTTTACATCTTGACCTTGGAACCTCTGGCAAGGGATGTTCGCAACTGCTGGGATATAAGGGGCCCGGCGGGAATCCCATCACAGAAAATAAAATTATACGCCGATGACATCCTATTAACATTGGAAGACCCCATTGCCTCTGTAGATCAGGTAATGTCAATAATATCAGAATACAGACGGATATCAAATTATAAACTCAATGTAGCTAAAACTATAGCGATGCCCTTTAACTTGTCCCCCGAGCAGATAACTGGGAGTGAACATTTCTGTGGACCCCAAAAATTGGACTCAGATTAATGTTCTACCCCTGATGAGGGAAATGAAAAGAAATATGTCCGCATGGAAGCCATTGAACATATCTTGGTGGGGAAGAATTAATGCTATAAAGGCTTATGTTCTCCCCAATTTCACCTATATTTTTCGTATGCTCCCATTTGAGATGCCAGTACCCTGGCTACAAATGATTCAATCATACTTTTCATGATTTATTTGGAATAACGAGAGACCAAGATTAGGCCTACAGATGTTAGCTAAGACACCTAAGAAAGGAGGACTGGGGATACCAATAATAGGGGAGTATGCACAGGCTGCACTACTAGCCCAGGCCATATCCTCTCAAAAAGAGAAATCAAACTCTGAGGAATGTTATGCATGGGAATTAGGGATAACTGGAGTACCAAACTTAAATGTGCTTTTCTGGAAAGTAAACAACGAAACCTATAAAATAGGAAACAAATAGAGAAGTTTGGCTTTAATACAGATAATACACAACTGGAATCAAGTAAAAGCTAAAATAGGCCTTAAGAACTAAGAAATAATCCCCACCCTTCCACTAATTGTGATTAACCACCTGATGGAAAACATTGATCTAACAAATTGGGTACAAAAGGGTATGGTTCGGATTGAGGACCTGATTGAAAGTGAGAACATGAAAACTTTTTCGGTTCTGCAGGATCAATTTGATCTTCCATCCCAAGACCTTTTTAAATATCTAGGCAATAGGGCGGACAAACTCATGACTAACTTATTAAAATATAAACATATAAAAAATAAGATTGCTAGGATTGATTATAATAATGAAATCTGTCTGTCCCCAGTGAAAATCGGTAAGGCTTTCAACGACTTGTATTCCTCTCTTTATAATCTGCCAACAGAGGCTAATAGGGAGGGGAATATAGAGTATTTTAAAAAGTGAGATTTCTCTAAACCATCTTTAGCGACAATAACGGAGTTAAATAGGCCTTTTACAAACAAAGAAGTCATGGATGCCATTCTTAGGCAGAAAGTGGGCAAGGCTCTGATTCAGGGGGTTTTTTGGGGCAATAATTTTGTCATGTAGATCCCAATACTTTAGGTCGGGTAGCGCTGCTGAGTAGATTAATTCAACAACAAGGCTCGTAGCAAAATCTTTGGAAATTCTTAAATCCGCAAAAAAAATAGCAACTTCTACTGCTATCCTGAACTGTAAAAAAGACCTACAGATACAAATAGAGAAAAACCATTGGCAAGATATTTCCCACCGTCTGAGGGACAAATTTGGGGGAAAATGGGATTTGAAACCAGAAATTGCACTACTGCACCTAAATTTCCCCGAGTACACAAAAGAACATAAGATTATTATCCACATATTAACATCTCGTAAGCTGGAAATAGCTGGGAACTGGAAAGACTCGAAGGTACCAGAATGGGCGAAGCTAAAATTACAAATAATACACCAATGTAGGATGGAGAGTAGCAGGGCTCTACATAATTTAGGGAATCTTTCAGAAGCACAATATTGGAATAGGTGGACGAATGAACTGGAATCGGGGACTTTTTAAGGAAATTTAATTCCATAACAGAGAATGAAATGGGAAACAGTGGTTAAACTAGTGGACTACAGGGGGAAAACCACGAGACCGCACCCCCCTCACCCCCGAGTTGAAAGGAACAATTCAGAGATGCCACCCCCCTTCCCCCGTCCGTCAGTTGGAAAGAGTACTGTTTAAATCTATGTTTAGTAATTGTTTGTGTTTAAATATGTGTTATTTCACAAATCTCACATCGGAATAACTCTGAAATATGATTGGAAAGTACCAAGTTGTCTTTTATTTTATTTCATTCTCTTTTTTTATTTTTTATTTTATTTAATTTGGAGTTCACTATTATAACATTTTGCTGTGTTTACAAAGAAGTAAAGACAAAGGAAAAGTGAACAGAGTTAACTAGGTTATTGGTTGCCTCAGGCGCAGGTGGATCGGAGGCAATAAGATTGGAAGTCTTAATTTAAACCTCTCAATGCCAGGGAGCTCTCCTAGATCCTTCTTCTTTGCTACATGGGAAAGTAGTGGCGTTGACCGTCAGCTTGGAGTTTAAGATCAAAAGACATCTCGATGTATGTTTATAAATGATTTCAATATCTACGCCCAGAGTTTTAATATACGGCCTGGCTTCTTTATTTATTAATTTAGATCTACTTCCATAGTGTTTTTATCTCCCAACCACTGACTGAGAAGCTGCATTAAATTCATCAGGACCCTTTGGTAGGGGCCTACGGGTTTTTTTCTTTTCTTTTGTGATTAATATTACTTGGTCCCTCTGTAATGGCTACCTAGGTACTTAACAAAGGAACGGTTTACATACTAGTAGTACTTGGGAGTCAACATGCGATTTCTGACAATTAAATATCTTTTCAGGTCGGTTTGCTTCCAACTAACTTGTATTATCATTTAAAATGTATCTATGGTCATAATTTTTAATCACTTTGGGTATCCTAGGCTGACTTCTGATTATCTGAGTTGCTAGATTAGGTGTAAGAATCTTGTGCCTTCTTTGTACAATGTGGGATTTGTTTTGTGAATCTCCGGTTTGTGTCTTTGTCTGTCAGCGTCTGATTGTCTGTGTCGTTGATGTAATTTTAATGTATTAAGTTTTCATCTAAATTTTTTGTAATGTTAATCGTTTAATGGATGAAATAAAGTGCAAATTACAGAAAAAAAAAATCTCATACATAGGAGGCAATGTTAATATGCAGGGCAAGTGGTCCAACAAAGAGCAGATTAAAGTATGGAAAGAAAAAGTGTATATACGCACTCTTTCCAGCTGCAATTGTGTATCTTTTTAAGAAACTTTTAGTTGCCTACAAAGGACTTATTGCATATATACACACATATGAACATGGAGACATTTACCTGTTAATACCACACAAAAAGAGATTATATCTGAAATTATACCTATCTAGGTTTTACATATACCTTTTAATACCATATACATCATAAGCATTATATATGTCAATACATTTACCTATTAATACCACACAAAGAGAAATTATATTTATAAGCTTGTGCCTTTACATATACCTTTTAATACCATATAAATGTTTTGTACGTCAAGAATATATTGCAAGATATAACACATACTGGAACCCAAAAATAAAGAGACAAGGATAAAAGAAAACATGACGTTAAAGCTTATATACAATGATGTTGCTAGCTTGCCCAAGGTTGTGCATAGAAAGACTTACTGGAGCATACATTACATGGTGGGTAGTCTCAAAAAATTATAAAAAATTATGTAGATCGAATTCTATGTTTAATCCCATGGGGATTAGGGTCTTTAAAATATAGACCCAACTTAAAAAGCAGGTAACATATCAACTCCAAATGGAAGATCAGGGAAAAACAATGCAAAGTAATGGATTAAAAACATGGTTACAATATTTAAATTAATACAATAAACAAGCAATAATCATATCTGAGGAAAACCCTGAAAAGAGACAGATAATGGGGATATATATGAAAGGCGTCCCTTCCCCCCCCTCCCCCCACTCCCCCCCCCCCCCCCCCGGCCAAGGATGCTGGCGGTTACGGGGTCGGGGGTGGAGAGTTGCTAACCTAACGGGTCTGAGTGATACGATGTGATGTTAAATGTAACGGGTACATATAAGAAGTGTGGTTTGCAAACATAAAGATAGACTGGGAAGGAAAGCACTCAAGAAGAAAGCATTCAAAAAAAAAAAAAAAGAGATCCCTTCCCGTGATGATTAGAAACTTGAATATGTATCCATATATTGTATTGTATTTATTGTAATTAATGTATTTTTTGTACTACTTGTATTGTCTTTGTATATGTATATGAAAAAATTTAAAATAATAAATATAAAAAAAAATAAAAAAAATATAGAACCACTTAATTTAAATTTGTCCTATTTTTTTTATGAAGTCTTCCCCCAGCCAATGTTTTTTAAGTAGGACTATCCCAATGTAATGTAATTTTCTAGGGTCTGCTTGGTGGTGTGTCTAAAAATGGGCAGATACACTATGCTCCATATATTTATTTTGTATATTGTTCATATGTTCTCCTATTCTTTTATGCAATGGACAGGTAGTTCTTCCTACATACTGTAAGCCTTCATGACATGGCTAGATGTATAAACTTTGTAAACTTTACATCTGTAGAAGTCGTTCTTAACACCAAAAGTGTTTTCTTTTATTTTGTTCTCCCTAAGAAAGCTTTTGCTCAATACGGATTTAATATTAGGTGAGCCCCTATAGGTAATGCTAAGTTTCTCTGTTAAAACTTCTTTTAACACTGGGGATTTTTAGTAGTATCTGCCAGTGTTTCCGGATAATTTTTTGTAGAAATCTATGTTCTTGATTAAAATCAGTTATTAATGTTATTCCCCTTGCTTTAAGGTCTGTCTCATTATGTAGGTGTTCTAGTGTGTTATTTTTAACTTCTGATAGAGACTTCTGTATATGGTCTTCAGGATATTGTTTGTTACGAAAATCATTGCTCAAACGTGTAGCTTGTTCTAAAAAAAACGTTTTCTTCTGTACAATTACGTTTTAATCTGGAGAATTGATTTTTTGGGATGTTAGTTAACCAAGGAGAAAAGTGGCCACTATCGAAGCGGATGTAGCTGTTAACATCTACACTCTTGAAATGTGTTCTTGTTTTAATTGACTCTTCTTCTACATAAATTTCTAGATCTAAAAACGTGACTTTATGTTTACTATACTCCCAAGTCAATTTTATATTCCAGTTTTTAATATTAAGGAAATTGAGAAAAGATGTCAAAGAGCCCTCATCACCCTTCCAAATAAAGAATATATCATCTAAACACTCCTCCCAGAATGCCATATACAGGTTTGCATAACTTGGGGCAAACTTGGTGCCCATGGCTGTCCCTTGTAATTGTAAAAATAAATTATTCTGATACCAAAAAAAATTGTTAGTTAGAATCCACCTAATGCCATCCAATATAAAAGTTCTTTGTAAGTCTGGGAATATGGTTGATTTTTCAAGAAAAAATTAAACTGCCTCACATCTCTTATCATGTTTGATACATGTATATAATGATGCTACATCACTGGTGACTAAAATATATTCGTTACACCATGTCATATCTTGTAATTTTCTTAGTAAACTTATACTATCTTTCAAATAAGCTCTTGTACTAATGACTAATGGTTGTAATTGTTTATCAATATATTGTGATAGGTTTGAGTATATGGAATTTTTTTTATTTTTTTTATTTATTATAAACGTAAAACAGACAATACAAGTTAGACATGACTTGACATAACAAAACAGGTTCGGCATAGGTTTCTAACATTCCATCCTATATAAATTATAGGTATATAATTCACAGATATTTTAGACTTGTTTTACTAGGTTGGTTGGTTGTTTGAGTCCCTACTTTTAAGTCTTCTCCTTGTAGAGTGATATTGAGGAGAATCTTTATAGACAGAGAGCAGGGATTCAAAGATAAACTTGTTGCTTATACAATAGGTACGCAGTAGTGGTTGGTAAACACCCTCCAGGTTGTTTCCCCAGAAGCCGGTGCTGACTAAAATATTTTTCCATTTTCCTTGTCGTCTCCACTTATTTATTAAAAATACGATTGAGCATTTTATTAATTGTTGACTCACTTGGTGACAGGTCTTGTGTTTGAACCTTGGCCTCTTGTCACATCAGCGCCGTCGCGCTGCAGGATACGTCCTGCTTAGCTTAGCCGCCGCTTGACATGCGCTTCTTCTGCACGTGTAATACTTACCACAAGGTCCTGTCCCGGATCCGCTGCTATGGTTCCAGAAAATGTACGCATGTGCTTACGCAGTGCAGCGCATACTCCTCCACACTATAAACTGCCAAAGAATTAGCTATTGCCATAAGAAGTCCCTTCCACGCGGCGGCGCCATCTTGGTTTTTAATGCTACTTCCTAGTTTGCTTTCCTAGCCTCATTTTCATCCCAGAGGCAGAGACTTGCCTTTGAGGGATATATAAAGGCTCAGTCTGCATTCAACCTTTGCCTGCGATAGTGCCTTGAGCCTTTACTAGCGTTTTTGTACTTCCTATTCTATATTTCTGTTGCCGAACTTTGCTACCTGACCTTGCCTGTTTGCCGCCTGTCCTGACCTTTTGCCTGTTTTGACTTCGCCTGAACTCTGCCAGCCTCGACTTATCGCCTGCCTGACTACTCTTTTGCCTGTGTCCCTGTTACCTTCGCCTCGGTCCTGTTGCAGCTTCCTGTCCTGTTACCTCTGCCTTGGTCCTGTTTCAGCTTCCTATCCTGTACCTCCGCTTTGGTCCTGTTACAGCTTCCAGTCCAGTACCTTGGTTTCAGCTTCGATACTCTGGTAGTAGTGCAGAGTGCAAAAGACCTGGGGGAACGAAACCTGAGGCTCAACCATAAGGTGGACTTCCTTCAGGCGGAAGAATTATGTTCTATTACCGGGGTTCGTTGCACTAACCTCTATTTCTCTGCAAAGCGGTTCCAACCTCGCTCCTGAACGTGACAGTTATCACAGGCCTTTACTATGGAACCCGCAGATTTAGCCCGAGTGTCTTCCAGACAAGACCATCAGGACCAGATCTTGGCCTCCCATGCATCACAGCTACAGAGTCTCGATCAGAAACTACACACCGTCACTGAATTACTAAGATCTCTGACGACGGCCCCTCCAGCAGCAGCCCGTTCGGTACCAGCTCCAGAACCATCTGACTTAGGTGCCCATGGAGCTGCTAAACCTCCAAAAATGCTGGTCCCAGATAAATATGCAGGAGCTCCCAAGGAATGTAGAGGGTTTCTCAATCAATGCCTCCTACACTTTCGGACTCAACCACAGACCTTTGCCTCAAACTCATCTCGGGTGGCCTACATTATTAATTTACTTAGGGGCGAAGCTCTGGCCTGGGCCTCTCCATTACTCGAAAGAAACTCCCCACTCCTGGATAATGCTGAATCTTTCATTTCAGCATTTCGTGCTGTCTTCGATGCACCCGGTAGACGAGCATCCGCTGAATCTAGTCTCATGGAATTAACCCAGGGTAGGAAGACGGTAGCTCAGTATGCTATAGAATTCAGGACTCTTGCTTATGAGACAGACTGAAACGCAAGTGCACTCAGAGCGGCCTTCAGAAGAGGCCTTAATGACTCCCTTAAAGATGCTCTCACGTACCGTGACTTACCAGATGATCTAGAAAGTTTAATTGCACTCTGCTTAAGACTTGATGCTTGTAATCAAGAAAGGCGTAATGAGAGAGAGATCGGGACAGGAACCCCAGGTTTTTCAAACTTCAGCCCCCCTATTTCCCTCAGAATCCCAGTCAAGAAACCTCTAAGCCTCCAGCAGAACCTATGGAGATTGGGCCCGTGTTACGCTTGTCTGAGGAGGAAAAACAAAGGAGGAGGTCCAAGGGTCTTTGTTTATATTGTGGTCAAAAAGGACACATGGCCCGGTACTGTCCTCAGAAACAGGGAAACTTCCGTGCTTGGTGGAAAAAGGGGGCAATCCACTGAGCATTTCTGTCCTTATGCCTCCTTCTCATCCCAGAATGTTAATACCAATCACACTCCGGTGGAAAGGTCACCAAGTGACCACACAAGCCTTCATCGATTCTGGAGCTGCTGGAAATGTTATTGACAAGAATTGGGCTATGCAACAAGGGATTCTCTTCACTTACAAAAAACAAAGTAGTCCCATTGCTTCCTTAGACGGCTCTCCGCTCGGTACTGAATTCATTTCTGAAGAGTCTATTTTATTAGAAGCTAAGATTGGGATATTCAACTCTGAGGAGATTACTTTTGACGCCCTATGTAGTCCTCTTCTTCCAGTCATATTTGGTATGCCATGGCTACAGAAACACAACCCCATCATCGATTGGTCTCAAGGTGAGATTACTGCCTGGAGTGATCATTGCAAGAATACGTGTTGTCATCAGCCTATCAAGGTCTACTGGGTTCTTGAACGTACCCATGAAGATCCTCGATCGATAGTTCCTGCTCATTATTGGGAATTCTAGATGTCTTTTCTAAAGAACGTGCTGAAACTCTCCCTCCTCATAGAAGCTATGATTGTGCTATCGAACTCTTGCCCGGCACTTCGCCTCCTTCAGGACGTACTTATCCCCTCTCTGAACCAGAAAATCAAGCATTAGCACAATACATTGACAAAAGCCTTAAAAGGGGCTTTATAAGACCAACCTTCTCTCCTGCGGGGGCAGGGTTTTTCTTCGTAGCAAAAAAGGAAGGCTCACTCAGACCATGTATCGACTATCGAGGATTAAACAAAATCACTGTACAAAATAAATACCCTCTACCTTTGATAGCTGAATTACATGATCAACTCAGGCAAGCTACGGTTTTTACCAAATTAGACCTGCGTGGGGCATACATTCTCATCCGTATCCGCGAGAATGACGAATGGAAGACGGCATTCAATACCAGATATGGTCACTACGAATACTTAGTGATGCCCTTCGGCCTTTGTAACGCCCCCGCAGTGTTTCAGAATTTCATGAATGATATCTTCAGTGATATGTTATTGTCCCATGTCATGATATACTTGGATGATATTCTAATCTACTCCCGAGATATCCAAGAACACAGGATTCAAGTAAGACAAGTACGCCAACGCTTGAGAGAACATACGTTATTCGCCAAAGCTGAGAAATGCGAATTTGAAAAGAATAAAATCAAGTTTCTGGGCTACATCATTACAGAAAACGGCCTCGAGATGGACCCTGACAAAGTTCTGGCTATTGAAGACTGGCCACCTCCCACCAACCTAAAAGGCATCCAACGCTTTTTAGGGTTCGCCAACTACTACAGAAAATTTATCAGAGACTTCTCTAAAATAGTATCACCCATAACAGAGCTCACCAGAAAAGGTGCTAATCCTAAGACCTGGCCTCCCCAAGCCACCCGAGCCTTCAAAAAACTCAAAAAAGCTTTTATTACAGCTCCTATACTTCATCGCCCAGATCCTAAATTACCTTTTATTTTGGAGGTTGATGCATCAGAATTCGGTGCTGGAGCTATTTTGTCACAGAGATATCAAACAACCAATCGTATTCATCCTTGCTGAATCTGCTGAATGTAATTACGATGTCGGTAATAGGGAACTACTAGCCATTAAAATGGCCCTAGAAGAATGGAGACATTTATTGGAAGGCACAATTATTCCTATTACCATTCTGACCGATCACAAGAATCTCCTTTACATTGAGAAGGCTAAAAGACTTAATCCCCGACAGGCCAGATGGGCATTATTTTTTACCCGATTCAATTTCGTACTGACCTACCGTCCCGGGTCCAAAAATAAAAAAGCATATGCCTTTTTCACGAATACATGAACGTGCTACCTACATTCCTAAAGAGGACACGATTCTCCCTTACACTCAGATCATTGCGGTAGTCTCTCCAGTACTGTTACAACGGATTTCCAGAACTCAATATCCTAGACCGAAGGGCCTGCGCTGCCCCCCTGGCCGTTATTTTGTCCAACCTAGATTCAGAACGGCTGTACTATCCTGGGCGCATGACTCTCCCATCGCCGGACATAGGGGAGTCGCCAACACTAAATTTCTTCTCCATAGATATTTTTGGTGGCCTACACTCTCCCGTGATGCCCGTGATTACGTTACTGCTTGTGCTAAATGTGCTCGATGTAAGACTCTCAGAACAAAGCCCTATGGTTTCTTATTTCCATTGCCTGTTCCTAAACAACCCTGGTCCCATATAGCTATGGATTTCATTACCGACCTCCCGCAGTCTCGGGGTAATACTACTATCCTCGTAGTTGTGGAACTCTTTTCTAAATTGTCCCACTTCATTGCGTTGAAGAAATTACCCTCCGCAGCTACCCTTGCTGAAGTCTTTTTAAAAGAGGTAGTGCGGATCCACGGGGTTCCTCAATCCATTGTCTCTGATCGTGGTACTCAATTTGTCTCTAGATTTTGGAGAACACTTTGTCGGCTGCTTGGTATTTCTCTGAAATTCTCCTCTGCGTACCATCCCCAAACCAATGGACAAACTGAGAGAACGAACCAGGTTTTGAAGCAATATCTCAGGTCTTATGTTGACAACGACCAGTCTGATTGGGTTGATTTTTTATACCTTGCGGAACTCTCTTACAATTGTGCATATCATAGTTCCTTGAAAATGTCACCCTTCCGTGCCATGTACGGAGTTGAGCCCTCCCTTTAGCCTCTGGAACCTAGTCCATCGAACATCCCGGCCGCGGACCACGCTATTGCTGATCTCACTTCTCATTGGACTACCTTATCCAGACAATTGCTTGCTGTGAAGCAAACACAGAAATCCTTTGCCGATAGGAAGAGGTCTCGTATTTCCTCTTTCAAGCCTGGTGATTTGGTTTGGTTGTCCACTAAGAATCTACATCTTCGACAATCCTCCTATACTATCGGTCCTAAATATATTGGACCTTATAAGATTCGCTCTTGTGTCAACGATGTCTCGTATTCGCTTGAACTGCCTCCTTCCATGCGCATCCATGATACCTTCCATGTCTCCTTGCTTAAACCTGTGGTTTATAATCAATTCTCCCCTCCTGTTCGTCCTCCTGATCCTGTTCTGGTGCAAGGTCAAGAAGAATATTTGGTGTCCTCTATCCTCGATTCTAGACATTACAGGGGTCGTTTGCAGTATCTTGTTCACTGGCAGGGTTATGGCCCTGAAGAGAGATCATGGGTTGATTCTACTGATGTCCATGCTCCTTCTAGGGTGCACTCTTTTCATGCTCGTTTTCCTGATAAACAGGGTTCCGGGCGCCAGTACTGCGCCCGTCGGGAGGGGGGTAGTGTCACATCAGCGCCGTCGCGCTGTATGACACGTCCTGCTTACCTTAGCCACCGCTTGACACGTGCTTCTTCTGCGCGTGTAATACTTACCACAAGGTCCTGTCCCGGATCCGCTGCTATGGTTCCAGAAAATGTACGCATGCGCTTACGCAGTGCAGCGCATACTCCTCCACACTATAAACTGCCAAAGAATTAGCTATTGCCATAAGAAGTCCCTTCCACACGGCGGCGCCATCTTGGTTTTTAATGCTACTTCCTAGTTTGCTTTCCAAGCCTCATTTTCATCCCAGAGGCGGAGACTTTCCTTGGAGGGATATTTAAAGGCTCAGTCTGCATTCAACCTTTGCCTGTGATAGTGACTTGAGCCTTTACTAGCATTTTTGTACTTCCTATTCTATATTTCTGTTGCCGAACTTTGCTACCTGACCTTGCCTGTTTGCCGCCTGTCCTGACCTGTTGCCTGTTTTGACTTCGCCTGAACTCTGCCAGCCTCGACTTATCGCCTGCCTGACTACTCTTTTGCCTGTGTCCCTGTTACCTTCGCCTCGGTCCTGTTGCAGCTTCCTGTCCTGTTACCTCCGCCTCGGTCCTGTTTCAGCTTCCTATCCTGTACCTCCGCTTCGGTCCTGTTACAGCTTCCAGTCCAGTACCTTGGTTTCAGCTTCGATACTCTGGTAGTAGTGCAGAGTGCAAAAGACCTGGGGGAACGAAACCTGAGGCTCAACCATAAGGTGGACTTCCTTCAGGCGGAAGAATTATGTTCTATTACCGGGGTTCGTTGCACTAACCTCTATTTCTCTGCAAAGCAGTTCCAACCTCGCTCCTGAATGTGACACCTCTTCACTGAATGCTCATGGGTCCTTCAACTCCACCCATTTTCTCCACATTTTTTTGTAGTAATTGAATTGGTCCCTAGAATTGTAGAATCCTTCTTCCATTATACATTGGTATTCTATTTGAGTTATTATTTCTTTCCAGTTTATTGCTTCTATACTTTTCCATTTCCTAGCTATACAAAGTTTAACCGCAGTAAGAATATGTAGTATCAAATACTGTATTTCCTTTTCACATTTGGGAATATCCAGGTGTAGGAGGAACATCTGTGGGGTAAGGGGGCCCATCCCAATAATTAGTTTTCCTAGAAGACAATGGAGTTTTTTTAATAGAGGTTGTAGCTCCTCGCAGGACCACCACATGTGCAGTTGTGTCCCCTCCTTTTTTTGACATCTCCAGCACCATCTAGAATGCTGGGAAGAGAATTTATTCCATTTTATTGGGGTTATATACCACCTATAGATAGTTTTATAGTATGTCTCGTGTAGAGTTAAGTTGTGAATACTTTTTTTCATTATCTTTTGGGTCTGTAACCATTCTTGTAGTGTGAATTCTTTGCCAATATCGGATTCCCATTTGATCCATGGGATATCTTTGGAAGAATCTATGGTGGCATCCATTAATTGTGTTGTCTTACCGATTAAATTCTTGTCGTGTTGAATCTCCAGAAATCTTTCGATATGCAAACTTTGTGATATCTTTGTATTTTTTATTTTATTTCTCAGTCTTAGATAAGTATAGTATTCACTTAAAGGTAAGTTATACTTATCCATTTTCCAAAATATAGTGTTGAGGGGAGAGGACCGTAATATTCCATCCGGAATATTTATAATTTTCTTAAATTTAGTCAATGTAATTATGCTATCTGCGATAATAGGATTAGAAAATTGGAGTGTTTGAAGTTCCTTGCACCAAAAAAGATGGTAGGGGTCAAAATTACCACATTGTTCTTTTTCGATCTTATACCAGTTAGTATTTTTTGAAATATTATTGCCCCACTTCAAAAAGTGGGAGAGCATTGAAATCTCGTGGAGTGACTCGATATTGGGCACTGCCAAACCCCCATTTTTGGATTTCCTCGTTATGGAAGAATAGGCAATTCTAGGTTTTTTACTATTCCATATATAGTCCATAATCGAAGTTTTAAATGATTTTAATATTGGTTTGGGTACCCGAAGCGGGATTGATCTAAATAGGTAAGCTAGTTTAGGAATTAGATAGGATTTCACTGAGTTTAGACGTTCCATCCACGAGATTTCCAGCCCTCTCCACCTAGTGAAGCTATCTCTGAAACATTCTATCATAGTTGATTTTTAACATACTATATAAGTCTAATTTTAGTTTTATCCCGAGATAGTCAATTACTTGGTTATCCCATTTCCAATGATAAGAGTGTGTCAGTAGTTTCTTTATTTCTTCATCTATATTGGCTATTATTGTTTGAGTTTTATTTAAGTTTAGTTTGTAGTTGGAGTATTTGCTGTATTGAGAGATCATATCCATTGCGGAGGTCAGAGAAATTATTGGATTGCTAAATGTAAGAAGAACGTCATCGGCAAAGAGAGTAATTCTCATATCTTGGTCCACCATCTTTATCCCCTGTATATTATTTGATTGTCTTATCATGGCCAGAAGGGATTCTATAGATAGTAAATATAAAAGAGGGGTACCCCTGCCGAGTGCCATTACTGATGTCAAACCAAGATGATTCTAGGCCAGGGCCTACAACTTTTGCCTGAGGAGTGGTGTATAGTGCCATTGTACTTATTTTAAAAGGGCCTATAAGTCCAAAAGCCTCCATTACCTCATCCAGGAAGATCCAGCTCACCCTGTCGAAAGCCTTTTCGGAATCTAATGCTATTATAATTGATGGAGTCTTAGTTTTATTAATATAGTCGATGATTTTGATAATTTTCCTTATATTATCTCCTGCGTCTCTACCCTTCATAAAGCCTGTTTGATCATTATGAATTAGATCTGACATAACTATTTTTAATCTTTCGGCCAGGATCTTAGAATATATTTTTACATCTACATTTATGAGAGAAATTGGTCGATAGTTCGACAGGGGGGCTGGATCCTTACCTGGTTTAGGAATGGGTGAGATAGTAGCTTGGAGCATTTCCTGTGGGAATTGATGGCCTTCTGGAATTCTTGAATAGACCCTTAAGAGAAGTGGAGCAATTTCTTGAGCAAAGGTCTGGTAAAATTTAGTTGGATAACCATCAGGTCCTGGGGCTTTTCTTTTTTTTGGGATGTAATATTATTTTTAATCTCTGCAAGTGTGAAGGGAGCATTCAAGGTTGCCAATTTTATTTTACTTAATTGGGGAAGATTTCGTTTTTGAAGAAATGCTGTAGTTCCATGTCGGATGCCATTTTCTTGGTGTAGAGAATAAAGGGTATGATAGTAGTCTTTAAAGGCTCTCGAAATATTCATAGGGGATAAGTAGGTCTCTGGTCCTACTATTAATTTATTAATGATATTCCTTTTTCTTTTATCTTTGAGTTTATTTGTTAAGATCTTGTCGACTCGATTTGCCCCAGAGTACCACTTTTGCTTAAGGATACGTAGGGCTTTTTTCCCTTTTTCTTCTAGTTTATTTTTAATTGCTTTCTGAACATCTTGAATTAATTGTGAAGAAATAAAATTTGGGGCTAGTTTATTTACCCTTTCCAGTTTAGCTAGTTCAATGTATAGGTCTGATAAAGGTTTATCGTTTCTAGGTTTTCTCTCCGTTCCCATTTTAATAAATAGCCCTCTCAAAAAACATTTCAGAGTACACCAAAGGGTAAAGTCCGTAACTTCCCCGTTGTCATTCTTATCCAAAAAATCTAAAATTTGTTTTTTTATTGTTTGTATTTCATTGTCATCATTGATTAGAGATTCATTTAGACGCCATCTATTCCTTTGTTTGTAGTCTGAATTGTTCTTGAATGTATAAAAAATAGGAGCGTGATCCGACCACGAAATCGGGCCTATATCTGAGGATGTAAATTGATCTAAACTTAATTCTGAGGTCATAATAAGATCTATCCTCGAGTATGAACTGTGTACTTTGGAGAAGAAGGTATAGTCAAGAGATTTTGGGTGTTGGGTCCTCCAGATGTCATATAGTGAGTTTCTGTCCAAGAAATTCTGGAAGGCTTTAGCTGCTCTTTTTATTGTAGGATCGACCTTAGTTCCAGTAAGTATACTTTTATCCAATCTACTATCCAGTACACAGTTCATATCTCCCCCAAATATCAAGGTTCTTTTCTTCAATTGCTCCACTCTCTCAAAGAGGCCCTTAAGAAAGCGGGTTGGGGATTGATTAGGACTGTAGATATTTACCAACGTATATATCATTTCATTGATTTTACAAATCAGTGTGACATATCTGCCATTTGGATCTTTTTCTTAGTATAACATTTCTATTTTTAAATTACTGGATATAAATATGGCTACTCCTATTTTTTTATGACCATCAGTAAAATTCGCTTGGGTTACTACTTTAAATCTGGAATATTTCCAGAGTACGTCCGCTGAAAGTTGCCAATGTGTCTCTTGAATAAATGCTATGTTTATATTTTTTTTCTTTAGCAAATAATATAGGTAGCTCCTTTTTAGGGGGGGAGTTGAGGCCCTAAAGTTATGTTCCAGGCAGGGTCTGGGCTCTGCCGCAATTGGGGCCGGGGGGGGGGGAGTACGGGCAATCACGGCCCCTTTGGGTCCCCCGGGAATATGGTTGATTTTTCAAGAAAATATTTAACTGCCTCACATCCCTTATCATGTTTGATACAAGTATATAATGATGCTACATCACAGGTGACTAAAATATATTCGTTACACCATGTCATATCTTTTAATTTTCTTAGTAAACTTATACTATCTTTCAAATAAGCTCTTGTACTAATGACTAATGGTTGTAATTGTTTATCAATATATTGTGATAGGTTTGAGGATATGGAATTGATTCCAGATATAATCGGTCTACCTGGCGGGTTCTTTGCATCTTTATGTATTTTTGGGAGTATATAGAAGGTTAGAATTTTCAGGTGTAGAACTGTTAAAAATTGATACTCTTTCTTGGTGAGAATACCTGATACATATCCTATGTCTATCAGGGTAGTCAAGCTCATTTCTATGGTGGGATTTTTTTCAAGTTTTTTATATACTAAAGTATCACCAAGTTGCTTATCGCATTCTTTTAGATATTGTTCTATATCCAGAATAACTACCCCCCCCCCCCCCCTCCCTTGTCGGCAGGTTTTATAACAACAGATGTGTCTTTATTTAAAGCTTTTAATGCTATTTTTTATTTTACAGTCAAATTTGAAGTTTTATATACAGATGTTCATTTATATTTATCTAAATCTTCCAGCACCGATCTTTCAAATAGGTCAATTGCTCCTGGTTTTAAATAGCTGGGGTAGAAAGATGATCTATTTTTCAAAGAGGTATGCGTAAATGTAGATTGGGGGGTATCTGGAGTAGAAAGTGCTTGGGAATTAAGAAAATATTTTTTAAGACATAAATTTCTTGAAAACTTTTGTATATCCACATAGACTTTAAATGTATTCATACTTCTATTTGGGGCAAATTTCAGACCTTTATTAAGTAAGGAAATCTCATCTTGTGTCAACACCTTTTTGCTTAAATTGAAAATCCCTATAGGGGTAACGTCCTGCCTCTTTTTATCCTTGTGTAGTCTACGTCCTGCTCAAATCCCTCTTGTTCTATGTTTCTGGTTCTTTCATTTCTAGATTTGCGCTCCTGTTTTTTTATATATTTTTCTGTCTTGAGTGTAGGTGGGAATAGAGGTATCCTTTTAATCAGATAGTGCAGCTGCAATTCAATATAATATAATTTATTTGACTGAAGTAGCGCATATACATCACTTTTCACACATATTCTCTAAAACTACTTTCATTTTGAGACTAAGCAAAATTCGGCACCTGAGTTTGACTTGGTAAAAAAAAGGACACAAGTTCAAATCATCCCCATTGAAAGTAATGGGAGATGAAATTATCAAAGCTATTTTTGAGACTTAGTCAAACTCAGGTGCCGAATTTGATGCCCCAGAAATATGCCACAGTTTAATTGCCCATCCTGATGCCCCAGTAATATGCCAGTTTAATTGCCCAGTAATATGCCCAGCCTGATGCCCCAGTAATATGCAACAGTTTAATTGCCCAGCCTGATGCCCCAGTAATATGCCAGTTTAAATGCCCAGTAATATGCCCAGCCTGATGCCCCAGTTTAAATGCCCAGTAATATGCCGAGCCTGATGCCCCACTTTAAATGCACAGTAATATGCCACAGTTTAATTGCCCAGTAACATGCCACCACCCTCCTTCCCCATTACTCACCTGCTCCATGTCTCCTCCGTGCACCAGCAGAAGGTTTGTTTGTTTTGATTAAAGTTAAAAAAGAAAAGTTCCCTGGAGGCCTAGTGGAAACAACCCAAAGAGGCCCTGGAATTGATGTGCCAAGCAAGGGATTTACCAACTTATGGCAAAAACAAGGACCAACTTATTGCTGACCTTGTGGAGGATGAAAGTCATGTTGTCCATTAAGAGACTGACACTGAAAGGGTCCCTACTATTGCAGGAGCGCTACTTACTGGAAGGCCTAGTGGTTTTACCCCTCAAAGTTTTATGGATATTTGCTCAAATGATTTATTTTGGCAACTGATGGCTTCAAATCCTCCCTGCAAGTAAGTAAGCAGGCTGCAGGACAAGAAAGGTTGTCAGAAAGAGAAACTGCAGAAAGGTTGGCAGTTAGAGAAGCTGCAGAGAGACAAGAAAGGTTGTCAGAAAGAGAGACACAAAGGAGACATCAGCTGGATATGGCCAAGCTCAGCTGCAGTCCTCACCGAACAGAAATGTATCCAGCAAGGTTTTCCCTCCCTGGAAGAGGGGATTAATTTAGATGTACTCCTGAAAAGTTTTTAAAAAATGTGCAGGCAGCATCTACTATCCTCAGACCCCAGAGGGAGATATATCTAAAGGGACACTACCACTTACAAAAGATGTAACTAGATAACCTGGTCATTTAAAACAAACATATCTATAAATCATATGCTGCTGTTTATTTTTTTTTTTAGGTGTTTTGTGAATATTTCCCATAATGACATCGTCCAAAATCTTTCAGCCAGTCTCACTTTACAACTGTGGCCAAAGCTTGCATGATGATGTCATAAGATACACCCCTGCTCTCTTACTGGCTCCTGTGTATCACTAGTGGGCAGGAATAGATGGCTATGTATAATTTTATTTTTACTGGCCTTCCAACAAAAAGAGAAGAGATTAACCTGATCAAACAGTATCATAACTCCGCCCCGTTGTGATGTAATAGTTACATTACCCTCCCATTCAATGCAAGTCTATGGTCAGAATTCTGACTTATAGACTACCTTCTGTGTCTCCAGCCCCAAAGTGAAATTTGTGCTGTATAGTCACTAGGGGGTGGCACCCAAAAACAATATATTTCACAAAATGGCTGTGCCCAGTCACACTTGTTTAGTTACATATTTTATTATTACAGTATAATACAGTCACATAACAAAAACAAAAGACATATCTGAAATCAACAATACAAAATAATAAAAATAAAGCTCCAAAACTGAAAGGAGAAGCCTTGGATATGTGTGACCATAAGACTGAGAGATTCTAGAGCTTCATTTACCTTGGAGCGCCCTGACATGGTGAATTTGGAGGACATAACACACTATACTTAGTATGACAAGTAATAAACTCATATAAACACACATTCTCATGAACGTTAACCCCTTCCCGCTTGTAGGATGTATTCATTTACAGTGCTTAAAGCTTGTAGAACGGCATAGAACGTTCTGAGTGTAGCTGAATATGTAGCTGAAGCTCAAAATAAGCGCCGGCTACATTTTACCAAAACCTTTGTGTTCAGGCCCTTCTCTGAAACGTCACATAGTCTTGCGGTGTTCGGGCAGGGACCCACAGGGATTGTAAACACAATGATCAGGTCTAAGCCTATGTGTCCCTCACTCCGGATCACTCTATGATCATGGCCAGGAGCAAATAGACAGTTTTGGCATGCCATCTGGCGGGAAGGGGTTAAAGTGAAGACAAGAACTACCATGCTATGACAACAAACAAATTTTGAAAATTTCTAAAGGCAGTGGTCAATAAATGAGGGAAATCTCAATGTATCCTTCCTGGTAAAATACTTTATAAATAAATAAATGGTCCACAGAACAAAATCCTACAGAAATACAGATATAGGTCGAGTATCCCTTATTTTGGATAACGGATAATTTTGGATAACAGACCATTTTCACCAATAAGTCTCTCAGCACTCATGCAATAGAGTAGTATCAATGCAAATATTGTATAGAACAAATGAATCAACTTTACTGTGATGTAGCTATGATATGAGGAATCATTGGGAACATGGCTTTGGCACATCAGGACTGCACATGTGAAATATATTACCCTTTATGGACATGGGGGAATCTGAAAATGTATGCAAAATGTTATCTCACAGCTTAACCCCTGGGTTAAGGGGGCTGGACAATGAATAAACTGTGTGTTTGTTTTCACAGGCATGTGTGGAATTTGCAACTTGTGGCAAAATCCCCAAAAATGTTTGGATAGCAGATTATTCTGGATAAGGGATACTCAACCTGTCCTGTACATTTCATGTACTGCAACAACTGTATACTACCAATAGGAGGCAGCACTGAAGTAGTACAGGGTGTACCAACATGGCTTTCTACAACTGTCCTTGGAGAGTGACGAAATTTCCGTTCGAAAGATCATAATATTACTGCGCTGCCTCATTTCCCCCAAAAGGGCTAGTGTCATTTAATATATAGAAATATATTGCAGCCCTATAGAAGTAGACACGGTAGTTTGATGGAATCTATGTCTAGTGTATCTTTTTAGTACAGGCAGACTGTTGTCAGTCCACTTGCTTGTGACGTTCGCCAGTCGCTGCATTGTGACGAACATAACATTCGAGAATACTAGGGCGAGTTTGCAAAGCAAAACACCGGTACCGCACAAGACAGCGGACGGAGAATAGGGACGCCCACTCTGGGTTAATCTAACAGAAAGATTCGCCTTGGACAGTCCGATCTGGGGAGATGTCTGCTTTTTCAGAAGCGGTTCTGGAGAAGAAGCTATCGGAGTTGAGTAACTCCCAGCAGAGCGTGCAGACCCTGTCCCTTTGGCTTATCCACCATAGGAAACATTCACGGGTCATCGTCACCGTGTGGGATAAGGAGCTGCGTAAAGGTAAGACGGCTTATAGGCCGTTAGGGCATTGTGGCTAACATTTGCCCCTCTAGCTATTGTAGACGTCATGCGAAGTGGTCTCCACAACGCCGGAGTAGCTATGCATAGTCATCACTGCACAAGAATAAACTGGCCGAAATCTAACCACCTGTTCGTGTTACACCCCCTTCTGGCTCACAGACGTCAGACAGTAACAGTGCTTTCTCCCATGCACTAAATAAGTGGAATGGCCATATTTATTTTTAGTCGTTACATGACAAGTTTCCAGTTGATTGTGCATGTCACGTTTGTGTGCATTTCCCTGGAGCATGTGGCAAAAGGAAACGTTATTATTTCTATTTATATCTGTGCTGTGTGTAACATATAATATGGCAGATATACATACCATAGCTGTACATGTTCAAACCAGGACTTCTATCACTACTGATGTTTCATACATATAAGTGTTTTTACATATGGGTGTTAATTATTCTTTGTACTCACATGAATTAAAGTAGGAAATCTTGGCATTTAATAAGGACTGAAAGAGTAAATTCATTTATGTTGAATGTTAGGGTAACAAAACTGCAACTTTTAATTATGTCAAATATGTTGCACCTTCAACATGGAGCAGTTATTGACATAGGTGATCCAGAATTATAAATTCTGGAAAAATCTTCAGGATTATGATTTTGAACTATACAGACAGGTTTGGCCATCACTGGTGAACACATCAAATCTTACTGGAGGATTTAGATATTACCTTTACTTTTAGACTTTTTTTTTTGTAATCTTCATTTTACATTACATAATTGAAGCAATCATTTTACAGACTATTTGAAACTTGCAAACCTATTTTTGTGATCTCTGCTTGGTTGGCCCTTATATAGTCTACACTACAGTAAGGCATCCAGCCCACCTGTTATTGCTGTAGCACAACTTGTGTTGCCTAGGGAGCTAAAAGGATGGCATTGGATCGTGGGAATTATAGCTCAGTGACAGCTGACGTGCTGCATTTTATCAACTTGTCTAAAATCTAAAAATAAGCAAACAAAACCCACAGTTCTAGTACTTATAATTTATTAACTTGCACATTTCAAAATGTATTCATACATAATGTAGAAAATGTATTTCTACCTTTTGTTGTGAGTAGCTTCCACAGTGATGTTAATTCCTATTTGTTGTTTTGTATTTGTGTTGGGAAAGACAGGCTATTATTACAATGCTATGAAGGTTCTTCGCTATGTTTCGATTTGTCCTTTTTTACTTATTATTTTTTTGACAAGTTTTTTGGTGATTTTAAATATTGGAGATTTAGTCTGAGAGATTCAATTCCATGTAAGTAAGATAGAGATAGGACTCACCAAGTTTGGAGCACTTTGATGTAGTGGTAGGCTAAGCAAAATATAGCAATATATTGTGACAAGGTAATAAAAGGAGGTAGTGTGAAATAATGCTGATGGAAGACAAATCAATCATTGTATGCCAAATGCAGAGTCCACTTTGATTCCTATGGCCAATATAGGAACTTTAGTTACTGCGGAGTAATACATAACATGAGGAATGAATAAAGGAAACAAGCGGTAGACAATATTCATATTTCATAATTTATTATATATCTTCTGCTCTTGATGACAAGGGCTCCCATGCAATCGCGTAGTAGATGATCTCTGTGATGCCAGCTCCAAGCAGACTCCACTACACAGATTAAAAACATGCTGGGTCTACCACTGTTGCTGCAAAGATAAGGACAGCTGGATTGCTTTCCAAGTCACATAAATCTCCATTCACTGGAAGAGTATTGTATAACACATAACTATTATTATTGTGGTGTATTTAACTCATTTAAGACACCAGGGTGTTTTATTCCATCTTAATTTTTTTTCCATTGAGGACCTGTTGACTGTATGGAGCATCCTGTGTTAAAACAAGCGTTTTGTTTTTTTCAATGTTATCATATTTTATTATTTTTTTTTAAAATAGTAAATAATGTGATATGATGAAAATAATGGTATCTAAAGAAATCCCTTTTATGGTGTAAGAACAGTCTATTATATGTGTGGGTACAGTAAATTAGAACAAGGAAAATTACAGTTTAACACAAACACCAGAAAAGTGTAAAAGCAGCCTGTGTCTTAAACTGTACAACATTCCAAAAACCAGTCGTGTCCTCAAGGGCTTTTAAAAAGTCACTATTGACGTTGCTGAAGCTGTCCTTCCTATTTTTCGACCGATTCACCTACAATTCTGTTTACCAGTAGGACTGGTTTATTGATGTATTACAATATTGTGATGTCATCTTGCTCAGCGTGCATGTGAGTTTTTTTTTTTTTAGTTTTTTTTTACAGTGTATGTAGATATGTGAAAGCATTCATTTCAGTGTGTGGTTTTTTTTTTAAAAATGTTATTGTGCATTTGTTCATTATTTGTCTACAGTCTGTTTAAGTTTGTAAGTATTCTAGTCCTAAGTATATTCATGGTGTTTACTGTTTGACATGACCTTGATATGTAAATTACATGTTTTTTTTTTTACATTGGAAGTAGTTAATTTACACATGAGGCCACACAGTGATGTCATAAATATAAGTAAAATGCATGGTTAAAACACATTATGTTCTCTTTAGAAAGTGTGTAGATCATTTTATATTCTCTACATTTTCACCATAAACAATATTTAGGTGATAGTCACTTTAAGCACAACAACACTTCTTTAAATACTGTGTGTCTTGTATTTTGTTACATTAAAATGTTTAACTTGTTTACTTGTGTAGACTGCATCAAGCCACTCAAATCCTGTAGTAAGGTAATTGTGTAAAATACTCTTGTGTGTTAATTACGTTCAGAAAATAAAACCTCTCTGTGGATTTCATTACTCAAAATATTAGTAACCTGCCAACTTAATAGCATTGCTGGTGTGTATAGTCGTAATTGACATAATTGCTGCTTTCACTAAATCAGAAACTGGTAATTGTAGAGAGTGCTCTCATAGGGACCAAACTGCCTTTACACTGGGAATCCTTAAACTGGCATACATGTGTATGCCAACATCCAAGTATTATGTGAATATTCAATATATTTGCCTTCCTTTTATGCTTACTCTTCTTTAAAAATTAAAGTGTTTGCAGTAACATGGATTTTTGAAGTGCTCCTTTGACTTACTCCTAGATCCATACACATGCTCTTTACAAGGCTAAAGAACAAGGCCAAAACCATGCCTTGTCACTTGTAATTACTGGTTTTCATTTTATGTTTCTGTTCATCCATGTATTGTAACCTGAAGTAAATACTGTTAAAAAGTAAAACAAAATGAAAAATTGAGTTGGAAAATAGGGAATGTCATAATCTCACTCCTTAAGACAGGATTTTCCATTAGTGACGTAGTTGTTTATAAAAACAACGTTTATTATGGTTTGATTTTTGCCACGGAGTTACCGTACTCAATAGTAAGATCTTCTCCTCATTGACATTTCTATTCTTAAAGCATGAAGTCATTTGGAAAAATGCTGTTAAATTGTGAGTGTAGAATAGTATCTGAACTGTCAACAGTGCTCAATTAATCACTGTATACTCTGTGTATTTAGTATACCATTTGAAAATGTCTTATGTACCTCTTTGTTCCTAAATGAGCATCCTGACTTATACCACTCTCAATTGTTATTTTGATGGTATTAGTTGCCAATTAGGATACATGATACTCATAGCTTTTTCCCTAGCTGGCTCATATATACACCAAATAGTCAGACAAACCTGTTTAGTGGTGGATTTTGTTTTCTTATTAAAGTGGACCAGTATGAGTTACTTCTACAGAGTTCCATGTAAAGTACTCAAGATAAACATATTTTGGAGAAATGCCTTCATGGTATTTTGCTTTTACTATGCAAAACATCAGTTACTTTAATATTTTATCAACACATATGTACCTGTCCATTTCAGTGGACCAATATATCATATTTAATTGGCATCCCCATGGTTTTCTGTTGTAGACTTATGATTGCCATTCAGAAGATTCTTGGGAAGCCTTTTTCCACAGATTCGGAGATCATGGTGACCTTTTGCTGACTCATTTAAAAAAAATATAAAACACTATGCACAAAGTTGTAATATGCTCTATATCATACAAGAGCTCACATTCTCTTTCATTACATAAACAATACAGTATGTTTATCCACTAACTTCATGTCTGTCCTTTCTGTTTACCACCTCATTTAATCATTTATTTTGCTTCTTGCAGCAAAGTCGAACAGAAAGCTGACTTTCCTGTACCTGGCAAATGATGTAATTCAGAATAGCAAAAGGAAAGGACCAGAATTCACAAAAGACTTTGCTCCTGTGATAGCAGACGCGTTCAAACATGTTGCAAGGTACTGACCCTTCTCGTTTTATTTCCAACAAAGTATTGCTGCATTTATTATATTTCTCTCTTATACTGGTTAAACCATGTTAAAATGACACCAAGGCATTTTTCTCTATTTTTTTCTAATATTTGCTTCTTTAATAGATGAAAACTTTAAAATAATGTGCCACATCTCTGCTGTGTGTATCTCCGCAGAGGCAGAGCTGGTGTGGTTGCAGGTTTGCTGCGTGCCTCTCTCGGGGTCTGTCAAGTTAGGCTCAGTGCCCATTGAATTCCCATAGGGCCACTGTGCTTTTCATTTTTCATTTCTATAAAACAAAAAAGTACAACCGTTTATTTGCTCTTTAAAAGGTCAATAAGAGGGGCTTTATATAGATTGGGAATCAACTTTATTGACCTGTAATCTTCTGAAGAAGTCTTGGTCAGCTATTATACCAAGGAAAAACTACCTTTCCCAAAACCTTAAAAAGCCAAAATTAAAATCAAAGTCCTCAATTTTTACTTGCAGAATGTTTTTGACACTTATCGATCTTTGTTGGCTTAAGGCGGATCAGTTAAGGTGTCATCAAACAGCTATTTAAGTCTTAATATGTGCCTGCATCTTTATGTAATTATGTGGACATTCTAGAGAATTAAAACCCATAAGACACACAGAAAGGCCCAACAGCTGTTTGTAATTTATAACTGTGATTGTGTATTTTGTACATGCTGACACTTTTGTGTGAGGGAATGGAACCACTTCCAAACAGTGCTGAAAATCACCTGATTCTTTATACAAGAGTTACTCCGACACACTGTGCACACAGATCAGACTACCCACATTTGTCAGGAGTTTGTGTTGCACATAGGAGCACATGGGATATCTCTTTGTATTAGGCACTCTAAAAATATGCACCTTCTTTGTGCCTGAATATTATAGGACTGAGCAAGTAACCTTCATAAACTTTACTCACCCAAACCTCTTGTCACCTAACATTTGCATACTTGTATAGAATTGGTTGTGCAATTACATTCGCGCAGTTCCACTTAGATGTAAGCATGAACCTGCCAGGACAGTGTTGACGTGTTGCCCATTGTAGCCACACTGTATTAGAACACACCACATCTAGACCAGGCTCATAAGTTCATTATAGCATGGCTTTGTTTAATGCACCACACTGGATCAGCTTAGTTGGGAACTGCTGTGTCAAAGGGTGATTCCTCATGTGCTTATCATAGGTCTACTAGGGTTTTGTTTTTTTCATAGCATATTAATGTGGGAGTTCCACTTACAATGTCCAAAAACTTTTATTGTTGTGGTTTTAATTATTTGTTATAAGTTGTTGGTTTTTGTACTTCATTTCTATGGACAGTGAGACAGATGAAAGCTGTAAGAAGCACTTAGGAAGAGTGCTTTCTATTTGGGAAGAAAGGGCTGTATATGAGAATGAAGTGTTGGAACAGCTGAAGATGGCTTTGTGTGAGTATATTCCAGTTCTTTCCTTATTCCTGGCTTCTTTCATGTGGATAAGCTGTAGTGATCAAAGGCTATTGGTATTTAATTGATGTAAAAGCTAATGTGTTCTCATGTCCTACTCTGTTTTCTGCCAGAAAGGCTAGTAGTATGTGATGCTAATTGTACATTTGCATGTTCATGTCTTTTTTTTACTTTTTTAAGTTGGTGAAAAGAAAGCAAAGAAAAGACCATATGAGAAAGTAAAAATCGAAAATGCCAATGATGATGATGATTGTTCTGCTAAAAACTCCCCAGAGGAACCTCCACAGGTATGGCATCAACATAGTCAAATTAACATGGTGCTGAGGAACTCTGATACTCATAGGATAAGACTGCATTTCTACAACTGAATTAAGCTTAATCTTGTTTTACTATATCCCATTTTTCAGTGACCCAACAGAATAATTCACATTAATGATCTTAGTATATTATTATGTAAAAAAAAAAAAAAAAAGCCATAAATGTCACATTAAAATTCTTTCTTGATGATGCAACTTTTCACTTTGTTTTTCTAGACCACGGATCTCATACATGCATTACAGGAACTTGAAAAGGCAGCCTCTGGTGATGCTGCAGTGCACCGGAGGATAGGCTCTTTCCCGGTAGAGGTTCAAGATGTTTCTCTTTTGGACAAAATTACTGGTGGGTAACTAATTGTATTTGTTTATTATATAAGAAAGAGCAACTCTGCATAGATTCCTTTATTCATGATTGTGTGCCCCCCCTTCCTCCCCTCTTTCTTCACTATTTATCCATAGATAAGGAGTCTGGAGATCAGCTTTCCAAGAGGGTAGATGATGCCTGTATGTTGCTGGCAGATTACAATGGTAGATTGGCAGCAGAAATAGATGATAGAAAACAACTAACTCGGATGCTGTCTGACTTCTTGCGGTGTCAGAAAGAAGTTCTGGATGAGAAGGAGCAGCAGCTGGAAGTGCGTAATCTTTTTACATTTTGAGAATATGTTTCTAACTTTTTTCTTCTTTTTCCCTCTTGTGTAAGTCTACCTTGTTAATGGCAGGCTGCTATGGCTTAATTTAAAGGAAAATGATAGAGGGTACACGGGATCCAGACTAGGCTCATAAGTTCGTTATAATGAACCACAGTGGATCCGTTTATTTGGGAACTGCTATGTCAAAGGGGGATTCCACCTACAATGTCCAAAAACCTTTTATTAGAAAAGTGCTGCACTATGTAAATTTAAAGTGGCTTTAAAGTTTCGTTTAACTTTTGGCACCTGCCCAGAGTAAATCCGACCTGTATCTTGCAGATACACACGTGTTTACTCTAAGCTCCAACCTCTCTGTGTGCACTCAGCCAATCAGCGTGGGCTCTCCCCTCTCACGTCTGTCAGACTGACAGTCTCTCTCTACTAATGCAGACGGAGATCATTGTTTTTGGATGCCACCAACAAGGGGGACCTAGTTAATGCCCCCATGGTGACTTGCAAGAACAAGGGACATGTAGCAGTGAGAGACTGTCGGCGAGCGCCTCGGCCATGATGCTTTCTAGGGAAGCATCACTGCTGCTGCTCAGAGAATAAGCTGGCATGTACCTTTAAATAGAACATGTTTGTTAATCTTCTTACTAGGGCCAGTTGATATTTCACTTGTGCTTCTATATTTGAAGTGGCAAAGAAGAGGTCTGATCTTTTTTTCTCTCTTTTCCCTCAGCTTGTCTCCTAAATACACATGTAAAGTATAATTGAGTTACTGCTGTTGCAGTAGCAGCAGTCTTTCTTCTATTATAGCAAAGCACTAGCTGAAACCACATTGTTCTGCATTGAAACAGGGGAGTCCAATATAGAGATTAATTCTCCTGAAATGTCTAATTCCCTCTATTATCTCAGTGGAAGCCTGAAAATTGTTACAGAAGGTCACATTCATTT
This sequence comes from Pelodytes ibericus, assembly GCA_036172795.1. NCBI lineage: Eukaryota > Metazoa > Chordata > Amphibia > Anura > Pelodytidae > Pelodytes > Pelodytes ibericus. The sequence continues at coordinate 126,877,735 of CM069859.1, forward strand.
GTAAATGTATATTTGGGGTTTCCTCCTTTTTTTTTTCCCCCCTCCTTATAACTATATAGCTCCCTTTCGCACAAAAACTGTTGTTTTTAATTGTCTTTTTTGAATTGTCCTAGTTTTTGATTCTCTTTCTGGCTCACAAAACTACTAACACTTAGCCAGGATCTGTGTTTCTTATTCACTCTATCTCTAGGCCATGGGGGAGGGAATACATTGTGCACATACAACAGAAAAGCTCAGGTTTGATTCAAATTTAGAATTGAAAGTCAAAAGTGCACCTCATAGCATTGTGCAGTGTACATATAACCTGTATTCGATCCCCACCTCAGGTCTCCAATGTTGGTCAGGAAGTATTAAGCAAAGTGTCATGGTACACAATACACAAAATATGATTATATGGCAATTATTTTAACATTTTTACTTGTGTATCTATTATAAAGGTACTGTTACAAAACAGGACTAATCATGTGACTTTTTTCTGCCTCATTTATTAGAAAAGGCTATATTTATTTTGCTCTACTGTAGGTTTTCAGAGCAGAAATTTTTGGGATGGCATAGTCCATATAAGATGTGAAAAGTACCCACCATTTAACAAGTTTAAAAAAATGTGGAAAATAAAACTTACTATTAAAGGGACTGTATCACCTAAACATTGTTTTTACTGTGCATGCAGAGAATAAAAAAAAAAAAAGATTGAAAATGATCAATGCATGCCTAAATTAGGAGAAAAATGTGTTTTAAATGTGTCTGTGGATCTCCTGCTTAGGTTATCACCTTCATATGCAAATTAACTGTTTTTCATTGGGAAATTAACTAGATAGCGGGCAGCACCACAGACACTGTATCACCTAAACATTTTTTTTATTGTGCATGTAGAGAATAAAAAATTATTCAGAAGGTGATGTCATAAAAAGCAAACACACTTAAAACACACTTTTCTCCTATTTTAGGCATTCTCTTTTAATTTTGCTAACCTAAAGCATAGATCATTTTCAATCATTGTTTATTCTCTACATGCACAGTATAAGCTATGTTTAGGTGATACATTCCCTTTTAAGTAGTATAATTAAAAAAACCTTTTTTTTATTTTTTTGCTTTATTTTAAAATCCAGAACAAAAGAGTAAAGCTATAATTTCCTAGTACTTACTTTGACAAAAGCTTTATCATAAACCATGCATGTAGGTACCTAATATCAGCATTTAATATTTTATTTTTTTTAGCTAGACATTTTTTTCAAGTTAGCTGTTTCTTATCGTTCGGGAAGCTGTTACTGTTGACTTTTGTTGCCTAATACAAAAATAACGTTTTGAGGATCTCTTTCTTTCTTACAAACAGGTCAGACAGGATTGGTAAGTATTTTTGTTACTTCCTCTATATATGGTTTTGTTTAACCTTTATCTAGATTCTATTGCAGGTGGTGAATATGGACATATCTTGAGAAATGATGTCGTCTTCATTATCACACGAGCCCTGCTACAAAATAAAAATAAAACATTTCTCCCTGTTTTGTCTCATGTTTTATAAGGTCATGATTATAAGGCTGTGCATTTCAAATCCCTCATCTCCCTGTAGAAACAGGACAAATTCAGTACTTACTGTTAAGAAAAAAAAATCCTGTTGTATAATTTTGTTTGATCTTGCATAAGTTTATTTTTTTTTTGTACATATTTTGAACTCCGTATCAGAACACAAACATTGTTTTTCAATATTGCTAAAGTTTATGACAAGTTTCACTTCAGACTTAAATACACTTTATATCTTGTAGGTAATTTTTAAAACAATACACAATGTTTTTAGTTAACTACAAAAATACAATACATTTGGCATCTAGCTGACTAGGCTAGATAAAGTCATCACAGATAGCCCTGAAATCCAAATAGCTTAAAAGTTTGGTTTAGATATCTCAACCGTGTATAGAGCATCATTGTATTCAGCAGTGCTGTAAATTGGGTACACAAAACAAACAAATTGGATTTATTTGAGAATTCATACGCTTACGTCCAGGCTGCCATGTCGTGATCATAGTTTTGCTGATTGTCATGCTTTGTGACATGAAGACCCTAGTTTTTGATTTTTTAAAGACAAGGGAAGAATATCTTTTGAATGCTGTACATATTAGTGCACCATTCAAATTACACGTTTAATGCAGTAAAAGGGGTGAGGGTGTGTGTATGTGTGTAAAGTGGCATGGAGAATTTAAAAAAAAAAAAACATTGAATTCTGTTTTATAGTAATAAATATGGCATCAAAAGAAAGCCATTTATTATAGTACATAGTTTGTATGAGTTCACTAAATTAATTACAGTTAAACACACACACACCACAAAAATTCTATAGCAACATTGTCCTTAACGGATTTAAATAATAGCAGTAAATTATAGCCAAAGTAAAGGTTAATCTTTGTGTAGTAAGTTGTCTGAAATTGCTTTAGTACTGTTAACAGACTGTAAAGAAAGATTTATTTTGCCACCAGTAAAGAGATTTTTTTTGTTTAAGACTGCATTATAGATATGGCCCTATTAAATAGATAACTTTTTGTCATCTTGTCCTCTGCCTTACATTGGCCTTTTTGCACATTTAATACACACCGATCAGCCATAACATTATTACTGGTGGCAAACCGGCGGAGTCAGTGTGATGTTTTGGGCAATGTTGTGCTGGGGAATTTTGGGTCCTACCATTGATGTGGATGTTATGGATCACCTACCTAAGCACTGTTGCAGACCATGTACATCCTTTCATGGAAGCGGTACTCCCCGATGGCATTGGCCTCAACAACGAGTTTAAAGTGTTGACCAAATTCTAGGGTGGAAAAAAATCCCAGTTTTTCTCTATTACATCATAACTAGATTTAAAAAGACACTAAGTCCATCAAGTTTAACCCTTCTACACACCCTTATTTGTTGATTAAGAACATGCCAAAAATCCACTAAGACGCATCTAATTTAATCTTTTAATCTTTCTTGACTCCACGGTAGGCAGATTCACACTAGACTCTACCTAAGCTACTTTTGATTGTGCTAGTACTGTATGTGATAGTCCTTCCAACTGATTTTAAACATTTTGGTTAAATCCATCAAAAATTCTTCAGAAGGCACTTAATTCCACAATATAACTGCCCTAGCACCTTTTTGGTGTTTAAGATGATAGCTCCTATCTTTCAGTCTGTAGAGATCCCTAATTCTTTCTCCATAGAGGATTTTCCCAACCACTAACCATTTAGAGTATTGTTAACCCGTAATAGCCACAATGATTTGATTACTTAGTCCAAAAGGACCAGACGATGATTTTGTTTTTCTGGTCCTGGACCTTCCCATGTCTGCCTGACTCTCTCTCCTCTCACTTCCCATGTGTGTCTTCCTGCCTTCTTCTCTCTTTTCCCTCATGTCTGTCTGTGTGTCTCTCTCACCTCCATTCGTGCCCCCCTTTTTACCTCAGTAAGCTGTGGGCAGCATCAGCTCTCTGATATACTGAAAACTCTCAGACGTGCACACGCACTCCTTGTTCATAGTGATGACTCAGAGCATTGTGTTCCTGATGCTCTGACTCGGACAGCTGAGTGACTCATAGAAAGCATTACTGCTTGCTCAATGAAAAAAAAAAAAGTTCCAGTGCGCCACCCCCCTTCTCCTCTGCTTTCTCACGTGCCACTCAAATGTACTTCACGTGCCATGAACGCCCGACCCTTGTTCTATGCCGCAGACATGTCCTTCCTTTTACATATCTGTTAAGACTGCATAGAATGTCCTGATGCACTTAGATAAACAAGAATGCTAACCAAATACATGTTATCTATTTTAAAATACATCTACTAATCTCCTTGCTTTCATTGAAGGATCATGCAATAAGCTCTGCAATGGAAAGTACACCGAAACTGACTGTTCATTTGTGACTAAAAGACTGAATGTAATATTGATGTAAATATTGAAACTGTTGAAATAACCTTTCTTTATATTTCTTTATTATTTTTTTTTAAAACAATTTTTTTTGCTAGTTTTGTAAAGGTGGATAAACCAATAGGATTTGTATGTCAAATTATATATTTCTAAACTAGTAATTGTATGTATTGTTTCTGATTTATCGTTGACACAATAAATACATACAAAAATGATATAGGGTATGTGTGTGTATATGTATGTATGTGTGTGTGTGTATATATATATATATATATATATATATATATATATATATATATACATACACACACACACACACACACACACAAACACACTAGTGCCTCAATAAAAATTATAGGATATGTTTACAAATGTAGATGAGAATTAAGAATGGAAAAAGAGATATAGAAATAGGGATCCTATTCACAAGTTGTCTTCCCATACAGCCTTAAAACATCTGTAGTACCTAAACATTGTTTTTCCTATGAATGCAGAGAATAAAAAAAAGATTGAAAATTATCTATATGTTGTGTTGGCAAAATTGCAAGCAAATGCCTAAGTTAGGAGAAAAAAATGTGTTTTCAATGTGTCTGTGGTGTCTCCTATTTTTGACATCACCTGTGGCAAATAAGCTGGTTTTCAATGGGATGTGTGTAATTTGCATGTCTTTCACAGGTGATGTCAAAGATAGGAGACATAGCAGACATGTAAAAAGCACATTTGTTTTCATAATTTAGGCTTTTGCTATCATATGTAGATAGCAGTTTCAATAATTTTTTTAAATTCTCTTCATACACAGTAAAACGAAATCAAAATTAACATTTATACCCAGACTTATCTTCCCCTTAAATGGACTGTATCACCCAAACATTTTTTTTTGTCATAATCTTTTGACTAATAAGCCATTTTAATCATCTGGATTGTTTTAGTTTTAGTCAACTAAATATCCACCAGTGATGGAGGGAACAAGTCTAAGAAGGCTGTTAGAGTATTGAGTTAACTCTCTAGGGAGATTGGAGGGGAAACATTCATGTGACGGCTCAAAATCTGATAGAGGAGTATCCTCTTCCTCTGTGGTTTGCAGGGTATTGTTCCAGGCATCTGACAGGCACAGTGAGAATGTGTCTCAGCCAATCCAGCTGCAGATAGTCAGGGCACTGGTCTTTTGCAGAGATCCATGGGAATCAGAACCAGAAATCCAAATCTGTAAAAATGTAATAGTCCCTCCCTAACATTTTATATGTATGTATGTATATATATATATATATATATATATATATATATATATATACACACACACACACAATCTTTCCTCTCTCTGATACACTTTGATCTTGTATCAGTGAGCGAGGGGAAGGATTTTTAACAATCAGCGTTCACACAACACTGATTGTCATTTACTGTTTTTTTTGTATTTATTGCATGTGATCAGTGTGATTGATTTCCACATAGATCACATCAATAAATGCAAAAAATAATGGATGTCCTAGTCTGCCAAACTGTTAAGGCAACCAGGATCAACTTCCCCTATCTCTCCTCCCAAATTTGGCGAAGGATGGCAATGGATTGTGATATGCCTCATGACATATCACAAAATTCCATGAAATTAGGATTGCCACCTTTTCTACAAGAAAATACTGGCCATGCTGGTACCTCCATAGACTTAACATTGGCATTAAGCCAATTTTTTATCGGCCTGCTGGTAAAATACAGACTGAGTGGCAACCCTACCTGCAATGGCTGAGACAGCCTGTCTCCGCTATTGCAGGCTAGGACAGCCCCTTTTCTGAAACACCCCTCACCCGATTTGCATATGGTGAGTGGGTGTGATTGACAGATCAGTGATAGCCAAAAATAGTGTGAATCTCTGTGGTTTTTAAAGGCAGCCAATAAAAAGGGGTTAAAGTATATGTGCCAGACTGACACATTAACTAAGATTGAAGTGTTTAAGTGTGCAATGTGTGTGTATGTATGTGTATATATATATATATATATATATATATATATATATATATATATATATATATATATACACACTGTCACAGGAAAAAAATTAAATAAACTTTTTTTTTTTTACACTTCATTAAAATTCATACAGTACACCAATGGTTACGTTTAAAAAAAAAAAAAATGGTCTCAAGTTGAATCCGTATCTGTCCTTAAAAAAAACAGTATATGATATGGCGGGATTAATTTAAGAAGCAAGCAAGCACTTTTATTTAAACACACATAGCTAGATGTAAAAAAGCTAATGTCCAGAATGGACATCAAAACAAAGAAAAACTGTACACTTCATCTGTAAGTGTTTAATCTGTGCATCATCTATATATCGGATAATTCTTTTTACATATAAATGCATGCAGACATCTCTTGCAAAGGTTCATGCTCTACCGCTCCCTCTGCTTCAGCTTACTTGCAAAAGAATCTGTGCACACACACTGGGTCATCCGATCATGAGCATGTGCAATAACAACTTCACTGAAAAGCTAGTACCATTCCTGTTTAGTTTTAATAGCAGTTGTGTGAATGCCGTGAATATCCCCATGCATGTAAATGGGACACCACTCTCTTTAAAGGATAACTGTAGCAAAAAATGGACTTATGTTTAATTGAAAGATTGGATCAAGTGTAAATGATTTATAAGGAAAATCTTTAATGAAAGAATACAAATAAAATTCCTTATTGAGCCTTCTTTATTCCATATCATTCTCTCAGGGGGCAGACATCTTGGGTCAGATCTTGACTCGCCTTGGTTCAGATGAAGAAAGATCTGACCAAAGCTTCTAAACAAATTGTCTGCCTCCTGGTGGAGCTATATGGGTTAAAGATGGCTCAATAAGGTACTTTATTTGTATTCTTTAATTAAAGCATTTCTAAATAAAATGCCTACCCTTTTTTGGCCATTTAGCTTTACTAGTATGATAAAACTTGAATTTGACTATGCTCTCCGATGTCACACCTAAGTTAGTGACCAGCTGCATACCTTAATATTCTTTAAACATAAAAAGATTGTTGAGAGATTTGTACCTGCTTGTAGCCTGTATATACACCACAATTCTGAATAAGTCACATTTGACTGGTAAAAAGAGCCTAAAGGTCTTGAGCCGCCCCCCCCAAACTATTCAATGCATGCCTTTTTTCCAAAGGTCTATTGCATGTTAAATGTTTAACTTGTCTAACAACCTAAGTACCGGAGCATAAAAAGAAAACGCAAATAATATGAATAGTAACACAGTAATGTAGGTTGAGAACATACCTAAGTCCATCATGTTCTACCCTTTCACCTTTCCTGCTGTTCATCCAAAATAAGGCAAGATCCCCATATAAAGCAGAGAAAGCTGGAGACTTAATTGTTGATCCAAGGAGAAATCTCAGTCTTTTGGAGTCATGAAACTAAAATATTAATGTTTACACTATTATGTAAAGTCCTGTGTATTCTGCTTTTCTAAAATAATATCCATACCCCTTCTGGAAGCTACTTGTTGTATTTAACCACACCTCCTCTCTTGGCAGTGAATTTTACTGACATTATTATAAAGAAAGTTTGTTGTCTAGATCTGTTTCCAATCTCAGAAGATGACCTCTTGTTCTTTGCATATTTTAGTTAATGAACAGATTGCTGGAGAGCTTTTTATACTGGCCCTGAATATATTTATAGAATGTTATATTATCTCTTTTAACCCGTTCATGACAATGCACGTACATGTACAGGCTGCGTTTAAAATAGTGCAACATTTTTGTGGGAAAAAATGGCCGCTGGGACCGCACATGGGTGGTCTGAAAGTGACAGGCCAGTGACAATAGTCACTGACTTACCGATCACGCCCCCTGACATGGTGGAAGCCTTTACTCGTGATTGAGGCAATTCTGAAACACCCCGAAGGGGCTGTTTTAGCCCTGCAATGGCTGAGACAGGGTTTCTCAGCCGTTGCAGTGTGGATTGTGATGACCAAATAGGCAATCCATTGCCATCCTGCCCCAAATTTGGGGGGAGTGATGGGGAAAGTTGATCCTGATTGCCTTAAAAAGTGAGGCACACAAGTATTATTTTTTGGCATTTAATAATGTGATCACTGTGCAAATCAATCACACTGGTCACATGCAACAAATGCAAAAAATACATTAAATGACAATCAGTGCTGTATGAACACTGATTGTCAAAATCTTCCTTCTCTCACACTGACACATTTTTTTCTTGTGTCAGAGAGAGAGGGGAGAGAAATATAATGTGTCCCAGAAAAAAATCAAAACACACTTTTTATAACCATTTTTACACTCTATTAAAATTATTATACAAAGGGTTAAATCTTAAGGCTTTCTTTTGCAACCTTTTTTTATGTGTTTCATTAAAATAGCAAGCTTGCACTTTAAATTAAACACATGTTACTAAAGTATAAAAACAGCTATTGTCCAGAACAGACATCAAAATAAGGAAAAACATTCTCCTGAAGGGGCTAACCAGTTGGTCACAATCTTTTAGTGTTTTCAAATGCCATCTTTTCTAGTCTCTCTTCATAACTTACATAGTCCAATACCCTTATTGTTTTTGTAGCCCTCCTTTGCACTTTCCATAGTTCCTTTTTAAGGACCAGTGCCAAGAATTTCACTGCATATTCAAGATGAGGTCTTACTATTGATTTTTAAAGATGCAAGATGATCCTCTCCGCTCAATTATCCTTTTTATAGACAACAATAGTTGACTGACATTACACACTGTTGCTAAGTCTGTTTACAATTATTACTTAATCCTTCTGATTAGTATTTTTCCCAGGGAGATAACATTTAAGATATATGTTGTGTTATTATTTTCCCCAAATTAATACATTCTACATTTGTTTACATTGAACCTCATTTGCCACATGCCTGCACAGCACCTCAATTTGTCTAAATCATCCTTATGGGGAGCAACATCAATTTTAGACTCTATTACCCTACCTAACATTGTGTCCTCCGCAAACACTGAGACATGGCTCTCAATACAACTTAGGAGATCATTAATAAACTAATTATAAAGAAGAGGCCCCAGGACAGACCACACCCCTGAGGTACTCCACTTAGTAATGTGCCATTAGATACAAAAATAACTTTGTTACACCTTAAACATAATTTCAAAGAGGGACATTATAGGCTACATTTCCTTTAACAATCATCAACGCATAAGATAAATAGAGTGAGGGATTGTTATTCAAGAATGCAAGGGTATGTCAAGGGTGTAATGGAGAGAGCGCAGACCCACAAATGTACCAAGATGAGTATTGTGTGGTTGATCAGCATTCTACTGTGCGTGAACCCATGAGATATCCATCACTACTTATGGAGAGGACACAAGCTGAATGTTACTCTGACCCACTGTACACACTCATGTGATTCAGTGTTGGAGTCCGCACTTGCCGAAATGGAAAAGTCTATCACTTGTACAGGATGGTTCTCTGCTCCAGACCCTGTGTGACTGCACTGGATGTGGAGCAGCAATTGACCACTTGGGAAGACTTGAGCAAAAAATAATGTGATTTTTTTTTTTTTAACCCCTGCATCAAATGACACTGAAAAAAAACAAAGGTTTGATTCGAAGAAAGGACAACTCAGTCCTTGATCCTTCCAGGTATGATAAAATGAGCATCATTATGCTGGGCAATAATACTTAATACCACTCCAAATACATTGTTCTCTGTGCATTTGATTACAATCCTTCTAACACAGAATATTGATCACTTTTTTTTATGCAATTCATTGTGACTTGAAATCATGGTAGACAAGAGTCCTTGGAATCAAAGGAAGAGATGAAATAACCATTATGTTAAAAAAAACTACTTACAATCTGAGGTACACAATAAATGTATGCAACTGAAATCATATCTTAAGCCCTAGTTTTCTATAGCCCTGATAATAACCGGTATCCCGGTTATTATCTCTTCTTGAATGAACAAAAAAAAGTCCCGCAATTAAGTCGTGTGGTCAGGTGACACAACTCATTTATGAACCATATATATTGCATTACAGCTATATAGGTGATGCATTTTCATAATTTGTATTGGCGTAACTTGAGTGTGATTTAATAGCTAGTTTATTAATTGTTTTTATTTCCTATATATGTTCATACTGCAAGGACTCTGAGTACCAGTAACATTACTAAGTCTGTGTACTAAGCCCATGTGATCACATAACTTTACTGTATTTCTTGAAGGATAGGTGTGGTAAGACATATAAATAAATAAATTGGGAAAACCATATTTGCCTACACTTTATGTAAATTTCAAAAGTATGTTAACAACATTCCCATACACTTAGGCCATCTTTTGCTATATCACAAATCAATAAACATTCACGCACATTCCGCTCAGCATAAACGCTTAAGGTGGGAGTAAAGTAAAAAGCAAGCCAACTTTGCGATGAATAAAATGCCAATTGAATGCAGTTCCTATTCTGTACTGTCACCAAGACATTAACTTGACCTTAAGTGCTTAGCAGGGATCTCTAAAACAGAGTATAAACAGGGAAGGGAGAGTTACTTACTCCTCTTCCCCCAAACTGTTGGATGGGATGAAGCTGATGGTCGCCCTTTTCTTTCCTGTGCTGTGGGATGGCACATTAAGTACAAATAATGGTGAAGTCCAAATCCCCCTACTCCATTATAGTGTGGGATGACTGTGTCTGCAGCAGTTTTAACCTGTAGTAACTATTGCCAGGTCTTAAAAGGAATGTGCACAACCAGAAACCCTCAATCAACCATGGTACTTAAGGAAGTGAGGTTTTCCAAGACCAACACTGGATGCATTTAACAAATGAGTGAGCATAATGGATTTTTTTTTTTTTTTACAGATTTTATTACTTTGATTATGCAAGGCTGGGCAAAATATGTTATTACTTAAACTCATAGAATGCAAATGGTTACTTTTTCTTTTTACAGTGAAGAAACCACTGTGCGCATAGTTTGTGGAAAAGTGATATTAAAATAATCGTGGTCAGAGTAGGGAATGGGAATGGACATAACCCTGGAGGTATAGAGGAAGACAAATTTAGTTACAAGGTGTAAGTATACTTTCAGGCCAGAAAAAGGATTACTACCCTTTGGGCAGGGGAATTGACCATCTCATCCTCCAATATACTGGGGGCAAAGTTGTTTTTTTTTTTTTAGTTCATGCAGGACTGACCATCCCATTTCTCAAATGGCACACTTTGGATCCCCTTTATTGGGGGAGTTTTAAAAACCTTGCTTTTTAGATTTGTTTTGATATTTTTTGTTTTCATATATTGAATGTATGGGTACACAGTGTATGTTAGGGTACACAGAAATCTGTTTAAAGACAACACTAAGCGCACCGTCTCCAGTACTGCATACAAATAGCATTGTTCATTTTGGAAGAATTTGTACATCCAGTTCTCCACATGAATGTACCATGGAGACATGCATTCTTTATGTATGGTCTCTGTCTGTGACCAACTGGTTAAGCCTGGAATCCTATGGGCGACTTGGTTTTACCATCTATTGTGATGAAATCTTCTGCACAAATCTTCATTTTATGTCATATAGTGGATGACCATTGAAATACAACTGTTTATAATGCCTAATGAGTTCTCTACTATTCAATTAAGTTGCATACATTCTCATTTTAGAATTTTTCTCCTATATATTATCACTAGATAATGGTGGAGAGACTAAATCTACGATTTCCTGTTTACTACAATCGTAGATGTTTTACAATATCAGAATATTTTCCTTTGAACCAAGCCAAACTGCAACTTTCTATGCGTCTGTGTGATCTGGAACTGCTCTTAACATCCTATTTTTTTCCATAATACATGTATATATAATATGTACACGTCATCTAATGTTTTATTTTATTTTTCTTTAAGCAATACAAACGGAAGTTGGCAAGAGTATCACAGGTTCGGAAAGAACTACGATTACGCATTCGCAACCTACCAGATCTATCTCGTCTCCCAAATGTTACAGGAAGTCGTGTTCATTTGCCATATGCAGGGGACCTCTACAATGATGACTGATTTTTAAAAAAAAGGTCTAAGGTCACGTGTCTGGCTACAGTGGTCTGGCTTAGGTTTAGCAAACATTAGTATTATTTTTGTATATTGTTGGAAGTCTGTGGCATAAGCAAGGCGTTAAAATCAAAATAAACCATTTCTAGTGTATTTAAAACTATCTGAGACTAGTATGATTGGAGTATAAAAAAGTTAGTTTCATATGCTGTGGATATTAAATAATATGTATGTAATAATTTTCACTATTTAAAGAAATTCATACCTTTGTACAGTATATCTCAATCTATGAATGATGCATTTGTGTACTCATTGTAAATTAAGGTTTTTATTTAAAACTGGTGCATATGTTTCATGAGAACATTTCTTTTATAAAGATAAAGTCCCACATAGGTCTGATGTAGTCTATTGACTGCCCTAGGTTTGCACACATTAAATGATGATCACTTCTGCATTTGGTGTTCAGGTTTGACAACTAAAAGAAAATGTACAAATTCATGACAAAATAATATTTTAAAGAAATGTTTTTTGGATTTTGTTTCTGTTTGTGTCATTTTAAATAATAGTCATAGGATTGCTGGTGGTAGAGGAATGTGAAATGTTTGTACATAAATACAGTCTGATGTGGATAATGTCAATGTGATTATAGAGAGGAAAACACTTGTTTTCATTGCTTGTTTTATCCCATTTGATGTCACGTATGAACAGTATTCAGCTAACCCATTAGCCAATCCGAGTTAAAACAGATTGGTTCCTGTAGTAGCACATCTACATTCCTACGCAAGCATGCTTGGTATACTGTGAAGTCCTAGATTTCAGGTGAAGGACCACTCTCAACATGGGGAATAAAATGAAAACAAATGAATGCATATTAGAGCAGACATTTGTTTAAACCATATACATTAGTTAGCATTGTTGTTTTTTTTATATATTTTTGCGCTACTCATCTTTACATTTTTCCCCTTTGAAGGATGGTCCTTGGTATGTACCTTCCGCTATCCTGCAGGCATGCAATGTGGTTCCCCCATTATTTTCAATGGGAAGTACTAGGGACACACAATTCTGAACATACTTCTGTATATCCAGAATGTTTAAAAGTGAGTCAGGGAATGGAGCATGCCTATTATTATTTTTTTTTTTTTTTGCACGGTGCTAATGGAGCATAATGAAATATGCAAAAAGAATTCATATTTGAAGGAAGAGTGGCCTGATAAAATGCAGATTAACTTGCTAAAGCACAGGTAGATTTGTAGTGCATATTACCAGTAGTTTAGTAATCTTATTTGAATTTGGAAAGGTCTTGCTTTCCTGCATATAGGAAGAAAATGTTAACATCCCTGTGATGGTCATGCATCCCGATTAGTAGAAGACTCTAAACAGTAGCAAGCCATGTGACCTATGTTGTGAGTAAGGTTACTTTTGAAAGTCTTCACATTGACAATGCTTATGTTGTGTCTTTAAAAGGTCTCTGTCACCAACATTTTTTATACTGTTATAATAGAGAATAAAATATGATATATCCATTGTGGTAATGTATGCCTAAGAGGAAGAGGTGTTTAAAATGTGTCTGTGGTGTCTCCTGTTTATGACATCACTTGTTGCTTGATATGCAAATTAACTTCTGTCTGTGCGTATCAAGCCACATTTTCTACATTCACAGTATAATCAATGTTTAGGTGACAGAGTCCCTTTAATAATATTCTAGATATGTTGTTTAAAACAATTATTGGTTAACAAATTAAGTCACGGTTTCTTTGAAAATAAATCTATTTAAACTGCATTAACAGTATAAATATAAAGCAATGTTTTTGCAGCATTTGTTACTTTACCCAGTGGTAATATATAGAATTATACATTTACTTACAATCTACCTAACATAAAGAATATAACATTTTTATGTTCTCTATTTCCACTGTACATACTGTTTTTATGGCATCAGAGTCCCATTAAAGTACCTAAAACCTAGTTAACAATAATGAAACATATAGAAGGTTGCGTGTAACGGTTGACACACAAACTATTGGAGCCCAATAGTGTCAATGTATAATGCTAACTCCTGACAGAAGTTAGCATTAAGTGTGCAGGAACTGCACTTCTAAAATGTGCTTAAAACCAAGGTGGTGTGTTTCTAAAAAAAAAAAAAAAAAAGACACAATGAACCCAATAAGTGGTGGACAATCCCTTTGGTGGAGGCACAGAACCAGCTACAACAAGCTGTTGGGATGCACAAAAAGGCTGAATCGCTTGTTTACATTGTACATAAGACACCAGCGATTGTACCTTTTTAAATTTTTAGTTTTTAAATCTGATTTTGAAACTTTGACTTATGCTAAGATTGGAATTATAAAAATGACACTTCTATGTGATAGGATAGTAGATGGTTAAGAAATACAATCATATCCTCCTGTATTTAGTTCACACAGATGCCTACCTTTAATAACATTGATAATGTTGCCCATAATTGTGCTGCAATTATATTTATCACTCTTCTTGGATAATAAAATAAAATGTGTTATACTTTTGTATGATGAAAATATAGTTTACAGAACGTTCATATTCTACCGGAATATTTACCAAATGCTTCTCTGGAGATCGCTGTTGTATTTTTCCAAGCTACATTGTGGCTGAATCTGCACAATGGCATTTGCAGTTTAATACCCAGGGTATTGGGCACCATCTAACTCATTATTCATGTCAGAACAAGGGGCAGCAGAAGGAGCAACTAGTGCGCTCTTCCTTTCAATGTAAAGGAACAGCAGAATAGTTTGTTGGATTTTTGATAGCAACACAGTGTAAAGTAATAGCCTTGGCAAAATGCATTTGGATTGATCAATTGCTATTTTGACATTAACACAGGTTTTAAGACGGCTAGTGTGTTGGAGGCCAAAAATGTTTATTGTGGTTGCAAATTCCCAAAAAGTTTATTGTAAATAAAGTTGTTGGGGTTTTGTATGTTTTTCTGTTCCGAAACCCTGTAACATTTTGTTTGTCCATCAACATGCTTGACACACCAATTGTACAATAAATGACTTTGGTTGTCCCAAAGAAAGTGAGTCAGTATAGTTTTTGAATAAAAAACATTGTCCAAGGAATGGGGATATTCCCTAAAATGGTGATCTGAGGTGAGTAGCAGTGAGATGAAGTGAATAGCAGGTGAGTTGAGATGAGATGAACATTTTGTCTCACAAATTCAGCTATACATTTCTGCAGGAACAAACCAAATGAGTTCACTTAGTGGGTGAACTAACCAGGTTTATTCATGCACAATGTATAGCAGAGGCGTAACTAGAAACCACGGGGCCCCGGTGCAAAAATTGCCACAGGGCCACCCGACCCAACCATGCAACTCGATTCTAGAAATGCCACTTACATGCCTCCCAACAGTTCCGCTTTGTGCCTGGCCTTGTCTTATATCTAGGATAGCCTTATACCTATCCCATGCATGCTTAAACTACTTCACTGTATTAACCTCTGCCACTTCTGCTGGCAAACTATTCCATGTATCCACTACCCTCTCTGAAAGTAATACTTCCATGCATCCCTGGTCTCATCTTATATCTAGAATAGCCTTATGCTTACACTCCTTCACTGTATTAACCTCTACCACTGCTGCTGAAAAACTATCCCATGCATCCACTGCCCTCTCAGTAAAGTAATATTAGTATAAGTCCCTGGCCTTCTCTTATATCTAGAATAGCCTTATGCTTACACTCCTTCACTGTATTAACCTCTACCACTGCTGCTGAAAAACTATCCCATGCATCCACTGCCCTCTCAGTAAAGTAATATTAGTATAAGTCCCTGGCCTTCTCTTATATCAAGGATAGCCTTATGCTTATCCCATGTATGCTTAAACTCCTTTATATATTAACTTCTCATCCACCACCCTCTCAGTAAAGTAGTATTACTTTTCTGGACACAAAAAAAAAACGTTAAAATATTTCCAGCCTTTTCAAAAGCTTGAGGTGGACCCCAAATATATGTATATAACTAGCTGTATGTATACTTATATGAACTTTTTAATATTATATTCAACTATTTATATATGTAATGAAAATGTTATTTCTTATTTTTATTATGTTTCCCTGCACCCACATTGCACCTAGAGGTCTTAACACAGCACTATACAGTACCCACAGCACTTGGCTTGTACTCCTATTGCACCCAGAACATACCACAGTGTCACTTTGTCCCACTGAACTGCCTTTGCAGAACATGCCACAGTGTCACTTTCCCCCATAGTACACAATATTATTCCCCACAGAACATGCCACAGTGTCCCTTTTATCCCATAGTACATGTTATTTTGCCCCACAGAACATGGCACAGTATCAATTTGTCCACAGCCAATTTGCCCATTATGCCACGATTGCCAATATGCCACATCCAGATTGCCAATATGCCACAGCCAATTTTGCCCATTTGCCAGTGTTAATTTGGCCATTTTCCAGTTATTTACCTGTGTTATTTTGCCCATTTGCCAGTGTTATTCTGCCCATAATTTGCCAATTATGTGCCCATTTGTCAGTGTTATTTTTCTCATTTGCCAGTTATGTGCCCATTTGCCAGTGTTATTTGCCCATTTGCCAGTTATTTGCCCATTTGCCAGTGTTATTTGCCCATTTCCCAGTCATGTGCCCATTTGCCAGTGTTATTTGCCCATTTACCAGTTATGTGCCCATTTGCCAGTTGTTTGCCTGTTATGTGCCCATTTGCCAGCATTATTTGCCAATTGTGCCCATTTGCCAGTGTTATGTGCCCATTTGCTAGTGTGTTGTACCCATTTGCCAGTTGTTCCTATTTGCCAGTGCCAGTTGTTCCCATTTAACCTCCCCCCCCCCCCCCCCTACATACCTGGAAGCTGCTCGGCCGTCTCTGTAGAAATGTTTCCTGCATGCACGCTGCGTGCAGGAAATACAGCCACCAGATTGACGTTTCCGGTGGCTGTGATGAAAAGCCGGGTGCGGATGCGGATCTCACAGCTGTTGCATCGAGAGTGACTGTCTCCGTGTGAGACAGTCATACGGGTAGCGGGGGCCCTGGGCAGCTGCCCGTTTGCCAGCACATTTTTTTTTTGTGGCCCGTTCGCAGCTGCGACCCCTGCACCAGTGGTAGGTACGCTACTGATGTATAGTTAAATTAGATAGGTGAAATGTTCACCTGCTACTCACCTCAACTAACCTTTTAGTGAATAACCCCAGAGGAGTTTGTAAGACCTGCAATCTATATCAGGGTTAGACAGCAAGTGGTCCCCCAAGTAGAAAGTCAGTGAAAGACTGCACTCTATTTTTTTGCTTTCCAGACACGATAAGAAAAAGGAAACCATTATCTAGTATTATAAAGCCATTAAACATGTACGAAACAGGAGTTATTGAAGACAACTTTAATTGACGTTGTTGTGTGAGTTTGTTTGCAAAGATGTAATTGTTGATAGACCACTGTTCTGATTTGACCAGGTCTCAGCATTAGGAAAGTCAAATTAACCGTGTTCCACGGCTATTTTTATTAAGATAATTCTTCATGAGTGCTGGTTTAGACATCCCAATAATAGTATCCATGTATGTTCCTTTGTTTACAGTATAGTCTCAACATTGTGTTTTTACCTTATTGTCCATATTAGAATACTAGCAGGATTACGGTATTGGAATTCTGTTAATTATGGGTGATAAAGAGAAATTTGGGAGCATATTCACTAAAAAAAAAAATCAACGGTAGTGAATTTCACTTGTTAGTTTAATTAAGTTGAAAACATGTTCCTGCTGTAGAAAGCTTATTGAAGTCAGATAATGTCCCAATTTATTTGTAAATTCTTCAAACTGCTGTTTCAAATAATAGGTATTGTGTTGTAATTTCTTAAATCTTTAGCTAAAAAACTAAGACTTATTTTTATTCCATATGCTTTTAACTGGGCATTAATAAAGTCTACTGCAGATCTTTCTTACAGATTTATAACTTATATAGTTTACAAATTTGTGAGAAGATGAATGAATTCAAGTAGTTCAAGGCATTGGAAAAATAAAAAAATAAATGACAGTAGCCAGTTTTTATGTAAATAAGTTATCAATAACATTACCTTTTAACTTGTTCAGTGATCTAACCATGGGGCAGTCTAGATACGAAAAAAAAGATTTGCTATTCTTAAATATATCTGCAACTAGAAATTAAGCTAATAGATGAGCAAATGTAAATGTATAGATTTGATAGCTGGTTCAACTTTTACCTTGGTAATGCTGCTAAACTTGTTGAGCTTCCAAACACCAATCATTCAGATATGTTGTTTTCCAAAGGCAACTATGTATTGGACCATTTTGGGTGGAGCTGCATTATAATAAAGTGGTTTAGTTGTAAACTGAATTGCTGGCCTTTTTGGATCTGTACAGAATCTGACCACAACCTACTTTTTTCATACTGTCATCCTAAGAATAGTATTTATATTATATGTGTTAGAACTAGCACTATGTTTACATTTTGAAGCACTCTTTAGTAATAGTATGGTTTACCTAAAACACTAACAATATAGTGGTCACTTAATTGCAGTTGTTCCCTTTTTGTTTAAGTTCTTCTTGTCTGTAAAAGATTACATTTCCTTGAAGAAATATGTAATTTCCATTTTTTTATGCAATATTTTGAAACAATATAATTTATCTCTTTTCTGACTGGACATGGCGTATCTACCAAATACACATTCAACAAATATATTGAAGTGTTTGATAGGGAATATTATTTCCATGCTCCATAACCGCAAAGGGCCAAGTTTATGTGGAATCCTCCACAATAAGGGTGATTTGGTGAGGACTAAAAATGTAAAATGCTACTGCCATGGTCGACTCATGGACTATTATGACGCCTGGACCTCTAGCATACCCATTAGCTTTCAAGTTTCCTTTACTGATTTATATATCAAAAGGAGTTAGAGGACAAGCATGTTTTCACTGCTCCCGTCGAGAATGCTATGGAGTTTCACCGGAACCATAAGGAGCACACAACACAGAATGTAGGCTGGTGTCAGCTGAAGCTGATGAATAAAGATTGTAAATGATTTGTGTGCAAAGTACTAGATTTATTTTACATTCATTGTCTACTGCATGGCATTACAATAACAGGGGCATACATCTCAGTTTGTAAAAATTGTGATGAAACGCCTTATAAAACATGTTTGGCGCTATACCTAGAGCTTATTAATAGCCATTCACTGCTATATCCTGAAGTTGCTTAAATACACATATCATTAATTCATTATCTAATCACCTATGAAGTAACACCCAACAAAATTAGCTAATAGGAAACTAGTTGTAATTAAAACCCAGTTGGCTTGGAGGAGCTAAGATAATAAATAATTCTAAATAATTATGTCAACTATAAGGGCAGAAATACATAAGTCATGAAAGAAAGTATTACATATAAGCTCCAGTCAGTATGTAAAGAGAGGAACCAGACCAAACAATATTTTGAAGATCTGCAATGGACTTTATTGATGCCCAGTTAAAATCATATGGAATAAAAAGAAGTCTTACTTTTATAGCTAAAGATTTAAGAAAATTACAACACAATACTTATTTTACATTGCTTACAATTTTAAAATGTTATACTTAAATAAAATTGCACATTTGCAGAGGTTCAGGACAGCCCCCTTTCAGTGTCTCTGATTGAGACATCTTATGGGGGTTTTTTTCTCAGCAGCAGCCAATAAGAATTTACATGGTATTTCCTGTTTAGTGATGTCATCAGACAATATGTTTCATTATTAGAGATCCTAGTGTTTACAAGAGCATTATAATTTAGTTCTAGGTCACTTCATAATGTTAGCCATGTCCTCAAGGCATCCCATTTCTCTCCTGTAAATGCCTGGCGGTGCTAAGCATTACATGTCACACTGTCACATCACTCAGTCATACACTCTCACACAGATTTCCATCACACTCAGTCACACATGCTCATGCAGACTCCCACCACACTCAGTCACACACACTCATGCAGACTCCCATCATACTTAGTCACACACTCTCATGATGACTCCAATCACACTCAGTCACACACTCTCATGATGAGTGCCATCACACACCTGTCACACATTCTCCTGCAGACTCCCATCACACACTTACATCACAGTCACACTCTCATGCAGACTCCCATCACACTCAATCAATACTTTCAAGCAGATTACCATCACACACTTACATCACAGTCACAAACACAATAGTTTATTTTTCTTTATCCTCTTACCTGCGCTAGTCATCGGGTATGCGCAAGGAGGCGGAGACTTCCACCCTCAAGCTGCAGGGTGATCAGGAGGTTAACGAGGTGGTAGCGCTGTAGGGGAGGAGTTCGGCCAAATGGTGCTGACTGTGTATTTAACCAAACTCTAACATTGTATCCTGGTAGTGCTGAGGGGAGGGAGCGCAATGTTGAAGGAGGGGGAATGGTAACACTATCACCTTGCGGGGGGGACCAAGGTGGAGGAGGCCAAGTAGTAGGCTGTCTCCTCGCAGAAAGCGAGTGTGACAGCTGCAGCATAGCACATTGAGCTGCATTCCACTCAGGTCACTGTGCTTGATCTCATAAAAACAGAAATTAAAATCCTGAAGTTATCGCAAGGGTTGCTGGGGAAAACCTCCACTGCTCATATGCAGGTCAGATGCGGCCGCACCAATGTAGTTAAGAGGAATGCCACTTGGAGGAGGACTTGCATAGATATTAAATTGAATAAAAGGGATAAAAATAACAGTGACAGTCTAGTTCACCCTTTGGTGCCTCCCAGTTGACTAGACTGTCCCTTAAGACTTTGAGGGGAAAAAATGCTTAACTCAAACTGTAATTCACTCTTTAGTGAAAAGCTCCCAGAGTTTACTTTATACAGTCTCTTCCTTTATATAGGAAGAGAGATTAAATATGTATAGAACATTATATGACATAAATCTAAAAAGCCCTGAATTTTGGATAAACGAGGAGCTACAGAGCTAGTTATGTGTATCCAAGAAAGAATAGCAGGCATGGTAGCTTTAATTATGGTATAATTAATTATCCCTCAGCAATGTCTCATATTGGGACTCAAATTGTTAAATCAATCTTAATATAAATTTACATCCATATAGGGATGATTATAGTAAATGTATCCTTCAGAAACTTACGACCAGGCAAGTCTTTGTCAAATGTCCCTTAAACCCCTGTGATGGTCTCAGGCCCTTGACCTGCAGTAGCTCGTCCTCAAAAATCCAGCATCTCAGGAGGACTGCCACCAGGAGCTCTGGCAGTGCCTTGGATAACTTCCTCTTCACCTGTCAATTGGTTTGACCACCTGAAACATAACAGTGGAACATTGCTATTAACTATCATTAATCATTTGTACAAATTAAAAAGGCTGCAAATATGAATGAAGTTCTAATCATGGGAGATTTTAATTACCCAGATATAGATTGGAAGTGTGGCACAACTAGTTCAGCTAGGGGCAGCAAGTTTCTGAACCTGCTTAATAACAAATTTATGGCACAATTAGTAGACACCCCAACTAGAATGGATGCCTGTCTGGATTTGGTGATAACAAACAACGAGGAGCTTATCTCAAACATCCAAATAAGAGAACATTTGGGGAATAGTGACCATAATATGGTCTCATTTGAGATTAATGCAAAAAAGCAAATTGGTAACTACGCCACCAAAACACTTAATTTTAGAAGGGCTAACTTTGATGGACTAAGGGCATCGATTGAATGTTTAGACTGGGAACGATTGTTTTCTGGACTAAACACAGAAGACAAGTGGAATGCCTTTAAGCACACATTACAAAAGTACACATCCCAATATATACCTTTGGGAAACAAATGCAAAAGACACAAATCAAAACCAATGTGGCTTACCGGTAACGTGAAACAGGAAATACAAAACAGGAAAATGGCATTCAAACATTATAAAAACACGGGATCAGCATTATCATTTATAGAGTACAAAGAGGCCAACAAAGCCTGCAAAAAGGCAATTAAAATGGCTAAATTGGAAAATGAGAAAAGGGTTGCCAAGGAGAGTAAAACTAACCCCAAAATGTTTTATAAATATATAAATGGAAAAAAGCTAAAGAGGGAAAATGTTGGGCCCTTGTTATTCCAAATGGGAAATTTGGTAAGTGGGGACAGAGAGAAAGCAGACATTTTAAATACTTTTTTTTCTTCTGTTTATACTAAGGAAGAGCAGATGGACGAGCCCCTGCTACAGGAAGTTATGGGACATTCACTGCAAACATGGGATTGGCTGACACAGGAAAAAGTGCTTAAGCAATTAAACTCTGTTAAGATAGACAAGGCCCCAGGACCAGATGGTATACACCCAAGGGTACTTAGAGAGTTAAGCATAATTCTGGCCAGACCACTATTCATGATCTTTAGGGATTCATTCAGTTTAGGTACAGTGCCAACAGACTGGCGAAAGGCGGATGTCATTCCAATATTTAAAAAGGGATCAAAATCTCTGCCAGGTAATTATAGGCCAGTGAGCTTGACATCTGTAGTGGGGAAACTATTTTGCTAAAGGTATCTACTCAAGAATACATCTTGAACCAGAATATAATTAGTAAAAGTCAACATGGTTTTGTGAAAGACAGGTCTTGTCAAACAAACTTAATAACATTCTATGAAGAAGTCAGTAAAAATATAGATCTAGGTGTGGCAGTTGATGTGATATATTTGGATTTTGCGAAAGCATTTGATACAGTTCCACACAAAAGGTTACTCTACAAATTGAGAGAAATAGGTTTGGGGGCAAATGTGTGTATGTGGATTGAAAATTGGCTAAAAGATAGAACACAAAGGGTTGTTGTAAATGGAAAATCCTCAAATTGGACAAGGGTAATAAGCGGAGTACCTCAGTGGTCTGTTTTGGGCCCTCTTCTTTTTAATTTGTTTATTAATGATCTGCCACATTGTGCTGAGAGCCATGTCTCCGTGTTTGCAGACGACACTAAATTATGTAAGGCTATAAAGACTAATCTTGATGTTTTTTCTTTACAGTAAGATTTGTACAGAGTGGGGGACTGGGCAGTAAAGTGGCAAATGAGGTTCAATATAGACAAATGTAAAGTTATGCATTATGGGAAAAATAATAACAAAGAAACATATACGTTAAATGGTTTTTCCCTGGGAAAAACTACTAATGAAAAGGATTTAGGAATAATTATAGACAACAAACTTGGCAACAGTGCCCAATGCCAGTCAGCAGCTGCAAGGGCCAATAAGATATTGGCATGTATAAAACGAGGTATAGATTCACGGGAGGAGGATATCATCTTGCCTCTTTACAAATCAATGGTAAGACCTCACCTTGAATATGCAGTACAGTTCTGGACACCAGTCCTTAAAAAGGATATTAAGGAACTAGAAAAAGTGCAAAGGAGAGCTACAAAATTAATAAGGGGTTTGGAGGATCTTAGTTATGAAGAGAGACTTAAAAAAATTAATTTATATATGTTAGAAAAAAGGCGTCTCAGAGGGGATATGATAACATGATATAAATATGTGCAGGGCCATTATAAAGAGCTCTCCAGTGACCTGTTCATTAACAGAAAGGTACAAAGAACAAGAGGTCACCCCCTCAGACTGGAAGAGCAAATATTTCATAGGCAGCAAAGGAAGGGATTCTTTACGGTTAGGACAATAAAGTTATGGAACTCCCTGCCAAGAGAGGTAGTGCTAGCAACCACAATAGATGCATTTAAAAATGGTTTGGATGTTTTTTTTAGGAAAGCAGAACATACAGGGCTATTAATAATAGAATAAGCATTAATAAAAGAGCTTATTGATCCAAGGAGAAATCTGATTGCCTCTTGGAGTCAAGAAGGAATTTTTCCCCCAGGAGGCAAAATTCGAAATAGCTTCCTTTGGGGTTTTTGCCTTCTTTTGGATCAAAAGCTGTAATGATAGGTAGAAGGGTTGGACTTGATGGACTTGTGTCTTTTTCCAACCTAAATTACTGTTACTGTTACATGTTATCCCATTTACTCATATTAATCTGTTTATCTCTATATGTATGATGTGTATTTATACATGTATAGACACACCTATGTACATATGTCACCACAGATGTACGGTTCTACTGATAAACACACTGATATGCATTGCACTACCAGAACACTTGCAGCATTTGTTTGTATATGTTAATTGCTGCAACATGCTGCTTGCTCACCCCCTCTCCAAATAACATGCTCTGCACAGCTATAGTTCTCTAAACACACCCTTGCAGATTCTCCATGTTTGGCAACCATTTTCACATGTGCAGCTCTGTGCACCATTCCCCATGAGTGTACATTTTTGACTATATACACTACCTGGCCAAAAAAATCAACCTGGATGTAACTAAGCAAATAGGTCTGGGGTTGCTGCAGTTGGTCAGGTCGAGGTTCAGCAACATTATGTTCCCAAAGAATGAGGTCAGCTGACTTCCTCAATATACTGAATGACCAGGCTATTCCATCACTGGATGTTTTCTTCCCTGATGGCACAGGCATATTCAAAGATGACAATGCCAGGATTCATCAGGCTCAAATTGTGTGTGAGTGGTTCAGGGAGCATGAGACATCATTTTCACACACGGATTGGCCACCACAGAGTCCAGATCTTAACCCCATTGAGAATCTTTGGGATGTGCTGGAGAAGGCTTTGCTTTACAAGATCTTCACCACCTCCTCAGACCTTTTATTCCCACCAACTGTGTTAACAGCATCCACAATCTGCTGCTTGATCTCTTTCTTCCTTGTCTGACTTGTCCTCTATGCTGCTCACTCTACCACTCGGTTGTAATGCTGGCACAGATTGTGTACCAATACTGTGTTCTCTTCTGCTGAGAAAGTATGCGGATAACTTTTGGCCACTGACTTCCCTCCTTCCCTGCCCTTTTTCCCAGCTTGCCGTTTGGAATTTTTTGTTTGTTGGCTGGTAATGTGCTCCTTATTTATGTAAGCGTTTCTCGACAGGGTTTCAGCTGATTTCACCTATAATTTGTATTGACTTTATGAACCTGGGCCTATTACCTATTGGTGCTTCATTTTTTTCTGTACGATTTTAGATTATTTTCAGCATATCTGGGCTATTTTTTCAGTGTGCGAAAGCTCCCATATGATATAATGGGGAGTTTGAGGCATCCCTGAATAAAATGGCAGTGTACTTAGGATGCTTATAAAAAATGCACACTTCAGAGTTGTATGGGCTAATTTAAAGACTGCAAATTGTTTCACATTCCTGAATACAATGGCAATTCGGTGCCCCTAAATGGGGTCACTCTGCCAACAAGTAACTCAGCATGTTCAGTTTTAATTTTTGATCACTGGTAAAATGGTTATTTATAGTTCCTGAGAAACCAATTAACTCCATAAGGGTCTGTTATATATTCCAGGTGCACTGGCAGAGTGGAAGACAAGGCAGCATGAAGGATTTTTTAAAGCCTTAGGTATTCCCATTTAATTCTCTGGAAAAACATCTGTGAACTAAGGTTTGTACTTCCACAGAGGGAACTGAGAAAGTGAGATCTGTTATGATCTCTCTCCTAAAAGCTATCAAAAGGGAGTGGGCACTTACAATCTTAGTTACACAAGTTCCCAAGTTTTGTTGAAGGGGCAGTTCCACTGAGCCTATTTTCTGTACGTTGTACATTTTGAACGTATCTGAAATGCACTTATTTTTATTTCAACTCTCCTGCAGTTTTAGATTGAAAATTATTTTACAAGGACCACAATTCAATGATACTAATCCCCAATTGGACTTTCAGTATATAATTATTCACATAATCGTATCAGATTAACAATAGCATCTCACAGAATAATATAGTGCATGTCAAAAAAGATTTTAATATAATGGTTATTGCTCCTTTTTTTATATACATTTATAAAATAAAATGGTTTTTCTGCTATTTTTTTTTAGGAGCTTAACACCCATCTTTCTTAGTGCGGGACCTGTGTATATAGTGCAAAGTCCCCACTTTTGATGGGAGTAAGCCTTATACATTGACGCATATGGCGATACTGCCAATTTTTGGCGCTATTTCTGTGTGCTCCAGTTTTGCACATAAGGGCCGACCCAATAAGCGTCTATAAATCAACTCTGAAATTATGCCTTTGAAGACAAAATATAATTAAAGATAACAGTGCTACGATAGAACATGATATGGAAAAGCTGTCAGAGTTCCAGGATAGGTTATGATATCATGATAATGACCCTTTTGGACTCAGAGGATGGCTTAGTTCACTGGGAACAAAATGTATGACTTCATTTGTATATGCAGCATTTATCTTTTAACATTCTTTATTTGAAGAAACCATTAATACATAAGTCCAAGATTTCAATAGTATACAATATACAAATGATACCATTACATGACAATACAAGAACACATACAGAAAATATTAAAAGGACAGTACATAAGTTCAAGACAACAATAGTACACCATCAACAAATGTTAACATAAATACAAAAACACGCATAAAAAAACATTAATAGGACAGTAGAAATAGTTCTTCAATCAATATTTTTATAATTAAGAAAAAATAAAAATAACATAAGCTCGTTGTCTGCTACTCATCAATTTGTTAAATCAACCAGGACAGACGACAAGGTTATGGGAAATATGATAGGAAAGTAGATGAGAGAACATACAACACTTAGGGTAAAAAACAAAAACTAGTAAAATAAAAATAACAAAAAGGGAGAGGAAAAAAAAAAAAAAGACATATTACCCTGGGAAAGGAAGATAAAAAGGAAGGTGAATAAGAAAAGTATTAACGGGAATGGGTAAGGATAAGGGGGTATTGATATAATAATATAATAGGGGGACCCAAGGGTGGAGGAACGATTATAAGTTTCGAAAGTTAATATTATGTTATGTAATTTAGTAAACTATAAAGATTTAAGGGAGGGCCAAGGTCCATAATGACCAAATTTTTTTGAATCTGGCTGCAGTATCATGTACATATGCAGTTAAGAGGTCCATGTTTTTTACCTCAATAATCATGTTTTTAACTTCCGTTAACGTAGGCATGTTGGGTTGATTCCACAATTGTGCTATAGCTCTACGAGCTGCCAAAGTAATTTTAGTAATCAGTAGATTTTCATGTTTGGTGCATATGTCAGCAAGTTTGGACAGTAGGAACAGCTCAGGTTCAAATGGTATTGGCTTAGCTATAACATGGATGAGGAGTTTGTGAATTTGCCCCCAAAAGGCTTGCAGATATTGACAGGACCACCAACAGTGAAAGTAGGTACCCAATTGTCCACAATCAAGAGGAGAGGCTGAAGTGTACATTTTTGCCACAGTAGTGGGGGGCCGGTACCATCTCATCAGAGTTTTATAAGCCTGCTCTTTATGAGTAGTACAGATGGAAATTTTAGAGGTGGCTTCCCATATGTCAGACCAATTGTCTGAGTCCACTAGATAACCCAAATCACGTTCCCAAGCCTTTATATAGGATGGAGAATAATTTGAATTTAAGTCAAGAAAATCTTGGTATAATTGAGAGATCAGACCCTTTTGTCTAGGATCATTCAAACAAAGCTTTTCAAACCATGTCTGTTTGATTTTGACCGAATTAATTGAAGAGTAAGTGAGGGCAAGGTCTCTAAGTTGTAAATATCGGAAATAATCAGGCGAGCGTAAAGGTAAAGTCTTTTTAAGATCATCAAATAATATAACAGAATTATTATGAAATAAATTACAGATTCTTGAGATCCCCCCTTGATCAAAATTTCTGAACTGAACGTAATCCATACCAGGCGGAAAATTTCTATTGCGACAAATAGGCTGAAGAGATGATTGTGCTGTTGTTAAATTAATTTTAATGGCATATTTGTCCCAAACTCGAAGGGAATTAAGTATCATCGGACATCGCGTCCGTAAAAGAGGTCTGTGATTTTTAGGTAACCAAATATAATGGTTTAAGACATCTGGAATAAATAAATCAATCATTCTCCAAGTCAGCCCATCGAATTGTAGCAACAGGGGAATGCCAGGCTGAAACTTGTGCAATCTGGGCAGCTAGATAGTATTTTGAGAAATCAGGAAGGCCTAATAACCCAGCAGATTTGGATTTGTACAACGTAGAGATGTTAATTCTAGATTTCTTACCTTGCCAGATAAAACAATTAACTGATTTTTGCAGTACCGAGAAATCTTTGGTGACTAGTGGGATTGGCAATGCCTGGAAAAGGTACAGCAACCGAGGTAGGAGGTTCATTTTAATTGTAGTTAATCGTCCAATCCAAGAGATTAAAGGGGGATTCCATTTATCCAGATCTGATTTAAGTTTGTGCAGGAGGGGAGTGTAGTTGGCAGCATTTATCTTTGACGTGTTTGTTCTCACCTTGTGCCAAAGCTCTTATCCCCAAATGCATAGCTACTGACAGCCACAAAATGTCCTTGTTGGTGGGTGAAGATACCCATGAATATCCTGAATCTCTTCAGACACTTGAAGATTCAGATTTTGACATACATGCACTAAGAACCTGGATGATGTGATGTTCAATGACTTATGAGAGGGATGATAAACTTGATCCATGGGGTTATCTTAATTGGCCTTATTACAGTACCACTGAATTGTGAGAAGGTTGATTCTTTTACAAAGTGCAGCAAGGTAGGAATAAAGGTAGGAAGTCTTGCAGCCATATTGTCTCGTTAGTCCTGTGTGTTCTCTCATTGCGAGACTGGGTACTTAGATTCTAGAAGACGCAAGCACTTACAAGTCGTTTTTGTACTCCTGGTTCCTATCACAAGGTGATGAGTAGCCACGGACACAGTAGCAGAGACCCAAACAGGGTCTTAATAGACCCTATGGGTCTCTGCCAAAAACTCGCAACTTTACTTCTGACATCATACCCGAAGCTGGCGAGATTTAGCAAAATGTAGCCAGCACTCATTTGAGCGTCGAATAAATTTTCCCTGTCAGACTTACAGGTGGGATCCTGTTGCAAGTCCCTGCAGCGAGACACGCGTTGCGGAGAGCGACAATTAGCGGTTATGTTAAGGACGTTCTATGCCATCCTAGCCTCTTTTGGGGCCTTGGAAATTATGATGGCATAGAACGTCTTAGTGCCATGAGGGCTTATTTTTTTTTATAAACTGAAGCCCTCCAAATAAAATATAGTGCTGCATTAAACCTTTAACTTAGCAATAGTAAACAAATTCAAAAAGCATTTTATGGTAAACCAGCTATTCTTTTAAGAAACTAAAAATGTATGCCTTTACTCCAACTCTGATTATTTTTTGAGTCTACAACATAACACAAATGAGATCATCATTTGTAAAATGAAATTATCCTTTATTAAAAAGAGACATTGTCTATAAAATTGTATTAAAGTAATGGTGTACTACCTTCCACTTGGTATGTGCTGGCAACATTAATGAGTATGTCAATACACCTCCTCTGTGTCTCTCCAGCTCCTAGGTTACCCTCTGTATGGAGATGCTAAAAATAGAAGAAACATTAACATTTCTTACTTGGTTAGCTGCTGATCTCAAAGCTGGTAGTATTTGCACTGAGCTACACATGGCTAGTACAATTAAATTATTCACCATCAATATGGGTGTGTAGATATGTCTACATGTTTGCGTATGTGTTTAACTGCCTTCAGCCTTAATCGTTTTCTCCTCCTGGTCACAAAGTATATGGGTAATTTTTACTTGAACTAGAATTATTTCATCACCTTCACATCACTCAAAGAGAGTTACCTGAAATAAATTATAAAATCTCATCACAGCACTAAAATTGAAAATATAATGCATATGAACAAGAAACATTGATAAATTAAACATAAATAAAAGGTGTACTAGTAATTTTAAATTACATTTTATTGAAAGGCAACACATTGTCCATAAAATTGTGCAAAATAATAATGCCTATAAATAAAGCTGACCACATATCAGTACACAGATCAAAAAGCTCCAGAAACATTCATTATAAAAGGATCAAAGCGATGACAAGAATTTGTGCAAATTTCCTTTCGTGGGCGTTTCTTTTTCCTCTTGGCCAAGAAGCATTTTTAATCTGGAGAATTTAAATTTTCCCTTTTTGGCAGATTTTGGCAACGTGGCTGGTGATGATTGTGCAGATGCACAGGACCTAGAAACAAACAAATGGTTTAAATAATCTGTGAGAGACAATGTGGTTTTTACAGGTTACCTATAGTTTACAAGGAGTGGCAATGTGTAACCAAAATGAAAACACACTGTTTTGCCTTTTCAAAGGAAGAAAGAGAAGCATGAATGTTTATTGGACAAATAGTGTATATAATAAATTCATGAACAGTAATGCATTACTTAAAGGGACACTTAACGTTTTTTTTTTTTCTTCCCACTTGTGCTTTTAATGTGGAAGCAGGGCCGGCGCTACCTATAGGCAAACTAGGTGGTCGCCTAGGGCGCCAGCGTTATGGGGGCGCCTGCTGCCGGGATATATGTATTGGGAGGGGGGTGACACCAGGCATTGTGGGGGAGGGGAAAAAAAAATAAATAAAAAAGACACCAGGCATGGCATGGCATGGCATGGGAGAGGAGAGACCAGACATGAGATTGGGGGACAGAGAGAGACACCAAACATGGGGAGAGGTACAAAAGAGTAGAAGATAATGGGGGAGAAGAGAAAGACAAAAGTTAGAAACAGACCGATGAATGGTGTAGAGGGAGAGCGAGACAGACAGACAGACAGGGAGGGACGGCGTAGAGGGAGAGCGAGACAGACAGACAGACAGGGAGGGACGGCGTAGAGGGAGAGCGAGACAGACAGACAGACAGGGAGGGACGGCGTAGAGGGAGAGCGAGACAGACAGACAGACAGGGAGGGACGGCGTAGAGGGAGAGCGAGACAGACAGACAGACAGGGAGGGACGGCGTAGAGGGAGAGCGAGACAGACAGACAGACAGGGAGGGACGGCGTAGAGGGAGAGCGAGACAGACAGACAGACAGACAGGGATGGCGTAGAGGGAGAGCGAGACAGACAGACAGGGATGGCGTAGAGGGAGAGCGAGACAGACAGACAGGGAGGGCGTAGAGGGAGAGCGAGACAGACAGACAGGGAGGGATGGCGTAGAGGGAGAGCGAGACAGACAGACAGAGAGGGAGGGATGGCGTAGAGGGAGGGATGGCGTAGAGGGAGGGATGGCGTAGAGGGAGGGATGGCGTAGAGGGAGAGATGGCGTAGAGGGAGAGATGGCGTAGAGGGAGAGATGGCGTAGAGGGAGAGATGGCGTAGAGGGAGAGATGGCCGTAGAGGGAGAGATGGCCGTAGAGGGAGAGATGGCCGTAGAGGGAGAGATGGCCGTAGAGGGAGAGATGGCCGTAGAGGGAGAGATGGCCGTAGAGGGAGAGATGGCGTAGAGGGAGAGATGGCCGTAGAGGGAGAGATGGCGTAGAGGGAGAGATGGCGTAGAGGGAGAGATGGCGTAGAGGGAGAGATGGCGTAGAGGGAGAGATGGCCGTAGAGGGAGAGATGGCCGTAGAGGGAGAGATGGCCGTAGAGGGAGAGATGGCCGTAGAGGGAGAGATGGCCGTAGAGGGAGAGATGGCGTAGAGGGAGAGATGGCGTAGAGGGAGAGATGGCGTAGAGGGAGAGATGGCGTAGAGGGAGAGCGAGACAGACAGACAGACAGGAAGGGATGGTGTAGAGGGAGAGCGAGACAGACAGACAGACAGGGAGGGATGGCGTAGAGGGAGAGCGAGACAGACAGACAGACAGGGAGGGATGGCGTAGAGGGAGAGCGAGAGACAGGGAGGGATGGCGTAGAGGGAGAGCGAGACAGACAGACAGGGAGGGATGGCGTAGAGGGAGAGCGAGACAGACAGACAGACAGGGAGGGATGGCGTAGAGGGAGAGCGAGACAGACAGACAGACAGGGAGGGATGGCGTAGAGGGAGAGCGAGACAGACAGACAGACAGGGAGGGATGGCGTAGAGGGAGAGCGAGACAGACAGAGAGCGAGACAGACAGGGAGGGATGGCGTAGAGGGAGAGCGAGACAGACAGAGAGCGAGACAGACAGGGAGGGATGGCGTAGAGGGAGAGCGAGACAGACAGACAGACAGAGAGGGATGGCGTAGAGGGAGAGCGAGACAGACAGACAGACAGGGAGGGATGGCGTAGAGGGAGAGCGAGACAGACAGACAGACAGACAGGGAGGGATGGCGTAGAGGGAAAGCGAGACAGACAGAGAGCGAGACAGAGAGGGAGGGATGGCGTAGAGGGAGAGCGAGACAGACAGACAGACAGAGAGGGAGGGATGGCGTAGAGGGAGAGCGAGACAGAGAGGGAGGGATGGCGTAGAGGGAGAGCGAGACAGACAGACAGACAGACAGAGAGGGAGGGATGGCGTAGAGGGAGAGCGAGACAGACAGACAGAGAGGGAGGGATGGCGTAGAGGGAGAGCGAGACAGACAGAGCGAGACAGACAGGGAGGGATGGCGTAGAGGGAGAGCGAGACAGACAGACAGACAGACAGGGAGGGATGGCGTAGAGGGAGAGCGAGACAGACAGACAGACAGGGAGGGAGGGATGGCGTAGAGGGAGAGCGAGACAGACAGACAGACAGACAGGGAGGGATGGCGTAGAGGGAGAGCGAGACAGACAGACAGACAGGGAGGGATGGCGTAGAGGGAGAGCGAGACAGACAGGGAGGGATGGCGTAGAGGGAGAGCGAGACAGACAGACAGACAGACAGGGAGGGATGGCGTAGAGGGAGAGCGAGACAGACAGAGAGCGAGAC
Source organism: Pelodytes ibericus (assembly GCA_036172795.1). Taxonomy (NCBI): domain Eukaryota; kingdom Metazoa; phylum Chordata; class Amphibia; order Anura; family Pelodytidae; genus Pelodytes; species Pelodytes ibericus. Next base: position 126,910,344 of record CM069859.1, read on the forward strand.
AGACAGGGAGGGATGGCGTAGAGGGAGAGCGAGACAGACAGACAGACAGGGAGGGATGGCGTAGAGGGAGAGTGAGACAGAGAGGGAGGGATGGCGTAGAGGGAGAGCGAGACAGACAGACAGAGGGAGGGATGGCGTAGAGGGAGAGCGAGACAGAGAGGGAGGGATGGCGTAGAGGGAGAGCGAGACAGAGAGGGAGGGATGGCGTAGAGGGAGAGCGAGACAGACAGGGAGGGATGGCGTAGAGGGAGAGCGAGACAGACAGGGAGGGATGGCGTAGAGGGAGAGCGAGACAGACAGGGAGGGATGGCGTAGAGGGAGAGCGAGACAGACAGGGAGGGATGGCGTAGAGGGAGAGCGAGACAGACAGACAGACAGGGAGGGATGGCGTAGAGGGAGAGCGAGACAGACAGAGAGCGAGACAGAGAGGGAGGGATGGCGTAGAGGGAGAGCGAGACAGACAGACAGAGAGGGAGGGATGGCGTAGAGGGAGAGCGAGACAGAGAGGGAGGGATGGCGTAGAGGGAGAGCGAGACAGACAGACAGACAGACAGGGAGGGATGGCGTAGAGGGAGAGCGAGACAGACAGGGAGGGATGGCGTAGAGGGAGAGCGAGACAGACAGAGAGCGAGACAGACAGGGAGGGATGGCGTAGAGGGAGAGCGAGACAGACAGAGAGCGAGACAGACAGGGAGGGATGGCGTAGAGGGAGAGCGAGACAGACAGACAGACAGGGAGGGATGGCGTAGAGGGAGAGTGAGACAGAGAGGGAGGGATGGCGTAGAGGGAGAGCGAGACAGACAGACAGAGAGGGAGGGATGGCGTAGAGGGAGAGCGAGACAGAGAGGGAGGGATGGCGTAGAGGGAGAGCGAGACAGACAGGGAGGGATGGCGTAGAGGGAGAGCGAGACAGACAGGGAGGGATGGCGTAGAGGGAGAGCGAGACAGACAGGGAGGGATGGCGTAGAGGGAGAGCGAGACAGACAGACAGACAGGGAGGGATGGCGTAGAGGGAGAGCGAGACAGACAGAGCGAGACAGAGAGGGAGGGATGGCGTAGAGGGAGAGCGAGACAGACAGACAGACAGAGAGGGAGGGATGGCGTAGAGGGAGAGCGAGACAGAGAGGGAGGGATGGCGTAGAGGGAGAGCGAGACAGACAGACAGAGAGGGAGGGATGGCGTAGAGGGAGAGCGAGAGACAGAGAGCGAGACAGACAGGGAGGGATGGCGTAGAGGGAGAGCGAGACAGACAGACAGACAGGGAGGGATGGCGTAGAGGGAGAGTGAGACAGAGAGGGAGGGATGGCGTAGAGGGAGAGCGAGACAGACAGACAGAGAGGGAGGGATGGCGTAGAGGGAGAGCGAGACAGACAGACAGAGAGGGAGGGATGGCGTAGAGGGAGAGCGAGACAGACAGGGAGGGATGGCGTAGAGGGAGAGCGAGACAGACAGACAGACAGACAGGGAGGGATGGCGTAGAGGGAGAGCGAGACAGACAGACAGACAGGGAGGGATGGCGTAGAGGGAGAGCGAGACAGACAGGGAGGGATGGCGTAGAGGGAGAGCGAGACAGACAGGGAGGGATGGCGTAGAGGGAGAGCGAGACAGACAGACAGACAGGGAGGGATGGCGTAGAGGGAGAGCGAGACAGACAGACAGACAGGGAGGGATGGCGTAGAGGGAGAGCGAGACAGACAGACAGACAGGGAGGGATGGCGTAGAGGGAGAGAGAGACAGACAGGGAGGGATGGCGTAGAGGGAGAGCGAGACAGACAGAGAGCGAGACAGACAGGGAGGGATGGCGTAGAGGGAGAGCGAGACAGACAGACAGACAGGGAGGGATGGCGTAGAGGGAGAGTGAGACAGACAGGGAGGGATGGCGTAGAGGGAGAGCGAGACAGACAGACAGGGAGGGATGGCGTAGAGGGAGAGCGAGACAGACAGGGAGGGATGGCGTAGAGGGAGAGCGAGAGACAGAGAGCGAGACAGACAGGGAGGGATGGCGTAGAGGGAGAGCGAGACAGACAGACAGACAGGGAGGGATGGCGTAGAGGGAGAGTGAGACAGACAGAGAGGGAGGGATGGCGTAGAGGGAGAGCGAGACAGACAGACAGAGAGGGAGGGATGGCGTAGAGGGAGAGCGAGACAGACAGACAGAGAGGGAGGGATGGCGTAGAGGGAGAGCGAGACAGACAGACAGAGAGGGAGGGATGGCGTAGAGGGAGAGCGAGACAGACAGACAGAGAGGGAGGGATGGCGTAGAGGGAGAGCGAGACAGACAGAGAGGGAGGGATGGCGTAGAGGGAGAGCGAGACAGACAGACAGAGAGGGAGGGATGGCGTAGAGGGAGAGCGAGACAGACAGACAGAGAGGGAGGGATGGCGTGGAGGGAGACCGAGACAGACAGACAGAGAGGGAGGGATGGCGTAGAGGGAGAGCGAGACAGACAGACAGAGAGGGAGGGATGGCGTAGAGGGAGAGCGAGACAGACAGACAGGGAGGGATGGCGTAGAGGGAGAGCGAGACAGACAGACAGACAGGGAGGGATGGCGTAGAGGGAGAGCGAGACTGACAGGGAGGGATGGCGTAGAGGGAGAGCGAGACAGACAGGGAGGGATGGCGTAGAGGGAGAGCGAGACAGACAGGGAGGGATGGCGTAGAGGGAGAGCGAGACAGACAGACAGAGAGAGGGAGGGATGGCGTAGAGGGAGAGCGAGACAGACAGACAGGGAGGGATGGCGTAGAGGGAGAGCGAGACAGACAGACAGACAGGGAGGGATGGCGTAGAGGGAGAGCGAGACAGACAGACAGACAGACAGAGAGGGAGGGATGGCGTAGAGGGAGAGCGAGACAGACAGACAGACAGACAGAGAGGGAGGTATGGCGTAGAGGGAGAGCGAGACAGACAGGGAGGGATGGCGTAGAGGGAGAGCGAGACAGACAGGGAGGGATGGCGTAGAGGGAGAGCGAGACAGACAGGGAGGGATGGCGTAGAGGGAGAGCGAGACAGACAGACAGACAGGGAGGGATGGCGTAGAGGGAGAGCGAGACAGACAGACAGACAGACAGGGAGAGATGGCGTAGCGGGAGAGCGAGACAGACAGACAGACAGGGAGGGATGGCGTAGAGGGAGAGCGAGACAGACAGACAGGAAGGGGTTGGCGTAGAGGGAGAGCGAGACAGACAGACAGACAGGGATGGCGTAGAGGGAGAGCGAGACAGACAGAGACAGGGATGGCGTAGAGGGAGAGCGAGACAGACAGACAGACAGGGATGGCGTAGAGGGAGAGCGAGACAGACAGACAGGGATGGCGTAGAGGGAGAGCGAGACAGACAGGGATGGCGTAGAGGGAGAGCGAGACAGACAGACAGGGATGGTGTAGAGGGAGAGCGAGACAGACAGACAGGGATGGCGTAGAGGGAGAGCGAGACAGACAGACAGGGATGGCGTAGAGGGAGAGCGAGACAGACAGGGATGGCGTAGAGGGAGAGCGAGACAGACAGACAGGGATGGTGTAGAGGGAGAGCGAGACAGACAGACAGGGATGGCGTAGAGGGAGAGCGAGACAGACAGAGACAGGGATGGCGTAGAGGGAGAGCGAGACAGACAGACAGACAGGGATGGCGTAGAGGGAGAGCGAGACAGACAGGGAGGGATGGCGTAGAGGGAGAGCGAGACAGACAGACAGACAGACAGGGAGGGATGGCGTAGAGGGAGAGCGAGACAGACAGACAGACAGACAGGGAGAGATGGCGTAGCGGGAGAGCGAGACAGACAGACAGGAAGGGGTTGGCGTAGAGGGAGAGCGAGACAGACAGACAGACAGGGATGGCGTAGAGGGAGAGCGAGACAGACAGACAGACAGGGATGGCGTAGAGGGAGAGCGAGACAGACAGACAGACAGGGATGGCGTAGAGGGAGAGCGAGACAGACAGGGATGGCGTAGAGGGAGAGCGAGACAGACAGACAGGGATGGCGTAGAGGGAGAGCGAGACAGACAGACAGGGATGGCGTAGAGGGAGAGCGAGACAGACAGACAGGGATGGCGTAGAGGGAGAGCGAGACAGACAGAGACAGGGATGGCGTAGAGGGAGAGCGAGACAGACAGACAGACAGGGATGGCGTAGAGGGAGAGCGAGACAGACAGGGATGGCGTAGAGGGAGAGCGAGACAGACAGACAGGGATGGTGTAGAGGGAGAGCGAGACAGACAGACAGGGATGGCGTAGAGGGAGAGCGAGACAGACAGGGATGGCGTAGAGGGAGAGCGAGACAGACAGGGATGGCGTAGAGGGAGAGCGAGACAGACAGGGATGGCGTAGAGGGAGAGCGAGACAGACAGGGATGGCGTAGAGGGAGAGCGAGACAGACAGGGATGGCGTAGAGGGAGAGCGAGACAGACAGGGATGGCGTAGAGGGAGAGCGAGACAGACAGGGATGGCGTAGAGGGAGAGCGAGACAGACAGGGATGGCGTAGAGGGAGAGCGAGACAGACAGGGATGGCGTAGAGGGAGAGCGAGACAGACAGGGATGGCGTAGAGGGAGAGCGAGACAGACAGGGATGGCGTAGAGGGAGAGCGAGACAGACAGGGATGGCATAGAGGGAGAGCGAGACAGACAGGGATGGCATAGAGGGAGAGCGAGACAGACAGGGATGGCATAGAGGGAGAGCGAGACAGACAGGGATGGCATAGAGGGAGAGCGAGACAGACAGGGATGGCATAGAGGGAGAGCGAGACAGACAGGGATGGCATAGAGGGAGAGCGAGACAGACAGGGATGGCATGGAGCGGGTGGTTCCAAAGATACTATCACATTGCATGTGTGACCATTTGTGTACGTGTGGATGCATCTGACATTGCATGTGTGTGCACATGTGCCTGCATATGTATGTGTTATGGTTTGTGTAAATGCCTGAGGGTGGGATCAGCAAGGGACGGCAAAATATATGTTCGCCTAGGGTGGCAAAAAGTCTTGCACTGGCCCTGTATAGAAGCACAAGTGAAATGTAAGTTGTTCTTATTGGGAGGATGAACTGGCGTGTATTTTTGATAGTACACGCCAGTTTATCCTCTGACCGACAGCTGATACTAGCACAGATTGAGCCCCTCGTTTTTGCATGGTGTCAGCAGGGGGGGGGCCTAACTAGGTCCCCCCTGCTGATCGACTCCTGCTCTGATTGGCTGTGCACGTGCTGACATTTGTCAGCATGAGACAACCAGGAACTGGTCGCATGGGAGACACAGCAGATAGTAAACCAACATGTATCTATTATCCTTCCTTGAAGGAAGCAAGGGTTAAACAAGTTGGAATGTCCCTTTAAAAAACATTATACATTGCTTTTTAAAATTAGTCTAAGTCTCTGCTCGAATCACTCAAATTAAAAAGGGATATAATAATGAAAGAGCTCTATTTATATTTATTTAAAACAAATATTAGGTACACGTTTTATTCTACAGTGATAGTATTGTGGTTCATTCTTTTCTCTTTCCTTAAAATTTTAAATCAATAGAGGTTAATATTTGTATGTAATTAATAAGGTCTTGTGCTCTCCGTTTATGTTTTTGTATACCTAGGATTACATCTAAGGATACCAGATGGGTCATTTTTTCCAAGACAAGGATACATTTTACATGCTGCCCTGCAGTTAATGGACGAATGAGGGGAGTCCATAAAACCATCTTGTTCAATTAATTGATTTCCATATGAACACACATGAATTCTCCGCAGAGTAGTATGCAAGATATAAATGTTCAGGAAAAAATGGCCAATCTTACATTATATTCAATGTAGGTCTCTCTGAAATTTCTATATTGGTTTCTATAAATTTACAAATGGCATTTGTAAAAATCTACGGAACAGGCATAATCACTTTGCTGTTATTAGGAGATTGACAGTCTTGTCTTTACATTTTGATCTTTGCCTTTACTAACTTTTTATAAAGATTTGTAGATGACAAGAAAGTAAACATATATGGCTATAAATATGAGCAGTTTGGGTCATAGTTAGTACATCTCTACCCTTGCAATAGAAAACTGTTCTTCTTTAGAATCTAAAGTCAATATTTCTAACCTTGTCAAAATCTTGACATTTTGCCAATCATTTGATGTATGTTTTCATGGAAAACAAGGCCATTTCTAAGCGACCCCAAACATTTGAATTGTATAGGTGTATTTAGCTAGCACGTTGTCTCTAGAACAAATTATTCCTCAATACCAGACTACAATATGTAAGGGAGAGGATTAACATAAAGGATTAGCTTTCCACAACAAATTGATTAACAGCTTGTGAGACTTTTACAATCCTGAACAGACAGTGATGTATACAGTTTAACCCCATAGTGACATGATCTTTTGACCTTGTTTTTCCCTTGGTGACTGGACGGCTGGACGTGCCTGACATGTCGTCCATTGTCGCGAAAGGGTTAATTGTATCCATAACACTGGCATTTTATAAATGATTTATATACAATTAATTAAACTTAAATTGGCAAAAAAGTAATGTAATCTGCATGGTTTAAAATGATAGTTCCTGGTATAGCAATTAAGACAAAACCACAGTATGTACATGTTGATGTAACCGCATTCTTGTATAGAAGATCGATAAATGTCTTGGAAGACATTTCATAGAACCAATAAATGTCTTGGAAGACATATTTGTAGGCACTGGTTTGTAGCACCATATAAAACAAAAACATCAATATAGGAGATCTCCTGTCAGGAAATTAAATCACTCACCATGGTGTGTTAAGAAATAAAATATTGAAGAAAAAAAAAAAAAAACACCAATCCTACTTTGTAAGTTCAACGTTTATGACTGATATGATCCTCAAGATGAAATACATATAACATTTCATAGACTAGGTTTCATCAACATATTTTACTTATAACAAAAACTTTCACCTCTCATCAATGTTATCACTTTCTCACACTACAGCCATAACACAAGCAGCCATAGAGGACTATTGACATTTTTTTGTGTTTGTTTCTACCTTGGTGTTAGAATTGGACTTTTGCCTTTGGAGCTGAGCTTCCCGTCACTGTAAGACATGTTCACTTTCCTAGCAGAACCAGGGGTTCTCAGATCTGGATTTGTAGAACCACGCTTAATCCTGGGGGTGCCTGGACTGTTAGCAAGACTGTTCCGGGTCTCGCTGGGATACTTGGAAGCCATTTTGCATGTATTGCAAGTAACGACCTACAGAATAAAAACTCATCAGCTAAATCATCAGGATAATTTAGAAAGTTTTTGCAAACTATATAAAAGAAAAACAGTGCAAAGACTGTGTATCCAGTTAATGACAAAACAACTCAATGTCACAATAATACAGACAATCTATAGATTAATATACTTTGTTTATACAGCATTATAGTATTGCCCAGCTCAGTACAATGGGGTAAATAAAACTAAAAGTTAGTGGATGAAGTAACAAATTAGATGGAGAAGAATACAATGCCTTATACTCTAAAGGAGTAAACAAACCAATCATATAAATTTCCGTAAATTAAATGTAGAAAAAATAAATAAATAAAACCACAGGTCTGCCATGCAATAAGCTATCTACAAACTATTGGCTAGGTGTTTCAGATTATAATAAATTACAAATTGTGGCTTTACAAATGAGGGTAAATTTGGAACTTTAAAAATAAATAGATCTTCTATTCAGTTAAATATGCAGAATAAACGAAAACATAGTATCTAAAGTAGGAGGAAATGAGAAACTATTGTCCATATGATTTAATGGTGTAAGACAATCAAATGCTCTTGAATGTATCTGTTACCATGTTGCATAACACTCAAGAGATGTTAAAATATTTAACTTCACATAAACATTACAAAGGGTATTCATGCAAAACCAGAGTAAGCTTCCTACCGATGTAAATGCAGCCATGGTGCATGGAGATATGCAGGCAAGTCAGTTCAGCATACAGGTCCGACTGACCAACCGATTTTAAAAGCTAGTGATTTGTATTAGCCTAATGGTATGTCAATAAAAGGGAGGGCTAACTCTCATACATTCAGAGGGCAGTCCAGACATTGTCAATACATCTTTCATAATAGGCTAAAAGAGTTATGTAATAATATACACAATATCAAGTTATAAAGTCATTTCTATAATAGAAATATATTTACGTTAATAAAGTATCTTAGTATATGGATGGGCACACATTCATAAAAATAAATCCAGAACCAAAATAAGTTAAACTTTCCATAAATGCTTTTCTCACTCTTAGAAACATAATAAAAATTTGAGTTATATAATTTGCTAAAGCAGGCTGAGATGCAGCATGTTGGTGGTGGGTTAATAAAGTTGATATAAGGACCTATTTGGTCTGTAATATGTCAAGAACAGAAACCCAAAAATTGGAGATGTGAAAAGACAAAAAGATAATATTTACGGTACATTCCTACACAACCATTTGGGCAGAAGTCAACTAATCAAAAATTGGTCCAATAACTAGGGCAGTTCAACCTGTAGTAGGTGGTAGAGTAACTAATATCATTTTTACTTCACAGCTGTTCATAGAACCAATTATATCTTATGTATAACTTTTGTCATGAAGTAAACACTATACTTCATGTTGTATTGTGCTGTTCAGATTTTAACATAGAAGGCTTTATACCATACAGACTGGTTAACAGTCAATACATTGCACCTAAACAAAAAGGGGAAAACAATTATGTATTTTTAGCGTTACCAGAAGGTTATGTATTAATATTTTCTTAAATCTAATGTTGATATAGTAGCGACTATCATATGTTTATCTTTTATTTATTATAAATCTTAAAATAAAGAATATACAAAAAAAAAAAAATGAAAAAGTATGTTCACTGCAATAGTGGTCCTGAGCATATTAACACATTATTATTATTTCAATATCAGGAAAGGCAAAGCTTTCCCCTGGTTATAGTTGACCTTGAACATTGCAAACCTACACATGGATGCACAGTCGTTTCATTCCATTGTTAGCTTGTCAGTTTAACGAAAATTGATCTGGAGGACAAACCATATTGACATAATCTTTTACATAAAACAGGAAATGGGCAAGTGTTGCGTAGGTATCTACGCAAATAACTTTCATAAAAACCTAATTGTTCAGACAAACATTAAAACACACTGCATGTACAAGTTTCAATTAAAAATATAAAAGTAGTACCCTTGATTTAATTGGTGGAAATGTGTTTTGTTGTTGAAAAAAAGAAAAACAACAGTGTTTAATCTTCCTAATCAAATTTTTTGTTTTATACAAAATGTACATTATTTCATCCAATATTAATTTGCTTTGCATACACAGCAGGTGAGGGAAATTCTTAAATGAGAATTTTTTTTTAACCCTTGCTCGTCTAATTGGAGTTTGCAGTGTGCATTGGATCAGCAGAAGGGTCCTAGTTAAAGGCACTCTAAACCTTTTTATTTTCCCACTTGTGCTTCTAATATAGGCTCCCAAAACCTCTACTGCTGATTAACTTTTTTTGGGGTTTTGATGGCTGGTTACAAAAAAATTAAACTAGTCTGGCTACTGAATGGTCAGTTTGGCTGAAGTCTACAAATATTTCTCTACGATAGGCAAGAATGCAAGCAGGTAAGTTACTTCAACCGGCTGACCGGGTTTATTTTTTTCCTCAACTAGTCATTTTGCCTGAAAACTGCAAATACAATGCAAGACTTATTGCGGTTACTATAGCAACAGCCCTGCCTAAGTCTCCAAGACCTGCTTATTCGATGTCACCGAATTAAAAAACACCTGTAAAATGAATTTCTATCTATTCTACTATAGGAAAAGTGTCATTTGTTTTAAAAGGGAAAAGAGTATTAGAGACATGTACAACATGCAAGGTCTAACTGCTCCTTAAATATTTACTTGCATCAGGTTATTAGATCCAAATTCTTACCAGCATGCTCCTTGCAAGTTTATATTTCCTGAGAAGCTTTGTTTGCTTCAGGTTAAGTCTGTAATTCTTTGCTTCTTTCCGCAGAAGACTTTCAATGAGAGGTGTTATCTTCATTTTTGGTCTTAGACGCACTTTGCGGTTATCAGGTGATAAGATCTGGAAGCAGAATGAGCATATTTTCCCTCTAGCGCAGTTTACTTCTGCATAGAACAAAGAAAATAAGGTGGTTAAACAGCAAATAATTGGAACTTTAATAAACCTTTTATGGAAGACACAAAGTAGATTTTGAAAAAAATGGGTTTCCCTTTTTTTTCCCTCCATCATGTTATGAGTAGGTTTTCTATAAATAGCAAAGTAAATATTTCTCAGACTATGTGATGGAAAATTCTGGAGCCATTGTATTAAAATCAGTAAATTACTAATTAAGCTTGGAGATCTTTGAATAGTATTCGTACATCTATAAAGGGACATTACAGATAGAAAAAAAAGTTAATTTGAGGTCTGGAGTGTGCCTTTAAAATTGGCTACAAAAACACACAGACACACACCACAAATTGCATAAACGGAGACCGGATGAATATTTGTGAAGCAAATAGAGCAGAAATATGGTACAGGACTGGTTAGCAGACAAGCAGGAAAGATACAATAACAAGGTACAAAAATAAAAATTTTAAAACAATACCCCATTTTGGTTACAGGAGTAACTATTAGCAATTATCTGAAGGCCTATGAGCAAAGCATCTTTTGTAGTGTTGGTACAGAATGCAAAAAAATAGAAGAACAAGAGAAAACTTGCACTCTGGATACTCTGTATAATCAATAGTGTTTAATGGCAGAAAAGAACATATGTAGCAACGAAAAGATGTGGAAAAGGGGAGCACTTGACGCATTTCGCGTGATAACACGCTTAATCATAAGTGAAGTGATAAACAGAACATTTAAATACATCAGAACAAATCAGTGAAAAGGTCAAAGTTAATTGATTAAATAATGAAGTGACGTGATGGAGAACAATACATGCTTAAATAAATAAGTGAACATAATGCATCTATTTTGTTTCGGGTTATATATAATCCTCTTGTGACAAAAACAACTGTTTGATTAAAATACAATAATCTCAACACATAGATATAGGGGTTTCAAAAAAAAAAAAAAAAAAAAAATTGTAACTTGTGTGGATTTAGAATACATGGACCTAGTATACAATATAGTACTATCAGACCAAGATGCACAGTAAGTAAATAAAATAGATACCAGTGTCTCAGATCTCTTGTGCAATGGTATTAGCTCACTAAGATACGATTAATAATTATCTATTGTTGACTTGAATTTTATTTATAAGCATTGATAAAAATACTTGTATTATTGTTTTTTTATATATAATAATCGATATTGAATATGAAAAGAGGTAGATTTTGGCTTCATTCTAAGAGAAACAGCTCACAAAGATATTACAAAAATCAGAATTAGATGAATTTCCTAATAAATTGAAACAGTATCATAGCAGGACACCAAAAAATAATAATAAATATTATAAAGCACCTATTAAGATCGTAAAAAAGCCCAGAATATGTGGACGTGGCTGAATTGTTGCAAGAGACAAATGTGATCACATATAAAACAAAAATTCCCAACTATCAAATACATGTCCATAGCATAGATAGTTATTAGAAAAAGTGTGTAATATCATATTCTGTATTTAGACCTGCTGGTCTTCTTGTGTACAGAATGTTCTCTGTCTTGTGTGAGGTCAGAAATTACAGGAGCCCTGGAAATCACAGAAAGGTCTGTGCCAACATAAGAACAGATATCCGGATCTGTCAGGTGAATAGAAGCTCTCTCTCATCTACCCCTCGTTCTAGGAAAAGTAATATAATTTCCAGATGGTACCCATGATGTTCAGACACTAACATTTAAACACTGACAGTGGCGCGCTTAATGTTAACCCACGATTTACATTTGCCATGACTCTCAGCCAGAGTAATCATGAGAAATGTCAGTCTCATAACAAATCAGCATTAGCAGTTTGTGCAACATGAAAAATGGAGTGCAGAACAACTGTAGCAATGGCTATATTTTGACATTAATGTCAAATATATTTCCCATGATGCTACTCCAGAATCTCAGGTGTCTGTATGATAAGGTAGGAGAGTGAGAGGAGATGTTCTTATGCGAGACAGCATTTGTCCGTCTTTGGAAACAGTATGCAACTCCAGCAGTGCGTGTGTCACAACGCCACGAACACTGCACTGGGGAAGTGACAAACACATTTCCACCAGCAACATCCTGCTAGCCATCCTCTACATTAACATTACTTATATATGTATAGTACAGAAACCCCTTAAAAAAAATATTCTTGGATAGTGATATTCGAAATAAAAAATCTACTATTTTTGCAATGGCTGATGAAGTGTATTGCAAATAGTAAAACATTATGTCTGTTTCTGTATGCAATATGTAGTTACAAACATTGACTGTAATGTTTGAAAATCCACTTACTTGACGAAGGACTGCAGAGAGATCTGAAAAGAAAAAAAAGTAAGTACATTGTCACACATTGAAAAATATCCAGCATTTAAATTGTGTCATACTAGGTTTGACATAAGCATAAGAAGTTTTGTCAAACAAATAAAAAAAAAAAAGCAGTAAATACAAGATGATGAGAATACCAGGGTACTGATTGCACACTGACTTAATTATCAGAAATGTCCCACAATATGAAAAAAAAAAAAAAAAAAAAAAAAAGTGGAATGTAAGACATTGGGCACTTAAACGGACTATCACCTGAACATTGTTTTTACTATGCATGTAGAACACACAACATAATTGAACATTTTCTATACATTGTGTTAGCAAAACTGCAAGCAAATGTCTAAATTAGGATTAAATTTGTATTAAATGTGTCTGTGGGGGTCTCCCGTTTATGACATCACCTGTGGTATGGTATGCAAATCAACTGCTTTTCAATGGGTAATGTGCAATTTGCATACCTCGCCACAGGTGATGTCATAAACGGGAGACCCCAAATACACATTTTTTTCTCCTAATTTAGACATTTGCTTGCAGTTTTGCCAATACAATGTATAGATAATTTTCAATAATGTTTAATGCTCTACATTCACAGTAAAGACAATGTTTGGATGAAACAGTCGCTTTAACATGGAGGTTCTTTGCATATTGTCAAAATGCAGTCTTTTCTTACAGTCCCACAGTCCACATTTTTTTTTAATTTTTTTTTACTGTTTTGCTACTTGTAACATAATCAGCCATCCCTCTCAAAATCACCTTCAAAATAACTCTGTTTTCTTGGTATTAACCAAAATAAATATTTCCTTAACTTCACCCACTGTCTGCAGCTGAATAATTCCATGTGTACCACTGTTGTACTATAAACAGAAGCCTTGTTTGGAGTTACTGAACAAAATTACCAATAAATGATTAAAAATCCTTTTCAATCCAAGGCGTGCTGGCATACATTATCCCAGGGCTCGACAAACCCAGGGCTGGAAATTGAGCCTGGCGCCCGGGTGCCGTTGCCCTAATGTTCCCCTTGCCGCTGCTATCCGTCTTTTGCAGCGCGAGGGGGGAAGTCTGTGCGAAGTCTAGCACAGACAGCAAGCTCCGCCCCGTCGCACAACGCGTGCGTGTTCAGCCGAAAGAGTAATGAGGATCGGCTGCGGCGCGAATGTTCCCCCTCCCCAGCAATGAGGTAAGGCAGCAGGTAGGGGGAACATTCGTGCCGTAGCCGATCTTCATTGCTCTTTCGGCTAAGTGCTGGGTTGTCAAGTGACGACACCCAGCACTCAAGTTAAGAAAAGGGGAAAAAAAAAAAAAAAACTTGTGTATGTGTGAGGTGTATATGTGAAGTGTGGGGGGGAGATGTGTATGTGTGAGGTGTATATGTGAAGTGTGGGGGGGAGATGTGTATGTGTGAGGTGTATATGTGAAGTGTGGGGGGGAGATGTGTATGTGTGAGGGGGAGATGTATATATGATGGGGGAGTATATATGGGAAGTGTGGGGGGGAGGTGTATATGTGAAGTGGGGGGGAGGTTTATATGTGAAGGGGGGTATATATGTGAAGTGTGTGTGGGGTGTATATGTGAAGTGGGTTGGTGTGTGTGTGTGGGGTGTATATGTGAAGTGGGTTGGTGTGTGTGTGTGGGGTGTATATGTGAAGTGGGTTGGTGTGTGTGTGGGGTGTATATGTGAAGTGGGTTGGTGTGTGTGTGTGTGGGGTGTATATGTGAAGTGGGTTGGTGTGTGTGTGTGTGTGGGGTGTATATGTGAAGTGGGTTGGTGTGTGTGTGTGTGTGGGGTGTATATGTGAAGTGGGTTGGTGTGTGTGTGTGTGGGGTGTATATGTGAAGTGGGTTGGTGTGTGTGTGTGTGGGGTGTATATGTGAAGTGGGTTGGTGTGTGTGTGTGTGGGGTGTATATGTGAAGTGGGTTGGTGTGTGTGTGTGTGTGGGGTGTATATGTGAAGTGGGTTGGTGTGTGTGTGTGTGGGGTGTATATGTGAAGTGGGTTGGTGTGTGTGTGTGTGGGGTGTATATGTGAAGTGGGTTGGTGTGTGTGTGTGTGGGGTGTATATGTGAAGTGGGTTGGTGTGTGTGTGTGTGGGGTGTATATGTGAAGTGGGTTGGTGTGTGTGTGTGGGGTGTATATGTGAAGTGGGTTGGTGTGTGTGTGTGGGGTGTATATGTGAAGTGGGTTGGTGTGTGTGTGGGGTGTATATGTGAAGTGGGTTGGTGTGTGTGTGGGGTGTATATGTGAAGTGGGGTGTATATGTGAAGTGGGGTGTATATGTGACGTGGGTTGGTGTGTGTGTGTGGGGTGTAAATGTGACGTGGGTTGGTGTGTGTGTGTGGGGTGTAAATGTGACGTGTAAATGTGACGTGGGTTGGTGTGTGTGTGTGTGGGGTGTAAATGTGACGTGTAAATGTGACGTGGGTTGGTGTGTGTGTGTGTGTGGGGTGTATATGTGAAGTGGGTTGGTGTGTGTGTGTGGTGTATATGTGAAGTGGGTTGGTGTGTGTGTGGGGTGTATATGTGAAGTGGGTTGGTGTGTGTGTGGGGTGTATATGTGAAGTGGGGTGTATATGTGACGTGGGTTGGTGTGTGTGTGTGGGGTGTAAATGTGACGTGGGTTGGTGTGTGTGTGTGGGGTGTAAATGTGACAAGGGTTGGTGTGTGTGGGTGGGGTGTAAATGTGACGTGGGTTGGTGTGTGTGGGGTATATATGTGACATGGGTTGGTGTGTGTAGGGTGTATATGTGACGTGGGTTGGTGTGTGTGTGTGTTTATGAATTGCGTGTATGTTTGCGTGATTGTCTGGCTCCTAAAAAATTTTGCTGGCTCCTAGAATAAAATTAAATTTGTCAAGCCCTGCATTATCCCATATACATACTATACGCTTTTTGAACTAAAGTGTGCCAGTATAAAACAGTTTTTTGATGTGTGGTTTATAACGAATTTATCTTTTAAAGGGACACCAATACTTACATATGATGCAACTAGATTACCTGTGCATTTACCACTGTTTTTTTCTGTTTGAATTAATTGCATATTAATGCAAAAATAAAATTAGGCGTCTGTCCCCAGTACCCATTTTGAGAATTTTACCCATGATGCAACATTCTCCAAAGTCTCACTTTACAACTGTGGCCAGAGCCAGCATGATAATGTCATTAGATACACAGGAGCCAGTAAGAAAGCAGGGATGTAGTGGCCAAGACTAGGTAGTTGTGTACAACCTTTTTTTTTACCTGCCTTCCAACAGAAAGGGAAGATATTGACCTGATTAAAACAGGATCATAACTCCGCCCCCTTGTGATGGGACAGTTACTTTACCCTACGATTTAATGCAAGTCTATGGTCAGAATTCTGACGTTTAGATTGCATTTTGTGTCCCCCAGCCCCAAGGTGAGGAATTTGTGTGTGTAAAGTCACTGGGGGGTGGCACCCAAAAACACTACATTTGACAAAATGGTAGCACCAAGTCACACTTTTTAGTAAAACATTTCATAAAATAATCTCACATAACAAAACCAAAAGACATTTTTTTTTCCATTTTTTGGTGGGAGTGTCCCTTTAATATAAAACATTAAAAGTTAAGTTTTAACATCCATTCCAGAGACGTCACATTCTCTCCTATTGTTCCATGTGTACCACTGAATACATGGAAGACAAGCCTGCAGCTGTGCCCTCTGCACACATTGCATATACAAGTAGCATTAGAGGTGCTTTATTTATTTATTTAGGAAACTGCAGTGCACATTTTAATAAATGTACACTTTTTTTAAAGATGACTGAACTTTAATATGCATTCAAAAAGGTTTGTCGTTTTCAAGTCAGAGTGGTCTTTAACACTTTTCACGCTGGTAGGAAGTTCTATGCAGTCATAAATTGCTGCAATCAAATGCTGGTAGCTTAACAGCTCTTTGCCGCCTACTAAAGGATGAAAGTACCATGCGGCATTAAGTGTACATGTTTGTAAAAGTGCAACTGTGAAGGATAGCCTAAAAATGTACAGAAACAATTTTTCTTGAAGAAAAATAGAATAACAAATTCCATTTTGCAGCAGCGGGTGCTCACAACACTTTAACCCCTTAAGGACAGAGCCTTTGAAACATTTTTGTCCTTTCTGGACAATGGCTATTTTAACATTTCTGTGCTGTTTGTGTTTAGCAGTAATTTTCTTCTTCGTCATTTGCTGTACCCACACATATTATATATTGTTTTTATCGGGACAAAAAGGGCTTTCTATGGATGCCATATTTTTGATCATATCTTATCATATTATTAAAAAAAAATAATAAAATATGGTAAAAAAAAAAAAAATACACAAATTTCTTTGTTTTTATTTGAAACAACTTCTCCTCATCGACAATAGCGAACGAAAAAACATGCTAAATAGATTCTACTATTTCTCCTGAGTACAGGGATACCACCCATGCATAGGTTTGTTGGGTTGTTTGGGGGCTAAAATGCCAAATTTGTGAGGTGCAGATTTTTGTTTTCCAACTTGAAATTTTTACATGCAGACAGCCTGCACCCATATCCCATTTGGGACATATTTGAAACCAGCCAGTGTATTTTACCCCATCAACCCATATATTTTTTAAAAGTAGACACCCTAGGCTATCTCAAATGGTGGTATTTTAACACTTTCCATGCACTATTTCTACCACCAGCCTTTGTCAAAGTTTGTGGTAGTAATTTTTTTGTGTTTTTTTTTCACAAACCTTGTACTTCAGACATAAATTTACAGATTTTGGTATGTGTCACTGCCAAATAACACCCCAATAAGTGTTCAGAAACATCTCTTGAGTACAGGGATACCCCCCATGCATAGGTTTGTTGGATTGTTTGGGGGGTAAAAGGCCAAATTTGGGAGGTGAAGTTTTTGGTTTTCCAATTTGAAATTTTGACATGCAGACAGCCTGCACCCATGTCCCATTTGGGACATATTTGAAACCAGCCAGTGTATTTTACCACATCAACCCATATATTTTTTTAAAGTAGACACCCTAGGCTATCTCAAATGGTGGTATTTTTACACTTTCCATGCACTAATTCTACCACCAGCCTTTGTCAAAGTTTGTGGTAGTCATTTTTTTGTGTTTTTTTTTCACAAACCTTGTACTTCAGACATGAATTTACAGATTTTGGTATGTGTCACTGCCAAATAACACCCCAATAAGTGTTCAGCAACATCTCTTGAGTACAGGGATACCACCCATGCATAGGTTTGTTGGGTTGTTTGGGGGCTAAAAGGGCCACATTGTGAAGGTGCGCATTTTCAACTTGGAATATTGACGTGTAGCCAGCCTGAGCCCATCTTTCATTTGGGACTTTTTTTTAAAGTAGGACAGTGTATTTTACCCCAAAAAGTATATATTTTGTAAAAGTAGACACCCTAGGCTATTTTAAATGGTGTTATTTTAACACTTTCCATGCACCAATTCTACCACCAGCCTTTGCCAAAGTTTGTGCTAGTCATTTTATTGTGTATTTTTTCCCACATACATTGTACTTTAGACACAAATTCACATATTTCGGTATGTGTCACTGACAAACAATACCACAATATATGTTCAGCAACATCTCCCGAGCACAGGGATACCACCCATGCATAGCTTTGTCAGCTTTGTTGGGTGTTGAAAGGCTACATTTGAGAGGTGCGCTTTTTGATTTTCAAACTTGGAATTTGAACATGTAGAGCAAGGAAGGGGTTAATAGCTCTTATAAGAGCCTTTGTAGTACTGTACAAAAAAATTAACCCCTAAAAATGCACAGACAAGAAAAAAATTTCTGCTGTGCAGTGATCAGTGGCAGGGAAGGGGTTAATACACTACACTATACAAAGGGTATGGCTTTTATAAAAGCCCTTGGGACTCACAATTTTTTTAACATTTTATTTAATTTATTACAATTAAAAAATTATGTTATACAGATCTGTCTCTTTCCCTCACTAAAACTCAAGTGAGGAGAGGGAGGCAGATCCATATGGGTCAGAACAATATTTACCAATATTGATCGAACCAGACGAATGGTGATGCTCATCTGAGAAATCACCAAACCACCTTTGCCACTGATCGGCTGTTACTGATCGCTATACACGTGTTCAGACAGCTTCAAAAGGAATACACGTAATCCCCTAGTGGGTATAATTAACCCCTAGCGAGTCTGACAAAAAAAATGCTGATAGCAAAAAAAAAAATCCTTCTGCGACTAGATTGCTCCATATGCGCTGCTTAGGCAGTGACCATATGCACTGCTTAGGCAGTGACCATATGTGCTGCTTAGGAAGTGATATACGGCAAGGAAGGGGTTAATAGCTCTTATTTAAAAAAAAAATTACGTTAAACGTAGTCCCCTAGCGGGTATAATTAACACGTGACGGGTGTAATAAAAAAGTTTTAAAAAAATTAAAAATGCTTCTGCAGCAAGATTGCTGCATTTGCGTCAGATCTCTGCTTAGGCAGTGATCTACAGCAAGAAAGGGGTTAATCTCTCTTAAAAGAGCTTTTTTTTATACTGTAATGAATTACAGTAAAAAAAATTAACCCCTAAAAAATGCACAGACAGCAAAAAATGTGCTGCCGTGTATGATCACTGCGTACACAGCGATCAATGGCAGGGAAGGGGTTAAATGGCTTTTATAAAAGCCCTTGGTGTTTAAAATTTTATTAAATATTTGTTTTATTATTTTATTTTATTTTTTTACTTTATCTGATCTGTCTCTCTCCCTTACTATAACTAGTAAGGTGAGGGAGGCAGATCAATACTTGTCAAAGGCAATATTTGCTAATATTGCCTTTGACAGTATGATAAGTGCTCATCAGAGCACTTATCATACATGCCTGCACACAGATCACATAGATCTGTTGTGCCGGCATCGATTGGCTCCCCCTAGAGCATCGGAAGTGAAATACTTTCACTTCCGATGCTCTTGCCATTAGAAGGGAAGCGCTGCCTGTATAGGCAGCGTTCCCTTCTACTGAGCCGATGGGGTCGCTCAGGAGAGCGACCACCATCGGCTCTGGGGAGCAGAACGGTGTTGTTAAGTGCCTCGCTGGCGAGGCACTTTAACAACACCGGAGATGCTTAGAAAGCGAACGATCGTTCGCTTTCTAAGCACATGTGTGCAGCCGGCGCAGCCATTTTTAAATGGCTGCTACGATCACTCCGTGGAGTGATCGTAGCGCGCCCCTGCACTTTTGGGGGGTGTTGCACAATGCCTCTACCTAGAGGCATTGTAGCAACACCGTTAGAGTAAAGAAAGCGACCGCTGGTCGCTTTCTTTACTCAGTTTAGTGCATGACGTGCCAGGCACGTCAGCTGTCGGCAAGTCCTCGATTTGCCGTGACGTGCCTGGCACGTCATCTGTCGTTAAGGGGTTAAGCACATGCACTTAGCATACCCCTTGTACGAACTTAAATTGTCTTTTGTGATGTAGTGCCTATATTCTGTACTGGTCAAAGAGCAAAACATTATAATTATAATTTGCCAGTTTGGTGAACTGAAATATTTAATAAAGGTCTTCATTCTCCATGAATAATGCCTATAAAAAAAAAAAAAAAAAGGAGCAAACAGGAGCAAAGCCTCCAAAATTATGTATTAAAAGAAATTCTCTCTCACCCTTATTTTAAATGTATTAGCTGCATGCTCATAATTGCTCGTGTTCAGTTCCTCCCATACTCAAAATGATGGCATGAGAAACGGTGATACCACACACATGCCCAGTGTGCTTCATACCGATTACACGATTTAGCTTGTGCACACTGAGGTTTTTTTTTTAATCCCTACAAAAGAGTTGCAAAATAGGGAAGTAGTTCAGACTTGCCTATTTAGTGTCCCTGGAAACTGTTTTTTGTATGTTATTATTTATTTACTTATGGCTTCATTCATAATAGAAAGAATTGCATGGAATTAACTAGGGAATTCCAAACTTAACCACTTGCCGACATTGGACGGACTAGGTCAATCCAGGTATTTTTTTGTGACATAGGATGGACCTAGTTCGCCGTGCAGAAAAAAAGGTGCACTGAAAGCAATTTTTATCGCTTTCAGCGCTCCAACTGTGTTGCTACCATCCCTCCATATTGAGGCATTGTGCAATACAAAAAAAAACCACCAGTGTTAAAGAGCATAGGAAGTAGACATGTGCAAAACTAAAATTTTCGTTTTAGTTCATTCGGACGAAAATTATATTTATTTCGTCTAAAACGAATTTCGTTCATAACTTCATTCGTTTCGGACGAAATTCGTTTACCATTTTCGTTTTCGTTACATTCGTTTAGTTTTACCTAATAAATGAATGAATTGAGTTTGACTTAAACCAATTGTAGTACTATTGGCTTTCACTACACGGAGACAGAGTCTCCATTCATAAAGTTATGAATGGAGACTCTGTCTCCGTGTAGTGAAAGCCAATAGTAGTACTACAATTTATAGAATAGCAATAGGAATACATGTATTCCATAAGCCGACAGCCTATAAACCGAACGTTCGGTTTATAGGCTGTGGGCATTTTACTACACGGAGACAAAGTCTCCATTCATAATTTTATGAATGGAGACTGTCTCCGTATAGTTAAATTCCGGCTTTTAACTATACGGAGACAAAGTATATATTCATATGAATGGAGACTCTATCTCCGTATAGTTAAATGCCCACAGCCTATAAACCGAACGTTCGGTTTATAGGCTGTCGGCTTTTAACTATACGTTTGTCTCCATTCATAATTTTATGAATGGAGACTCTGTCTCCGTATAGTTAAATGCTATTGTATTCTATAAACCGACTCTATTTCGGCTTATAGAATGCAATAGTACTACGAATGGACGAATGATTTTCGTTTATTAACCATTCGTTCATTCGGCTTGCGTTAGCTTAGCATTTTCGTTCTTCGTTTTTCGGGCGAATGGACGAAAATGCATTTTTCGGACGAAAATGCATTCGTCCGAAAACGAATGCACATGTCTAGTATATATTCACATGTAAACTGCTTTTTTAATAAAAAATTATGAAATAAAAAAATTCTTGTTTTTATTTCCTTTTATGTGACAATGCTGCCTCTCGCTTTCCCTTGCCCCCAGATTTGTCGCTCTCCCCCCCTTAGTGTTGTCTCTCTCTCACCCTCCCTTTGGCTCCCCCCTCGCTCCCCTTGTGTCTGTCTCTTCCCCCCCTTCCCTCCCCCTGTTTCTCTCTGCCCCCCTCCCCTTGTTTCTGTCTCTTCCCCCTCCCTCCCCTTGTTTCTCTCCCCCCCCCCTCGTTACTCTGCCCCCCCCCCCCTTGTTATTCTGTCCCCCCCTCACCTGTTTCTTGCTCCCTGGTGGCTAGTGGGGGCAGCCGGGGGATGTATGCACTATACATAATAGACGGAAGTGTCGGGCAGCATGGAGGTTGTCTGCACGATTCGTGCAGACATCCCCCAGCTGCCCGATTCTCCCTGGTGGCTAGCGAGGCAGCGGAGGATGTCTGCGCAATGAGCGAGACCTCCCCTGCTGCCGCCCGGAACTACCGCCAGGACTTTTATGAGGAAGCCGGAAGTACCCAGCTTCATCATAGAAGTCCAGGCGGTCATGCCGGGCGGCAGCAGGGGAGATCTGCGTTCATCGCTAAGACATCCCCTGCTGTTAGAGAGGGGGATCCAGGTCCCCTGCAGCTCTGCTGGGGACCTGGATCCCAGTCTTATAGTCTGACCTCAATTTGAGGTCAGATTATAAGACGACCTCGATTATAAAAGGGGTATTAACACTTCCCTTGCTGATCACAGTTTCTTTTTACTGTGATCCGTTTCCTTCCAAGTTTATGGACCTCATTTAGTTTTTTCAAAATAAATTTTATTTTGTACATTTTTACTATATTACTTATATTCTTTTCATGTATTAATGTAATTACAGTTAACTCCTACAAGCCTGTGCTGTGATTATGACCAGAGCAAACGTTAACCCATTCGTGACGTTGGGACGTTCTATGCCGTCCTGATTTTAAGTCCCTTAAAGTCGTTAGGACGGCATAGTACGTCCTGTGTTAAACAGCTCATATCGCGGCTCGGTTCATGCTGCAGGCACTTGCAGCGGGATCCCACCTGTCAGATGAGGCCATTTTAAATGGCCTCAGTCTGACAGGGGAAATTTAGCTGGTGATCAAAAACGAGCACCAGCTACATTTCTCTAAATCGTGCGTGACGTCCGAAGGGCTTGCAATTTTTGGGCAGGGACCCACAGGGTCTATTAAGACCCTGATTGGGTCTCTGCCATAGTGTTCCTGGCTAACGATCACCTTGTGATCAGTGGCCAGGAACAAATCGTGACGTTTTGGTGCTTACGTCATTTGGGACGCAAGCACCATGCATCACAAAGGGGTTAAAACTCTCCACTTTTTTCAATTTATTTTTTAATACTAAATTCAAATCATTTCATGCTATTGGCAATTCTATAAACCGAAATAGAGTCGGTTTATGGAATACCAATAGCAAAATAGCCATTACATAAACCGACATAATGAACGAATTTCGGTTTATGGAATTGGCAATGGCATTCTATAAACCGACTCTATTTCGGTTTATAGTAATGCCATTGCAAATAGCATTACATTATATATTCCATAAACCGAAAGTCTATAAACCGAACGTCGTTCGGTTTATAGAACAGCAATAGCATTACATGTATTCTATAAACCGAACGTCGTTCGTTTTAAAGACTTTCGGCTTATAGAATACATGCAATGCTATTGGCTTTCTATAAACCGAAAGAGTCCCCATTCATACGAATAGGTCAATTGACCTATTCGTATGAATGGGAACTCAATTTCGGTTTATAGAAAGCCAATAGCATTACATAAACCGAAAGTCATTCATGTCGGTTTATGGAATGTACATTTGTACAATGCTATTGGTATTGTATAAACCGACTATTTCGGTTTAGAATGCCAATAGCACGAATGGACGAATGATTTTCATTTATTAACCATTCGTTCATTCGGATTTTGTTAGTTAATATTTTCGTTATTCGTTTTTCGGACGAATGGACGAAAATGCTATTTTCGTCCGAAAATGCATTCGTCCGAAAACGAATGCACATGTCTAATAGGAAGTGATGACATTGCTTCCTATTGCTCTCTCTGTGTGTTGCCGACATGCCTCACATATCAAGACAGTCAGTAACACACACACAAAAAAAAAAACCTGTCTGCCCCCAGATCTTCAATCACTATACTGTAGCCAACATGGTGGCGCCCTTCTAAGGGAAAGAATACAAGAAGTAGCTGCTTCCTGTGCTCTGTAGGCAGTTCTTGATCGTTTCATCATAGAGACAATTAGTAACTACCAGGCAGCGTGCAGATAAGCAATCACCACTGCCTGGTCAGTTCAATATTTGTAAAATATCGATCTGTTTCCCTCTTCTCACCTGTGTTTTAGTAAGGGAGAGAGACAGGTCAGTGTTGTAACAGTTAGTTAAAATAAAAAAAATAAAAAAAACTTAATTTTAAGGACACAAGGGCTTTTATAAAAATTTTAAAAAAAAAGGAATTCCCTGTGTTTAACCCTGCCATTGCATAAGCAGTGATCTTGCACAGCGGCACATTTTTTTACTGTTTGTGCATTTTTTTTAATTTAGTGGTTACTTTTTTTTATACTGTAATTTATTACAGTACTACAAAGGCTCTTCTAGGAGCTATTAACCCCTTTATTGCCGCAGATCACTGCTTAGACAGATATTGTTGCCTTAGCATTTTTTTTTTTTTACACTAACTGGGGTTTAATTATACCTGCTAGGGGGTTACATGTAAATACTTTTTTTTAAGCTGTCTGAGTGCATGTACAGTGATCAGAAACAGACAATTAGTGGCAAAGGCGGTTTGGTAATTTCTCACATGAGCATCACCATTTGCCTGGTCAGATCAATATTTGTGAACATTGATCTGACCAATTTGGTTCTGCCTCCTTCTCCTCACTTACATTTTTGTGAGGGAAAGAGACAGATCAGTATTAGTGTTAAAATAAAATTTTATAAAATTGTGAAACCCAAGGGCTTTAATAAAATACATTCCCTATGTATTAACCTCTTCCCTGTCATTGATCACTGCATAAGCAGTAATCTTGCACAGCAGCACATTTTTTGCTGTCTGCATTTTTTTTTTTTTTTAGGAGTTAATTGCCCGATTTTGACCCTGGTCAGCTTTCTGATTTCACAAGGCGTCATGGGTGTCTACTTTTCAAAAAAGTATGGTTTGTTGGGGGTAAATTAGATTGGCCAGCTGTCTTATGTATAAAAGAGATTGCTACTTCTTTTACCCCCATACACCAACATTGTTGCAAACATTTTAGCAACACTTAAAAAACTTTGTGTACAACACCGCTTTTGTGCATTTCCCACTAAATCATTTTGATTCATGCTGGAAAAAAATATTAATACAAGCAATGTTATAATCTAAAGTGCTAACATTAGAAGATAGCTATATGGATTTTGTTTGGGCTGGGAGGTTAGAGTTAATTATTGTTACTGGTTAGTTTTCTTTGTCACTAGATATTTTTTCTGGAGACCAAAGTTTCTGGATCTGAGGACAGCTTGGTGACCGTTTGTATGACTGGGCTGGAGTTGGGAGTTGAGAGGTGAGCGATGGGCTGGTTTTAGGCGCAAATTTAAAACCTAGCGAAGCTCCTTTGGGAGGGCAAAAATGGAACAGAACTAATTATCAGATTGAGTCTGAGCAAGAGGAACAGAGAATCATTTGCGTCCACCCACACTTCTTTTGTCATAATTTTATTAGGTGGAATAAATCACCTTGCTGTGGATATAGGAGGGTGGATCTGGTCCTTCAACTTAAGTGGTTGGTTCCTGGCTTATTGGGATGGAGCCATATTTAAAAAGTGTCTTAAGTGTTTTAAAATGTATTTAATTAAGGTTTTTAATTGGTTATGGTTTTGTTTGTATTTGAAAATGGTTATTTTATCAAACCTCAAATTAAAGGTCACAGGGAATTTTATATAAGATGTGATATATGTCTATTTTGTTTGGTGCATGAGTAAGAATGCACTATGCAAAACTTATGTATTTTGTCTGCAAATACGATAAACTTACCATAACTATGAAGTACTGTAAAATGTTACAACTATTGCTCATGTATATCTTTGGAAAACAGTGATATAGCTAGCAAGTATGTAGGTATAAGACTCATAGGAGGGACGTGTATGAAACTTCTTGCACTGACAAGAAGGCACAGTCATGTATAACAGAGATTGCAACATTTGATAAATCCAGACACTAGTCAGTGACATTCTCAGACACCAATCAAGCACTTTTAACTCATTTTTGTGGGTACAGATTCAATTAATTAATCATGGTAGGTCTTATGAGATCTCCACCCCGATTAATTAATTGGATTCTGTCTGTGTGTATATCCATCCTACATACTGCTGGGCTGCACTATGCATGCTCTGTCTGCAGCATGTGGAACAAATACGTGTCCCTGGAAACATGGCCAATGTTGGCAACTATCCTAATGGTGTGTTTATACATGACCCCCAGAGTGTCCTACTGAGTAAGAAGCTTCATACAAATGCACGTGAATGACCAATGTGCATTGTTACTGATTTAACCAGAGTAACCATTGCTAAATGCAATTTTGAGGATGTAGCCCCACTTAGAATTCTCAAGTCTAGAATGTAGGTGGTGCATGCTTATTTTATTGCAAAAACTATGCTCACAGTGTAATTCTATTCCTCCAAAGAAGAATCACTGAAATGGTCTGTTAAAAAAAAAAAAGGTACTTTGATAGCCCAGGACAAGGCTAACTAATCTCTGGACCTCTACTTGTTCAGAATCAGAACTATAATTTCCATGATGTTCACCAATACCGACGACTGGCTGAGCATCAAGGCAGTTATAGTCCAGATCAGTTGGAGTACAAACGGCATACTCAAGATCTGAGATGAAAAGAGGATAACAAACAACGTACAACACATTGAAATGAAGGATACAGCGCTCTCACACTTTCCCGATATTTGGGATTACAAATCAACCACATACTGACGTCACCCCCTACAACATCCAATCACAATCAGAGTATTTTACAGCGCTGGATGTCGGAAGTTGTAAAGTCAATTCAAGATTCAGCTTTAGTGCAGTAAACGCGGACGATTATCAACGTGGACAAAGTACTCACAAATAATGGCGTGACAGACCCGGACAAGAGTCTTTTAAGGCGATTGCTGCTTTTCGCAGAAACCCGGAATTCATAGTCAGTAATCTCACGACCGTGCTGCAGGAAGTGGAAGCGAGAGAGTTGCGGTCACGTGATATGTTAATTTTCGTATAGCCACGCCCCTGTATTCCACGTGTGTACGGTTGTTTATATGAATATTAGCGACAAGCCATAATATTTACAAAGCTGTGCTATAAATTAAATTATTGTGTTAAATTAAGCACTGTCCTTTTCTTTCCATGGTTTATGAGGTTTCAGTTTTTAGGAAGATACCTTTATTACTTAACAGATCATTGTATACTAGAGTAGAAATACTTGTAGCTCATAAATATCTTCCAGTATGGTTCTGTTAACAGTCTTCGCTATATATTGAACCAATCTTTATTCTTACAGAAAATAGAGCAGGCATTTTATTGTCAACTTATTAAAAAAAAAAAATAGAATAATTAGGACTGCACATGGCTCACTACATCTTGTGAGGTTTTGTCATTACAACTAAAGAGCTACTATAGGGGACGGAGGGGGGGTCAGTGCTCATGTGCTGGAACACTGTCACCCATTTTTGATCTTCTCTTCAGAAGCCAGGATCGGTACTGCGAATAGGGTTGCCACCTTTTCCTCAAAAAAATACCGGCCGTGTGTGGGCGGAGCTACAAGAGGGAGGGGCCATGAGAGGTGGAGCCAGCAAGGGGGCGGATTATCACTGAAATGATATATATTATTTGTATATCATGCCAGTGAGAAGTGTGTGTGTGTGTGTGTGTGTGTGTGTGTGTGTGTGTGTGTGTGTGTGTGTGTGTGTGTGTGTGTGTGTGTGTGTGTGTGTGTGTGTGTGTGTGTGTGTGTGTGTGTGTGTGTGTGTGTGTTACAGACTGTCACTCTCACAGACTGTCTCTCTCTGACACAGACAGTCTCTCTCTCACAGATTGTCACTTTCACTCTCTCACTCAGTCTCTGACAGTCTCTCTCTGTCACAGTCTCTCTCTGTGTCTCTCACAGACAGTCTCTGCTCTCTCGCTCTCACAGACAGTCTCTGCTCTCTCGCTCTCACAGACAGTCTCTGCTCTCTCGCTCTTTCTCACAGACAGTCTCTGCTCTCTCGCTCTCACAATCTTTCTCACAGACAGTCTCTGCTCTCTCGCTCTCACAGACAGTCTCTGCTCTCTCGCTCTTTCTCACAGACAGTCTCTGCTCTTTCAAACAGACAGTCTCTGCTCTCTCGCTCTTTCTCACAGTCTCTGCTCTCTCACAGACAGTCTCTGCTCTCTCGCTCTCTCACAGACAGTCTCTGCTCTCTCTCACAGACAGTCTCTGCTCTCTCTCTCACAGACAGTCTCTGCTCTCTCTCTCACAGACAGTCTCTGCTCTCTCTCTCACAGACAGTTTCTGCTCTCTCTCTCACAGACAGTCTCTGCTCTCTCTCACAGTTTCTGCTCTCTCTCTCACAGTTTCTGCTCTCTCTCTCACAGACAGTCTCTGCTCTCTCTCACAGTCTCTGCTCTCTCTCTCACAGTCTCTGCTCTCTCACTCACAGTCTCTGCTCTCTCTCACAGTCTCTGCTCTCTCTCTCTCTCACAGTCTCTGCTCTCTCTCATAGACTGTCACTTTCACTCTCTCACACAGTCTCTGCTCTCTTTCTCACACAGTCTCTGCTCTCTCTCACTGCTCTCTCTCTCTCTCACACACACAGAGACTTTCACTCACTCTCTCACAGACTGTTACTTTCACTTTCTCTCACAGACTGTCACTTTCACTCACTCTCTCTCACAGTCACTTTCTCTCACAGACTGTCACTTTCACTCTCTCTCTCACCCTGTACCTGTCATGGAGGGGTCTCTGAGCTGTTTCCTTCCATCGGGTGTCGGTCAGTGCAGCTTGCAGGGGGCGGAGCTCCAAGCAGGTCAGGAGCACAGAGCAGGTCACTATGCTGCTGCTGTATCTCTCCCCACAAGAGCCGAATCCTCTGATTCGGGGACAGTGCCCTGGAAGGCAGAAGGCTCTGCACGTGGGGGAGATACAGCAGCAGCATAAAGCTGCTACACCAAGGGAAATACCGGGCTTTGCATTGCCGGTATATTAGGTATACCGGCCCCGGCTTCCAGACCTCAAATACCGGCTGTGCCGGTAAATGACCGGCCAGGTGGCAACCCTAACTGCGCATGCGCACAATGCTGCACATGCCCAGTAAGCATTCTCCGGTGTCTGGGATTGTGGTCCTGAGTCCTGCTGTCCCACTGAGCCCTACCTCTGTCCCGAACACAGTCCACACAATGTATTCAATTCCAAGAGCACAGAAAGGGACTAAATGAAACAAAACTTTGTATCCTCAGTGTCAATATAATCAGTGCTGTAGGAAACATGCATAGTAATCACTGTGGATGGGTTAAGTAAAATAAGTAAAATAATAAAAATGTGATTTATGCAGAATGCCTGCATCAAATCATACTGGAAAACAGCCTGTGTATTATACAAGCAGTAATCCTCATCTTGCACCAAAGTGAGTTTGGGGACTAGACTGTCCTTTTACCACACCATCCTTATACCTCACGGTGTCTCCAGTTTTCAAATACTAAAATACACAGCAGCAACAGTATATGACATGTAAGGACTGTTGAACTCTTGAAGACAGATGATGGTCCTGCACTTAAACTGACATTGGATATTGCATTGACAGGTCCAAGACTGCAACTGTTGGTTTAAATGGACACTATACTTTTCACTTGTGCATCCAATATATAGGCACAAGTGAAAGATTAGTTGTCCTTAGTGTGAAGATAAACTGGCATGTACCGTAGTTGCTCGATTGATATATTGATATTATACAAATGCATTTCTTGTTTTTATTTCCTTGCGGCCTCTCCCCCCCCCCCCCCCCCCAGCGTAGTCTCTCTCTCTATCTCCCCCTCCCTCCCCTAGTCTCTCTCTCTCTCTCTATCTCCCCCCTCTCTCTCTCTGTCTCCCCCCCTCTCTCTCTCTCTCCCCCCTCTCTCTCTCCCTCTCACCTCTCTCTCCCTCTCCCCCCTCTCTCTCTCTCTCTCCCCCTCTCTCTCTCTCCCTCTCCCCTCTCTCTCTCTCTCTCTGTGTCTCCCCCCTCTCTGTCTCCCCCCTCTCTATCTCTCTCTCTATCTCCTCTTTCTCTCTCTCTCTCTATCTCCCCCCTCTGTCTCTCTCTCTCTATCTCCCCCCCTCTCTCTATCTCCCCCCTTTCCCTGGTGGCTAGTGGGGGTAGCTGGGTGATGTCTGCACGATACGTGCAGACATCCCCCAGCTGCCCGCTTTTCCCTGGTGGCTAGTGGGGCAGCAGGGGATATCTGCGCGATGAGCGCAGACCTCCCCTGCTGCCGCCCGGCACGTTTGCCGGGACTTCTGTGACGAAAGCGGAAGTACCCGGCTTCTTCATAGAAGCCCCGGCGGTCGTGCCGGGCGGAAGCAGGGGAGTCTGCACTCATTGCGCAGACATCCCCTGCTGTTAGAGAGGGGGATCCAGGTCCCCTGCAGCTGTGCTGGGGACCTGGATCCATGTTTTATAATCTGACCTCAATTTGAGGTCAGATTATAAGAAGACCTCGAATGTAAGACGAGGGGGATTTTTCAGAGCATTTGCTCTGAAAAAAACCTCGTCTTATATTCGAGCAAATACGGTACTTCTGATTGTACATGCCAGTTTATCCAGGCATAGATCCTCTGTGTGTGCGCCACACACCTAGAACAATCCTGCACTGTATTTCCGGGGTTAATAAATAAATGATCTAAAAACGTTATTACCGTTAGGGTCTTAATAGCAACTTTGATTTGCATAACTTTCTATAAATATATCTATGAGGAGAGTTTGATAATAATTGTTGCATTTATGTTGTGGAGACTTATTAACCCCTTCGCGACAATGGACGTGTCAGGCACATCCTGCCGGGAACTCCATTACCGAAAATAGATGTGCCTGGCACATCCTGGAGTGAATCAAGCGGTTTTCGCGATCAATGATTGAGAAAACCACTTTAACG
This sequence comes from Pelodytes ibericus, assembly GCA_036172795.1. Taxonomy (NCBI): domain Eukaryota; kingdom Metazoa; phylum Chordata; class Amphibia; order Anura; family Pelodytidae; genus Pelodytes; species Pelodytes ibericus. The sequence continues at coordinate 126,940,956 of CM069859.1, forward strand.
GTGCTGGTCTATTGCCTCGAAATTTCCAATCTGGGGCACCCACGGAGCAATAGTGGGAGCCATATTGATGGAGCAGCATGCTCCGTCAATATGGCTATGCCCTCTGGTGGTCTGAGCTTCGGAAGTGAAAGTAAATTCACTTCCATCGCTCTGAATATGCTACTTGACTGCCCCTAGTGGTAGCAATGTAAAAAAAAATATGTAATTGGCTAAAAACTAGTTATATAGTTAGATTAGCCTATAGGGTTAAAATTAAATAATTTTAAGCATAAGAGGGTTAAAATTAAAATATATTAGGGGGTAGCATAAGGGTTAGAGTTGGGGTTAAATTTAGCGTTAGGGTTAAATTTTGGGTTCGGGTTGGGGTCAAAAGGTCAATATAGAAAAAAAGAAAAAAACACTTTTTGGTTTTTGCCCCATAACTCGCAAAAAAATACCAAAAAATATGGAAACATGCATATTTCTGAATTCGGGACAACATTTAGAAACTATTTAGATGGGGTCTTTTTTAATGATTGTATTTGTGTAAATTATATTTTAGGTCAAATTTAGAAAAAGTGTTTTTTTTTTAATTTTTCATCATATTTTATGATTTTTTTGTAGTAAATTATAAGATATAATGAACATAATGGTATCTAATGAAAGCCCTTCTTATGACGATAAAAACAACATATAATTTGTGTGGGTAAATTATGTGAGAAAGAAGAAAATTGCAGCTAAACACAAACACCCCAGAAATGCCATTGTCACCAAGGGAAAGTCAAGGTGAAAATGTCTTGGGGTTAAAGCACTGATACAAGTTTATTTCTACTTTCTCACATTTTTTCCCTGTGATCTCTCTATTTTCACAGTGACAAGATGTTTATTGTAAATGATCATATATAAGGAAGGATAATTATATTATTTATTTATATATGGTATTCTCTAATTGTGCATTTTAGTATGTCTTATTTATGTTAATGATTGTTTAGCTTTTAGGAATTATGTATATTTTTTATGTAAAATTTAAATATGGTACATAGGAGTGACATTGTCTTTTTTTTTATTTATGAACTAATGTCTGTAACATATATAAGAAAAGAGCTCCCTCTAGTGTTCCTTGTAAAATCATTAACACTGTTAGCCATTTATAATAAATTGGCTATATTCTTATAGGATCGTTTTTATTGTGTATTGATTGTGTTAATGGTGCAAGGATGTTCATAGTTAATATATAAGTACACTTTATACACACTTATAGTACACTTAAAGTTGGCACTTTATACAAATAGGTGCTTAGTATAAGAGTCTCTCCTTTGTCAATGAAGTGCTCACGGTGACTAAAATATTACACTATAAGTATCTTTCATTTTGAGATATCCTTCAAACTGAAGAAAGATTAGTATATCTGTGTGTACCCCTTTCTTGTTATATATGCACAACATTTACTTTTTCTCCACTTATTTGATTGTGGGACAATCAGAGATTGGTATCCCTTTTGTGTGCAGAACTCTTTTATATATTAATTGTGTATAGATATACATTTAAGTAAACACACAAAATAGTGTGCTTATAAGCACCCGTCTTTATCTGAATTTCTATAGAAAGGCAGTCATATCATTGCAAAAAATATATATTATTGTATACAAAATGTATTGATGCATTAACTTGCCATCATGGAATGAGATTCTGGCTCAAGTCCAGGTCCCACTCCAATCAGAGAAATATTTTTATAGTAAAAACATTCAAACTAAGATGCAAATTTACCAAATATGGAATAATTGTCTTAAATTACAAGAAAGAAGAGATTAGATAAGCTAGGAAGATGCTGAATTGAATAGACAAAGTGGTACTGTCATTGCAGCTTACTCTGACTCAGATGGTTTTAGAAAGGGAAGCTGTGATACTCTTTGACTGTTAAGGGTTTTAAAGTTGGAGCCCTAGTAGAACTTTCCTAATGCTAATGTAATTGTTTTCCTTTGTCTTTTTTTCCCTTCTTCTGGTTAACCATGGCAGCAGTTACGTATGGGTTCTTTGCATATTTCTTTTTTTATTTTATTTCATTTTTTTCTACTCACCTTCCGGGAAGTTCAGCCTCTTTCTTCCTGAAGCACGGTTCCTTACCCTCTGGAAGGTTACCTGGGGATCCCTATTCCTCCGTACACTTACTGCAAGTTGGTACTGGAGATGTGGCTGGATTATTATTACTGTGCCTAGTGCTTATATTCCTCCATAAGCTTACTGCAAGTAGTACTGGACAGGGCCTGCCTTAAGTGTTCCGGCGCCCTGTCGGGCTTCCCCCGTGGCGCCCCCGTGGCGCCCCCCCCCGTCCCTTTCCTCTTCCTTGCCATGTCTGTCTCTCTCTCTCTCCCTCTGTTCTGTCTCTTTCCCCCCGTCCCCTATTCTGTCTCTCTCCCCCCCGTCCCCTGTTCTGTCTCTCTCCCCCCGTCCCCTGTTCTGTCTCTCTCCCCTGCCCCTGTTCTGTCTCTCCCCCCTGCCCCTGTTCTGTCTGTCTCTCTCTCCCCTCCCCCTGTTCTGTCTCTCCCCCCTAACCCCTGTTCTGTCTGTCTCTCTCTCCCCTCCCCCTGTTCTGTCTGTCTCTCTCCCCCCTAACCCCTGTTCTGTCTCTCCCCCCTAACCCCTGTTCTATCTCTCCCCCCTCTCCCTGTTCTCTCTCTCACCCCCCTCCCCCTGTTCTCTCTCTCTCCGCCTCCCCCTGTTCTGTCTCTCCCCCCTCCCCCTGTTCTCTCTCCCCCCTAACCCCTGTTCTGTCTCTCCCCCCTAACCCCTGTTCTGTCTGTCTCTCTCTCCCCTCCCCCTGTTCTGTCTGTCTCTCTCCCCCCTAACCCCTGTTCTGTCTCTCCCCCCTAACCCCTGTTCTGTCTGTCTCTCTCCCCCCTAACCCCTGTTCTGTCTCTCCCCCCTAACCCCTGTTCTGTCTCTCTCCCCCCCTCCCTTACCTTTGCCTGAAAAGGTGGATCCAGGGAGGGGGCGGAGCTAACAGGCACAGCGGTGTAGCTCCGCCCCCACCCCGGGAAGCAGAGCACAGTCTGCATTACGGGGAGCCATGGGCAGCAAGAGAAGGTGCTGCTCGGGCTCCCCATGCTTAATGCAAGCATGGGGAGCCGAGCAGCACTATCTCATGCTGCCCGGGGCTCCCCATGAAGCAGCTGCTGCTCTGCTTCCCGGGGTGGGGGCGGAGCTACATCGCTGTGCCGGTTAGCTCCGCCCCCTCCCCGGATCTAGCGAGCATGCCGAGCAGAGGGCTGGTGAGGGGGGATCTTTTGATCTCCCCCCAGCCAGTGCCTCTACCGGCTTTTTTTTTTTTTTTTACTTTTTTTTTTCTATCTACCGGCCGGGCGGGCGCCCCCTGGGGTGTTGCGCCCTGTGCGCTCGCACAGGTCGCACAGCCCTAAGGCCGGCCCTGGTACTGGAGATGTATTATTTATTGGGCAGATGTCACATACCTGCCTTTTTGGGCTGGCTGAGTTATTTACCATGTTTGGTTTGTTTTGTTTTTTTTCAGGTATTTTTTCTTCAAGTTCCTCCACAGTTCAGGTCAGTTGATCTTGACCCCCCCCCCTTTTTTTGTAAACCACCTAAAAGCTTTTCCTTCCATTTTTGGGGGAGTGGAACATTTTATATGTTCCACTGCTCCCCATTTTTTATCTTCCTGGGCTCCCTTATGGTGGTGGAACACTTCTGCGCTCCACACCTTTTTATTTGGCCCTTTTTCGGGGTTTTCTCGGTGTTGAAATGCGTTCCACACCATTCTTATTCTTCCACTCTGTTTGGCGGTGGAACGCATATGCGTTCCACGCCTCTTTTTGCTTTCTTTCTAAGTGCTGGATCGTGTTTGCGTTCCAGCACTCATTTCCTGCCTTTTTTCGGCCCTAGAACGCATATGCATTCCAGGCCTCACTTGTGTTGTTTCCTGTTTCGGCCGTGGAGCGCATATGCGTTCCACCGCCCCCTGGAACTTCCTGGTTCCGCGTTTTAGGCTTTTTAAGCGTTTTTTCTTCCGGTTTTTCTGCTGGATGGCCCTGTACTCGTTCTTACAGGTACCACCACTGATTTCTCTTGCCACTTTTGCCTCCTCCCTCGTTTCTTGCCAGCCTCAGGTAAGTCAGTCTGATTTGGTGTCATTTAAAAGTCTTTTTTCCTTTTGGGTTGTTTATTCCCTGATTGTTCAATTTTTTGCATATATTTTCTCAGCCTGCCCATTTCTTTGCTACGATGTACTCGTTCTCGTCAGGCGATGTGAGTTTTTTGTCCTTATTTATTTTTTAATTTTTTTATGTATAAGAGTTCACTTTGAACTTATCCTGTCTAATTCTGGTGTATGTTTACCAGCCCAAGACATGATACAGATCCTCCCAGGAAAAGGACGGAGAAGCGTCCACGCTGTTTGGCCTGTGATGCCACCCCCTTTTCTTTGCTACGATGTACTCGTTCTCGTCAGGCGAGGTGAGTTTTTTGTCCTTATTTATTTTTTAATTTTTTTATGTATAAGAGTTCACTTTGAACTTATCCTGTCTAATTCTGGTGTATTTTTACGAGCCCAAGACATGATTCAGATCCTCCCAGGAAAAGGACGGAGAAGCGTCCACGCTGTTTGGCCTGTGATGCCACCCCCTTGGAAGGCAAACGCCTCTGTGGTGACTGTCTATCCCATGCCGCTGTGTCTCCTGATCCGTCTCCCAATCTAGTGCACCTCGTCAATCAGGCTGGGGAAAGGAGTCTGAAGGAACATATGAGTAGTTTTTTTCCGGTCCAACACTCTTCCCAGGATGATGAGTTTTTCCCGTATCAGCCCGACCCTGTGGCTCCATATGGAGCAGATGATCATCACTCCTCGGCTGAGGAAGATGGCGATACTGGGGTCGTCCTGGATTCGTCCCTCATCGACACCTCATTGGGGCTATTAGAGCTACCCTGGGTATTGCCGAATGTCTTCCCAAAGCTGGAGTTGCAGACAAATATTTTTGCAACCTGCAGAAAGTTCGTACTACCTTTCCAGTTCATGGGTCTATTGAGGAATTGATTTCCTACGAATGGAGGTCCCCTGATTGTAAAATTTCATCCGGCCGCAGAATCTCCAGATTGTACCCAGTCGCTGCGGAAGATGCGGCTTCCTGGACCTCTACTCCGGCCGTGGATGCTCCCATTATTCGAGTTGTCCGGCGGTCTTCTCTGCCGCTCGATGGCCCGGCTCTCCTTAATGACCCTATGGATCGGCGGATTGAGGCCTCACTTACCAGGCCTTATGTTGCTGCAGGTGCAATTTGTCAACCCACGGTCGCAATGACTTCGGTCTCTCTGGCCTTGAAATGTTGGGTCCTCGACCTCAAGGAAGACATTGAGGGTGGTGTTCCCAGGGAGAAACTGTTGGATTCCCTCTCTGACATTAAATTGGCAACAAATTTTTTATCGAATCTTCCTCGGATATTCAGAAGCTTGCGGCCAGATGTATGGGCTTGTCGGTTTCGGACAGACGTGCCTTATGGTTAAAACACTGGCATGCTGATAATACCTCTAAGAATTCCCTGGTGTCCATTCCGTTTGATGGGAAGTTGTTATTTGGTAAAGTCCTGGAAGACGCCATTCGTAAGGCTTTTTTGCCCCAGGAACGGAGACGCCTTCCCAGGGCGGTTTGGAATGATCGTCGCAACTTCCGCTCCTCCTTTCAGGATTCCAGACAATATAGACCTGGAAGGGAGGTGACTCTCTCCTCTACATGGAGAAGTGGTTCCCGAAACATGGCTAGGGGTTCCCGCTTCCGCCCTCCCTCTTCCTTTCGTGGGAAATTCTTGAATTCCTTCCTGCCCGGGCTGCTCCGGTCGGTGCTCGCCTCCTGGCGTTCTCGGCTGTCTGGGCAGGGTTTTCTTTAGATTCCTGGGTCCGGAACATAATTCACAAGGGTTACAGTCTGGAATTTCTTTCTCCTCCGACTCCGGCTTTTATCCGAACCAAAATCCCATTAGACCCAAGGAAAAGGGACGTCCTTCTGAATTTTATACGATCCCTTCTTCGGGACAAAGTTATTCTCCCCTGTTTTTTGTCACCAAAGCTTCGGGGGAGCTGAGACCGGTTCTCGACCTGTCTGTCCTGAACAAATCGTTGGTGGTCAAGAAATTCAGGATGGAATCCCTCCGGTCTATCGTGCCGATCGTTTTCCCCGGCGATTGGATGGTCTCCATCGATCTCAAGGATGCCTACTTCCATATACCCATCAGACTTCAGCACCAGCGGTTCCTACGTTTTGCCGTGGACAGGGATCATTTCCAGTTTCGGGCTCTTCCTTTTGGTCTCAGCACGGCTCCTCAAACTTTTTCCAAGGTTCTGGTGGTCTGTATTGCGGAGCTTCGCAAACTGGGCCTGAATATTTTCCACTATCTGGATGACATTCTCATCGTGGCTTCCTCTCCGGATCTTCTGGCCACACAGAGAGACATGGCCTTATGTTTCCTGCAAGACGCAGGATGGAAGATCAATTTCGGGAAAAGCCAACTCCGTCCGTCCCAGTCCCTGGTCTTTCTGGGTGCGGAGTTCGACACTCTCTCGCCACCGTTTCTCTGTCCCTGGACCGCCAGTCCCGTCTGATTTCATCAATCCGGAATGTCGATCTACCCGGTTGGTTGCCCATCAGGAATCTCATGTCCCTCCTGGGTGTCCTGGTCTCAACTATCGGCCTCGTCCGTTGGGCCCAGTGGCACACTCGTTTTCTCCAATCCCTCCTGCTGTCTCATCTTCCGGTTTCCCAATCATCTTTAGACGAGCTGATTTTTTTACAGAAGGAAACCTCTCGCCATCTGGCCTGGTGGTTGAAGGTCCATCATCTGAGGAGAGGTTTTCCCCTAACAGATGTCATCTACAGTGATTACCATGGATGCGAGTGCTCATGGTTGGGGGGCCCATCTGAAAGATCTCTACGCCCAAGGCGAATGGTCTCCGGCAGAACGAGTTCTTCATGCAAACATCCTGGAACTCAGAGCAATTTACAGGGCGCTGCTGGCCTTTCAACCTTCTGTTCAGGGTCACTGGGTGAAAATACAGACGGACAACAGGTGTGCGGTTGCCTACATCAACCATCAAGGGGGTACCAGGAGCCTGTCTCTGAGCTGGGAATTTGCTCCAATTGCCCTCTGGGCCCAGGAACAAGTGGAACACTTGTCGGCAGTATATCTTCCAGGATCAGAGAACACAGTGGCAGATTTCCTGAGCCGCACCAAGATCAGCACGGATTGGACGCTCTCATCTCAAGTGTTCCATCGCATTTGCCAACAATGCCAACAATGGGGTCCAGCGGTGGACCTGATGGCCTCTGCCTCAAATGCTCAGGTTCCTCGTTTCTTCTCCAGGACTCCTCATCACTTGGCAGAAGGTGTCGACGCTCTGTCTCTCCCGTGGCCGAAGGAGTTCCTCTACATTTTTCTACCTCTCCCTCTCATTCCCCGCATCCTGAAGAAGGTTCGGCTGGAGAAGGCGGAAGTACTAGCCATCCTTCCTTGGTGGCCCAGGAGACCTTGGTTCCCATTGGCGAACCGATTGACCCAGGACCCTTGGATGCTGCCACAGGTTCGGGATCTCCTATCTCAAGGCCCGATGTTGCATCCTCGCCCTCACTCTCTTCAACTGGCGGCTTGGCGATTGAGAGGCAGTCACTACGGTCCCATGGTCTGTCGGAAGGCGTGGTCTCTACCCTGTTGAAGGCTAGGAAGCCTAACGCCTCGAACACATACCATCGTATCTGGTCTGTCTTCCTAGTTTGGTCCAAAGGTAGGGTTTCTGACCCATTGTCTCCTTCCCTACCGGATGTCCTGGCATTTCTAAAGGCTGGCCTGGATCGAGGTTTGGGTCTGAACTCCCTCCATGTTCAGGTGTCTGCTCTGTCTGCTCTTACATCGGTGCGCTGGGCTTTGGATCCTTTGGTTGTTCGTTTTTTCAAGGCTGTTATCAAACTTCGTCCTCCGGCCCGATCATTTGCGGCCCCCTGGAACCTTCCTCTTGTTCTTCAGGCTTTAACAGGACCTCCTTTCGAATCCATGCCTGATGCCTCCCTATGGTTGATGACTCTAAAGACCCTATTGCTATTGGCTTTGACTTCCGCTAAACGTTGTTCAGAGCTACAAGCTTTTTCGGTGGATCCCCCCTATACTGTAACGATTTACCTGGATTCGAACCCTGACTGCTGTGGTTCCTGTTCCCTGCTCCTGTTCCAGACGCCACCTGCTGGTTCTATTTCCTTATGTAGCAGTAGTGGATATCTCTCTGACTTTGTCTACTTGATTACCTACTGCCCAGGTGTAGACCCTTGTAGTAATGAGCCCTGGAGCTATATAAACCCCATCCTCCCAGCAATCAGAGCTGGTACATTATTTTCTGCTAGCTTGTGTATTTGATTCCTGTTCATCGTGTTCCTGACCATCCCTGTTTTCTACAGTCCTTTGACCTCGGCTTGATTCTGACCATTCTGATTTCTACAGTCCTTTGACCTCGGCTTGTTCCTAGACCCTGCTTTGTCCCTGCCTGGCTATGACTCGTGGGAAACCAAACAAGGCCTCTGCATGTGGGCATTCAAAGCCTGGGGCTCCACCCCAGGTGGAGAGTGCTCACCCTGCGCAGGGCCTTGAATCGCCCACTACCCCTGCACCGCGACTCCAGACCTCATCGGCACAGCCGACCGTGACATATACTGTCTTCTCTACAGATCACGCCATCCTCCGCCCAGTCCTGGAATTTCTGCCCAAAGTCGTGACCACGTTTCACCTTAATCAGGAAACCGTGTTACCTGTGTTTTGTCCTAATCCAGCTACTCCCGAAGAATCCCGTTGGCATACCTTAGATGTGGTGCATTGCATACAAATCTACATTGCCGCTTCCTCATCTCTGAGAAACACCTCTAGACTCTTCATTCTCCCACTGGGGTTCCGCCGAGGCGAAGCTGCCTCTGTTTCCACTTTACGGCGCTGGATTGTTACGGCTGTATCAAAATGTTACGTCTCCTGTGATGTTCCGGTTCCTCCTGGACTCAAGGCTCACTCAACTCGGGCTATTTCGTCCTCATGGGCGGCTGATGCTGGTTCTTCTGTGGCTACAATTTGCAGAGCTGGGAATTGGTCGTCTGCTTCCACCTTTCTCCGACACTACCGTCTGGATGTTCACCGGGCTGAAGATTTCTCCTTCACCCACTCTGTGTTGACCTCTGTCTCCTCTCAGTAAACCTTTTTTTTTATTTTTTCACGTTTACATCATTTTTCGTGTGTCTGTGTTTTATTGCTTTCTGTGTTTCCCTCCCTGGGTTATTTGCTTGGGTATGTCCCATACGTAACTGCTGCCATGGTTAACCAGGAAAATCGAAAAATTGTTTCATACTTACCGTAATTTTCTTTTCCTGGTTATTATCCATGGCAGCAGTGAGTTCCCTCCCTTTTGTGTTGTTTTTTGAGGAGCTTGGAACTTAGACTGAGGAGACCGGGGGGGGGGGGGGGGGGGGGCTCTCTTATAGTTTAGTTTTCTGTCCTGCCTACCTTGAGGGTGGAGCTAACCCATACGTAACTGCTGCCATGGATAATAACCAGGAAAAGAAAATTACGGTAAGTATGAAACAATTTTCGATTATATGCACACACACCATTTGTACAAGCTAACTATGTTTTATATGAAGTAACTAATAATGTAGTCAGTAGTATTTTTTGTTTACCTCATATATGCTTTATTTTTGTGAGAGAGAAAGGGTGAGATTGTCAGAATGAAAAAGACATTTGCTTTATATCCAAAACATATCAGCAACTACAGTGAAACTTTGTTACACTATAAGGTGCCAAACGGGGGTAACTAGTGAACCTTCAAAATTAAACCTTCTTTAGGGTATGTTTACTCCCAGTAAAAGAGCACTGGAGGACCTCCTGGTCAGATAAACCAAACATAAAGTAATCCCTCCGATTTCAGCCTATTGAAATAACAAAGTGGAGCTTCCCTCAACATCCAGGCCATCCAGCCCGTACAATAGGAGAAAAAAAAGGAAGCAAAAACGGATTGCGGAAGGAGCTCACGATCAAAGCAGGTATGTGAAAATAAGCCAGAGCTTAATGCTTACGTAAAACAGGCTAGTACAAAAAAGGAAATGAACCACACAGTGAGAAAGACGCCTTACGCGTTTCGTGCTTCAAAAGCACTTAATCATAGGCTGGTGGGAGAGAGCTCACATGGCTAGTTATAACAGGCAAGCAATTAACTTGGTATATTTAAATGTTTTCATCTGATCTAATGCTCGGGTATATACATCAAAGCGTTTCTGGGAAAAAGTTGTTTGGTAGCAGCTAAGTCCTTTTTCCATCCTGATTTGGTATGTTAGTTGATTAATTTAGTTTAAGGAATAGTTTACAACTCTTCCATGCTCTTGCTATAAGTATTCTCGTGGCCGCCAGACAGTGGATCACCGCTATTAGATACTCCAATTGGCCCATATGTATTTTTAAATGTAATAGGGCCGTTTCTGGATTCCACTCAATACTCTTATTTGTCAATTTTTTATTCCATTCATACGTCCATTTCCATAGAGGAGCCACCATTTGGCATTTCCACCAAACATGCAGAAATGTTTCCTCAGACAAACATCTCCAGCATTTGGTGGACTGCTAGGGGTACATCCTTGCTAATATGGTAGGAACCCAATACCATTGGTTCATAATTTTAAAATGATTTTCAACTAAATGTAGGCACCATTTTTTTGTTTACTTGAGGCATTGATTTGGACCACTCCTCTGCTGAAATTTTTATTTCTAATTATTTTTCCCATGCTCCCTTTGCTTTGTTTATTCAGCAGATTTATTAACTTGTTGGTTTTTGGTGTTATTTTAGGAATCTGCTTATGTGAGAATATTTTCACTGCTTCTCCGAAAATCGACTGATTAAAGACTAGTATTTAAGAAATTCTTAATTCTGAGATATATATCTTTTGATGGAAGAGAATATTTTTATGCCAGGGTTTCAAACTGTAATAGGTTACCATGTTCATAGAGATCCCTAATCAATAAATTGTGCAGATAAGCTATTCATATTACCGTATTTGCTCGATTATAAGACGAGGTTTTTTTCAGAGCAAATGCTCTGAAAAATCCCCCTCGTCTTATAATCGAGGTCTCTTATAATCTGACCTCAAATTGAGGTCAGATTATAAGACATGGATCCAGGTCCCCAGCAGAGCTGCAGGGGACCTGGATCCCCCTCTCTAGCAGCAGGGGAAGTCTGCGCAACGAGCGCAGACTCCCCTGCTTCCGCCCGGCACGACCGCCGGGGCTTCTGTAAAGAAGCCGGATACTTCCGCTTTCGTCACAGAAGTCCCGGCGAGCGTGCCGGGCGGCAGCAGGGGAGGTCTGCGCTCATCGCGCAGACTTCCTCTGCTGCCCCACTAGGCACCAGGGACAATCGGGCAGCTGGGGGATGTCTGCACGATACGTGCAGATATCCTCCATGCTGCCCGACACGGCAGACTATTATGACGGACAGCTGTCCGTCATAATAGACTGCCGTGTCGGGCAGCATGGAGGATGTCTGCAAGTATCGTGCAGACATCCCCCGGCTGCCACCACTAGCCACCAGGGATCAAGGTAAGGGGAAGGGAGGGAGGGGGGGCAGAGAGACAGGGGGAGGGAGGGAGGGAGGGGGGCAGAGAGACAGGGGGAGGGAGGGAGGGGGACAGAGAGACAGGGGGAGGGAGGGAGGGGGACAGAGAGACAGGGGGAGGGAGGGGGACAGAGAGACAGGGGGGAGGGAGGGGGGCAGAGACAGAGTCAAGGGGAGGGAGGGGGTTAAGAGACAGAGACAAGGGGAGGGAAGGGGTTAAGAGACAGACAAGGGGAGGGAAGGGGTTAAGAGACAGAGACAAGGGGAGGGAAGGGGTTAAGAGACAGACAAGGGGAGGGAAGGGGTTAAGAGACAGAGACAAGGGGAGGAAAGGGGTTAAGAGACAGAGACAAGGGGAGGGAAGGGGTTAAGAGACAGAGACAAGGGGAGTGAGGGGGTTAAGAGACAGGCAAGGGGAGGGGGGAGAGGAGAAAAATGGGGGCAAGGGAAAGAGAAAGGCAGCATTGGCACATAAAAAGAAATAAAAACTAGAAATACATTTTTTGAAATCATAATTTTTATTAAAAAAGCAATTTACATGTGAATATATACAAGTTTAACTTTTTTCCTATAGGGTAGTCTTATATTCAGGCTTTTAGTTTTTTTCCTTAAGGAATATCCAAAGTTTGGGGGTCGTCTTATAATCAGGGTCGTCTTATAATCGAGCAAATACGGTAAATCCCAATGTTTTAAACCTACATGAGGGTAACATCTTATTCTGGAGATTTTTTGCCCTTTTGATGACTTCCCACTCCATTATTATTTGTCCCAGTATCATTGATTTCCCCATAATAGTTTTTATTTTGGATTGATTACTGTTTAACCATAGACCGTATTCTAGGTCCTGTTTATCTGTTATTTCTTTTTCTATAGAGTACCATGGTTATTTTTGTTTCATTGGGTTCTGCATGTTATATACCTGTACTACCATACTTGCCTGGTAGTTATTCTTTATAATAGGAAAATTTAACCCCCCTTGCTTAATTTTTTTAGACATATTATTTACATTAATTCTTTTTCCCTTCCAGATAAGTGCCTTGAAACTTGTCTGCACCATAGCCAGTCACGGTTTCTGGACTCCCCAAGGAATCATTTTAAAAAGATAACACCATTTGGGTAAGATATATGAGTTAATCAAATAAATCCTGCCCCACCATGAGACTTCAATTCATCGCCATTCTATCCACGTCTGATTAGCCTCTTTCAGCAATCTTATGAAATTGACCTCCATCGTTCTCTCTACCTCCTCCGGGAATTCCAGACACAGGTATTCACAGCCTTTCATTCTCCATCTAAATTTAAAATGTTCTTTTAAGTTGCCGAGGGTCTTCTTGTGTATGTTTTTTGCCATGCCCGTGGTCTTGCCTAAGTTTAGCTTATAGTTTGATATTACACCATACATACTGATTTCTTCCATCAGATGAGGCAGAGATTGCGCCGGTGACGTAACAGATATTAAAATATCGTCCGCATATAAGGCAATTTTATGATTCGCCCCTGCAGTTCTATATCCCTCAATTTTCTCATTGTTTCTAATGTTTTTAGCCAAGGGCTCAATTGAGAGTACATAAATAAGTGGTGAGAGGGGACACACCTGCCTCATTCCATTTGATAAAGTAAACCAGTTAACACATATATTGGGGCCAACTGCTCTCACTGATGGACCTTAATACATGTGTGTATACATTTCACAAACTCATCATCTCATTTGTATGGAGAGGCAAAAAGCCTCGAATATCTCTGGAGATTATGTCAACAAATCTCTCTGAAGGAGGTCTTTTCTTTCCAAATATATTTCACCTTCACGATACAGCACAATTCTCCCATTGCATTAAATTAAAACAGAAATCCTGGTATATCCAAGAGCCTAACGACACTGGTAACATTGATCTTATAGACACCTTTTTGGGTAGATAAAAAGAATTAAAAAAAATTTATATTATAATTAAACAAGTATACTAATCTATAAGTCCGATCAAAAGAGAGTTATACCCGAAAAGTACCATAACTTGGAATACCACCCTGTCCATCTTAAAATTTATGATACAAGATCTGGACCTACGACAATGCATCAGAATGGGTGTAATTACTATAAAAAATCTTTACGACGGAGATTTGATAAGCTCCGGAGAGAGATTGAAAAGGCACAGTGCCTTTAAAACACGGGCATTTAAAAACGAGCATAGGAAGCTAATTTTTTGCTTTCTTTGCTCAGTAAGTGTTGCTGATTGCCTCGCAAGTCGAGGCAATCAGTAACACTCCAAAAAAAATGCACGATCTTGTTCACTGTGTGACCAAGATGGCTCTGTCCTTCTAAGGGCAAGAGCACAGGAGGCAGGAAGTACCTGCTTCCTGTGCTCTTCTTGCAGTCACAGAGGCAATCTGTGACTGCAGGAAGACTGACAGTCAGTGGGGATGCTCTGATGAGCACCCCCACTGCCTGGTCAGATCAATATTAACCCTATATTGATCTGACCAGTTAGGATCTGCCTCCCTCTCCTCACATTTTTTTTTAGTGAGGGAAAGAGACAGATCAAAGTTATAAAAGTAAGTAAAAGTAAAAAAAATAATAAATACACAACACACGAATAATAAAACATTTTTGTTTAACCCCTTCCCTGCCACTGATCTTGCGTAAGCAGTGATAGTGCACATCAACGCATTTATTTTTGCTGTTTGTGCATTTTTTAGGGGTTAATTTTTTTTGTACTGTAATTTATTACAGTACTACAAAGGCTCTTCTAAGAGTTATTAACCCCTTCTTTGCCGTCGATCACTGCTTACGCAATGATATTGACGCCAAAGCAATTTTTATCTGTCAGATCAACATTGGTCGGATCACTATTCACAAATATTGATCTGCCTCCCTCTCCTCACTTACATTTTTGTGACGGAAAGAGACAGATCAGTATTAGTAATATAAAAAAACATTTTATAAAATTGGCAGGTTTTATGAAAGTCTTTCACTGTGTATTAACCCCTTCCCTGCCATTCATCACTGTATAAGCAGTAATCTTGCACAGCAACAGTATGTTTTGCTGTCTGCACTGTTTTATGGATTAATTTATTTGTACTGTAATGTATTACAGTACTAGATAGGCTCTTCTAAGAGCTATTAACCCCTTCTTTGCTCAAGATCACTGCTTAGGCACTGATTCTGAGGCCGCGGACTCAAGGTTTCGATTTTGACCCTGGTCAGCTTTCTGATACATCATCTAGTGATGTATCAGTGGCTGCTGAGCCCTTGCCACAAGGAGTGATGGGTGTCTACCTTTAAAAAATATATGGTTTGGTGGGGGTGAATTACATTGGCTGGCTTCAAAGATATATCCCATATAGGACACGAACGCAGGTTGACTACATGTCAAAATTCCAAGTTGGAATTTTGAGATGCGCATCTCACAAATGTTGCCTTCTAGCCAAAAAACAAACCAACAAACCTATGCATGGGTGGTATCCCTGTACTCGGGAGATGTTGCTGAACACATATTGGGTTGTTGTTTGGCAGTGACATACCAGAATCTGGGAATTCATGCCTGAAGTACAATGCATGTGGAAAAAAAACTCCCAAAAAAGTACTACCACAAACTTCTACAAAGGCTGGTGGTAGAATTAGTACATATACAGTATTAAATTACCACCATTTGAAATACCTTAGGATGTCTTTTTTCCAAAAATATATGGTTTGATGGGGCAAAATACATTGGACGGCTTCAAAAATGTTCCAAATGGAACATGGGCGCAGGCTGACTACATGTCAAAATTCCAGGTTGGAAATGCGCACCCCCTAAATGTGGCCTTTTAGCCCCAAAACAAACCAACAAACCTATGCATGGGTGGTATCCCTGTACTTAGGAGATGTTGCTGAACAAATATTGAGGTGTTGTTTTGCACTGACACATAACAGGATCTGTGAATTCATGCTCGAAGTACAATGTATGTGGAAACAAAACATTAAAAAATTACTATCCTAAAATTTTACAAAGGCTGGTGGTAGAATTAGTGCATGGAAAGTGTTAAAATACTACCATTTGAAATACCCTAGGGTGTCTAGTTTGCAAAAATGTATGGTTTTGTGGGGTAAAATACACATTCTGGCTTCAAAAATGTCCCAAATGGAACATGGGCGCAGGTTTTCTGCATGTCAGAATTCCAAGTTGAAAAACCAAAAAGCGCACATCACAAATGTGGCCTTTTAACCCCCAAATAATCTAACTTTTTGGTTGCCTCTTGTACATGAGTATACGATTTTTCAAATAATAAAAAAAAAAAATTTCATTTTCATTTTTATCAAAATAATGGTATCAAAAGAAAGCCCTTCTTATGATGATAAAAACGATATATAGTTTGTGTGGGTACACTAAATGAGACAGAAATAAATTACAGCAAAACACAAACACCTCAGAAATGTTAAAACAGCCCATGTCACCAAGCGTCGGACAAGCCAAAAAAGTTATGTCACTAAGGGGTTAATAGCTCTAAGAAAGAAGACACATTATTTACTATTATAAAATGGGAAGAAGACATGGGAGCTAATTTCTCTAGGACACAATGGCACAAAGGGTTTGAAATAGTGAGGAAGAACATCCATTGTATAAACATCCAAGAGACATTTTTAAAACTCTTGTATAGATGGTACATGGTCCCTTTGAAACTGTGCAACTTCCAACCAATGCTGGTGGTGCAAGCACGATCTAGGTACCCTAAAGCATATTTGGTGGGACTGCACAAAACTGAACCCTGTAAAAAAAATGCTATCAAAGATACTGAGAGATATAAAAATTAATATAACCAACTTAACCCCTGCCTGTTTCTTCTTCCACTTAGACCTCCCAAAAATCCCTAAACCCCAAATGGTGTTGATCTAGACCAGGGGTCTAGGACCAGGGGTCCTCAAACTACGGCCCGCGGGCCACATGCGGCCTGCCGAGCACATTTATCCGGCCCGCGGGGGGTGCTGCTGGCACCCCCCGCTCCCCGCTGTTTACCTTTATTTTTTCTTGCAGCCGCAGGAAAAAAAAAAATCACCGCGACCGGATGTGACGTTTCGTCACATCCGGACCCGGTAACTGTTTCCCTCCTCCGTGCAGGGAGGAGGGAATACTGCGCGAGACGCCCGGCCGGGGAAACAGCAGCTGGAGGTAAGTGACGGGGAAGGGGGGGGGGGGGAGGAGGGAGGTATAACGAGCACTGTACTATTCCTGGGCATCAGAATGGCATAATATTTCTGGGCATCTGAATGGCATAATATTCCTGGGCATCTGAATGGCACACTATTCCTGGGCATCTGACTGGCATAATTTTCTTGGGCTCTGACTGGCATAATATTCCTGGGCTCTTACTGGCACTCTATTCCTGGGCATCTGAATGGCATAATATTCCTGGGCATCTGACTGGCACACTATTCCTGGGCATCTGACTGGCATAATATTCCTGGGCATCTGAATGGCATAATATTCCTGGGCATCTGACAGGCACACTATTCCTGGGCACCTGACTGGCATAATATTCCTGGGCACCTGACTGGCACACTATTCCTGGGCTCTGACTGGCACACTATTCATGGGCATCTGAATGGCATATTCCCGGGCATCTGACTGGCACACTATTCCTGGGCATCTGACTGGCACACTATTCCTTGGCATCTGACTGGCATAATTTTCTTGGGCTCTGACTGGCACACTATTCCTGGGCATCTGAATGGCACACTATTCCCGGGCATCTGACTGGCACACTATTCCTGGGCATCTGACTGGCACACTATTCCTTGGCATCTGACTGGCATAATTTTCTTGGGCTCTGACTGGCATAATATTCCTGGGCATCTGACTGGCATAATATTCCTGGGCTCTTACTGGCACTCTATTCCTGGGCATCTGAATGGCAATATTCCTGGGCATCTGACTGGCACACTATTCCTGGGCATCTGAATGGCATAATATTCCTGGGCATCTGACTGGCATAATTTCCTTGGGCTTTGACTGGCATAATGTTCCTGGGAATCTGACTGGCACACTATTCCTGGGCATCTGACTGGCATAATTTTCTTGGACTCTGACTGGCATAATATTCCTGGGCATCTGAATGGCATAATATTCCTGGGCATCTGACTGGCACACTATTCCTGGGCATCTGACTGGCATAATATTCCTGGGCATCTGAATGGCATAATATTCCTGGTATCTGACTGGCATAATATTCCTGGGCATCTGAATGGCATAATATTCCTGGGCATCTGAATGGCATAATATTCCTGGGCATCTGACTGGCACACTATTCCTGGGCATCTGACTGGCACACTATTCCTGGGCATCTGAATGGCATAATATTCCTGGGCATTTGACAGGCACACTATTCCTGGGCTCTGACTGGCATAATATTCCTGGGCTCTGACTGGCATAATATTCCTGGGCATCTGACTGGCATGATATTCCTGGGAATCTGACTGGCATAATATTCCTGGGCTCTGACTTGCATAATATTCCTGGGCATCTGACTGGCATAATATTCCTGGGCTCTTGCTGGCACTCTATTCCTGGGCATCTGAATGGCATAATATTCCTGGGCATCTGACTGGCATAATATTCCTGGGAATCTGACTGGCATAATATTCCTGGGCTCTGACTGGCGTAATAATCCTGGGCATCTGACTGGCATAATATTACTGGGCTCTGACTGGCATAATATCCCTGGGCATCTGACTGGCATAATATCCCTGGGCATCTGACTGGCACACTATTCCCATTGAAATACTGGTAAGTTTGTTGATTTAACTTTACTTCATTTTAAATATTGGATTTGTTCCCGTTTTGTTTCATCACTTCAAAATAAGATATATGCAGTGTGCATAGGAATTTGTTCATAGTTTTTCTTTTTACTATAGTCCGGCCCTCCAATGGTCTGAGGGACAGTGAACTGGCCCCCTGTTTAAAAAGTTTGAGGACCCCTGATCTAGACAATGGAGAAGTGAACAACCCCCAACATTAAATGAAATAAAAGAACAAATAAACTATCAGGGACAAATGGAAAAAGCAGCCTTCTTTAAAGAGGACAATCTGCAAACTTATAAGGAAATTTGGGGTCCGTGGTTTAAAGGGCCTTCCATTTAGATATGGATTGAGCTTTCCCCTAGAGCATTTAACTAATGGCTGAATAAATTAGATGCATATTTTCTAGAATAGTTGCATACAGTTTCATATCCCCATTTATAAGCGACATAGGCTTATAATTCCTAATATCCGCTGGATCCTTGTTCGGTTATAATAATGGCAGTATATTGACCCTGATTAGTTCTCCTGGTGTAGATCTCAATGCTGCCATTTCGTTAAATGTTTGAATTAAAGGTTCACTGATCTCACCTTTGAACATCCTGTAGAATAAATTTGTGTAGCCATCCAGGCATGGGGTCAAACTATATATTTAGTGTTTCCTGTTGGATTTCAGAAATCCTTGCGATTTTTGTGTTCTGTAAATATATATCTATAGCTTTAGCATCTGTGATGTGGGGTAGATTATATAGTTTGTAATAAAACTCATTGAACTGTTGGCCAATCACCTCGGGGGTTCGGTGAGTTTTATCCCCAACTATTATTTCACCTATAGCTCTTTTGGCATTGTGTTGTTTCAGTTTGTTTGTTAAGAGTTTGTCTGCTTTATTTCCTTTATAGTATGTGTTTAGCTTCAGTTTTTCAAGGGTTGTTATTATGTTCTCCTCCATTTTAATATAAATTTTTGCTTGTAGAGCTACAATTTTTTCCCGTTACTTTTGGTTCAAGACCATGTATTATCTTTAATATACGGTATATTCAGTATCGACGATGGGAGGAGAATATAGGATTGAAGGGTGAGGAGGAGACTAGCGTGGGCTCGAAGGGGAGGGGGGCCATGCGGGTGAATAGATCAAGTGGGAAGGAGAAAGATGAATGAAGGAACCATATCGAATTGCACTTTAAAAAGGAGACACATCAGGTAGCTGTCCCGCTCAGCATTATCCTATCCGGCAACCGATAAAGATCTTATTCTGAATTGTATGTTATTGTATGTTTTTGTCCTTCATTTTAAACTAAGAAAAGATTTCTATATAAAGAAAAAAATAAAACTTAAAGGGACTCTGTAAACGTAAATACACCGCTTACATTAACAGTGGATAACAGCCACCAAACAAGCAAAGTCAAATTACTCCTGCTAGCTAGAATTAATCGTCTAGTTCCTAAAGAGAATTTTTTTTTTTCTTCCCAAAACCCAGTTATGTATATGGCTACATAGGTTCTTATTCAGTATTTACAGAAAATATAACTCAATACCGAACCTGAAATTCACTGATTTAACAAATTAAGCAAATCTTGGGCAACCCCGACACATTTCACCACTATGGCTTCACCAGGGGCAAACATTTTTATTTTATTCACTCGGCAGGGCGTTTTTTTTTTGTCTTAAAAATGTGGTTCTATTGCATTTTCATAATATTTTTAAGTGGGTTAAATTTAAATATTTATGGTCCTCTGGTCCATATTTCTGTTAATGTATAAAAGATCACTGT
This sequence comes from Pelodytes ibericus, assembly GCA_036172795.1. NCBI lineage: Eukaryota > Metazoa > Chordata > Amphibia > Anura > Pelodytidae > Pelodytes > Pelodytes ibericus. The sequence continues at coordinate 126,961,102 of CM069859.1, forward strand.
ATTAGTTTTTATGCATTGAACAATGATTGAGTTTGAAAGAGTTGTTTATCCAACTGCACTAATCGTGTAAACCTGGAAGGCTATAAAAGGGATTGTACTTATTTGTTTTCATATATCCTTTTATGGAAACATTAGAGAAACTGTGAGAATAAATAAAAAATATCATTAAAATACTGAAGGTTTGTTCAAATTAAATTATCGGCTATTGTGTTTAAACATGTCTATATTATTTTGTCATGAGTAATATATGACTTATTTCATGAAGCCTTGCTGGAAGTGGTTACAACTAAAGAAATATTGTTAATTTTTGCAAAAAGTAAGATTAACAATGCACTGTGCGCTTCTGTCATTGGAAAAGTTAAATGCAAATTCAAGGTCAAATGGTAACAAGCTGTAATTATTAGGTTGGGTTGAATTGTAATATGATTTCACCCATGAACATGAAATATTTTTAGTTTCAGCAACAAAGTTGTCTTTTGTCTGACAGTACAATAGAGTGTTGCATGATCTTCTATGCTTTATGTTACTTTGGTCTACCAGCCAGAGGTACATTGCCAAAGCTCCAATCTGGTCTATTTCATTTTCAGAGCTTTGAACATGAGCTGCTTTGGCCGGACTCGCTCTCATACTTTGCTGTCATTACAAACAGGCAGCACGTTTTAAAACAAGCAAGGGCTGATAAGGTTTGCTATTTGTTACAGAAGCATATGTTCTCTTGAAGTAGCTGTCTCCACAGGACAAGAACCCGATGTAAAACAAAAGAGATCTTTGTATTAGATGCAACTGTGTTGCTGAGTCCTTGCATGCTTGTCTTTCAGAGACTAGTCAATTGCTAGACACCTGTAGAGTGTAACATTAAACTACAGTGTTTACAGGGCAAAGAAAGTTCATTTATCACTTTTGGCATTTTTCTTTCCGAAATGTTCAAAACCAAAGCCCTCAAGCACAAAAATACCAATTTAGTATGTATTTTTAATTCTTGTAACAGTTGTCACTTAATTTTGTCACTGTGTCTTGCGAGTTGGTTGAGTTTTTAGTAGTGTGCAAGAATTTTAATGGGAACTAGTACTTCCCTGAGGTCAGATCGCTTGTTTACTTTAAAGTGTGGCTGTCCAATTGGCAGTCCTCTGGCTGCATGTGGCCCTCATGGTTTATAAGAGGCCTCTATCCTGGCTAAAAAGCTCATAAACGGTATTGTCTGGCCCAAGCTTAAGCCTTTACATAGTGACTTTGCACATTAAAAAATTTGGACAACACTACTTTAAAGAATCCACTTATGATTTGATGTCAATTGGAACCAACTTTGTTGGGAAATGATAATTCATAATTCACTATCAAGCTTTGTCCTCCAAAGTATTTACACTACAAATCTTTGTGACATGTTTAAAGAACTAACTTGGTTGATTCTTGATCCCAGGACCTCTTACTACCTTAACATTCCAGTGTTCTAATTCAAGATAACATGGCAATCACATGGGGGAAAGATTGGAGCCTCTAACCCTGGCCAAGGCACAGACTACCCAGTCCCCTACACTGTGGACCACCAGGGACCTGAGCCAGAAAATAAAGAAGCAAAGAGAAAATCAGCAGGGCATGTTGTGCGTGAGTGAGACTGTGAATTTGTGTGAGTGGATCTGTGAGTGTCAAACTGTATCCCTCCAGCTTCAGATGGCCTACATCTGTCAGTTATGAGGATGCTAAAAACTAGAGGGTGTTTTTGTGACACCCCAGGTGAAGGAGCCTGTTTTTGGGGCACAGGCTATCAAAGGTAGGCATTAACTTTGTTCATGGTGGACATTTACTTGACTCTGGGGCAGTCAATTTATGGATGCTCTGTGGATCTGCATAGACCTTCCCACAGTCACTGGCCTATCCTTAAAGGCAGCCAAAAATATATGAAAATGGCCCTTTCGTTGCTACTGGCTTACTACTTGAACAAGTTTTTTGCATCATTTATTGAGTACAATAACACATATTTCTCAGATTTAAACTAATTAACAATATAATTTCAATTTGCCAAAACTGTTACTCACTGAACCTGTGATGTATTATATTAATATCATAGTTGCTTTTTTATTACTTGGTTTTATGTAGCTCACAAATTGTATTTCTGTCACATAGAGATAATGTATGTAGCAGGGATTCACTGCACATTTTGTTTGATGAACCAAAGCCTAAGTCTTATACTTTTCCCACATCAGTGTGACAAGTAACAGGAGATCTAAGGTTTTATTCTTAGCAGACAACCGCAATGTAATATGGCTGGAATGCTAATGAGAGACAAGGTGCTGAAACAAGAAGCAGGGATATTGCATTCACACCAATTATACATTAGACTTTTAGATGACACAAAATATTAACATATTCAAAGTGTTAAAAAGACAGCATTTTGCAAGTAAATTTAAAAGAAAATATAATAAGAAATAGTTATGTTTTTTTGTGAAACTATGGTGTTAATTAAACAAAACATTTGTTTGTGGTAATGAACCTTCTCTAACCTTAATATAAAATGCTGAAGAACGCTCATATTTATTATAGTGAATGTAATTTTGGCAGAGAAAATCCCATATTACAGACAGATGTCATAAATAAACGACTAAGAGGAGCTATTATTTTTAAAGTTACTATAACTTGAACCCTAAGCAGACATCCCTCAAATTCACACTTTCTGAGTTGCTACTGTTTTATACTTTTAATCTGAGTAGATTTTACTTTACTCCACTTCCAATCTGAATGATTCCAAGCATTAGATACATAGAGTTGCCAGATCAGCCAGTTTTGAGGTTCCAATATAACTTTTACATTCTGCCCATCAAAACGTTTAATTCATATGTGTTCAGAGGAAAATTAATTTATTAATCAAGGTAGTTTCTCAAGGATCTCATCCTTGAGAAACTGGACAAACATATATTCTACATTCTGTAGAGGAGCATCTAAGAATTACATGATATTTGCCCCACAAATGTAGACATGGTGGAAAAAAAAACTACAGGTGGACAGGCTGCTTTGCCATGTATGTATTCATGCATTACAAGTATAGTTATCATTTGAGAAACATTTTGATTGTTGATTTTATTTCCTCTTAGACTCCAGCCTAATGCTGGGGAGGTGAGTATGGGGAGTTAGTAGAAGTTGCAAACATGAGATTGTTTCTATTCTTTTTTGGGTGGGCAGTTTTTTAATTACTGCATGATAATTACATGTGCAATTGTTAGTGTACTGGATATTACCCAGCTAAAAAACAGAAACTTTACCCTCAAAAAAAAATATATAATTTTATAGAGTTCGGTTGTATTTAGTTCCATTGTATGATTTAGTTAACTTAGCACCAGTTGTTGCAATTTAGTTCTGGCAATACTTCGGTCACAATTTTCTTCACTGTTATAGCATTCATAAAACTTAAATGCTCACCTGTTCTGCCTAAATACAGCATCAGGCAGTTGACGTGGAATAAAATGTGTTGTACAGGCATCCCTGAGGCACCTAAGGGAAGTTTCATGGAATTTAAATGATGACGCCTCTTCCTGTTCATGAGATCGGGTAAAGACCCTCGGGGATACCAGCTGCATCCACCATTATTGACTTTTATTGAAAGCCACATGACAACATTGAAGAAAACGCTTTTCTACTTTCATATTGAGATGAATTGTTTTATTGAAAAACAAGCTCATTTTGGAGATGTGCCAGGACTTATCATCTTGTTGAAATATTTTGACACTCATTTATAAGTGACAACTCTAATTTGTGCCTTTTATATTGGAATATCACATGCACCTTTATTGGGTTTTCATTTGAAATATGCTAAAAACCTAAGTATTGAGTAAATATGCTGAATAGCAGGTTTCACGGTTTCATAGAAGCCCACGGGCATAGATAATATTAGTGCCATCTTTTATTTTGGTCTAATATACAAATGTGTGAATGTTTCTACAGGTTGAGTATTCCTCATTCAAATGCCCCTCAGCACTCATGAAATACATTAGCATTAGTGCAAGTAATGTTTACAGCAAATAATTCACTGTTACTGTGATATGGTTGTGATTTGAGGCATCGTTGAAAACCTGCCGTTGGCGCTCCAGGCCTGCACACGTGTCATTGTATTACCCTTTGTGGGCGTGGGGGAATCTGAGCATGAATAGAAAGGCTATATTGCACTTTAAGGGGGATTGATGCCGAATAAACTGTTGTGCACTTGCGTTCTGGCAGGTGTGTGTGGAATTTGTAACTTGTGGCAAAATCCCAAAGATGTTTAAAGGATCATTTTTGGATACTCAACCAGTATAACAAAATGTATGTCAGGGGTTGTGTGTTCAGAATATCAGTATCTATGGTCATGGAATGTTTCTATAGATGTCCTGTGACAGTGACCAATGTTAATATGCATGCATTCCCCTTTGAGACGTTAGGACGTACTATGCCGTCCTGACTTTAAGTGCCTTAAAGTCGTTAGGGCGGCATAGTACGTCCTGTACTAAACAGCTCATCGCGGCTCCCTGCGATGAGCTGTTTTCGGATCCTGCTGCAGGCACTTACAGCGGGATCCCACCTGTCAGATGAGGCCACTTTGAGTGGCCTCAGTCTGACAGGGAAAATGTAGCCGGTGCTCAAAGCGAGCACCGGATACATTTTGCTAAATTGCGCTGTGCCCAAACTTCCGGGTTCGGGCACGCCTCCGTGACGTCACAAGTGATGTCCTGAGGTCTCGCGATTTTTTGGCAGGGACCCACAGGGTCTATTAAGACCCTGATCGGGTCTCTTCCAGAGTGTTCCTGGTTACCGATCACCTTGTGATCGGTGGCCAGGAACAAATAGTGACGTTTTGGCGCTTGCGTCGTTTGAGACGCAAGCACCATGCGTCACAAAGGGGTTAATGATGTTCTATCGACCTTCACAGACCTTGTATTGCTCCGGACACTGGTGTTCTTTTTTTATTTTTATTAGGTCATAGAACTGTACATTATCAAATTAACATTTCAAATATCATGAAAATAATAAGTAAGCATAACAGTTGTTACAGTCTATTGTTCTTGTATGAACACTTTGCCTATCCCTGGACTTTGCACATCATATGTAAACAGAATTTCACTTTTAACCATCTGTATTTACTTGAATAAAGGTTACAGGTTTAAGTAAAAAAAAAGTGGCTGTTTGTATTTATTTAAAAAGTACTGTCATATTCCACAACATGCAAAAACAGACAAAGGGCCAGGTCTAGAGTAGGATCGGGTCATGATCTGCCCCACTGAAATTAAGAAATATTTTTTACTGAAGTGGATCAGTTATGGAAAGTTTAGACATTTTGCTACTAATGTCACTCTAAACGTTATAAAGTTTTAATCATGGATGGTAACAAAGAGATAAAAAAATGTATTGAAGCAATATAATAAATATTAATTATTTTAGCTATTCTAATTCGGTGCATAATGTGTTAAAATGTTAGTGCTAGAAGGAAAAGAAAAAAAAATGCCCACTGATTATATGTATGTCAATGTTCCCTATTTTAACATAATGTACTAGATGTTAGTTTCGTTGAACATTTTACAAGTATGTTAGGGATTGTAGAAAGAGCATTAACCTCGCTCCTACATGTCAGATGATAAAAATCATTTGTAAGACAAATGACACAGATTAGAAAAGCTATTCTTATCCAATAGGAGACTATACACAACAACATGTAGCATGAATGTAACATAATCTGTCTTTTACAGCCAGTCTGCTCTAATTAAAATGTACTTCAAAGGCCAATCTGAACATTTGTCAAAAGACAACAGATTACAATAGATAACGGGGTAGATTTAATGCCAACCATTAAGTTAAAAAGTGTAGTAAATTAAGGGGCATTTGCAATTTAATGGCCACCGCTAACACAGTGAATGGGTGCGTTAAAATCATTACCGCACCTGTTAAAAAAACCTATACACAATGGTTCAACGAGGAGCTGTAACATTAACAGCTGTTAACAAAACTTTAATGCCCACTAACTTACCGCCACAAAAACATGACAATACTGTTCCAATGTCCATTAAAAAAAAGATAGATGGAAAATTTTAAACAAATCCCCAAATTATACAAATGTAACGGCTCTCAATAACTACATTATGATAAAGAGACTGTATCACCTCACCATTGTTGTAAGTGTGAACGTAGATAACAATAAATTTATACTTGCTGTTAGCAAAATTTGCAAATGAGATGGAGGAGAGTGAAACAACAACATTTCATCTCCCCACCACAAAACTATACAATGTGCCGGGAACAGTTTGTTGAGTTCCATAGAAATAAGAGCTGAATACAACGCAATGTGAGTGGGGAAGATGAAATGTCCACCTGCAAAGATTAAATTCAAAATGTAATTGAAAAAAAAAGAGCTTGTGACTACTTCCTAGTGGGATGGGAGGGTGGGTCATCTATGGATGTCTTTGCAGAAGTTTGAATCTGGAGTAACTGTGGAGGAAGAAGATAGCATGATGCAGGTGGGGAGAGCATCATTGATTAATTCCAAGTGCTGGATTAGCTCCATCAGTAGCAGTACCACTCTGTCTGTGGACTGTTTCAGTGTCCTATTCTTCAGATCCATGTGCTGAAGCATGCGCTGCTGATACTGTTCCGTGTACCTAGCACTCCTCTTGTACCAGTAGAAGTAGGATTCCTCCCTGGCAGGGTGAGTGGATGGTGGCCCAGCAGCTGAACCAGCAGCAGAAGTGGAATGAGTAGTGGCAGCAGTCATAGTGTCTGCAGCGGTGGTGGCAGCAACAGATGATGAAGCAGGACTAACTTCCTGACTTTATGCAGGGGTAATGAAGCAGAAAATCCTTTTTGACCAAGGAGTCAAGTTGAGGGAATTGATCCTTGATCATGATCATTACTCCATGTGACAATGGTATACCTTCAACATCAGCCAATGTCAAGCTGCATGGTGGATAATATTCCATTTACTACCTAAATATGCAATTATGACTAATGGGTCACTAGAGGGAGTGCATACATTAGCAGATGGTATAGAAAATATCTGCTAACGTATGTGGGGATCTGTACATCTGTCAAAGTGTAGCTGTTAGCAGGCCTGCTTGTCAGCTCTAAGTAACTAATGCGCAGTATCAATCATCAGTTATTAATAACTGTCTACTCTTCTTAACCTGTCTCTGCAGTGACATTCTCCCATTACCATATCTGCTGTCTATGGACACCTGGGTCACCAATGTTATGAGGCACAAATGAGTGATGGAGTAGTACTCACCAAGTGAAGTATGAATATAACTAGAATGTCATATATGAATATATACATATTCCATTTATGGCCATAGTATATGAACTATGTGCTTTTTTAAGCCCTATCAGCATGAAGACTTTTAAAGGCACACTACTACTTACATAACATGTAACTAGATAACCTGGTCATTGAAAACAAACACATATTTAAAGCTTATGCCACAGTTTTTTTTTCTATATGAATTAGTTTAGTGCATTTAAAAGGAAAAATAAAATTTCTAGACTTCTAGCCAGTCTTACTTTACAACTGTTTCCAAAGCCTGCATAATGGTGTCATAAGATGCACCACTGCTCTCTTACTATCTCCTGTGTATCATAGTGTGCAGGACTAGGTGCGTACAACTTTTTTTTACCTGCCTACCAACACAAAGAGAGGAGATTAACCAAATCAAACAGGATCATAACTCCGCCCCTTTGTGATGTAATAGTTACATTACCCTCTGTGATCAGAATTCTGACTGCATTCTGTGTCCCCAGCCCGAAAGTGAGACATTTGTGCTGAAAAGTCACTAGGGGTTGGCACCCAAAAACACAATATTTCACAAAATGGCTGTGCCCAGTCACACTTGTTTAGGTAAATATTTTATTAAATAAACTCGCATTACTAAAACAAATCTGAATTCAACAATACAAAATAAGAAAGTAAAACCTTTTAGTCTCTATCATTTTTTCCAAATAAGTGAGTTATTCAACAGAAAAAGATGTAAAAGTATATGCATTTCTGACAACAAGCACCAGAGAAGACAGCTTGGGAAGATGTCTGGTGTGGATGTCCCTGAGGCTCCGTTGATCCCAGCAATAAAACTGAAGGCACATGGCACAGTTGTCCTCAGGAATGAGGGTACACCGCTTAGCTGTAACACAAGCCTTTCAGACTTCTGATGCTGATAACATGAGTACCTTTCCAGGACAAGAGTATCCTTCCTTGTGAAGGACTTTCTTGTTGGCAGAATATGATAACCATATTAGCACAGGGATGCACAATGGCTTTAATATTATTCTCTGCTAAAGGGGCACAATATTTCAGTAGAAGGTAATTCTCACAGTTGAAGTAAACATACGAAAAAGAGGGAAATGAAATTATAATAAAGAAATTCTAATGTGTTTCCTATTTTTATGTAATATCTCCCCTGCTGTTTACAATAAGTGACATGTCACGTTTGAGATTTGTTTCTCATTAAAGAGACTGTATCACCTAAACATTGTTTTTACTATGCTTGTAGATCATAGAAAATAATCGAAAATAATCTGTACATTGTGTTAGGAAACCTGCAAGCAGATACCTAAATTAGGAAAAATGTGTTTCAAATGTGTCTGTAGTGTCTCCTTCTTATGACATCACCATTGGTTTAGTGTGCAAATAAATTGGTGCTACAAGTGATGTCATATGAATGAGACTCCACAGACATATTAAAAACACATATTTCTCCTAATTATGGCATTTGCTTACAATTCTGTTAACACAATATTCAGATCATTTTCAATATTTTTTTTTTTTATTCTCTACATTCACAGTGTAAGCAATGTGTTATACAGTCCCTTTAAAGGGAATGTCTATGGCCCAAAATGCATCTTCCAAATGTTAATGAAAATTAAAGTACTTTCAAAGAACTTTTAAACACATATTTTACATTTTGCATTGCTCAAAATTTTAAAATGTTATACTTAAATGTTCAGGACGGCCCCATTTCAGTGTATCTGATTCAGACATCTTATGAGTTTTTCTCAGCAGCAGCCAATAAGAATTTACATGGTACTTCCTGTTTAGTGATATCATCAGACAATATGTTACATTATTAGAGAGTGTTTACAAAAGGATTATCATTTAGTTCATTATGCCACTTCATAATGTCAGTCATGTCCTCAAAGCATTCCATCTCTCTCCTATAAATGCCAGCTTGCTGAGAGTGCTAGGCATTCAATCTATCAAACATGTAAATGTCAGCTGGCTGAGAAACATAGAAACATAGAATGTGTCGGCAGATAAGAACCATTCGGTCCATCTAGTCTGCCCAATTTTTTTTTTTTACTTTTATTAGTCCCCGTTCCCGGTGGGGAACTAACCATTACATGTCACACTGTCACACACTCACATCACTCAGTCATATACTCTCACACAAAAGTCACACATTCTCACTCAAAAGTCACACATTCTTACACAGATTCCCATCACACTCTCATGCAGACTCCCATCACACTTAATCGCACTCACTCATGCAGACACATCATACTCATACACTTGCATACAAGCGGAAAAAAAATATATAACAGTGACATTCTAGTTCACCCTTTGCTTCAAGTGGCACCCAAGTCAAATAGGTGTCTAGACTGTCCCTTTAAGTTTTCATCAAGTGTATTCTCCTTTGTACCTTTATTTTAACCACAGTGTGTATAAAGGTCTATGACTAGGTTATCACTCTTTAATAGGAGGAAATCTACTGTATATGATCTATCTATAAACGTTTTAAAATAGCACTACAGCACTATAGAACAACACATTTGAACCAGAAACATTGCTAAATGAAACACAGTCAACAGTCTATAAAAAAGTAAAACAAGGTAGACAATGCCAGTGTAAATAAAAAAAAATACTTGGTTTATTAATATTTTCAAATCACATCTTAACAAATCTAATCATAATATTGACCACAAATCTTTTTATTTCAATCAAGTGTTATACCAGAGTTGTCTTTATAATGTAGCCAATGTTTAATTGTAGCATAAATTATTTGCATGAAATAATTATGTTCCCTTTATTACATTATAAAGAAAAAACAAAGTGTATGGCTCAATTTACGTACCATTAAAATAGGAAATATATGACACTAAACTGGTACAACACATTCCAAAATACCAGGGAACATTCAATGACTTCTGTATCTCACTGCAAATAAATGTTCTGCAGATACCAAATGAGCTGAAAGCTGCTCATCTCTAATACAGACTATTTGCCATTTGTAACAATTGGATTGCTGCTCTGCGTGTAATACTTTCACAGATGCTTGGCAACACTATTCTTGGAATCCCATCTGAGAGTCAAAATTGCTAAAACAACTGATCCTAGAGGATTAGTGCTGGATTTGTCCACCTATGTAGTGTATTGAGACTGTAATGTAAACAAACACTTCTCTGCAATTTTAAGCGAAAGTAACCCCTCAGGACAAGTGAGCCCTATATTAAAGGCAATGTTGATACCGATATGTGTGCTAACTTACACCTTGTACGACAACTGTTGCATTTGAACCAGCAGGTGACCTGTAAAGTAATGTACCTGTTACCTTTGGGAAGAAAAGATAGTATTGACATCACAGTAGATACAACATTTTTATATTTAATAAAAACATATTAGACATTTGTTATACCTTAACAGACTGTTTATAGTACCTCTATTTCTGGAGTTCTCTGCACTGTGTAGCAGCACTGTCAACCTCCACCAATCACCTGCACATTAGTGTGGATATTTAAAAAAGACCATTACACATAAGATTTAATTTTTTTTACATTCACAACACTTTTAAGTCAGAGTTTTCATACATAACGTCCAATGTGTTATGGTCTTCACCTACACATCCCAAAAAGGAAGATAGATACCACATGCACCATTGTTATCTCACCCTTTTTTTGCTAACATTTTGCCTTACATGCCCTACATAAGTTTTTTTTTTGTAAATTTACCTGATCATCATCATCATCATCAATGCAATCTTCACTCTCTTCTGCAGCACCAGGTGCTAAATTCAATCTGTGAGGGTGAGATAATTTGCTTTTTGCTGATAGTGGGATGTAGCAAAATGTATATTTCTAAAGCGAGGTATAATTGATTTCCAAATACTGCTTTATTTTACCTTTAGTTGGCGAAGTGTGAAATTGATTGAAGCGAGTATCTGTTAAAAGCAAGCCCTTGTGTATTGTAGCATTTCCTTCACAGTATTTTAACCTTGCAATCTGCTGTTCCATTTAGCTATTTATTTTGTCTCTGCTATTGAATTTACTTATCCCAATTACAGCAAATTGTGTAGATAGAGCTATTAAGTTCTTTATTGAATTGTTTGACTTGTATTCTTGCAGAAGAGCATAATTATGCATTTACGCCACAGGATTTTTTGGTAATCAATATCTGATAGATTTAGAGAAAATATTGGAGGGTTTTATGGTACTAAGTCACAAATATCAATGTATATAGTCTGAGATCCAAATAACTGCTGGCAAAGTTTCTTAGTTATAAGTGATTGTGCCTTTTTTTTAATATATCTGTACATTTTTGTTTGCATGTGTGACGGAACCCTCCATCACTGGGGTTCTTAAAGAGAACTAATGGCCCGTCTCCTCCCCATAGGTTATGGGCCCTGGCTTTAAAAAAAAGGGGAGGTGGATACAGGGGTCTGTTTGCAGTTTGCACTTACTTTACAATATGTATGCTGTTGTGACTCCTGGTTGTCCACTGTACCCCATTACTTATGTCCCAAGATTGTGCCCTCTGTAATCCTGAGAGTTTACTCCCTCATCCATTGTTCTATGTTAAATGAATTTACTTTTCAACTGATTATGTTGTGTTCATTATGTGTCTGTATCTTAATACGTGATGTTTAATTAAGTTTACTCACTGTATGTTATTTGGTTTGCAGCCTGGAAGTACATCCGGGGGAAGAGCCAAATTTGGTCATTACAGTGTAAGGGGCCAATGTATTCCTAGACCCAGTTAATTCAAGGACCTAGTGGATGATTATGCTTAGTTCAATCCACCCATTGTATACTAATGTATGTGATGTCATTATGTCTGTATATAAGTTCTTGTTGATTTCAAATAAAGCATTATTATTATTATTATTATTCATTCTGCGCTAAGTCTCTGCAAGTGATTTGCATGGCTGGTGAGATCAGGAAACCCTGGGGATAAAATCACTGTTCTCAGCCCTTGTAAAGGTCCCTAGGAAGCAGAAAATGATGGAGGTAGCAGCCGGGGTACCAGGGTTTTCCGTATTGGCACCTCAAGCAAAATGGATCTGGCAGAGATTCACCATCACTTTTCAAGCACATGAATTTTTTTATGCATGGATTGTGCTAGCTCTAAACGTGCTAGAGCAACCCAGGACTGCAGGACCAGTGCTAACACCCGAAGTCCAATGAGAGTTAAAGTTATACATTGGAGCACAAGGCTATAGTCAAGGCCAGACTGGCCTATCAGGATACCAGGAAATTTCTCATGAGGCCACCTGCCTTGGGGCTGCTTTAAACTATGGTCCTGACTACATCTACAGTCCGCACTCTCGCGTAGTTGCGGATGACCTGCCGATCCATTTTCGGCGGAAATGACGAGCAGTCATATCCAGAGCCTACTTCCCACCTGCATGTCCAGACAGAAAAGTGACCTTCACCAGAACCCAATGCTGTCTAATGAAGGGATATGACTGGATATATGAAGCTTTATAAATCCTCTTGTTGGTACTTTTTTCTCTCCTTATCTTTGAAAGAAAAGTCTAGGTAAATATTTGGATTATCACTGCTGTGGTTTTTGGTGTGGAATGAGTTTTAATCTGCTAAAATCTTTAATGGGGTGTAACAAATGGGTGTATTAGAGCTGTATTAATGTGGTTAGGTAGTAGTAGTATATTAGTAGAATGCAAAATTGGTATGTGGGGAATACTGGGTTATGAGTGGCAGGCTGTTAGTGCTTGGAATTACTGGAATCTAAGCTGGTTGGGTGGATAGTACGGTGGATTTTATGCCATATTTGTGCCTTATCTGTATTCAGTAAATTGTATCCTTATCTGTACTTTACTTTGCAAGTAATGTTGTGGATCATAGAGACTTTAGGCTGGTGTTTTTGTAGTAGACATGTGCAAAACTAAAATTTTCGTTTCGTTCTCGTCCATTCGGACGAAAATGTTATTTATTTTGTCCAAACGAATTTCATTCATTTCTGCTGTCGTTTCAGACGAAAATTCGTTCATTATTTTCGTTTCGATTTATTCATTCGTACGAATTGACCTATTTTAACCTCTCTTTCGGTTTATAGACTATCGGTTTATGGAATGTATGTAATGCTATTCGCTTTCTATAAACCGAAATAGAGTTGAAATAGGTCAATTCGTATGAATGGGGACTCTATTTCGGTTTATAGAATGCCAATAGCATTTACTACATACATTCCATAAACCGAAAGTCGTTCATTATGTCGGTTTATGGAATGTATGTAATGCTATTGGTATTCTATAAACCGACTCTATTTCGGTTTATAGAATGCCAATAGCATGAATGGACAAATTATTTTCGTTTATTAACCATTCGTTCATTCGGCTTTCGTTAGTTTGGCATTTTCGTTATTCGTTTTTCGGACGAATGGACGAAAATGCTATTTTTGGCCGAAAATGCATTTGTCCGAAAATGAATGCACATGTCTATTTTGTAGTGTCTCAGGATCTACAAATGACTGACCTTTTCATTGTGTTACAATACTATACCTCAGCTGCACTTATCGCAGGTTTCCCTGAGTTATGAATACTCCATGAACATATTCTTTCAGGAAGTACACACAGTTGTATGAACAGCCTCGTGTTTGTACACTTTTGCCACTTTATACCAGTATTTTCTCTTTATATATAAACCCTTATGTACTTATATACAGCGAACAAAATTATACACGCAACACTTTTGTTTTTGCCCCCATTTTCCATGAGCTGAACTCAAAGATCTAAGGCTTTTTCTATTTACACAAAAGGCCTATTTCTCTCAAATATTGTTCACAAATCTGTCTAAATCTGTGTTAGTGAGCACTTCTCCTTTATAATCCATCCACCTCACAGGTGTGGCATATCAAGATGCTGATTAGACCGCATGATTATTGAAAAGGTGTGCCTTAGGCTGACCACAATAAAAGGCCACTCTAAAATGTGCAGTTTTATCACACAGCACAATGCCACAGATGTCAAAAGTTTGGCATGCTGACTGCAGGAATATCCACCAGAGCTGTTGCCGGTGAATTGAATGTTAATTTCTCTACCATAAGCCGTTTCCAAAGACTTATAGGAGAATTTGGCAGTATATCCAACTGGACTCACAACTGCAAACTGCGTGTAACCATAACAGCCCAGGACCTCCCAGCATCTTCACCTCCAAGATCGTCTGAGACCAACCACCCGGACAGCTTAGAAGTCTAAGATCTATGAATTCAGCTCATGACAAATGGGGGCAAAAAACAAAAGTGTTGCATTTATAATTTTGTTCAGTGTACTTTATATATATATATATATATAAACCCATATTTATCTATAAATTAAAATACTCACATTTCCTTTAATATGTATGGTTTTCCCTTTTTATGAACACAAAAAATATATAAAAAAAAGCAATGCTATGGGGTTGGTTTTTACTAGTCTTGCCCTGGATATAGTGCCACTATTTGCCATTATTTACACATTCACCTATTTTGTACATAACCCAAAGTGTGCATAACAGAACAGTATTGCTGAAGACTCCCTTTGGTTAGACCTCTGATAGAATAAGTCTGGGATGTTTGTAATTGGTTGAGCTGCACACAGGGCTGGCCTTAAGTGTTTTGGCGCCCTGTGCGGGCTTCCCCTGTAGCGCCCCCCCCCCCCGTCTCTTTCACCCCCCTATGTATGTGTCTCTCTCCCTTCCCATGTTTGTCCCTTTCCTCTTCCTTGCCATTTCTGTCTCTCTCTCTCCCCCCCCCGTCCCCTGTTCTGTCTCCCCCCCGTCCCCTGTTCTGTCCCACCCTCCCCCTGTTCTGTCTCTCTCTCCCCCCCTCCCCCTGTTTTCACTCTCCCCCAGCCCCTGTTCTGTCTGTCTCTCTCTCTCACCCCTCACCTGTTCTGTCTCTCCCCCTCCCCCTGTTATCTCTCTCCCCCCTGCCCCTGTTTTGTCAGTCTGTCTCTGTCACCCCTCCCCTGTTCTGTCTCTCCCCATCCACTGTTCTGGCTCTCTCTCCCCCCCCCTTCCCTTGTTATCTCTCTCTCCCCCAGTTCTGTCTCTCCCCCCTGCCCCTGTTCTGTCTGTCTCTCCCCCCTCCCCTGTTCTGTCTCTCACCCATCCACTTTTCTGTTTCTCTCTCCCCCCTCTCCCTGTTATCTCTCTCTAGCCCTGTTCAGTCTCTCCCCCCCCTGCCCCTGTTCTGTCTGTCTGTCTCCCCCCTAACCCCTGTTCTGCCCCTCTCTCTCCCCCCTCCCCTACCTTTGCCTGCAATGTTGGATCCAGGGAGGGGGCGGAGCTAACCGGCACTGTGGTGTAGCTCCGCCCCCACCCTGTGAAGCAGAGCACAGTCTGCATTACGGGGAGCCATGGGCAGCAAGAGAAGGTGCTGCTCGGCTCCCCATGCTTAATGCAGGCATGGGGAGCCGAGCAGCACTTTCTCATGGTGCCAGTGGCTCCCCGTGAAGCAGACGCTGCTCTGCTTCACAGGGTGGGGGCGGAGCTACACCTCTCAGCCGGTTAGCTCCGCCCCCTCTCCGGATCTAGCAGAGCCTGCCGAGCAGAGGGCTGGTGAGGGGGGGATCTTTTGATCTCCCCCAGCCAGTGCCTAGACCGGCTTTTTTTTAACTTTTATTTTATTTTTTTAACTTTTTTTTTTGAACGGGAGGGCGCCCCCTGGGGTGTTGCCCCCTGTGCGCTCGCACAGGTCGCACACACCTAAGGCCGGCCCTGGCTGCACACACAGCAGAAAGAGGGGTGAGCATGACACACACGGTTCAATAGTTTACTATTCTTATTTTCCATATCATAAATTATTACCACTTCTTATTCCCACTTTCTGCAAAATTTCCATCCAAAATTCTGACAATGTATGTAACTTTTTCCATTTTTAGCTATGCCCTATAAAAGGTAAGTAATTTAATTTGGGGGGGGGGAACAATAATGCTATTTGAAATTTGAGGGTAATTACTGTTTAAATAGGTTTTGAACTTCTGTAACTGTCTGGTTTTATTTATTTATGTTGTGTGCAAACATATTTCAATGTTACATTTCTTCTAGTATTGGTCCATTTTTTATTTTTTTTTACATGTATCTGTAAAATACATACTTAAATATAGATAGGGTTTATCCCATTAATAGTGCAAAACTGGATTATTAATGTTTGCTGAGTTGTATCAGATATGTCTCTAATGGTCCCCCTTCCAAAAATATTTGCAATAGAATTAATTACACTTGAATAATAATAAACCAGACAATAATTTCTGAAAATATTTTTCAAAATAGTTATAGCCATTAGAGGAAATCCAAATGTCAGCAAAATATACTAACACACAGATGTCCAACTGCAGAGCTGTTTTTAGACTACAACTAATATACCTTTCTGCCATTCTAGTGGGAAATTATGGTAAGTTCAGGAGCAGCTAGGATAGCCACTTTTTTTCTTCAACAATATACCAGCCATGATCTTCTTGTAATTACAAGCAATATAAAGTGGTTGGGCTTCAGGAAATGTATAATTAGATGTGTGGCAAAATAATATATGTAATATTACTTCCCTACTTACCTGAAATCTTAGTGAATTTGTGACAAGTAAATGTCTGAAACAGTTACTTGTCACAAATTCACTAAAAAAATTCCTTGACCTCACATAAAAAAATCTAAATCTACTGTACATCCTGTCATGATTAGGACTATTCGATTGAAACAGCTGCATAAGGGTTGTAATTTGTAAAGTACCATACTCAAAAAGTTGTATTTAAAAGCAAACATGCCCAAAACTAACCACATTACATTGGATACAGCATTAAAAATGAATGTTCCTTTAGAGGGTTGTCCGTACTTAGAAACTTGAAATTAGTGTATAAATTGGCAATTCTGACAGGATTTTGGCATAGGAATATCCACATAAGTGTTGTATTTGCTTATTATTATGGATACAATTTTTTTAAACATGCACAAGTCCAACTCAAGTAGATACATTTCTAGGTCAGAAAGTATGTGTCTGACCTGTTCACGTGTGCTTGAATTGAGAAAGTATATGCTTACTGTAATGCATTATACTGAGCCAACAAATGGTGGAGCTGTTGTTTTGGACACCGGGCCTACAGAGTCAAGCACAAAGAATGGAATTCTGAATATGAAACATTCAAAACTCATTCAAGTGTTTTAATTCTAATGGTGATGAAAGACAGATTCTGTTTCCTGGCCATAAGCCATGACAAAGATTCATTTTACTGTATGATAGATCAGACTAGAAATACTACACTCTCTCCATATTGCCGGCCAGATGCATTTAGTCGCTGTAAAACAGCCTGTATTCTTTCCTAATTTATGATGTCACTGATGTGTGATATCAGAATAAAAAAACCCTAAAAAATAAGCTAGGAATACCTTCATGGGAGACAAAATAATAAAAATGTTCTGAAACAGGATCAAAGGTAGGAAGTCTACGGAATAAAAACAATGTTCTTATTAAAGGTTTAGAAGGAAACACAACACTGCAATAAAATACGGTAAGATGTAATATAATGTGATGTAAAATATAGCAAACACAATATATATTAGAATATATATATATCTATGAATCAAAATAAATAAAATAAATAAAGTGTGTCGCATGGATTATATCTTTTATAATTAAAAAAAAAAATACAGAATTGAAAAGAATGAGGCATAGCCAAAAACTGGCATATGCAACAGAAATCGAGAGTTTGCTCTATAAGTGCCTTTCCTGCACTTCTGAGGTGCTATGTTGTGTTTAGCCTGTGCCACAGTGGCTATTTACCCATACACAAAAGTGTCAGGATGTATGAAAAAAGGCTCAGTCACAATTATGGATAAGAAATTGTGATTGTGTCTGTTTGTGGCTTTGCGTGCAGGACGTTTTATACATAACCCTCAATGTGTATAATGAGTGCAAGATATAAATGACTTGTGCTTGGAACAATTCTCTAATTCAGCTTTTATATCAGAAGTACAAGTGGAAAAAAGGTCCTTTAAGGGACTTTAGTGATATAAATAACATTATTAGCATTATGTTTAACAATGTAAATCAGCCTAAATTACCCATGAAATATAAATGGTTTCATTGGTCAGTCCAGATTATGATACTGGCCATTCTGTTTGCAGGGATAAAGGGATAATAGAACATTACCTCTCAGACTGCCAATAATTGTAAGCTTTGTGGCAAGGACATAGTGTATCACAGTACAAAGACACTGCAGGCATTTAGCTGTTGCCAATACATAAGCATATACATGTTAGGAATTCAATGGTGCTGAGAAGCAGCAGGAGATCAGGTTTACATTACATATTTTACAACCCCATACAGACCAAATCAGCATGATTTGTTAAAGGGTGAATGCGTTAGCACATTTTTTTCTAGTTTTGTCATAATTTTAGTTTGTGATTCTACATATCACATTTTGCAGAACCTTTCCCATTACTAGGAAGATATGTGTTTACACTTTGGATGAAAATACATTTGATTCAGGATTAAGAGCCAGCCAGAACTGGAAACCTGTGAAGAATTGTAATTTATAATAAGAGAAATACCAAAACAGAATAACTATAATAACTGTCACACTGAGAGGCTTCAAAGCACTCAAGATCCCATGTTTACATCCTGCTATTGACCCTCTGCTTCTGGGCTCTAGGCAGCACATTGTCTTATGTTCACTACAGACATTTGGATTAGCCACTTGGGTAGAGTTTAGATAAAGATGTTGTAGCACCAAATCAGTAAGGACTGAAAGGGAAAGGATAGCTATCCTCTATGGCAGTGGCATCCAAGGTGCAGCTTGTAGGCCAAATAGGGTGACCACATGTCCTGGAATGCTCAGGAAAGTCCTGCACTTTATGTCCCAGGTCCCGGGCAGCCTCAATCTGGGATAGTCATAACAAGGGTGAGTAGGTTGAGGAGGAGCCTCGCTGCAGACAGAGATGGGGGAGTCTGTCTGTACCCCACAGTGCATGATAGACATTAAATGAGTATGGATGATATAGACAGGACTAATCAGGGCCGGACTGGGAACAAAAACCAGCCCTGGAAATATTTTTATACCAGCCCCATAGCACTGTGTCAATAGATTATTGTTTAGAAAAGGGAAAAACATGCATTTTTAAGCAAATTTGAAGGGTGTATTAGTTATAGATAAGACTGATATATACACCGGCACAGGACAATACATAGCCCCCAATATGTACACAATGTTACATGTATTGCCCTGTGCATGGGTTATATACCAGGGTAGTGTGTGAGATATAATTTTGTGTACATACTGGAGCATATATTGCCCTGTGAAGATGTATAAATCAGTGCATGAGATATAACCTTGTGTACATGCTCGGTGTAAATATAGACTTATCTCAGCATCCAAATTGCACTGACATGGCGTGCCCCAGCACCCAGGACCTGCCCCAGCACCCAGATTGAACTCACAGCATTTGCCCCAGCACCCATGAATTTGACCCAGCACTGATATTGCACTCACCGGACTTGCCCTAGAACCCAGGAGGAAATACCATAGCACGCAGATGGACACCCAATCAATGGTGCATGCAGGAAAGAAAAAGGTGCCAGATACATACACACATACACTGCCACACACACACATACACTGCCACACACACACACATACATACACTGCCACTCACATACATACACTGCCACTCACATACATACACTGCCACTCACATACATACACTGCCACTCACATACATACACTGCCACTCACACACATACACTGCCACTCATACACACACACTGCCACTCTCACACACACACTGCCACTCACTCTCAGTTCCACGCTTACACTCTGATATTTACTCACGTATGTATTTTCTCCCCAAACCCCTGTCATTTCTTTCCCTTTGTATTTTCTTCCCCACCCCAGACCTGTCATCTCTTCTTTGACCTGCATGTATATTTTTCTCCTCCACCCGTCATCTCTTCCTTCCCCTGTATGTATATTTTTCTCCCCCACCCATCATCTCTTCCTTCCCCTGTATGCATATTTTTCTCCCCCCAGCCCTGTCATCTCTTCCTTCCCCTGTATGTATATTTTTCTCCCCCCACCCCTGTCATCTCTTCCTTCCCCTGTATATATATTTATCTCCCCCCACCCCTGTCATCTCTTCCTTCCCCTGTATGTATATTCGCCCGCCCAGCCCTGTCATCTCTCCCTTCCCCTGTATGTATATTTTTATCCCCCCACCCGTCTTCTTTTACCCCGTGTATGTATAATTTTCTCCCCCCACCCCTGTCATCTCTTCCTTCCCCTGTATATATATTTTTCTCCCCCCAACCCTGTCATCTCTTACCCTCTGTATGTATATTTTTCTCCCCCACCCCTGTCATCACTTTCTTCCCCTGTATGTATATTTTTCTCCCCCCACCCCTGTTATCTTTCACCCCTTATATGTATATTTTTCTCCCCCCAGCCCTGTCATCTCTGTATGTATATTTTTCTCCACCACCCCTGTCATCACTTACTTCCCCTGTATGTATATTTTTCTCCCCCCACCCCTGTCATCTTTTACCCCCTGTATGTATAATTTTCTCCCCCCCCACTCCTGTCCCTTTTACCCCCTGTATGTATAATTTTCTCCCCCCACCATCATCTTTTCCTTCCCCTGTATGTATATTTTTCTCCCCCAGCCCTGATATATCTTACCCCCTGTATGTATATTTTTCCCCCCACCCCTGTCATCTTTTCCTTCCCCTGTATGTATATTTTTCTCCCCCAGCCCTGATATATCTTACCCCCTGTATGTATATTTTTCTCCCCCACCCCTGTCATCTCTTCCTTCCCCTGTATGTATATTTTTCTTCCCCACCCCTGTCATCTTTTCCTTCCGCTGTATATATATTTTTCTCCCCCCACCCCTGTCATCTCTTCCTTCCCCTATATATAAATTTTTCTCCCCCCACCCCTGTCATCTCTTCCTTCCCCTGTATGTATATTCCCCCGCCCAGCCCTGTCATCTCTTCCTTCCCCTGTATGTATATTTTTATCCCCCCACCCGTCTTCTTTTACCCCGTGTATGTATAATTTTCTCCCCCCACCCCTGTCATCTCTTCCTTCCCCTTTATATATATTTTTTTCCCCCAGCCCTGTCATCTCTTACCCTCTGTATGTATATTTTTCTCCCCCACCCCTGTCATCACTTCCTTCCCCTGTATGTATATTTTTCTCCCCCCACCCCTGTTATCTTTCACCCCTTATATGTATATTTTTCTCCCCCCAGCCCTGTCATCTCTGTATGTATATTTTTCTCCCCCACCCCTGTCATCACTTACTTCCCCTGTATGTATATTTTTCTCCCCCCACCCCTGTCATCTTTTACCCCCTGTATGTATAATTTTCTCCCCCCGACTCCTGTCACTTTTACCCCCTGTATGTATAATTTTCTCCCCCCACCATCATCTTTTCCTTCCCCTGTATGTATATTTTTCTCCCCCATCCCTGATATCTCTTACCCCCTGTATGTATATTTTTCTCCCCCACCCCTGTCATCTCTTCCTTCCCCTATATGTATATTTTTCTCCCCCCAGCACTGTCATCGCTTACCCCCTGTATGTATATTTTTCTCCCCCACCCCTGTCGTCTCTTCCTTCCCCTGTATGTATATTTTTCTTCCCCACCCCTGTCATCTTTTCCTTCCCCTTTATGTATATTTTTCTACCCCCACCCCTGTCATCTTTTATCCCTTGCATGTATCATTTTCTCCCCACACCCATCATCTCTTCCTTCCCCTGTATATATATTTTTCTCCCCCCACCCCTGTCATCTCCTACCCCCTATATATATATTTTTCTTCCCCCACCCCTGTCATCAATTTTCCATTTGGCTCTATGTACTTTTTCCCCATTATATTTCCCCATTATCCCCCTTCCCTTTCTCCCCAAACTCCCAACCACCCGCTATATCTTCTTACCTTCTATCTCATGCATCATAGGCTGTGGACGCACGTGAAGAGTGGTGCAATGGCCTCAGCGTGTTAGAGCAGCCGCGGCTGAATGTCTTAAAGAGGCCGCGGCCGAACCTCTTAAAGCGGTGACGGACAAATCTCTTAAAGCGGCAGCAAGCCTTAAAGTGGCTGCATACTTAAAGCGGCCCCAGGGCCGGCGTCCTACCGGGAAAATTTCCAGTCCAGCCCTGGGACTTGTAAATACCCACAGGGCTGTCAAGACTAGTTGGTACAGGCAACGCTGGAGGATACAAACAGGACTGGATGGCCAAGGCAGGATCAAGCATGGAGAAAGGGCTGTATAGCCTACTGACAGGGCACTCAGCTGGACAGCCCACAGACAGGGCATTCATCTTGAAGGCCACCGATAGGGCACTTGTTGAAGCACAAACTAGCAGGACTGGTAGCAAGTAGCTGTAGCATGAAAGGATAACAGGAGATGCTGGAACCCTTCCCCATGCAGTTGAGCCCCCCAGTAAGTGGACCTAGGTCTGCAACACTCAATTCAGTTTGCAATGAGCAGCGGCAGTGTCGTCACTAATGGCCAAATAATACTGGAAAATTATTTGGCAAATTGGCTGTGGCTTATTAATGGCCAAATAATACTGGCATATTAATGGAAAAAATTGTCTGGCATATTAATAGAAAAATAACATTGGCATATTAATGGCCAAAATTAACCGTGGCATATTAATGGCAAAATAATACTGGCATTTTATTGGACAAAATAATACTGGGCATATTAATGGCAAACAAACACCGGCATATTGATGGCAAAATAATACTGGCATATTAATGGGCAAATTGGCTGTGGCATATTAATGGAAAAATATTACTGGCATATTATTGGGCAAATTGGATGTGGCTTTATAATGGCAAAAAAATACTGGCATATTAATGGGCAAATTGGCTGTGGCATATTAATGGCAAAATAATACTGGCATATTATTGGGCAAATTGGCTGTGGCTTATTAATGGCAAAATAATACTGGCATATTAATTGGCAAATTGGCTGTGGCATATTAATGGCAAAATAACACTGGCATATTAATAGCAAAATACTACTGGCATATTAATGGGCATATTGGCTGTGGCATATTAATGGCAAAAAAATACTGGCATATTAATGGGCATATTGACTGTGGCATATTAATGGCAAAATAATAATGGTATATTATTGAGCAAAATAATACTGGGCATATTAATGGCAAACAAACACCGACATATTGATGGCAAAATAATACTGGCATATTAATGGGCAAATTGTCTGAGGCATATTAATGGCAAAATATTACTGGCATACTATTGGGCAAATTGGATGTGGCTTTTTAATGGAAAAATAATACTGGCATATTAATGGGCAGATTGTGGCTTATTATTGGCAAAATAATACTGGTATATGAATGGCAAAATTATACTGGCATATTAGTGGGCAAATTGGCTGTGGCTTATTAATGGCAAAATAATACTGGCATATTAGTTGGCAGATTGGCTGTGGGTTATTAATGGCAAAAATAATACTGGCATATTAATGGGCAAATTGGCTGTGGCATATTAATGGAAAAATAACACTGGCATATTAATGGCAAAATACTACTGGCATATTAATGGGCAAAAAAGCTGAGGCATGTTAATTGGCAAGCTGGCTATGGCATATTTAATGGACAAGTGGTGTCATATTTTAAACAGAAAACTGGCTATTGCATATGTTAATGACAAAGTGACTGTGGCATGTTAATTGGTACCTGACAGTGGCTTAGCTGAAATGGCATAGTGATGCTGTGGCATGTTCTGTGGAGCAAAATAACATGTTCTGTGGAACAAAGTGACACTGTGGCATGCCAAATTGTGTTAGTGCAATACAGGTGCATAGCAAGTGCTGTGGGTACTGTATGGTGCGGTGTTAAGTCCTTTAGGTGCAATGTGGGTGCAGCAGAGGGGAATAAAAACAAGAAATGCAATTTTTCCATAACATTTTTATTACGTATGAAAATAGTTGAATATAATATTAAAAGATTCATATAAGTAAAATGCAGCTAGTTAGAGAGTGACGTGTCTCTGAAATCTACATGGTTCCTAAGCCTTCCAAATAATTTCTATGATATACATATTTTTATGTATATGTGAATCAGTGCATATGTCGGATACAGGTATACCTTGTTTTCTTGTGCTTTGACTTATTGCTCTTCGCAGGTATTGCTCTTGATAGCATGTGTCCATCATCTGTTGAGCAACTCTTCTAGCGCCATTTTCTTTGTGTCTCTGACTACTCTATGTCTCTACTTGTGCAGACACAACAATCTTTTATTGAAATTAGGCAAGATAATCACATACAATGGCCTCTAAGACAAAAGAAGGTATCTAGGCCTCTCTCTCTCTCTCTCTCTCTCTCTCTCTCTCTCTCTCTCTCTCTCGTTTGTATACACACTGGTATCTTTTCAAGGCAAATGATTTCTGTGAATTGCAGCCAATGCAGTTTGATCTTGCCTAGCGCAGGTTGGTAATTTATAGGTAAGTCACACTAGAGAACAAGATACCATATAGGCTGAGCTTGCTGATATACTCGTATCTATCTTCAGTCTTTCAACTTCCTTAAATGGATGAGAAAACCCACCAGAGGTTCAAGGTTAAAAATAGTATTCTTTTCCACAAGAGAAGCTGGTAAGTGCATGAGTATAATATGTGACAAAGAGAGATTAATAATGCATTTTATGAGTATGTAGTGAGCAAGTATTGTATTTATGGTGTATATGTACTGTATATGTTTCCTAGCTCTTACTAATGCTTATATACATTACTGCCTTCACTTTTGTTTCATAGTATAATTAAGAAAAAAACATAAACCTGCAAAGGAAAAAAAAAAGTTACCTTGGCACTAGTCAAAAAGAAGTTGAAAAACAGCCATAATAAGAGTGGGTTAGTTGGCACCTGAGTAGGCATACTAGTTGCTAACTGGACAGAAGGAAAGACAAGGTAATGGTTCAGTAGCTAAGGCAAGTCATCTGTTTGCCTGGGAGCAGTGGATGAGATCTGAAGAGGTATTTACATGTTATCATCATCCCAGGGAGAGCTGCTCTAGGAGAGGAAATGCTAATCATCAATCTCCCTCTGCATGCAATGTCTCTGTTTAATAGCTGATAGAGCGTCTCCAAAGGGTTTTTCTTGCTCTTTGTTTAAAATGACATATAATGGGCCTGGCCTTATCAGTGTCTCTAAATGTATTTTCTGTGCTTTATCCTCACTGGGGGATTTAGTCCATTCTAATGAATATGTGCAGGATTGATTTTGAGCTTGGTATAATTTAATCCATCAATTTAACATTAAATGAATATGCAAGATGGTCTTTTGTGGTTGGAAAAAAACAGAGGGAGAACATTCTTATTAAATTAAACAGAGTTGAAGAATGGAAACAACCTCCTGCTATTAGTATCTGACAGTGAGTTCAATGGCAGGGCTTGTGACTACTGTTTTGTGGTTGTTGTTTTTTTTAAACAAGTCCACAACCTTCATTGGACAGTCAAGAATGACAAGCTTAGAACTCTGGAAAAAATTGCTAGTACACACTGTTTGCGTGCAAGATACTCGATCAATGCTGTTTACAAATTGTTAACTCAAACAGTTCTACCAAAAGAACAACTATGAATGTAACGCCAGAATCGATATGGATGAAATACAATATTTCCCAAAGAATATGAACAATAGTAAATATATAGCTATAAAGAATGGTCATATTTACTGATGTAAAGTGTTTATCTTGCAGTCTATCTTCTGCCTAGGCCATAGTGATCATATGTTGTATCCTGAGAAATCTTTACAACTTGTTTTTGGAAGTTTTGATTTGCTTCATAGCTGATATAATTTAATTACGTTTTTTTTGGGCTGGTCGGTTTACATGTGTTAATTAACTAATCAGTTTATGATTCCTTTCGATTCTATACAGCCCACAGCCATATAATACACTAGCCAAAACAAAAGACACTGCAGAAGTTGTCAATGTAATGTGTGAAGTTGTCCATTTACATGTCTAGTCATTGGTCTAGCAAAATTAGTAAATTCCATGTGCATTTTCACATTCAGCTAAATTTATAATAATGCTTCTCACAGTTTCCTGTTTTTTATCTATTAGAGTTGAGCGGACACCTGAGAAGTTCTTTTTGCAAAAGGAATTAAAATGTGGGTAAGAGTAGGACAAGTGCCCTGCAAGCAAATGTGGATAGGGAAATAACATAAAATGCATACAAATTAAAAATACAGCTAAGTCATAAAATAGCACTAGATGGAATCTTTGATTTTAGCTTTGGAAGAACATAAATCTAAATCTAAAGCATGGCTGCCAGGAGGATCAACAGAATTATCCATTTGAGAGAGGGTTGGAGTGCAGGGTATTCTCTTTCAGTTTATACTAAGTGACCCATAGGTTGAGGAGGCGGTGACCGTGGCGGTGTAGGTGGAAGCGTCGCTGGAGGAGGAGGAGGTAGCCAGAATTTTTCAAAGTGCGCTGTAAGCACAGTATTGGACTGTTCTATTCACTCTCAGATATGAAGTGCACCGCAAGATGCAAATGTACTATTTAGCACCCAAAACAATTAGAATTTTTCAAAGTGCGCTGTAAGCACAGTATTTGACGGTTCTATTTGACTCTCAGATATGAAGTGCACCGCAAGACACAAATGTACTATTTAGCACCCAAAACAATTAGAATTTTTCAAAGTGCGCTGTAAGCACAGTATTTGACGGTTCTATTTGACTCTCAGATATGAAGTGCACCGCAAGACACAAATGTACTGTTTAGCACCCAAAACTATTAGAATTTTTCAAAGTGCGCTGTACGCACAGTATTTGACGGTTCTATTTGACTCTCAGATATGAAGTGCACCGCAAGACGCAAATGTACTATTTAGCACCCAAAACAATTAGAATTTTTCAAAGTGCGCTGCAAGCACAGTATTTGATGGTTCTATTTGACTCTCAGATATGAAGTGCACCGCAAGACGCAAATGTACTATTTAGCACCCAAAACTATTAGAATTTTTCAAAGTGCGCTGTAAGCACAGTATTTGACGGTTCTATTTGACTCTCAGATGTAATACATGTAATGCTATTGCTATTCTATAAACCGAAATAGAGTCCCCAATCATAAGAATAGGTCAAGTGACCTATTCTTATGAATGGGGGCTCTTTTTCGGTTTATAGAATAGCAATAGCATCACATGTATTCCATAAACCGAAAGTCTATATACCGAAAGACATTCGGTTTATAGACTTTCGTTTTATAGAATACATGTAATTCTATTGCTATTCTATAAAAAGAAAGTCTATAAACCGAATGTCATTCGGTTTAAAGACTTTCGGTTTATAGCCGAACCTCGAACTCCAACACGGACATACAGTGAAATGTCCGGGTTCGGGTTCGTGGCACGGACACCGTAATGTCCGGTACGAACCCGAATAGTGCGATCCGGGTTTGCTCAACACTAATATCTATGATTTGATATGAATACGTGGAAAGTGGAACTATCTTCAGCAATATTTCCCACGTCAATAGTGACTGGTCCTCTATCTCTATTCGGCATTTTTACAAAACCACCATGACGTTAACTTATGTTTTAATTAGTTGTGTGCGGATATTAACTTTTATAATTTGAACTGTTATGGGTATTCCTTCAATTTTATTGAAGTTACTAATTAGTATATGTGCAGGGTGATCAGATTTAGAAATTAAAAGACCGGGACACCCATTAGTCTCTCTCCTCGCCCCCTAATCTCTGCTTTCTCTCTCCTCTCCCCTCATGTTTGTTGTTTTTCGAACCCCGCATTGTCTGCTGTTACTCTAACTCTAAATGTTAAAAGGTTGTTCAGGCCATCACCCACTTGCTTCCATAAATTCATCCTCATTGCTGTAAGAAACATTAGACTATTTGGAAAACCCGCTAACATAAATAATAAAATGAAATTAAAAGAAAGAAATAATCAATTGAACATTTATTGAAAATCCATGTGAAACTAGCAAGTTATTAAAATGTGTGAATCTGATCCAGTGATACAGTTTTTGAAAATCTAATTTGCACTAGAAAGAGCCTTAGTACCATAGAAACATAGAAACATAGAATGTGTCGGCAGATAAGAACCATTCGGTCCATCTAGTCTGCCCAATTTTTTTTTTGAGTATTTTATTAGTCCCCCGTTCACGGTCTTATAGCTAGGATAGCCTTGTGTCTATCCCATGCATGCTTAAAATCCTTGACTGTGTTTACCTCTACCACTTCTGCTGGCAGGCTATTCCATACATCCACTACCCTCTCAGTAAAGTAATACTTCCTGATATTACTTTTAAATCGTTGCCCCACTAATTTAAGACTATGTCCTCTAGTTGTGGTAGTTTTTCTTCTTTTAAATATACTCTCTTCCTTTACTGTGTTGATTCCCTTTATGTATTTAAATGTTTCTATCATATCCCCCCTGTTACGTCTTTCCTCCAAGCTATACATGTTAAGATGCTTTAACCTTTCCTGGTAAGTTTTATCCTTCAACCCATGAACCAGTTTAGTAGCCCTTCTCTGAACTCTCTCCAAAGTATCAATATCCTTCTGTAGATACGGTCTCCAGTACTGCGTACAATACTCCAAGTGAGGTCTCACCAGTGCTCTGTACAATGGCATGAGCACTTTCCACTTCCTACTGCTAATACCTCTCCCTATGCAACCAAGCATTCTGCTAGCATTTTCTGCTGCTCTATTGCATTGCCTACCTACCTTCAAGTCCTCTGAAATTATTACTCCTAAATCCCTTTCCTCAGATGTTGAGGTTCCGACTATACCAAATAGTCTATATTCTGCTTTTGGGTTTTTACGCCCAAGGTGCATAATCTTGCACTTGTCCACATTAAATGTCAGTTGCCACTGCTCTGACCATTTTTCTAGTTTAGCTAAATCATTTGCCATTTGGCTTATCCCTCCATGAATATCAACCCTGCTGCAAATCTTTGTATCATCAGCAAAAAGACATACTTTGCCAACAAGACCTTCTGCAATATCGCTAATAAAAATATTAAAGAGAATGGGTCCAAGAACAGATCCCTGAGGTACCCCACTAGTAACAAGACCTTGCATCGAATATACCCCATTGACTACAACCCTCTGTTGCCTGTCACTCAGCCATTGTCTAATCCATTCAACAATATTGAAATCCAAACTCAAAGATTTCAGTTTATTGATAAGCCTTCTATGTGCGACAGTGTCAAAAGCCTTACTGAAATCTAGGTAAGCAGTGTCTACTGCACCACCCTGATCTATTATTTTATTCACCATACAGTCTTACCACATTTAGTATATACTTCACTGTGAATAAAAACCTGGTCTCATATGTTCAAAACATTTGTACCAATTGAGAAATCAAGACAAAAATATTATACATATCTAAATATACATTCAATAGAACAAAATAGCAAACAATATAATTTAAGGCATGAAACATCTATTTATTGCAGCAGGATTGTGAGGTAAATTGTTTATCTTTCTCTGTGTTGTTTCTTATATAGTTCTTATACTGTGCAATCAGCAAAATGAATACAGATAGTTGAATGCTGTGATGGGAGGCATGTTACATATTATTAGAAATATGAAACATTTTGGATGATAGTCTTTATTCATAACATCGCCTACTGAGTTAAAAAAAAAGTATTGATATAACTTATCTAGTAATACAAGTTAATCAAGTATCAAGTTATCAAGTAATGATTCAATTGTTTTATTTACTGTTTTATGGTAATTTAGTGTTTGTGCATTGTCATTTAAATTGAAACTAAAATCTTCTGTATTTTCATGTATTCTATAGTAGATGCTGGGGACACCTATTTTTTGCTTGAGCTGAAAATGTCATTGTATGAAGGATTAGTCCCCACATAAAAGTCTGCAAAAGATAGATTTTCAAATTAGGTATTGCAAAAAAAAAATCATAAAAATGAATGCATATTTATTTTTAAGGTGTTTTTTATTTTATTTTATTTAAATTCCTTTTATACAGTAGAAGTATGCACAAGAGTATAAAAATAATGCAACATACACATTATAAAACAAAACATACAGAACATTATATTAGATGACTACATCTAGGTGTTAAGTTCCTAAGCCAACATAAATTAAATAAATATGTAAGAAATAGAAAAGGCAGACAAAGTTTAATGACATAATTGTTGGTTACATTGATTCTCAATTTCTTCGGGAGAGATAAAAAAGCCAATTTTTCAGATAGGGTCTTAATCCATTTGTCCCACATTATGTATTTGGAGTTATTTATACAGAAATGAGAGGATATACCTCTCTCCTTTTTTAACTGAGACAATAATGATGTACGAATAGTGTCCCTAATAACCTCCGATGATTTCCATTTCCTGGCTGTTACTTTTTTAGAAGCATCTGTAGTATCTGTTTTATTTCCTGTAGCCATCCGGGGCAGTGGAGATGTAAAGCAATTCTGGGGCCACAGTCACTTCGATGTCTAAGATTTTGTTCATATTATAAAATCTCTCTTTCATCATCAATGTAATTAAAGTAATCATCATCAATGGACCATCCCACTATGTATGTTTATAGTCCCCATTGTGGGTCCCACATCTCCAACGAAGCTTAGAGAAACCCTTGAACATTTTTGACAGATTAGAAGGAACCCAGTACCATATGTTAAATAATTTATAACCACATTCATTTGTATTTCTTTGTTTTTCAGACTGGACTTATCCTTTAAATTAGAAAAGTGGAAAAATACGAGTATATCTAACAAAGCATGACTTATAACATGCTGGTCAAAAACCTGTTCCTCAGTATTAGTAGCAGCAGTATTAACTTCATCCTTTACATTATAGTACAACATGTAATTCATCCGAGACCTTCATACTTTATATTATATTACCAAAATCTTCCAATTTATGATAATCTTCCATTAAACTATGGTGTATTTAATGCACTTACATAAAGTTCACTGAGAGAAAAAAAAGTTTCTCTGCTGGATATAAAGTTAGTTTATTAATTATTTATAATGGCTTGTAAATAAGGCAAAATCCTTAATTTAACCTGCTTAGTTGTATTAGAAGATTATCCCGTTTGGGACCTATCAAATTAATATTTGTGGCAGATAATCCTTGGGAAATATTTCAGTGTGATTACAATCTAAAACCTTTGATGAAAACAAAGTGGAACAGCAAAAGTAGAAAGAGGGAATGGAAGTCCTTGATTTAGGACACAGCTGGCTGGCTTTGGGTTTCACTTTGTTGATAACTGCACTTTCAACAAGTTACTAAATACCAGACAGCTGAAATAGTTCTTTCACAATATTTTTTATTGTGATTTTTTTTCTTTTTCTCTTGTGGTAACTGCAACTTCCGTTTTGATTCTGCATTCAAGAAGCCATCATCAGAGTGGTTAGAACGATTACAGTGGGTTCTTTTAAAGGAAAAGAGATTTGGGATCTGTATGAAAAAGTGATGATGGAGAGCTAATGTTAACTGTTGAGACTAGAAAGGAAACAATGATAGAAGTCAGTTTTTAGAAAACAAACTAATAGAAAGAAAATAATTTCAGTATATTTGCCATTATATATAATTGTACGTGTAGAACATGTAAGAAACCCAGCTTAAGTTACATTCGTTTTACTACATGTAAACCTTAACTTGTAATTTGGTTCCAGTGCTATACAAAATTTATGGTACAACACAGAATAAATGGCTAAGTTAGTAGACACATAAGGTAGGGATCTATTACAGTTATATATTGGAAACATGTATACTTATAATGATACCATTTATTGGCTAACTGAAAGTTGGATTACAAGCTTTCAGGACCAAGTTACTAGGACCCTTCATCAGGCCTATGTGGTATATATTGATAACACTTTTTGATAACATCTCATCAAGCACATCTCAGAATAATTCCTATTATAACTTTCTATATCAGTCTACTTGGCATAAAAACAGAACTTGGTACATACATGTCAACTGTTTGCTATTATTATTATATGTTACAAAACTCCATCTTCTCTACTCATTATTTGAACTAAACGGCATTAAAATCCAATTATTGCAGCTGGCATAGTGAGATTGCTGTTACAATTATATACTAAACTATTATTTACAAATATCAACTGCTATTATTGAGAAATACCGTATTTATCGGCGTATAACACGCACTTTTCTCCCTGAAAATAGGGGGGAAATGGTGTGTGTGTGTGTTATACGCCGAAAAAAAAAAAAATCTAAAACTTACCTCATTCCTGCTCTGTCCCCCGGTGCTCTGAAGCTGCGTGGCTGTGAGGGAAGCGTTGTGAGCTCCCCTCCAGCTGCGCGGTCAATAAAGTGTGTTTTTTTTAAAACAAACTTTATTGTTCCGCGCGGCTGGAGGGAAGCTCACAACGCTTCCCTCACAGCCACGCAGCTTCAGAGCACCGGGGGACAGAGCAGGAACGAGATAAGTGCTGGGGTCTGGGGAAGGGGGGGGGGGAGGAGGGTGGCATAAGGAGCATACTAAGGGGCAATATCCTGGCATATTGGGGGCAATATCATGGCATATTAAATGGCATATTGGGGGCAATATCATGGCATATTGGGGGCAATATCATGGCATATTAAATGGCATATTGGGGGCAATATCCTGGCATATTAAAATGGCATATTGCGGGCAATATCCTGGCATATTAAAATAACATATTGGGGGCAATATCTGGCATATTAAAATGGAATATTGGGGGCAATATCCTGCATATTAAATGGCATATTGGGGGCAATATCCTGCATATTAAATGGCACATTGGGGGCAATATCCTGCATATTAAATGGCATATTGGGGGCAATATCCTGCCATATTAAAATGGCATATTGGGGGCAATATCCTGGAATATTAAAATGGCATATTGGGGCAATATCCTGGCATATTAAAATGGCATATTGGGGGCAATATCTGGCATATTAAAATGGCATATTGGGGGCAATATCCTGTATATTAAATGGCATATTGGGGGCAATATCCTGCATATTAAATGGCATATTGGGGGCAATATCCTGGCATATTAAAATGGCATATTGGGCTTCAAAGTTCTTTATTTGAAATGTAAGTTTTTTTTCCTGAAATTTCCTTCTTAAAATGAGGTGCGTGTTATACGCCGGCGCGTGTTATACGCCGATAAATACGGTACTTATTCTTTCTCAATTCATACCACCACAGCATCACATGATAGTTTTGTCTTGGTGTAGTGACCATAAAATGGTAGTATGCACTAGCCTAGAAAAATAAAACATGATGTATATCTGTTATAGTCCAATTACTTATAAAAATACAAAGCAAACTAATAAATACCGTATTTTTCGCCTCATAAGACGCACCTGACCATAAGACGCACCCAGTTTTTAGAGGAGGAAAACAAGAAAAAAAACCTCAATATGCCAGGATTTAGCCATTCAATATGCCAGGATTTTCCCCCTCACTATGCCAGGATTTAGCCATTCAATATGCCAGGATTATGCCCCCCACTATGCCAGGATTTTGCCCCTCACTATGTTAGGCTTTAGCCACTCACTATGCCAGGCTTTTGCCCCTCATTATGCCAGGGTTTTGCCCCTCACTGTGCCAGGATTTTACCCCTCACTATGCCAGGCTTTAGCCACTCATTATGCCAGGCTTTTGCCCCTCACTATGCCAGGATTTTGCCCCTCACTGTGCCAGGATTTTGCCCCTCACTATGCCAGGATTTTGCCCCTCACTGTGCCAGGATTTTGCCCCTCACTTTGCCAGGCTTTAGCCACTCATTATGCCAGGCTTTTGCCCCTCACTATGCCAGGCTTTTGACCCTCACTATGCCAGGATTTTCCCCCTCACAATGCCAGGCTTTTGCCCCTCACTATGCCAGGCTTTTGCCCCTCACTATGCCAGGATTTTCCACCTCACAATGCCAGGATTTTGCCGCTTATTATGCCAGGATTTGCTCGTTTGTGCCAGCCTCCTCCCCCCTTCCCTAGCACTTACCTCCATGCTGCTCTCCGTTGTGTTCTCTCCGTTGTTTCCTCCGTGCAGTCTAACCTCTTGCACGGAGGAAGGAAGCTCCGGTCGCTTTTTTTTTTCTTCTTAACTTTATTGACGTCGCGCAACGTCACTTTTGAGGAGGAAAAAAGTGTCGTCTTATGAGGCTAAAAATACGGTACATATTTAGTCCTAGGCCTCATCACACAAAAATCAATACTGTATTTGCTCCAATGTAAGATGACCCTGATTATAAGACGACCCCCCAAACCTATTTGAACCAAAGCCAGTGCCAAAATTCCTCATGGTCATAAACATGGACATTACAATAAGTATTGTTTCACATGAAATAGGGCAGAGCTTCTAGTACAAGCCGGAGTGGAGGAGGTCCGGTAGTATTGCCACCTAGTCACTATTTTACCGGATGGCTGTTATAAAATTGGCTTCATGTCAACATTAAGTCTATGAAGGCAAAAAAAAAAGAGGAAAAATGGTGGTTTATTAGTGTATAAATATGGATGTTCACTATTGAGACCAGGTTAATATTATTTTAAATTTAACTGTTTTATTAGGATGGCAAATAACTTAAAATAATTGATTTGTGGTCAACAAAAAATGCTAAAAGTGTGTATTTTCCAATATTCCTGAATACTTGGTCTGCTTAGTAACAAGATTTCTGCTATGATATCATACCTCTCCTCAGCTACTGCTGGTACTGCATTGAGAAGGATGACTGATAAATCTGTGTAAGTCCAAAAAAAGCACTTTTCAATGTCATGCTATCAGTAGAGTGAAGGAAGGTTTACATGGGTCAGATGGAACTACAATTCACATGATGGACATTCAACTAAATGCTGGCAAGGGGGTAACATTTGCCACTATGCTATTGTGTCTATTGTATTGTGTCTATTGTATTTTTATGCCCTTAAAATAAAATGTTATTAATTCACCAATATTCAGTGGACCTCAGCTTTGTTTTTTGAGGATTTATTGTAAATTGCCCAAGAAACAGCAGCGGCAACATTTGAAGATGGCGGCACTGGGAAAACCCGCTGATAAGCCCTTTTTATTTTTCTGGACTACCATTCCCTGGATGAGCATCATGAGAACTTGCAAACCTTTGTCATTCCAGCTGGTGTTGATTACTCTTCCCATGATGCTTAAGGTCAAATGTTGGAAAAAAAGTTATGTTTAACTAAAAGATTGCTTCAAGTGTAGACATTTTGAATAGAAATGTTTTTATGAAAGAATACAAATAAAGTACATTACTGAGTCCTCATTACTCCATACAGTTCTATCGGTAGGTAGACAGACATGTTTAGAATATTGGGTCAGATCTTCCTTCATCTGACGCAATATGATGGAAAATCTGAACCAAGATTGCCTACTTGTCTGGTGCCTGATGGAGTATATACAGCAAAGAGAGCTCAATTGTGAACCATCTTTGCAACATGGAATATTGTATTTCAGCATCCAAAAGAATCATGAAATGCATCTGCATGATGCTCAGGGTATGGTTTAAAAAATGAGAGGAATATTTAGTCCCACTTTAAGGCCATTCAACAGAGTTATACTTAATTTAAACAAAGGAGTACATCAGATGATGGGACTTGACCTCTCAATCAATCACTTGGCAAACTCCACC
Source organism: Pelodytes ibericus (assembly GCA_036172795.1). Lineage (NCBI taxonomy): Eukaryota > Metazoa > Chordata > Amphibia > Anura > Pelodytidae > Pelodytes > Pelodytes ibericus. The sequence goes on from CM069859.1 coordinate 126,996,919, forward strand.
CTCTAAATACAATCATTATCAATATGTTTGCCACTTCACTCTCTTTACTCACTAAGCTGTCACGGTTCCCAAATACCAATACATCATTCCCCTTATGTTTCTCATGTTTCCCATGTAAGCTTGCGAGGAGGGCCATCTTATATTTTAGTCTGAATTTGTTTGTCTCTCTGTACTAAAGTGCTGGAGTAAATTGTTGGAGCTTTATAAATAAATGGTAATGTAATGCAATGTAATATATTATGTCATTGAATATATAATCCTATATCTGGATTTCCCATTTAAGCAATGCATGCAGACATATAGATCTATCCATGCAATGAACCTCAGAGCTTTTCCAGGTTATATGATCACTGTGATAGCCAATCACAGAGATCATATGCCATCTGTCCCAAAGACGATTGACTTTGTCACTGGCATCTAAACCCATCAATGGGACCATGTTCCTTTGATGTGAAGAGGGTAATCCAGTATTGTGCCAATAGTGTATCACTTATCACCATATATCACAATTAAAAATTATATATCTTTGGTTGAACCAATGCATATGCCAATGGGAAATTACTGGTGACTTTGAACATATTCTGTTGAGCTACTTTAAAATATAGTAGTAGTATTGTACCGATTGAAAACACTGCTTGACAGAAGATCATTAATCACTGGTGGCATGTTAAGTATTGTGTTACTGAGCTTTGAAAAGGAAATATGAACGTAAATATTGAAGACAACCTAATGCGGCTTTGCATGACTGTAAAACAGACAGGATAATGACAATAACATGCAACACAAACGAAGCATTCATTAATCATAATGTATTTACCATCAATTTAATGCACAATTGTGTTTTAACATTATGATCGACTGTGATCTTTTCTCAGGGTCTTTTTAGGTTAATAGCAATTTCAGAAAATAATGGAACAAAAAATAAATTATCGAGAGACCAGCAAATCATTTTCAACAAAATGAAAACAGGGGAAAAAAAGTTAGATTTTTCTTTAACGTTTCAGTATTTCTATATGTATTGCTATAGCCTATTATTAAATCTTCTCAAACTGATGGTCTTGAGTTACGTAAAGTGGACAGGGCACATCCATGAGTGTGTGTTAGTGATTGGTATTTGTGTGTCTAATTGGGTGGGTTGTAACTCTTTGTTTGTGCCCCCTCCTACTTAGTAAGTTAGTGCCAATTTAGATTTCGGGCCTGCAACAAGCGTTACATCTTCCTTCCCTTACATTGCATCAATACGGTCTCAACCTCGCCAATAAATTTGGAAGGTCGATGCTTTGCTTGCCAAAATAGACGTGCCCATTGAACTTATATGACCAGCTGGTGGTGAGCATTTATCTGTATGAAGGATGGTTCAGTAGGTTTGGACGTGGAGGGAAGTAAGCACCTTTTACTTATAGTTTACTGGTGATTGACAGGGACTGGAGTGCTAGGATTAATTTTCCCAAAGCCTTGTGTCTGTCGTTACTGGTTTTACGGTGGGCGTAGGGGGACAGTTTATAAATTTAGACTCACTGTAGACACTTCTTCATACATGTAATGGAGCTAGATTTCTAATCAAGGAGAAAAACAAGCAGACATCTAAACAATAACTAGTGAGCACTCCTGGAGAAGCAGTAATTAGAAGTCACTGGAGACCTTTTGTAACTGGTTTAGTGCTCAAATGTGTCCACAGAATTGTCCCTGGATCAATGTCAGGCCATATGCCCAAATAGTTTGTGCCAAAACATAATGCCTGGTCACCAGTGGAAGCAGTATTCTGTGTCTCCAGAAAGGAATGTGAGAAGTAATGTAATAATATATATGTTGCTGAAACCAAATACAGTACGCACTAAATATGATTTAATATGCTCATAAAACTGAATTTTACAATACATACATTAAAAAAAAAAAAATCGTTTTTAGAATCACCTTAAAGAGCCACTTGTTTTTTTTTTTTACTATGTGGGACCATTAAGCACAAGTGAATATACTGTTGTCTCTAGTATGCGGATAAACTAGCACGTACTTTTTAAGTTATAGTTTATCATCTGACTTCTTCACTGGAATGCATCATGGCTGAGGCCTACACCGACAGTCTCTCATTGCTAATGCTACAAAGATACGCGTTGGATTAACTCTTGCCATGCGCAAAAAACGTAACTTTTGCCTAAATAAAAAAAAACTTTGGTGCCACTTTAAGTACAAAACTGTGAAAAGCAGGACCCAAACACACATTGGCACGATAACTCAAATAAGCATAAGCAAAACCATAATTTGTAAGCTTTCTCTTGTTCTGTGTCCTTAAATTATTTTAAAAAGAGTGAATAAAGTGGATATATTCTTCATGTAACTCTGGTGATTAATTTTTAGGGATTCTACATTACTTTGTAATTTACATAACAAAATGTCTGGCTATGTGGGATTCTACCTTGAATGAATTAATGAAAAAGCATTTAATGGCATAGTTTGCAAATTATGGAGGGAAATGCATTTGATACTCTCAGTGCGTCAAGGAATTCTGCAGTTCTATTTTGTAATGTAAGCAGAATATTGTAGCGTTCAATAATAACTCATAATGATCCATGTCCTGAAACAAATAACCGCTATGCTTGTAATTACATAAAACATAAGTATTTTACTGTTGCTTATTATTGTTCTGCCATATTTTAATTTAAATAAAAGCAATTTGCCATACAATCCATTTTGTATACCACTTTCCCCATACTGTATATTAATGATTTCCTTTTTTTTTTATCTTATAACAGGAGCAATTGAACCACTGATGTGTGGAAATTACTATCATTTTTTACTTATTGTAGTGAAGGAACCTATAGTCATTTTATTACCACCTGCTGTTTAGCCTAACTTGTGGCATATACGTAAATGAAAAGGAATAACTTTAATACCATTTATTTGGTAACACATTCAATTCTAAGCACAATAAAATATTGATGCAAACGAATGATAAAACACATATTTGACTGACAAGAAAAAGACATTGATTATTAAAATATGAATAATATTGATAACATTTTTGTTTTACAAATATTTATCACACTGCCATTCTTAATCCACTGATGCCTGAACACCTACATGTATACATTTAGAATGCATTTTATTCCACTTCAGGGGGAAAAAATGAAAACGGTTAATCGTATCGTTAAAAGGAATATGTGGCCTCAAAGCAAAGAAAATGTTTGACGAAACCCAATGTAAAATGACTCCTGGCACAGTAATTGAGATTGGCGCCAAAGATATAGTTTAGGGATGACTCTAAACCAAGTTTCATCTTGAATAACAAATAGTTTTGCTTAATTCTTCTCTCTTTCACATTTTTCCTGCACTGACCAAGATGTTTTCCTGTCCTGTTCCTCACTGAATGCTAAGGGATTAGGTGTCACTGTACTTACACACATCTACTAGTTCAGCAGTAAACTTTATTTACTTCTATCAGAGCAAACCCAAATGCTTCTCAGCACTCAGTCTTTACTATCTTTTTCTCCTATTTTCCCTCATAGTTTTCTTTAGATTTCAATACCATCTACATACTGATGAGTCCTAATATAAATGTCCTTACCAGGCCTCATCACTCTCTTAAGCTCCCTTTAAACACTCAATTTTAAACACTTTTATGGAAAGCTCACACTCTTCTTCCTTAAAAATCTGCCATATTTATAACAAACTGCATTAACTGTCTCTAACTTACCATCCATCAAATTCAGATCATTATTTCTTCCTGCCTGGCTATAGCTTATAAAAACCGTAACTGAGATGATGTGTTTTACATAACATCCTGGTTTCCAATGTATTCATGCATTAATTTCTGATGGCAAGGTTTGGAAATGTGACTTGCAAAGGGAGTTTAATTTAAGTTTACATCTATTATTGTATCTAGCAATTTGGTCAGCACAGTCCTTCTGTTCAATCAGTGCTCCTCAGTCTACAGGTAATCCTACCTAGGCGTGTCTTCAATTATGCAAACAATTTGTAATCCAAAATGTATCAGTGCATCAGTTCTCTGAGACACATGTGTGGTGGGATCATATGACACATTTTTTCATAGGCAGTTTCATCAGACAATTGTTTTAAAACTTTCTCCCAAAAATATTGATAATTTAGCTCTGTGATAGCTCTACCTTTGTCATTTGGCCATATTACAATGTAGCGAATGATTTCATAGCCTGAAGTTCATACTTAGACAGATTAAACTTCTGAGAATTAAGTGAAGACATAACTGTATTAAGTCCTCTTTTGAGCATGTTGACAAACATATTTAATGACAAAAGCAAAAGCTTTAACCACAATGTGGTAAAACAATAATAGTGTTTATTAATAGTGCATGTGCAGATCAACATATGAGTCCACAATGTAGGTTGGTGTTTTCACCTGAGGAAGCCCCCATTGGGCAAAATGCATTGTGCATCTGAGGTCATCACGTTAGGTCCACCCAAACTGGTAATAGACTGTGAGGCTTTTGAGGCTTCTGGAACTGAACAAGGACTGTGTTTCCTCTGGTCTTCTCAGGAGATCAACATATTTATTTTATATGTTATTTTGCTGCATTAAAGTGGCTATTTTTTTTTAACTCCATCTGTATACACGTGTTTATGTCTTCACATTTTTACCTATTTCTATAGTAATATTATGGAGAGTTACGCACATACACAATTTTCAGTTTCCTTCCAGCATTCTCTGCATGACTTCCATGAGTTTAGTGTGTGAGATTCATGTTTTGCATAAATTGTGAACTTTATTTCTCATTGTCCACAATGAGGATTGAAAGGTCGATCTGCACATACACTACTAATAAACACCTAAAATAGAAATAGTATTGTGTAAGATGATGTTTCATCATCTGAGTGAGTGCCTCTGTTTGTGATTTACTATATAGGAGCTTGATAAAGGGCTGTGTACATTGCTGAAACATCGTAGAATATAGCAATGGTGATACGATGGACTCATATATATTATTTATATATATAATTAATATAAAATAAATAATATGCATTGTATGTGTATGTGACTGTGTATGCAATAAATGCATGTGTGTGTAATCTCATCTGTGACATACTGTGACCCTGAATAGCAGAAATAAAATTTGTTCTCCCTAGCAGTGTCAGGAAGATCACAGACAGAGACATATTTAGTGTGAGGTCTATGTCAGTGGTCAATAATGCAGCACATCTTCTCTACTACTTTTTTATGTTGCCTACATTATCACTACCTGCTACAATAGTGATGCCTTTTGCATTCAGGAAAAGGAACTGAATTGTTGCCAAGGGAGTTTGGACGGTAAATGACCATACCATGCCCCCTAGAACAAGGTATATAAAAATAATTTACTGTCCCAATCCACTGAACACCTCCTGAAGTACCCTAAAAGTGAAACCTCTGCAGCTGTGGACCTGAGAATAAGCAACTACTGCCTACCATGTTACCCAGCCTGCACTCCCCTGGTTTGGACTGAGTTTTAAGCTCATTATATAAATCACCTTTTAGTGAATAAACCCTTTTTGTTAACAGTCCTATCCCTATCATTATTACACAGAGGAACATTATATAGATTAAACATATGTGTGTAAACATGGAAAATACAAGTATTAACTTGAAATAATATGTAAAACACATTCCAACTTTTGTGCTCACACGTGGATGAAAAAACATTATTATTGCAGGTTTCCTTATTCTGGCATTTGTCATTGATTTATGTGAAATAAGAATAAATAATGCATGCATAACATAAAGAGAGAATAAATATACATTAAGGAGAACTATGCCATCAAATGATTGCACTGTTATCTATGTTTGCAGGTTGGTTAGATTCATCAATGTAGAAAAAGGTTCTCTGTTTAATTCCATTCTAGCAAAAGGAGAAAAGCAATAGGTGGGAATCTTTGTGTTTACTTTAAGCACTGTATAATAAAATGCAACAACGTTCTGTTTTTTTTTTTTTAAATCTATTGAAAGGATTTACAAGAAGAATCTATAATAATTTTAAGGACCGTCCCCAATTGTTTATTTAGATGGAAATCTGATAACTGTAAAACTCTAAAACCTACAGCAAGATAAGCAGGATTTATTAATGACCTGTCACACACACCATGACTGGATAATTAAAGTTTTTTTTTTCTTCCATCCCCCAAAGGAATAGAGTGGACAAATTTCTTTGATAGTTTGATAACCGTGGGACACTGGTTGAAACTTATTGATGCAATCAGAGCTCATTCGATTTGCTCTCGACAGCCACTCCTATCAGTTAATTTCACCTGTGAATAGTTAATTATCCCTTGAATGCATATGGGTGAGTCATTAATAAAATTTGACTATAGTCTGTCATTTTTTTTTTTTTTAGCCAGACTGGTGCACTTTATCACAGCGGATCTTTACTCATGCATTCCTATGCGCAAAGCACGAATGTGTGCAAGCCAGAATTGGAGATAAAAAAATACTACGTGGATCATGTCTTTTTTTTTTGTATTCCGTAGGGACTGCAACTGCTTGTATAATGAAAATGTTAAAAAATTGTCATGCCTTCATTGAAGAGTGGAACAATGTAATTTTAATATTTACATAATTAAGTTGGGCAGCCTTTAAAACAAAACCTTTCTGCTTATCTAGTGTATTAAATAAATAACATGTATATTTGTATGTACATTAAAAAGCTTTGTTTTTGTTATGAAAAAAAAACCTAATAATTAGATAATTTGTAAAACATTTTTTAGAGTCTACTCAATATTCCCCCAATCTTTCCTGAACTCAGGCTAGATCGAGGGAAATCCGTAGTTTGGCTACCCAATATGACAATTTCTGCCGATTTCGAGATTGCTGTATTTCGGCCAGTTCAATTCTCCAGAGAATTGAGCCGAAAAGTGTAGAAGAATAAAAGAACATATTTCAAACACAACAATATATATATACAAATATAGTAATGTTCTGTGGTATAATTAGATATTTACATAAATATAAGCATTTTTTAAATGTAATAACAATTGTTGTATATATAATTTTATGTTCATTTTATTTTTTTAAATGTATTTAATTAATACATTAATTAATTGTTAAATATTTTTTTTATTGAGGTTTTCAAAAAATATGTTATAATATAACATTACCAAGAGAATTAGTACATTTGAAATAATAAACATTATAGCATATGACAGTTGGGGAAAGTAAATAAAACATTTCTCCGGTTAAGAAAAAGCAACAAATATTTAGAATGAATCATAACATTTTTTTTTTTTTTTAAAAGGTAACCTAAAACTAAATGTGTCATATCTCATATAAACAATGTATGTTAATTTGGAAGGCCAGGTAGGGCCATATCTATAAATTGTGATGCTGTCTTATCTCCCTTTAACATCTTTTCCATTCATTTCTCAGTTGTACATTCAATTCAGATTGTACCCTGAATGAGAGTTCATATCTCATATTCTCAAAAAGAGAGAATATGACTTCTTTTATATAAGGAACATCAGGCGAATGCTAATGTCTAGGGATAGACATAGGGGCAGCTATTAATATATTGCCTAGTAGGATATGTTTCGGCTTATAGATATTGCTTGGGAATCTTTTTAAAAGGCAAAGTGTGGGAGACAGTTCCGTTATGGAGCAAAATTGTGGTCTGTGAGGCTTTGGCATCCACAGGACCTCTTTTATTGAAAATGGCACACTTTTAGTAGTTTCCATTTGGAGCCATAATGAGAAGTTGGAGCCAATATTATACTTGAATGCAGCTGCTACGTTGGTGGCGTGGATATATATACTTAATAAACTTTGGCAAACCTATACCCAGGGCTGGCCTTAAGTGTTCCGGCGCCCTGTCCGGGCTTCCCCCATGGAGCCCCCCCCCCGTCTTTCCCCCCACTATGTATGTGTCCCTTTCCTCTTCCTTGCCATGTCTGTCTCTCCCCCCCCCCTCCGCCTGTTCTGTCTCTCTCCCACCTCCTGTCTCTCTCTCTTCCCCCTCGCTTGTTCTGTTTCTCTATCCCCCCTCCACCTGTTCTGTCTCTCTCTCTCCCCCCTTCCCCCTGTTCTCTCTCTCTCTCTCTCTCCCCTCCCACTGTTCTGTCTCTCTCTCTCCCCTCCCCTTGTTCTGTCTCTCTCACTCCCCCCCCCCCTGTTCTGTCTCTCTCCCCCCTCCCCCTGTTCTGTCTCTCTCTCCACCTGTTCTGTCCTTCTCTCACCCCCTGTTCTGCCTCTCTCTCCCCCTCCCACTGTTCTGCCTCTCACCCCCTGTTCTGTCCTTCTCTCACCCCCTGTTCTGCCTCTCTCTCCCCCTCCCCCTGTTCTGCCTCTCATCCCCTGTTCTGTCCTTCTCTCACCCCCTGTTCTGCCTCTCTCTCCCCCCTCCCCCTGTTCTGTCTCTCTCTCCCCCTGTTCTGTCCTTCTCTCACCCCCTGTTCTGCCTCTCTCTCCCCCCTCCCCCTGTTCTGTCCTTCTCTCACCCCCTGTTCTGTCCTTCTCTCACCCCCTGTTCTGCCTCTCTCTCCCCCCTCCCCCTGTTCTGCCTCTCACCCCCTGTGCTGTCCTTCTCTCACCCCCTGTTCTGCCTCTCTCTCCCCCCTCCTGTCTCTCTCTCTTCCCCCTCGCTTGTTCTGTTTCTCTATCCCCCCTCCACCTGTTCTGTCTCTCTCTCTCTCCCTCTGTTCTGTCTCTCTCTCTCCCCCCTTCCCCCTGTTCTGTCTCTCTCTCTCCCCTCCCACTGTTCTGTCTCTCTCTCTCTCCCCTCCCCTTGTTCTGTCTCTCTCACTCCCCCCCCCTGTTCTGTCTCTCTCCCCCCTCCCCCTGTTCTGTCTCTCTCTCCACCTGTTCTGTCCTTCTCTCACCCCCTGTTCTGCCTCTCTCTCCCCCTCCCACTGTTCTGCCTCTCACCCCCTGTTCTGTCCTTCTCTCACCCCCTGTTCTGCCTCTCTCTCCCCCCTCCCCCTGTTCTGCCTCTCATCCCCTGTTTTGTCCTTCTCTCACCCCCTGTTCTGCCTCTCTCTCCCCCCTCCCCCTGTTCTGTCTCTCTCTCCCCCTGTTCTGTCCTCTCACCCCCTGTTCTGCCTCTCTCTCCCCCCTCCCCCTGTTCTGTCCTTCTCTCACCCCCTGTTCTGTCCTTCTCTCACCCCCTGTTCTGCCTCTCTCTCCCCCCTCCCCCTGTTCTGCCTCTCACCCCCTGTTCTGTCCTTCTCTCACCCCCTGTTCTGCCTCTCTCTCCCCCCTCCCCCTGTTCTGCCTCTCACCCCCTGTTCTGTCATTCTCTCACGCCCTGTTCTGCCTCTCTCTCCCCCCTCCCCCTGTTCTGCCTCTCACCCCCTGTTCTGTCCTTCTCTCATCCCCTGTTCTGCCTCTCTCTCCCCCCTCCCCCTGTTCTGCCTCTCACCCCCTGTTCTGTCCTTCTCTCACCCCCTGTTCTGCCTCTCTCTCCCCCTCCCCCTGTTCTGCCTCTCACCCCCTGTTCTGTCCTTCTCTCACCCCCTGTTCTGCCTCTCTCTCCCCCCTCCCCCTGATTTGCCTCTCACCCCGTTCTGTCCTTCTCTCACCCCCTGTTCTGTCTCTCTCTCCCCCCTCCCCCTGTTCTGCATCTCTCTCCCCCCCTCCCCCTGTTCTGCCTCTCACCCCCTGTTCTGTCCCTCTCTCACCCCCTGTTGTCTCTCCCCCCCCTGCCTGCAAATGTGGTTCAAGTGAGGGGGCGGAGCTAACCGGCTCAGCGGTGTAGCTCCGCCCCCACCCTGTGAAGCAGAGCAGCGTCTGCTTCACAGGGAGCCACAGACAGCAATAGAAAGTGCTGCTAGGCTCCCCATGCCTGCATTAAGCATGGGGAGCCTGCATTAAGCATGGGGAGCCGAGCAGCACTTTCTATTGCTGTCTGTGGCTCCCTGTGAAGCAGACGCTGCTCTGCTTCACAGGGTGGGGCGGAGCTACACCACTGAGCCGGTTAGCTCCTCCCCCTCCTGGACCCAGCACAGCATGCCGAGCAGAGGGCTGGTGAGGGGGGATCTTTTGATCTCCCCCAGCCAGTGCCACTACCGGGATTTTTTTTTTACTTCTTTTTTTTTTTTTCAATGGCCGGGCAGGCGCCCCCTGGAGTGTTGCACCCTGTGCGATCGCACAGGTCGCATACCCCTAAGGCCGGCCCTGCCTATACCCCCCTTAACCCGGGGCATCTGAAGGGTATTCAATTTTAGTCTACTGGGTTTCTTGTTCCAAATAAATAATAAAAGTGATGAATGAATTTTGCTAAAGAATGATATGTGAATAGGTAAAGGAATGGTTGTAATATAATATAACATTTTTGGGAGTATGTACATCCAAATTGTATTTAATCTACCAATCCATGAGATGTCAATACACACAGATTATACCAATCTTCCAGTTCTTTCCTAAAAGCAGTCCGAACGTTCCCAGGTCACAGACATGCATCTTTGATAAATTCTTGCTTAAATTAATTCCTAAGTATGAAATATAGGAGTCTCTCCAATCAAATTATTGATTGGGCCTGAGTTTTCAGTATTTCTTGCAAGATCGACATTAGAGGTGAAATTGAGGCCACTGGATTTCTTAAGGATATTAGTTAATACATTGTTGAACACATTTCAATTTTATTTAATTGCTGGCCATTTGGGGATGACTTCGGTTTTGGATATAGCCACAATTCTCCCATTCACTTCTATGGGAGGATGTAAGCTATTTCCGTAATAGAAGTCTACCGGGAGGACTGAGGCTACCATTTCAGTAGCCAAACTCTTCTGGATTTTCATGCCGATTCAAGATTACTTTAGTGGTCTCTGAGTAGCCCAAATTTGAGGGCTAATTGGATCATAAAAATGATCCGATTGGGTCCGAAACTGGGACCATAGTCGACTCTTTAATTTAAATGTCCTGCTAAGGAATATGATGTAGTACTATTTTATTTTAATATTTATCATCTGTACAAGGAGACCAGTGTCAGTGGCAAGCTCTTTGAAGATTCATAGTACTTACTAGTAATAAGTAATTTATCCTTCACACTACTTCCACTAAATGTCCACCATGAACATTTTTAGTTCCTAAATATTCATAGAATAGCTGTGGGACCCAACTTATGTAAACATGGCCTTTTAGTTATTCTCATCTTTCATTCGGATGTTACATCTGGGCTTTCAAAGCTTTGGCCAAACGGCTAAGTGTGTTAAGTCCAGAGGGGTATTTGACCCTTTACAAATAAAATTGTTGCTCTTCCTTTATTAGAATTCATAGAATATGAATGCTCTGATAAATAAAAACATCTGGAATAACGGTAGCCATATAAAAAAAACCACAAAAAAAAAACCCAAATACATATAAAAATAAAAACAGCCTTGGATCAGGTGATATTGACCTAGTGTATAGAATAATATATTGTAATTGAATTCATGGTGTGTAGTGTGATTATCGTAATGAATGAATCAATGTCATCTAAGCAAATGATATATGCAATGACATTGTAAAGATTTTTCAGTATACACATTTATTTTTGTTATCTACAAATAATACAAATGGGATGTTTCTTAATGATGTATGTATTGGACAATATTTCAACTATAAACTAGGTTTCATATTTAATACATTTGGGGGTTAAAAAAAGAAAATTACACATGTTTATAAATTGGAAGTACAAATCAATAAAAAAAAAAGTACAAATCAAACAGGAATAAATAGCACAATAAAGAAAAATCTTCCTGTCATTTTGAATATACGTCTGTGTCTGTGTGTGCATGGACATATATATCGGTATATATTCTTTAATAAATGTAATTATGCACACAAAAAATGTATGTATATAAATGTTCATATATTCAGTCATTTTTGTGTGACTGTGTACATACACGTACTTACGTACATACATGCATATATACATACACTTAAAAAGAGGTTATGCATTTTGAAGCCATAAATACATTTTGTTCCATGTATATATTTTATACTTATTATACACATTTTATTCACTGCAATAAAAGTACTCAGTGCCTATATTACTAAAGTATACCTGAATATTAGAGAGAACTTACAAATTGTAGGCAGCAATTGTGTGTTTGTTTTTCGTGGGGGGCAGTGTCCATGAGGCTCAAGCAAATGCTTGTGCAGGGTCCAAACAATGTTAAACACATCCCAGGTGCAAGGCAGTCTTTAAACACAGATCAAGACAGATAACCACTCAGGAACAACTGTTTCGTTTTCAATTGAACTCGTCAGCATGACATTGGTTACTGGCTTTTTGCCTGAAGCTTGGGGGAAGCATATTATGCACACACAACATAAGTTTTGGTGGGGTAGAGGTTATTGGAAAGAGTGTATTTAGGTATCTATCTGTATGTATGTATATGTTGTACTGTTTAAAAGTCTGGAGTCACTTAGAAATGTTGTTGTTTTTGAAAAAAAAAGCACATTGTGTCCATTGAAATAACATCAACTGGATCAAAAATACAATGACTATTCTAGCTGGAAATGGCTGATTTTAATTTTAATGTAAGTTCTACAGAAGCCTAGAGAGGCCAATTATCAGCAACCATCACAGCTGTGTTCCAATGGCACATTGTGTTAGCTAATGCAAGTTTATCATTTTAGAAGTCTAATCATTAGAAAATCCCTTTTTAATTATGTTAGCATAGCTAAAAACTGTTGTGCTTATTAAAGAACAGATAAAATTGTCCTTCAGACTAGTTGAGTTGAGCATTTGTGGGCTCAAATACATGCTCAGTATGGTCAGAAACAACTTTCTTCTGACACTCATCCGTTTATACTTGCCCTGAGAAATTAAGGTTATGCCATGCGAGGAATTGGCAAGAAAATTAATGATCTCATACAACGCTGCGTACTACTACTTTCACAAGGCTGTCTCTAACCTGAATAGAAATAGGAATGGGAGGTTCCGGTGCATAACTGAGCAAGAGAACAAGTAGATTACAATTTTTAGTTTGAGAAACAGATGGCTCACAGGTACTTAAATGACAGCTAAGTGTGACTGTGTGTAAGGGTCTGTATAACAGACATGAGGGTGTGGGGAGAGAGAAAGACATGAGAGTGTGGGGGGAGAGACAGACATGAGGGTGTGGGGAAAGAGACAGGCATGAGGGTGTGGGGAGAAAGACAGGCATGAGGGTGTGGGGAGAGAGATAGACATGAGGGTGTGGGGGGGGGGGAGATACAGGCATGAGGGTGTGGGGGGAGAGACAGGTATGAGGGTGTGGGGGGAGAGACAGGCATGAGGGTGTGGGGGGAGAGACAGGCATGAGGGTGTGAGGGAGAGACATGCTTGAGGGTATGGGAAAAGCGAGAGACACAGGCATGAGTGTATAGGGAGAGAGATAGACATGAGGGTATGGGGAGAAAGATAGACATGAGGGTATGGGAGAGAGACAGACATGAGGGTATGGGGAGAGAGAGAGACAGCCATGAGGGTACGAGGGAGAGAGAGAGACTGACATGAGGGTACGGGTAAGATAGAGAGACAGACATGAGGGCACGGGGGAGAGAGAGAGACAGACATGAGGGGACGGGGGAGAGAGAGACACAGACATGCAGATACGGGGGAGAGAGAGAGACAGACATGAGGGTACGGGGGAGAGAGAGACAATCATGGAGGTATGGGGAGAGAGAGAGACACGTGAGTGACATGGTGAGCATGGGGGAATTTTATATATTACTCCTTTTGTACTTCTTTTCCAATGATGCTCAGCCAGGCAAATGGGAGACTTTGGCTGGTTGGGCATCATGGGAATGGTAGTTAAAACACACTAGCTAGCTAGCCATAAGTCTCCCATGTTGCTGGCTGAGCATCATAGAAATGGTAGTATAATGCAGAAATAATTACAAGCAATACACAGTATTATGGCCAAATATTCCTTCAAAATAAAGTGTGTTCTCTTGTCGTTGCCCCCCCCCCCCCCCCCATTGAAATGGGACAGACATTTACAATATATTTGATATAGCCATGCCCACCTGGTGGCCCAAAAAACCCTGCACCCAGGCACCCATGACCCTAGGATCGGCCCTGGCTTTGGGCAATGTTCTGCTGGAAAATCTTTGGTCCTGTCATTCATGTGGATGTTATTTACCTAGGTATGGTTGCAGACCATGTAAACCCTTTCATGGAAACAGTATTCCCTGATGGCATTGGCCTCTTTAACCCCTTGGCGACACAGGACGGACTAGGTCCGTCCTGTGTGCCGAGGCGTTAGTGACACAGGACGGACCTAGTCCGTCCTGTGTCAAAACGAGCACTGAAAGCGGAGTTTTTCCGCTTTCAGTGCTCTAAGGGCATTGTAACGATGCTTCCGTGTGGAAGCATCGTACAATGCTAAAAAAAATGCCCGTCGGCATTTCGATCGCTCCGGAGAGCGATCGAAATGCCGGTTTTAAAGGCACAGAGCCTTTAAAACGCGGGCATTTCAAAAACGAGCATAGGAAGCGAATCTTTCGCAAGTCGAGGCAATCAGAAACACGAAAAAAAAATGCACGATCTTGGTCACTGGGTGACCAAGATGGCGCTGCCCTTCTAAGGGCAAGAGCACAGGAGGCAGGAAGTACCTGCTTCCTGTGCTCTCTGGCTGTCACACGATTGCCTCTTCACAGAGGCAATCAGTGACTGCCAGGCACACTGACAGGCAGTGGGGATGTTCTGCTGAACATCCCCACTGACTGGTCAGATCAATATTAACCCTATATTGATCTGACCAGTTATGATCTGTCTCCCTCTCCTCACATTTTTTTTAGTGAGGGAGAGAGACAGATCAAAGTTATAAAAGTAAGTAAAAGTTAAAAAAAAACAATAAATACACAACACACAAATAATAAAACAATAAAAAAATTTTTATTAAAGCAATTCCCTGCGTTTAACCCCTTCCCTGGCACTGATCTTGCATAAGCAGTGATCGTGCACATCAGCTCATTTATTTTTGCTGTTTGTGCATTTTTTAGGGGTTCATTTTTTTTGTACTGTAATTTATTACAGTACTAAAAAGGCTCTTCTAAAAGTTATTAACCCCTTCTTTGCCGTCGATCACTGCTTACGCAATGATATTGACGCCAAAGCAATTTTTATCTGTCTGCATAATTTTTTTTATTTTTTTTTACACATACCCGCTAGGGGATTACATGTAAAGTAAAAATATTTGAGATTTTTTTTTTTTAAGCTGCCTGAGTGCATAGCGATCAGTAACAGCGAATTAGTGGCAAAGGCGGTTTGGTGATTTCTCAATTAAGCTCACCATTCGCCCTGGTCAGATCAAAATTGGTCGGATCAATATTCACAAATATTGATCTGCCTCCCTCTCCTCACTTACATTTTTGTGACGGAAAGAGACAGATCAGTATTAGTAATATAAAAAAACATTTTATAAAATTGGCAGGTTTTATGAAAGTCTTTCACTGTGTATTAACCCCTTCCCTGCCATTCATCACTGTGTAAGCAGTAATCTTTAACAGCAACAGTATGTTTTGCTGTCTGCACTGTTTTATGGATTAATTTCTTTGTACTGTAATGTATTACAGTACTAGATAGGCTCTTATTAACCCCTTCTTTGCTCGAGATCACTGCTTACGCACTGATTCTGAGGCCGCGGACTCAGGGTTCGGTTTTGACCCTATTCAGCTTTCTGATACATCATCTAGCGATGTATCGGTGGCTGCTGAGCCCTTGCCACAAGTAGTGATGGGGGTCTACCGATAAAAAAATATATGGTTTTGTGGGGGTAAATTACATTGGCTGGCTTCAAAGATATATCCCATAAAGGACATGGACGCAGGTTGACTACAAGTCAAAATTCCAGGTTGGAATTGCGCACCCCCTAAATGTGGAATTTTAGACCCAATACAAACCAACAAACCTATGCATGGGGGGTATCCCTGTACTCAGGAGATGTTGCTGAACACATATTGAGGTGTTGGTTGGCAGTGGCAAATACCAGAATCTGAAAATTCGTGCCTGAACTACAATGTGTGTGGGGAAAAAATGACATCCCAACCCTTTGACATAGGTTGGTGGTAGAATTAGCACTTGGAAAGTGTTAAAATACCACAATTTGAAATACCCTAGGATGTCTAGTTTTTCAAAATATATGGTTTTATGGGGTAAAATACTTTGACAGGCTTCAAAAGTGTCCCAAATGGAACATGGGCGCAGGCTGACTACATGTCAAAATTCCAAGTTGGAAATGCACCCCCCCTAAACGTGGCCTTTTAGCCCCCAAATAATCTAACTAACCTACACATGGGTGGTATCCCTGTACTCAGGAGATGTTGCTGAACACATATTAAGGTGTTGTTTGGTACTGACACATAATAGGATCTGTGAATTCATGCCCGATGTACAATGAATGTGAAAAACAAATTACTATCCATAACATTGACATAGGCTGGTGGTAGAATTAGTGCATGAAAAGTGTTAAAATACTACCATTTGAAATACCCTAGGGT
The DNA here is from genome assembly GCA_036172795.1 of Pelodytes ibericus. Taxonomy (NCBI): domain Eukaryota; kingdom Metazoa; phylum Chordata; class Amphibia; order Anura; family Pelodytidae; genus Pelodytes; species Pelodytes ibericus. The sequence continues at coordinate 127,013,320 of CM069859.1, forward strand.
GTCTAGTTTTCAAAAATATATGGTTTTGTGGGGTAGAATACACTTTTTGGCTTCAAAAATGTCCCAAATGGGACATGGGCACAGGTTTTCTGCACATCAGAATTCCAAGTTGGAAAACCAAAAAACGCACCTCTCAAATGTGGCCTTTTAACCCCCAAATAACCTAACCAACCTATACATGGGTGGTATCCCTGTACTCAGGAGATGTTGCTGAACACATATTGAGGTGTTGTTAGGCACTGACATATAACAGGATCTGTGAATTCATGCCCAAAGTACTATGTATGTGAAAAAAAATTACTATCCATAACATTGACATAGGCTGGTAGTATAATTAGTGCATGGAAAGTGTTAAAATACTACCATTTGAAATACCCTAGGGTGTCTAGTTTTTAAAAATATATGGTTTTGTGGGATAGAATACACTTTTTGGCTTCAAAAATGTCCCAAATGGGACATGGGCGCAGGTTTTCTGCACGTCAGAATTCCAAGTTGGAAAACCAAAAAGCGCACCTCTCAAATGTGGCCTTTTAACCCCCAAATAACCTAACCAACCTATACATGGGGGGTATCCCTGTACTCAGGAGATGTTGCTGAACACATATTGAGGTGTTGTTTGGCACTGACATATAACAGGATCTGTGAATTCATGCCCAAAGTACAATGTATGTGAAAAAAAATTACTACCCAAAACATTGACATAGGCTGGTAGTATAATTAGTGCATGGAAAGTGTTAAAATACTACCATTTGAAATACCCTAGGGTGTCTAGTTTAAAAAAATATATGATATGGTTTTGTGGGGTAGAATACACTTTCTGGCTTCAAAAATTTCCCAAATGGGACATGGGCACAAGTTTTCTGCATGTCAGAATTCCAAGTTGGAAAACCAAAATGCGCACCCCCTAAATGTGGCCTTTTAGCCCCAAAACAAACCAACAAACCTATGCATGGGTGGTATCCCTGTACTCAGGAGATGTTGCTGAACACATATTGAGGTGTTATTTGGAAATACCCCTTCACATTTTAAGGTAATGTTTACCTAAATTGCAATATATGTGAAAAATTTAAAAAAAAGATTTTTTGCTGCAAACTTTGGCATAGATTGGTGGTAAAATGGCTACATGAAATTTGTCAAAATACCCCAAGTTAAATGCCCTGAGTGGTCTAGTTTTCAAAAATATGTACATGTTGGGGGTCATTCATGGATTTAGTACAGAAATCAGTGTTACAATGTCACTATCGCTAATTTTGAAAGAAAGGATTTTAAAATAGCTTTGCACCACTTATAGTTCTGGCCCTGTAACATGAATAAAAAAGCACAAAAACATAAAAACATGGGCTATTTCTGAACTCAGGACATATATTAGAAACTTTTTAGCAGTGTTTTTTTGTTGTCTCTTGTACATGAGTATACGATTTTTCAAATAAAAGTCATAAAAAAATTTTTTTTTACATCAAATTATATGCTATTATCAAAATAATGGTATCAAAAGAAAGCCCTTCTTATAACGATAAAAACGATATATAGATTGTGCGGGTACACTAAATGAGACAGAAATAAATTACAGCAAAACACAAACACCTCAGAAATGTTAAAACAGCCCATGTCACCAAGCGTCGGACAAGCCAAAAAAGTCATGTCACTAAGGGGTTAAGCAGGACAATGTGTCCTACCTCAAAGCAAAAATAGTTCAGGAATGGTTTGAGAAACACAACAACAAATTCAAGATGTTGACTTTGCCTCAAAATTCCACAGATCTGAATCCAGATCGGTCGGTTCAGCAGACCTACATCAAGACAGAGCAGTGTAAGTATAGTATTTAGTAATAATTGTAGACAGACTCAAAGACCAATAAGATATTGGCATATATAAAAGGAATATTGATACTTGTAAGGAGGATATCATCTTGCCGCTTTACAAATCAATGGTAGAACCTCATTTTGGATATGCAGTTCATTTCTGGGCACCAGTCCTTAAAAAGGACATTATGAAACTAGAAAAAGTGCTATAGAAGGCTACAAAATCAATAAGGGAAAAGGAAGTTCTTAGTTATAAAGAGAGACTAGAAAAGATGCAATTGTATATGCTAGAAAAACAATGTCTCAGAGGATGCGAAGCTTGTTACAGGCTCAAATAATATACATGTGTAAAATGAGATGCAGTAATGAAAAATGTACACTTTGTAGTAAATGAAAAAGTATTTAACAAAAATTATAAAATATGAATAATTACCATAACCTTAAAAAATAAGGCAGATCCGGGATAATATAGTTAAGGGCGTATATGTTACCGGCGAGAGTGACTGCAGCACTTTTCTGTAACATACAGTCCCCTGTTCTCTACCAGTCCATCTTCTCCTAGCAAACTTTTACTGCATCTTAGGACATTGACTGCTTCCCCGCTCACATGCCCCTCCAAGGAGCTTACCTCTTCCGCTTCCCATAACTGGTATGCTCCCTGTAATTGAACCCTCTGTCACTGGGGTTATTGTAGAGAAATAATGTCCCGCCTTCTCCCAATAGACCATGGACCCTGTCTGTGGATATACTAGGTTTGGGGGTACAAACTTTGAGGGCACCTGCAGAACCCTGTTTTCAGCTGGACTTCAATTGCAGGCTCACTCAGGATGTCAGCTAGGATGTGTACCCTGGGATCCAAGCCTTTGTCCCATTCGTTGTGTTCCCCCATGTTACGATTGTATCCTATCCTGTCATTATGTCACCTTACCCTTTGTCTTTATGTAAGTCATTCAGTGTCCTGTTGTACAGTGATGTCCTTCAATTAACACATTACTTTAATTGAGTGTACTGTGTAAGTATCTGAACTTGACAACTTTGTATCCTGAAAGGTGTGAGGCAGGATTTCCCAATTGTATGTCATACTGTTATGTTGTGTTCATTAAGTGTCTATATTTAAAGGTATGATTATGTTATATCCTACTGTATCTAATTACCTGTTGTAAATTAGTTTCTCTATTGTTTGAGGCTTACCATGTTATAATTAGTTGTCATATCTGTCTGTGTATAAATATCTGTGCTGTTTTCAAATAAATGAGTAATTGCAAGGCTGTTGAAAATTCTCTTAGATGATTTCACAGACAGTTCTGGGTCCATTTCTCTGACCTTCTTCAGTTCTAGTCAAAAAATTGTGTTCTGCATTTGAGTTCCCTAACATGGTCCACGAGAAGCTCGCAAAAGAGGTTGCACTTGGCCTCTTTATGGAACCCCTGCTGACTAACGTGTGGTCTCGCCATTCAGAGTAGTTCCCAATTAAGAACACAAAAAATGTTGGTTGATCCATCATTTATCCTACCCCCATTGGGGTTTGTTCACTGATGATATATCCGTATTCAATGCAAATAAATGGTGGGCACACCAAAAACCGACATATATGTAACTGCTAATGGATTCTGTAAATTGCTATGATAACTGCAGTCAAAGGATTCAGATAACTATGCATTTGAGCTATAGATGCCCACATTACGTTTTTCAATGTCCTAACCATCTTTTCCTGCAGAAACCTGGGGGGACGAGTAACCCACCAGGGCAGTGGGTCCCAGAGGTTGTGACCCGCCAAGCACATGCCACAACCTGATGCTCTTTCTCCAATGAAGGCATCCAATGTGGCTGTCCATGGTCAAATTGCTGGTACTTAGCATGATGTGCCACACATGGACCAGCAACTGGTATCATTATGGTGGGCAGCCAAGAATGGGTTTATTCCCATATGATTGAGAGGCTTGATCTGAATGTTAGTCACTTAGTTGCAGAGCAGGTGCAGATGAGAATGATGCAGGAATGTGAGGCTCGAGCTGAACACTGCAAGTGACTTTTGAGATGCAAGCACACTAATCTGGAAATGCAGTGGTTGGTTAAAGATCAGACTGCTAAGAGGGACCATGATACTGCATGACTAGACTATTACACCATCCTCCTTATTTGATACTGATGAGTAAATCATGCTGTAGCATCTTGTTTGTAGCCATGGAACGTTTGGTTACTTACCATTCCTATAATCCAATTGCATGCCACCATTGAAAAACTCTGCACCCCCTCTCACTGCCTCCTCCCTAGCCTGGGCTTGTAAATAATTATTTTTAAATACTATTATCTAATGAATGAAATTAGAAATGCTATTAAAAAATTATGACAAATCATTTGAACCTATTTGTAATATGGTACCCTTTCATTTCCATAATGTGGAATCATTCTCCATAATCCTTCACTTTCATTGTGGTCACACACTAGTGTCTGTGATCCACATGTATTTTGCTGCTTAACACATTAATAGACCCTGTGGGTCCCTGCCAAAAGATACCTTCCGACGTCATGTGTGATGTCATGGAGGTATGCCAGAACCAGGAAGTTCGGGCACAGCACAATTTGGTAAAATGTAGCTGGTGCTTGCTTTGAGCATTGGCTACATTTTCCCTTTCAGACTGAGGCCACTCAAAGTGAGGTCCTGCTGCAAATCCCAAGTACAGCTCATCACGAGGAGCTGGATGTTCTATGCCGTCCGAGCATCTTTTGGGACCACTAAAATTAGGACAGCATAGAACGTCCTAGTGTCACAAAGGGGTTAAGGCCTTTAAAGTTGACTTCTCCAGCTAAAATCTGGAGAATTGCAATGGGCAAATTTCATCTCTCTTTCCTAAATTCGGAGCATGTTCAGAGGTGATCAGCAAATATTGTGTAGACAAAAATCGATGGTTTTCATAATGAAAATCTCCCAATCTGAATGCTTCTGATGCTTCAGTTTTCAAATGGCCCAAAGAATCGATGATATTGAGTATCCACATTTCATAGATTTTCCAAATTCGGTTAACTCGCTTGATCCCAAACTATTTCGGACCAGATCAGTCTATATTGGATAGACCCTTGAGTATTAATCACAACTTTTTTCTTATGGTATTGAAGAGTAGTGAGTATGAACATGTATTTAAAATCACAATGAATAGAATTGGAGAGTTCTAGAACCTTTTTTAATTCCATCAAATGTTTTAAATATATATTTGACTAATGTCAGCATTAAGTCATGTAACACAAATACAGGATTCCTTTTTAACAGCTTTGAAAGAGTGAATTTCCTTTACTTTCTGTTCTTTTTGATGAAATTTGTAGTACTCAAATCAAAAGAGTGAATACCAAAGTTATTTACATGACTGCCCAATGAAAATCCTATAAATGTTCACTTTTCAGTCGTTAAAGATAGTGATAATAGATTATGGCTATGCTTGGAATTTGCCTGCATTTTCAGTCAAACTGTACAATAATGAAAATAAATAAGAGAAATATCTGGAATATTTTGAGGATTCGGCATTTTTTATTCCAAAAGTAAATGGATTTGCTTCATAGCAAGCAATAAGAAATGGCTAACCCCTTGCGTGCCATTTACCAAACTAAAACAAATTACACTTCCACGCAAGAAATGCAGTAGTAAGAGTCAATTACTACAATTGATCTGAGGTTATTTTTTTCCTCATGAGGAGGAGAGTGATATAAGTAACGTTGGTTGTTTAAGATTGGAATCTTCAGGTTTCCTACAAGATTTATTAACCTCTGCCGTGACTCTGCGTATAAGTACAATTCTTCTTTTGATCCATTAGCAAAATACTCATCTGATCAGATGTATCATACTACAAAGGTTGTGGCACATTAATTCTGGCAGTTGGCACCAAGCATTTAAGTGTAATGTTATCCATCCCTTGTGTGTTTTGGCAGACAGCAGAGAGGCAGGATAGACAGATTCACTGTATACTTATCACACTGAATAAGGAGATTATCACTCAGTTGACTGCTTCTGTAACTCAACCAGTAACTCCTGCCCCAAACACTCAGTTGTAATCTTAGTGTTTCAGTTTGATAAGAATGTACCATTCTAGGACAACTTGAACCTGTTGTCATGGGTCAAATTGCACTTCTCCAAAACCTACAATATACATTGTATAATAAGCCTAGCTGTCACAGAAATGCACTGGCAGGGCTTCTGAAATACAAAGCACAGTTATCACACAAGGAATGTCAAAAAAGTCTGCCTGGAATTACTTTATTAGTGATACTGTGTTCTGAGGTTTGAAGGTCAATTTGCCACTTGACATAAGTCATTCCTATGTAAAGTATTTCAATTACTTGTAAAGAAATAAACCGTTAATAAATGAACCACAAAATAATAGTTGTGTTTTTATGGGGAACAGTGAAGTGTTTAGGAAATTAGTCACTTAGCAATAGGAACATATTACATGTGTTTTGTTTTGTTAGTAATGGCTGTTTTAACATTTCTGCTGTTTGCGTTAAGCTGTAATTTGTTCTCTTTTTCATTTAGTGAACCCACACTTATTATGTACTGTTTATATTACCATGAAATATATAAAAAAAAGTATTATAGGGCAATTACCAAAAGTAGAATTAGAAGTTTTTTTATTGCTTCCTATCCATTTTGACCCTAACCATAAGCCTGCTGATTGCTGCCTAAGATTTTTTTTTTTTAACCCCTTAGTGACAAGACATTTTCACCTTGACTTTCCCTTGGTGACAATGGCTGTTTTGACATTTCTAGGGTGCTTGTGTTTAGCTGTAATTTTTTTCTTTCTCACATACAGTACCCACACAAATTATATGTTGTTTTTATCGTCATAAGAAGGGCTTTCATTAGATACCATTATGTTCATCATATCTTATAATTTACTACAAAAAAAATCATAAAATATGATGAAAAATTTAAAAAAACACACTTTTTCTAACTTTGACCTAAAATATAATTTACACAAATAAAATCATTAAAAAATACCCCGTCTAAATAGTTTCTAAATGTTCTCCCGAGTTCAAAAATATGAATGTTTCCATATTTTTCTGTATTTTTTTGCGAGTTATGGGGCAAAAACCAAAAATAGGGTTTTTTGTTTTTTTCCTATATTGATCTTTTGACCCCAACCCGAACCCAAAATTTAACCCTAACACTAAATTTAACCCCAACTCTAATCCTTATTATATCCCTTAATATTTTTTAACTTTAATTTAATTTTAACCCTATCCCTTATGCTAAAAAATATTTAATTTTAACCCTATAGGCCAATATAGCTAAATAACCTGTTTTTAATTAATTCGATATTTATTTTAAATATTTCCCATTGCAATGCTACTAAACTACCACTAGGGGTAGTCAAGTAGCATATTCAGAGCGACGGAAGTGAAGTTACTTTTACTTCCGAAGCTCAGACCGGCAGAGGACTTAGCCATATTGACGGAGCAGCATGCTCCGTCAATATGGCTCCCCACGATCGCTCCGTGGGGCGATCGTGGGGGTCCCGAAATAGACATTTCGGTGCTGGCTATTGCCTCGATGTCGAGGCAATAGACCAGCACTGTTAAAGCGGTTTTCGCGATCGTTGATCGCGAAAACCGCTTCATTCAATGCAGGACGTGCCAGGCACGTCCTTTGTCGTTAAGGGAGTTTCTCCCAGGACGTGCCTGGCACGTCCTTTGTCGTCAAGGGGTTAAACAAGCCCAGGACAGGGGGAGGCAGTGAGAGGGGAAGTTTTTCAGCAGAGGAGTACAACTGTTTGATATGAATCTTAAGTAACCAGGGGTTCCATAGCTACTACTAAGAGGCCACAGTGGATCTAATCCTCATCATCTTATAAGGAACAGGAAAATGTGCTAGGCAACCATCTAGCAATGTCAATATCATCCTCCTCCTCACCAGACTGACTTACAATCACCTGTTCTGATGGGAGGAGGTTGGGTGTGGACATTTCCCCTGGAGCAGCAGTACCCTTCAACTTAGCACTCTTTATGGCCAATTTAGTGTGCATGTACCTCAACAGCTGGTTGCAGTGTTCAGTTTTACACTGACACTCAATCTCATTAATCTCATCTGCTCCAGATTTGCCACTGCCACATTTAAGTGGCTAAGGAACTGATCTTGCCTCTCCCATAAATGGGTATGGAACAGATCCCAATTACTCACCATCATGGTGAGTAGCTGGTTCACCCTTGAGATCATTAGAACATTGCAATACTGATGGTATTGATCACAATCAGGGCCGGTGCAAGGATTTTTGCCGCCCTAGGCAAAATAAAAATTGCTGCCAACATCACATGTTCCACCCCTTTCTCAGCATTTAAATTAAAAAAGAGTTAACAGAGTTACATGTTGCAATAAAGCCCCCTATTAAGAATGGTGGAGAATAAGTACCATAACTTAAGCCATAGCTAAAGAAACAAGCCTGTGTATTAGATTGTTTGCTTACTCCTACATTTTGCAACTTCATGGTTTCTTACCCAAATTTAGTTCTTTAGTGCAAACAAAATTACTGATTTGTAAAAATTATCTACATCAGTTATGCTTTCATTTAAGCTACTTTGACCTTAAATTTAAAATCACTTTTAAGCCCAGTACTCAGGGGCGGATCCAGAGTCTGATCTCGGGAGGGGCACATGTCCGTCTGTCTTTTCCTCTCTCCCATGTCCGTCTGTCTTATACTCTCTCCCATGTCCGTCTGTCTTATCCTCTCTCCCATGTCCGTCTGTCTTTTCCTCTCTCTCATGTCCTTCTGTCACGCTCCTCTCCCTTCCCATGTCTGTCGCACTCCTCTCACTCCCCGTGTCCCTCTGTCTCTCCTCCTTCCATGCCCGTTTCTCTCCTCTTCCTTCCCATGTCCATCTATGTATCCTCTTCTTTCCCATGTCCGTCTGTCTCTTCTCTCATTTCCCATCTCTCTGTCTCTCCTCTTCCATCCCATGTCTGTCTGTCTCTCCTCTACCATCCCATTTATGTTTCTCTCTTCTCCCTTCCCATTTATGTCTCTCTCCTCTTCCTTCCCTTGTCCGTCTATGTATCCTCTTCTTTCCCATGTCCGTCTGTCTCTTCTCTCATTTCCCATCTCTCTGTCTCTCCTCTTCCATCCCATGTCTGTCTGTCTCTCCTCTACCATCCCATTCATGTCTCTCTCTTCTCCCTTCCTATTTATGTCTCTCTCCTCTCCCTTCCCATGTCTGTTTGTCTCCTCTCCCCTTCCCATATCTGTCTGTCTCTCCACTGCCATCCAATATCTGTCTGTCTCTCCTCTGCCATCCCATGTTTGTCTGTCTCTCCTCTGCCATCCCATATTTGTCTGTCTCTCCTCTGCCAACCCATGTCTGTCTGTCTCTCCTCTACCATCCCATTTATGTCTCTCTCTTCTCCCTTCCCATGTATGGCTCTCTCAGCCAATTTGCACAATAATATGCCAGTGTTAGTTGCCATTTAATATGCCCCAGCCAATTTGCCCAATAATATTCCAGTGTTATTTTCCATTTAATATGCCCCAGCCAATTTGCCCAATAATATTCCAGTGTTATTTTCCATTTAATATGCCCCTGCCAATTTGCTCAATAATATGCCTGTGTCAGTTGCCATTTAATATGCCCCAGCCAATTTGCCCAATAATATTCCAGTGTTATTTGCCATTTAATATGCCCCAGCCAATTTGCTCAATAATATGCCTGTGTCAGTTGCAATTTAATATGCCCCAGCCAATTTGCCCAATAATATTCCAGTGTTATTTGCCATTTAATATGCCCCAGCCAATTTGCTCAATAATATGCCTGTGTCAGTTGCCATTTAATATGCCCCAGCCAATTTGCCCAATAATATTCCAGTGTTATTTGCCATTTTATATGCCCCTACCAATTTTCCCAATAATATGCCAGTGTTATTTGCCATTTTATATGCCCCAGCCAATTTGCCCAGTAATATGCCAGTTATTTGCCATTTTATATGCCCTTGCCAATTTGCCCAGCAATATGCCGGTGTTATTTGCCATTTTTATCCCCCAGTCAATTTGCCCAGTAATATGCCAGTTATTTGCCATTTTATATGCCCCTGCCAATTTGCCCAGTAATATGCCAGTTATTTGCCATTTTATACGCCCCAGCCAATTTGCCCAGTAATATGCCAGTTATTTGCCATTTAATATCCCCAGCCAATTTGCCCAGTAATATGCCAGTTATTTGCCATTAAATATCCCCTGCCAATTTGCCCAGTAATATGCCAGTTATTTGCCATTTTATATGCCCCTGCCAATTTGCCCAGTAATATGCCAGTTATTTGCCATTTAATATCCCCTGCTAATTTGCCCAATAATATGTCAGTGTTTCCTATCATTAATAAGCCCCTGCCTCTTTCCCCAGTACATTCCCCCCATCTCCCCACTCCCCAGCACTTACCTTTCCCTGGTGGCTAGTGGCAGGCAGCATGGTCTTCTCCATGCTGCCTGTTCGTCTCACAGGTGGTTGTACCGACAGGTCACGTGACCCGGCGCGCGTATGACGTCAGCTCGCCGGTCACGTGACCTGTCGGCACTTCCGTGTCGGCACACTGCACGGGGAGCCGAACAGGCAGCACAGAGGTTTATCTGTGCTGCCTGTTCGGCTCCCCGTGCAGCCTGGCAGGCAGAGCGATGGTGAGGGGGATCTTCCGATCCCTTCTCACCTCAGTCTCTGCCTGCAAGCGTGTTATTAATTTTTTTTTTTAAAGTGTCTTTTTTTTTTTATAGTTTTTTTTTTCTCTCTCTTCTCGGGGGGGGGGGGGGAATTGCCCCGTTGCCCCCCCCCCCCTGGATCCGCCACTGCCAGTACTGCACAGTGTCTTTTCTCTGCAGCGACAGGCTATAGACACCAGTACCACTTCATTAAACTGTAGTGGTTCTGGGACTATAGTGTCCTTTAAATGTGAGGTAAATTAGTTTCCAGTGTAGTATTAATAACTAAACAACTAAATAATAAGCATATTGAATTGTCTACTTACCACCAGGACAATAAGATGATCTGGTCTCTAGCTGCAGTCTGGCTCTTGGTCTGGCTCTGGGGACTGGAGACAAACATCAATGGATTTTGCCCCCCAATATTCCAGGATTTAGCCACCCAATATGCCAGGATTATGCCCCTCAACATCCCAGGATTATGCCCCTCATTATCCCAGGATTATGCCCCTCATTATCCCAGGATTATGCCTCTCAATATGCCAGGATCATGCCCCTCATTATCCCAGGATTATTCCCCTCAATATCCCAGGATAATGCCCCTCAATGTACCAGGATTATGCCCCTCATTATCCCAGGATTATGCCCCTCAATATGCCAGGATTATGCCCCTCAATATCCCAGGATTTTGCCCCACAATATGTGCAAGCAGGCCAGGGACCCACGGCCGTAGGCATACCCTGTTACTCATGGCGACAAAGAGGGGGGTGGGTGCTACAATGCTTCTTACATGCTTCTTATTCCCCTCAATATCCCAGGATTATGCCCATCAATATGCCAGGATTTAGCCACCCAATATGCCAGGATTATTTCCCTCAATATCCCAGGATTATGCCCCTCAATATCCCAGGATTATGCCCCTCAATGTCCCAGGATTATGCCCCTCATTATCCCAGGATTATGCCCCTCAATATGCCAGGATTATGCCCCTCAATATGCCAGGATTTAGCCACGCAATATGGCAGGAATGAGCCACCCAATATGCCAGGATTATTCCTCTCAATATCCCAGGATTATGCCCCTCAATATGCCAGGATTATTCCCCTTAATATCCCAGGATTATGCCCCACAATATGCCAGGATTGAGCCACCCAATATGCCAGGATTATTCCCCTCAATACGACAAAGAGGGGGGTGGGTGCTACAATGCCCGAGAACAAACAGTACTGCAATAGTCTGTCCTGTAGGATAATACCTACTCGGGAGAGCAACTCCATTTTTCGCCTGCTTACACCATTGCAAAGGAACGACTCCATTAGCATATCAGACTGATCCCACCCATAAGGGCAGTCCAGATCCGAAAAATGCATGGCTAGTACCCTCTACACGAGGAACACAGCAAACCACAGACGTACCTTTCGGCCTACATTGGCCTCGTCAGTGTGGTATGGCTGATGATCCTCTAGGTGCAAGCAGGCCAGGGACCCACGGCCGTAGGCATACCCTGTTACTCATGGCGACAAAGAGGGGGTTGGGTGCTACAATGCTTCTTACATGCTTCTTATTCCCCTCAATATCCCAGGATTATGCCCATCAATATGCCAGGATTTAGCCACCCAATATGCCAGGATTATTCCCCTTAATATCCCAGGATTATGCCCCTCAATGTCCCAGGATTTGCCCCTCAATATGCCAGGATTATGCCCCTCATTATCCCAGGATTATGCCCCTCAATATGCCAGGATTTAGCCACCCAATATGCCAGGATTTTCCCCCACAATATGCCAGGACTTAGCCACCCAATATGCCAGGATTTTCCCCCACAATATGCCAGGACTTAGCCACCCAATATGCCAGGATTTTCTCCCACAATATGCCAGGACTTAGCCACCCAATATGCCAGGACTTTCCCCCACAATATGCCAGGATTATTTAATAATCCTAAATCCTGGCATATTGTGTGGCATAATAATAATTATTCTGCCACACAATATGCCAGGATCCTCACACCTTCCCCCTTACTTACCTCCTCTCTGCTGCTCTGTCTCCGGTGCAGGTCCGTGGCTGTGAGGGAAGCGTTGTCCGCTCCCCTCCAGCCAATGCGCATTCAATAAAGCACAATGCTTCCCTCACAGCCATGGACCTGCTCCGGAGACAGAGCAGCAGCGAGGAGGTAAGTAAGGGGGAGGAATTTTTTTTAAAGCAGGGTTCCGGCGCCCCCAGCTAAGATGCGCCCTAGGCAGCTGCCTAGGTCGCCTTACTGGTGGCGCCAGCCCTGATCACAATCATGTATGGTTAAAATGCAGGGTAATCTATACCCTGAACTATTGAACATTGACATTCCCCTAATGCTAATAAGAATCCTTTAAAATCTATTTTTCTTTGAATAAGTTACTGGTTACATATAATTAACTATTGCTTCCTAATCCTTTGATTAAACCTATGAGTTAAACATTCCAATCACTTTAGAGCCCAAGTACATCGATTTCATACTACCGTACATCTATGTTCACATTTTTGTGTAGTAGTATGTAAGTATATGTTTTACTAGTAATTATACCAACATTTGCATTGACATCTATCTAGAATGATGTGGTGTATATGTGTATTTACCTCGGGTGGTGTGTTCCAGTGCCTTACACATGAGGACCCTGAAGTTTGTGGGAATTATCAAGTCCGGGAGATGGTGAAGATACCTTTGTTGGAGATGAAGATGAATGCAACGTTAGTGTTGAGTCCATACAGTTGCATACAGAACATATCACATCAATATTTGCATTGGGATTCATCTGGGAAAGAGGACATTGCATATTCCATGTAATTGACTCTTTCATGAATAAAGCTGTGTCTGTTGTATATGTTTCTACTATTTGTGGCATGCAAATACATGCACATGTATCTGTATGTTTTACTTACCAAAGACAGGTGAAGGGGAAGCTGGCACCAAGGCCAGCAGAGCCGCCTGACCTGGTGAAGTCTGAGGAGGAGCTGCCAGTTGTGTGGCCTGTACAGGCCATGAGATCCCCTCATCAGTTGTTGCTGGGGTTTGAGGGGACACAGCAGAAGATGCTAGTAAAGTAAGAGAACACAGATATTGATATGTACTGCAACTACTACTTGCAGCTTTCTCCATTTCTCCATTGCTACATGCCAATTGCTGCAATGTGCTGCTTGCCCACATCTTTCTAGCTAACATTCTTTGCACAACTACAATTCTCTATACACAGATAATACAGTATATAACTCCTGGTGCCATAACAAATGCGCAAGAAATAATTAAAACTGCAGTCAGCTTACTCCCTCTCCTATCTTCCAACTTCCGGTGATGGTAAAAAAAATCAAAACGCTGACTGGAGCTGTGTAGCAGGATGTAACTCAAGACTTGATTGTGCCACAAAGTATCAGGGAGGGAATAAAACAACAGAGGCAGGAGGAAATTAAAATTAAAACTCTTGACGCATTTCGGGCAATGACTGAGGGCTCAGTGTAGCCCAAAATGCATCACACGTTTTACCTTTTTCCCCCTGACTCTATTGTTTTACCCCCTCTTTTATGTTGTTGCAAAACATGAATTACTTTGCGGTATGATCAAGTCTAATGGATATTTGTGCATGGAAGTTACACCCTGCTCCACAGCTCCAGTCAGCATTTTGATTTTTCTGAAATTCAGTACACACACCCTTGAAGCTTGTCAATGTGTGGCAGCCATTTTAACATGTGCAACCACATGCAACATTCCCTATCTGTACATTTTTAGCTCTTCTTGATACAGTGTTACATGAAGTACAGGTATGTGAGCTATGTGGGTAGTAACATATTACATGTGGCCTGTGGTGTGCAAGTATTTTAAATGCACTTACTTTTCTTCACCACCTACATGGACTGATTGTTGGCACCAGTTTTATTGACATAATCCATGACCTCCTGCCAGATGTCATTCCTCCTCCTCAGGTTTGTCTTCGTGGCTGCATTCCTATCTCCAAGTTGTAGTGTTGGCCTCACTATTGCCATATTCTCCTCAACCAAAAAAATGATAGCATAGCATTTTTCCCATGCCTTCCCCCATTTCTGCTACCAGTGTTCTGGTGCCCCACCCCCGCCATGCTTTTTGGCTTGCCATTCTTTGTAAAAGTTTAATTTTATAGCACTGCTGACCAAATATTTTGCTGTAAAATGGTAGTCTTGACATATGCTCAGTATTTATACACAGATTCCTTATTAGTTGTTGACTGTGAGATGATTGTAACAATAGTTGTATACATTTCCTGAAGCTGGGCCTATTGGAGGTTTGGTTTGGTGTATAAAAGCCCCCATAGAATATAATGGGGATTTTGAGGCTACCACTTTGGTGAAGTGCATTTTCGACCTATTTCATCTGCATTCGGTTTCGGCAGATATCAGTGTGGTATTGGTTATGATTTCTGAATTACAAACCAATGTGATCTTAATATCTTTCTGATAAGCCCCATGGGGATGCCTCAGAAGCAGAACCCATAAGACTCTGGCGGAAAGCCCAGTTGAGTTAAACTGCCTAAAGACAAACTGAAATTTGGAAAGGAGCCATCGACATTGACCAACATCAGCAAGGACCCGGAGATTGCAGTGAAATCCCCAAAACAGGTTAGGGGGCAAATGTGACTACCTTAGTCCTTTCCCTTCTTGTTCAGTCTTAGACCAGAGTGCCACTATGTCCAGAAATGACTTGGAGGACAATAGAGCAACATGTCTTATAACATGTAAAAACTTACAGGGTGATGGGAGTTGCTTGGGTAGTAGCCTCCCCTATAATCCTTTAAAGAACAAAAGCGGCAAAAAAATGAATAATGTTTAACTGGAAGATTGCATCAAATGTAAAAGAAATCATTTAATGAAAGACTATAAATAAAACACCTCATTAAACCATCTTTGCTTTTTTGTCAACAGTTGCCAAAGAGTGAAGATTTAAATAATCAAAAAAGAAAACCATAGCTGATATTCTGTGGTTTAAACTGAAAGTAAATGACCAATAAAGAAAAGAACTGCCTATTGGAACTTAGTAGCAGAAGGGTTAACAAAATGGTATGTTGGAAAGTCTTCAACCAGGGGGATCTGGTAAAACCAGTCTCACTGCAAACAAGATAATGAGTTAAGTTATCTTGTTGCAGACACCCAGAACATGGACAATCTTAACCTTAATCTTAATCTTAATTCAGATATTGCAGTGCAGAAACAGTTCATGCAAGAACCTAATTACTGGAGGTGAAGATTTGGTAATGTTGTTTATTGCCTGACCCCCTTCCAAGTTATAACACGCAAATTTTTTTTTTTTGTAGGATTGTTGCAGAAAGCTGTCCCAAACACCGATGTCAGGCTTGAGCTCAGAACCCAAGCATACAAAGTGGTGGGAGGACCTAACACCCGCTATTGCAAGGGAGAGTTTCCTTCAAAAGATACTGCCCATTGGAGTTGGCACAATTAGAGTTTGTAAAGCTACACAATGCAGGACCTTATCCAAAAAGGAGGCAGCATTTCATTTTAAGAGAATCCATCTCAATCCCGAGGAATTCAGTGAAGGAATATGGCCCTCCGTTTTCACTGTAAATCTGTGAATCATCTGCTTGATGGCCTGCAGGATCTTCAGTTAGACACATGATGTACATGTACATCATGTGTCATTAAAGTGTTAAGATTTGGAACAAAATTTGGAATAATAACTAAGCAATTACTAAGCACTTCTTCCAGACATCTAAGACAGTTTGTGGGCACATACTGTACACTAAGATGCACATCTTAAGACAATTAAATATGGCTTCCAACTTGCTGAGCACACCAATATAAACATGCTCTATAAAATGGTCTTTCAAGATCCTTTTAATAAGGTAGCTAAGTATCTAGTATAAAGAACACATTTTATTTCTAATTCTTGTAATGGAAGAAGATTTAAAAAAAAGTGTTGATTGATTTTACATCAGGCAGGCAAATGTACTTTTAAATTTAACAGTGTACTGTTGCATGCAAACAAATTGTAAGGCGGAATTCGAACAGCATGTGTTGTAATGGCATACTGCTGCTGATGTCCTACAACAATTTAAGCTTATTCTTTCTCCATGTAAAGTTCTATAATTCATAGAATGTTCTATTCTTTGAAGTAGGCTACAGTTCCCTTGACTTCTCCAGCTGGTGTTCTGACATCAGCATTATCTCAATCAACTCCTATACTTTGTAAAACATGAACAAGCTGGTTCACTTCTGTAATGTCGGTGTTAATGTCAGTACGTAGGGTTTCTGCTATGAAAGGAAGATAAATATGATATGGGTTATTCACACCAAAATTCTCTTATGAAAATTAGCATTCTTGAAATATTAATATTGGGCCCCAAGTAAAGAATATGAGGGCATGTTGAATGTCCTTCAGTATACAACAAGCTGTTGTTTTTTTTTTAACCAAATTATTGTTGTTTTATAATTGAAGGTCACAAAAGAAATAAAACCACCATAGCTGATAATGACTAATAAAAGATGTTAAAGCTTTCGTTTCTAGCATCAAAAGAGCTTGCTGTGAGATGACTTTACAATGATGTCATCTGAAAATGGTACATTTCATAGATGTATTAGTGTTGTATAACGCTTTTGACAAAGTGAAAAGCATCACTTTCACTAATCTTTATTATTTTTATTAACCCCTTCATGACAGATGAAGGTCTTGGACCGTCATGGGAAAAACTCCCTTCGTGACCGATGACAGTCCAGGACCATCATGCAGATCTGATCACTGGCTTTCTGCAATCTCGCTAAAAATTACATGGCTACTTCACCCATGTCTGTTGAGGCCCCCCCAGAAACCTTCAGGCACTGTGACAACCAATCACTGAGTCCGGAAGTTAATATCTGTCAAAGCAAGTGCCTGCTTTGACAACTTTAGTCTCTCCCTGCTCCACAGCGATCATGGGGCAGGGAGAGACTAAGTATAGTGGTAGAAGTCTCCACCTGATCCCCCAAGGACATTCAGCCCCCGCCCCAGGCTTTTTAAATAAAAACACTTTTTTTTGTGCTAACCCTTAGGTTAGGATTTGAGTTCATCAAAACCCTAACCCTAGATTTAGATTTAGGTTCTGTACTAGCCCATAACCCTATATGTTTGGATACTTTCTCTATTCCTAAAAAGCTCAGTTATGTGGGTTACTACTATGGACTTCATTTCCTTATGATGCTAAGGTTGCTTTTGGCTGGCTGAGCATGATCGAAAATGTAGTCTGCAAGCAATACATAAAATTACCAATTTCAAAGCTGCAATGACAGTATCCTAAATTTGGCCCTATATCTGCCATTTAAACCCTAGCAAACCGTACCGTTATACTCAGGGGAAGTTGTTGGACATAGATTGGGCTGTTGTTTGGCAATAGAGCACCCTGTAAAATCATAGTGCAAAGTGTGTGGAAAAAAGCACATAAAAAATCAGTACGCCAAAACTTGTCAAAAATTTATGGTAAAATGGCTGCATGAAAAGTCAAAATACCCCAAGTTTAATATCCTGGGATGTCTACTTTAAACAAAAATGTGTACATTTGGGAGGTGATTCAGGGATGCATGACAGATATCAGTGTTACAATGTTACTAACGACAAAAACAGGCAAACAAAAAACAGCAAAAAAGACATTAAAATTGGGTGTATTTAGCAGGTGTTTCTTCAGGTTTTTTCATTAGCGTTTGTAGATTAGTAAAATATTTTACAAATCAAGGTCAGGAAAAGTGTTTGTTTGTTTTTTACATTATTCACCAAATTTTACTTTTATTATAATACATTAAATTATATGATCAAAATAATGACACCAAAAGAAAGCCCTTATAATATAATTTGTGTGGGTACAGCAAATGACAAAGAATAATCAGCTAAACACAAAACACTGTGGAAGCCACAGCCATTAATGTACATCATTACAAACACAGTCCGGCCATGAAGAGGTTAACAAATAACACAATCAACAGAACATGACCCTGGTTCTGGTAAGAGAAGCAAGTACCTCTTCATTTTAAAAACTCTAAATTCTAATTACATTCTTTTCCAGCTTCAGGCCAGCAGAAATGTATAAGCTCTGGACAAATCTAGAATGTGTCGTATTAGAGGCCTGTCCTGTCCCATGCCCTATCAGAGGGCTGTACTTTCCTGTTTTTTCTGTGTGTTTCTTATTCCATAGTCTGTCCTGTTACAGGTATGTCTTTTATTTAGATGTCTTTTTTTTTGTTTAGTTCAGTTATTATGTAGGCAGGGATTGCACTTGTGCTGATATGAGGTACCTTGATGCTGGTGGCAAGTTTATTATTTCCTGGCGATTTGATGTAACTAAACTCTCACATTTCTAGGATAGTCCTGTTTTTTGTCTAGTTTTGTTTGAAAGTCTCCTTAGTTCTGTTACCCTGCCCTTTGTCTGTGCCCTGTCTGCTTCTGCCCTGAGTTCCTGCTTCGTCTTGTGCCCTGTTCCCTTTATTTCTTGTCCTTGTGTCTATTTCAGTTCTGCTTTTGCTCTGTGGTCTTGCCTTGGTCCAGAGCCCTATATCCTGTCTTTATTTTGCTCTGCTTGGCCTGGCATGCAGCATCCTGCTTATACTGTCAGTGGTGTTATGTGCCATGGCTGCAGGGTATCTCCAGTTCCTGTCCATTCTCATGGCCCTGGTATGTGTCAAGCCCTCAGGGGAATATGGTTACCCTGCACCCTATGAATCCGTATCTGCAAAGTAACTCCTGTATAATATCATTGGGCGCTTAGGGTCCAATGTCACCTGGACCCCGTAGTGACATAAAAGTTAAAGCTTTTTTATAGAAAGTGTGTTGAGTGATTTTTGACAGTGCAACAGCCAAGTGAAAATTTTGTTAAAATGTTGATTATGTATAAAGGTGTTTCTGTCATAAATGTTGTGTAATTGAGCCATAATTAATGTCTACCCCCTGGAAAAAAAAAACACTGTGTCGCCTGTTGCACCCAAATAAAAAAAGTGATCTACTGAACTAAAAGTTCTGTACTGAACTAAAAGTCACAAAATGAGAATAACATGTCACATATTGGAACTAGAAAGTTGCATATTGACAATATAAAGTCAGTTGTGTCCTTGTCTGATAGTTTTATACATACCATACAGGCGTAAGAGCAAAAACCTGACTGAAGGAATCAGAATTTGCAGTTTGAAAACAGCGCTATTTTTTTTATTATACAAAACCCCCAATAACTCCAATGTTCTAACACTTGTAGTTTGACAAACATTCCTCTTCATCCTGTCAATATCTGGTTCACCTTTGGACATACACAAAAACTATACATAAAAGAGTAATAATGAAAATATGTACATAGGATAATATTATTATAAAATCAAAATATATAGCATGGATGCAAAGTTTGCTATATGTTTATAATACACCACACCGTGCAAAACCTTGTGCGTCACAAACAAAATGTATTACATACCGTGCAGTGTAAAGAAAAGAGAACATTTTACTATATGGATAAAATACAAAAAGAGGACTCAATAGGGTAATATTTTCAAAGGTCTTTTAGGAAGTGCCTTAATACTGACTGTATTTATTGTTTTTGCTGATATCCTCTTATTTTTCTTACACACAATAAATGAACGATGGTGAACTGAGCAACTGAGCTTAAAAAATAAGCAAGTTTGAAACGTTTCACAACTCAGCTATTTTGTCCTAAATAATGCAGATCAGTTTCCAGTTCATAACGGTTCAGTGTGTAATGAGTAGATGATATATAAACATTTTTTTTTTTATGTTTGTATATGTGCGCATTAATCCATTCATTAACAGCCATTAAGCACATGGATTGTACCTGATTATTACAGCCCTGGCTGAAAAGTGGTCCAATCTAAAATCTGGCAGAGTGACAGACATTACTGGCATAGCTAGCCAATTACTCCCTGGAATGCTGGGTAGTCACAGATTAAGAGTTTCCTACATGCCCAGAAATTTCCAACCATAAAGCCTGTAAAACAATTTTTGTAAATGTCTGTGGTGGGATTAAAAAGAATCAGGTTCTGGTCTGTGCAGTCAGCAGCTAAAACTAGCAGATACTAATGTAAAAATAGTGTTTACAAAATGTGTGTGTCCTGCTTAATTTCCCTGTGCTGTCATATTTGATTTCTTGGCAAATGATGACTCCCTAGAAATCTTACAAAACAAAGCTTATTCAGTTAACTTTATCTCTAGGAGGAACCAAGGGGGGGGGGCTGGCAAGCGGGTTGAAGGAGGAGGAAATGGGCAATTGCATTATAAAAGGCCAGTGGAGACAGGGGCAGATCCAGACTCTGCACGTGTCTGCACTTGTCCGTCTGTCTTTTCCTCTCCCCATGTCCTTCTGTCTCTATCCTCTTCCTTCCCATGTCTCTCTCTGTATCTTCTTCCTTCCCATGTCTGTCTCTATCCTACCCCTTTCCCATGTATGTCTCACTTCCTTCCCATGTTTGTCTCTCTCCTATCCCTTTCCATGTCTGGCTGTCTCTCTCCCTTCCCTTGTCTGTCTGTTTTTCTCCCTTACCTTGACCTGGTTGTCCTGCTTGCTGAACTGGCACTTTGCTTAACTGTTATATCTGACCTGAGCACTGCTGCAAGACCTGTCTTGTACTCTGCCTTGTATGCTGTATCTTACATGATGACTTGTGTATTACCTCCTTTAAGGAATCCCAGGTATTTGATATTAGAATACAGGAGTGAGTTCAAACGGCCTTGTGGTTTGTGTGGCCATATGCCCTGTGACTATAGGAACGTTTTTGGAGTAAGGCTTGGGGGGTGCAACCACTGGCAAAGTAGGCTGGTCACTGCAGGAAGATAAGGCAAAGCCACAAGTATTCAGAGAAAGAGACTTGGAACAGGGATACTATAGAATAGAAATAGACAGACATAGGCAGAAATCCCAGAGATAGCATCAGGACCTCTAATGGATGTTAAATATTAGTTAATCTGATGGCCATAATATGGTAAGCTTGCCATCACATCATGGAACCTTTCTATTGGCAAGTCCTAACCACTACTTTGCATAAACCATAACTAACTGAAACTAAATCAAAGTAAGGGAGGCAAAGACAAGGTACAAACCTGTAGCTGAGTTAAGAAACATATTGGAACAAACAGAACAGGGGTGGGTTAAATAATCATGGGAAAAACAAACAGACTATAACGCAAAGACAAAAAGGAAGATTGGTTGTTGGAAGATGTAGCCTGGCTGAAGCCTCACACCACGTGCCACTGTATGGATGCAATGTGCCTTAGCTCATCTGACTGAAAAGATCTACATGAAGGAGCAGCACAAGTATATGTAGGAGTTCTCAATTAAGTCCTCTGATCAATAATCATGCCCACAGTAAAACCTAGAAGAGAAAGGTTTTCCAGGTCAGCTTCCACCCCAGAACTGAGTACATTTACCCCAGAACTAAGGTACATGCACACAGAAGGCAGCATGGCAGGATGATCTTTTGATCTCCCCAGCCAGCACCTCTGATGGCAAGGTGTCATTAATTAATTTTTTTAAAGGGGGCCCTGGACAGGCCCACCAGGGCTACAGGCCACTGACAGGTGTAACGCCCGCCACCCCCTTGATGGTGGCCCTGATTTTTACCTTGAGGTTCCAGGTAGACTAAATCCTAATGTGTTCTGTGAATAATTTGTATAATGTCATATGTCAGCATTCCTCTTTATAGTTCAGTGTCTATACAGGTCTATACAGACTGCCTTGAAGAAGCCGATAGAGGCGAAACGCGTCGCAGGAGTGACGCCACACGAGACTACCTCACTTCACAGCTGCTATCTACCGTCCTGCTGCTTTTCTGCTGTTGTTCTGCAGATTTTATCCACGTGGATTTCCCATTTATTTCTTCCGAAGCGGACCTACTATCTTGCACTTCAAGACTGGTGATTTTATATACCCTTGTTCTATTGTTTTAATGTAAGCCTCAAGATTACAGGGGGCCAATACATTTTTCCCTATTGTTATATACTTCACTATGTCTGGTTCCTATTTGTCTTCCCGTCTGAGATAAACTCCACATCTAAGATTCTACTGCTTATGGGAGAGTGATTTTTTGCCGCTGTGGATTATAGGACTTTTAGTCCTTCTGCGGATTATACCTAGAGCCGGTCCTGAGGATCTAGACCACGTGAGTCTAATACCATTGGGGGTCACGGCTACAGATACATCCGTTACTGTCTTTTATACTACACCATTGTTTTTCTTTTGTTTTTTTTCTTTTGCATATATCCTGTCTATGAGTTTGTCTGCTATTTAGGATAAGTATCATCATTTTTATTGTTTCTCACTTTCACCATTACCCATTTTAACTTTGCGCAACACTTCACCACTTTACTATTGTATATACTGTGTTGTTTTTGGGGAAGTCACACTAGTGTTTGCTGCATTTATCCACATTTTTTATTATTAAGCGCCTATCACATTTTTTTCACTATTCTATACAGGTATAACCCACATTAATATAAACAATGGGTCCAGAGCAGGTATGTAAAATGAAAATGTACTTAACCCCTTTGCGATAATGGACGTGTCAGGCACGTCCTGCCGGGAACTCTTTTCCCGACAATGGATGTGCCTGGAACGTCCTACGGTAAATCAAGCGGTTTTTCGCGATCTATGATCGCGAAAACCACTTTAACGGTGCTGGTCTATTGCCTTGACATAGAGGCAATAGCCAGCACCGGAATTTCTTTTCTGGGTCACCCACGATCGCCCCACGGAGCTATCTGTCTGAAGTTCGAGTTCAAAATTAGCACAAATCTTAAACTCCAATCTAGAACCAACTGTCTATCTGTCAGATCAGTCAAAAGAAACCTTCAAAATGGAAGAAAATACTGCAGTAAAACTTTAATATACTGACAATTGTAATTCATAGAAAGAAATGTAAAAAAGCATTTTACTAATTTTAAAATAGCCATTCATTTAAGAACACATTTGCTTTTCCTCCCATTTAAGTATAAATTCCATAAAGTTCTTGTTTCAAAAGTAATTGCCTAGGTTACTAAGGGCTGCAACTTACAAGGATATTTTGCATTGACTTTTTATATATTATGTATTCAATGCACTCAAGGTTACAAGGTAACTTTTACTTTTATCCCAGAAACATTTCACATGCGACTTTGTTCCACTTAATTAATACAAGACCATTAAAAAAAAAATACATATTATAAAATAAAATTACATAATGCCATGAAACATACCTGGACATCTAGGCATCCTTAAATTACTATCATTTCCTAATCTAAAATGTTTTGGACAAGGTTGTTTGGACTAATCCCCTGCAGCTTGAGATATGTGAAGTATGTGACTAAAAACATGCTCAGCCTTGATGGGTGAACTTCATTTTGTCTTCAATAAAAGATAACATGGGAGATCATTAGAGTAAGTATGTCAGATTAAATGTATTTTCTTGTAGGAAAATCAAGTCCCTTCAGGAACCATTGCAATTTACTTTGTCTCACAGAGAACAATATTTCCCCTGTAGACTACAACACAAAGGACCATTACAAAATGTTATATATATTTCATAAGTTTGAGAATGTTCTGCACAAATTACAAATGGAGTTTTTAGTGCAGTATTTATGTTCTGCTAGCAACTAGATATGTATAAGTAATATTTATACTACTGCTTCTAGGGAACAAAAGGTTACATTTGTTTGTTACAATATGTATTTCTAGATTTCAGCTGAATGCATGGAAAGTCATGTCACTTATTTTGAAACACTAAGTATAGAAACTGGCAAAAAAAATTGTCGGAGTTTATTGACTGAATAATAAAACTGAACAATAAAGAACATACACAATAAAGTATTGGCTAGCTCAGTGAGTGCCGTGGTGGTTGACCGAGTTTAGGAATGCCAAAGGCAAACATTTTGGACTTATAATGAAAGTGATTTAAACTCCTGTGATTCTAAAAATTCTAGTCATTGGAACAATGATAGCTGTAAATTATTCTTCTAGGTGATGAGCAGAAAGGACCAAGTTTTCCATTTTGCAAATGTCGGTTATACAAGTTTTCGAGTCTTTTCACCATGGGGACAGTTGGTTTGGTTTTCTCCAGTACACATGGATGAGGGCTTTTGCTGCACTGAGGAGATATAGCGGTTTTCTGTATACTTTTAAAGGAGCAGGAGTTAAGTGTAATACAACAGTGGGTGAATGCAGTACCAAAAAATTAAACAAAAAACGGGCCAATAATAAGGCTGAAGCCAAAAATGGAAATTGGCTACACACCTGTGATGAGATGCCTATAGTTCCAGTGCTGGCCACTCCTTCCAGCTGTCAATAGAGGAACTAAAAAGGATAGAGGATTGCCATTACCAATAATGAGACTGGAACCTGAATTAAGCTTCAGTGTTTTAATAAAATAAATGTCACAGTCATTGTGCAAAATTAGTAAAAACATCACCCGGTGGGCAAAAGAGGGAGTTAGGAAGAAGATCCTGTGCCATTGTTCATCAGAGAGTTGATTGTTGAGTGTGGACAATAATTTGTGAAAAATGGGAGTTGTTGGGAAAGAGGGATGGGAGAAGGGAATGTAAGTGAGAAAATGTTTTATGTTGGAATATGTTGTATATATTGTATAGTAGTGAAATCTGTAGTCTTCCACTAATGGCTTATAGTTATAATATAATAGTTAATTCTTATGTATAACAGGATTATTGAAATGCCTATATCCTCCTGTCTGAGAGTTAAAAGGCTAGATACAAGGAGATGAATTACATACCATCAAGTGTCCTGTGCTCAGACACCAGAAACTGAATGCAGCACATGCGCAGAAGTCTGCAATATGCCATTGTGCTGTCAGTTTGAGTGACACCCCCTCTCAAGACATGCTCCGGGGGGGGGGGGGGGTAAGTTGGGGTATTTGTCATTATAATAATAATACAGCGTTTTAAGTTTAGACTTGTACATTGACAAATGCCTCTTGGAACAGGAGGAGACCATATTTCAAACTGAAATTAAGATATTTGAGCCAAACGATCAAAATTCAAACTATATGATAAGATGTGCTCAACACTGAAAACAATATATAATAAGCCAGATGAGAATGTTTGTCTGTATATTACGCACTCATATGCATGCTCTTTCAGAACACGCTCAATATATATCTAATATATCTATATATCTCAAATATACAATTAAAACATGATATTCTAGACAAAAAAAATGTTGCAAATAATGAGTCTACATCTACAGCAGAATTTCCTAGAATTATACCATATACAGAACTAAGACAACAATCTGGGCATAATAAATACATGAAATGAAGACTTGGTAAAACTCAGCATCTATTGAACCTCTATTGATAGGCTACCAAGGAAAGATCCTTTATGATGTGTATTTTAAGCACAACTGAATTCTGCATCAAAATCTATAAATATATATCCATATATAAAAAGTATTTGGGACTTATAGTAATAACAAATGAAAAATACCATGTGGTGAGGAGATGTATTGCTTTATTCATGACACAGAGAATTGCAGGGGATTTAGAAGAGAATTTCAAACTTAAAAACAAAATGCATCTTCCAAATATTGATGCATATTAGTGTGCCTTCAAAGTACCGTATTTGCTCGATTATAAGACGAGGTTTTTTTCAGAGCAAATGCTCTGAAAAATCCCCCTCGTCTTATAATCGAGGTCTCTTATAATCTGACCTCAAATTGAGGTCAGATTATAAGACATGGATCCAGGTCCCCAGCAGAGCTGCAGGGGACCTGGATCCCCCTCTCTAGAAGCAGGGGAAGTCTGCGCAACGAGCGCAGACTCCCCTGCTTCCGCCCGGCACGACAGCCGGGGCTTCTGTGAAGAAGCCGGATACTTCCGCTTTCGTCACAGAAGTCCCGGCGAGCGTGCCGGGCGGCAGCAGGGGAGGTCTGCGCTCATCGCGCAGACATCCTCTGCTGCCCCACTAGCCACCAGGGTAAATCGGGCAGCTGGGGGATGTCTGCACGATACGACAGCTGTCCGTCATAATAGACTGCCGTGTCGGGCAGCATGGAGGATGTCTGCAAGTATCGTGCAGACATCCCCCGGCTGCCCCCACTAGCCAACAGGGATCAAGGTAAGGGGAAGGGAGGGAGGGGGGCAGAGAGACAGGGGGAGGGAGGGAGGGAGGGAGGGAGGGAGGGAGAGGGGCAGAGAGACAGGGGGAGGGAGGGAGGGGGACATAGAGACAGGGGGAGGGAGGGAGGGGGACATAGAGACAGGGGGAGGGAGGGAGGGGGGCAGAGAGACAGGGTGGCAGAGACAGAGTCAAGGGGAGGGAGGGGGTTAAGAGACAGAGACAAGGGGAGGGAAGGGGTTAAGAGACAGAGACAAGGGGAGGGAAGGGGTTAAGAGACAGACAAGGGGAGGGAAGGGGTTAAGAGACAGAGACAAGGGGAGGGAAGGGGTTAAGAGACAGAGACAAGGGGAGTGAGGGGGTTAAGAGACAGGCAAGGGGAGGGAGAGAAAAATGGGGGCAAGGGAAAGAGAAAGGCAGCATTGGCACATAAAAAGAAATAAAAACTAGAAATACATTTTTTGATATCATAATTTTTTATTAAAAAAGCAATTTACATGTGAATATATACAAGTTAAACTTTTTTCCTATAGGGTAGTCTTATATTCAGGCTTTTAGTTTTTTTCCTAAAGGAATATCCAAAGTTTGGGGGGTCGTCTTATAATCAGGGTCGTCTTATAATCGAGCAAATACGGTACTTTAAAATGCATATTTTACATTTTGCATTGCTTAAAATATAAAATACTACAGCTAGATGAAATGTTTAAATGGAAGCAGTTTGCAAGAAACCAGGACTGCCCACATTAGCTGAGTAAAAGTAATTTCCTTTTTTTTGCTGCAGGAACCAATGAGAATGATTTCATTGAAATGAATGGAATTTCCTGTCCCTCTAGTGATGTCATCAGACAATGTGTTGCACTGTTAAGAGATCCTACTGTGTACAAGACCAAGGTCACTTAGAGTCCAAACAATATATTAAATTTGAGGCGCACAGGAAGGGCCTAAATGAAACAAAACTTTATATGCTCAGTGTCTATATAATCAGTGCTGCCATCCTGCAGTAATCACTGGGGGAGGGCTTGAGTCAAATATTAAAAATGTGATTTATGCAGAATTCCTGCATTAAATCACACTGGAAAAAAACTGTCACTATACAAGCAGTAGCCTTCACCTTGCACCAAAGTGAGTTTGGGAACTAGACTGTCCCTTGAAGGCCAAAAGAGCCGAAAGAGTTGGAAAAATGTTCCCATTCAGCTAGGTAGGCAAATTGTTCCAATTCGGCTACTTTAGCCTTAAGTTTGCAATGCACTTCTCAATTCACTGCAATTAACTATTTCATGAATAAATCCCATGGAGTCAACCTAAATATGTTTATGGTTGTTGATATGAATTTTTAAAAATATGTAGTAATTTGCTATATGTTATCCTGAAAACCTAATGTACATGTGTCCTACTATGCATGCAGTTTGACAGTTTTAGTTACCTCTATCTAGAGATAATACCTGAAGAGGCACATTTAGGTTTTGAATCATATATGAATGTAAGAGAATATATAAGTGTAATAGAATCACTTTTTAATATAGCCCGGATATGCGTGTGGGTGCATGAAGCCAAAATGTATCTGTTGTGTTTTTGTTAGTAGCGTTCTATTAAGAAGAAAAAAATCTGCAAAGAGTATATCATTTATTACTTTCCTTCAAATAACAGAGGACATTATCTTTGTTCTAAATTCCTGTATATGTTACTCAGTTGGTGTAGTTTAATGGTTTATGCAAACATTTATTATTGATACTAATTTATCAAATAAACACATTACAGATGCTAAGTAAAATGTATCTGCATACATTGTAATAGATGGTAAACTACTTTTCTCAGTACAGGAACATAATGATCTTCTCTACTTAATTACATTTTTTTCCTACAAGCAATTTGAGCAGAGTTAATAGTACAATCCTGTGTTTGAGCATCCAGTAAATTAAGATACATTTTTTTATTAAATGACACCATTAGTGTTCGTAGCAAATACCTTAAAATTGTGTCCATGATCTTACAAATATACATACCATAGATATATTTAGCATATAATATGTATTATTTTTTTTTTAGCAAAAATAGTTTATAAACAAATATGATGCGGTCAGGGAAGGGCTTGCAACTTTTGGCTCAAGGACAAAAACTATTTAATAGCCAAAAGTGCAACTTTGTCAATCTACCAGTTATCATCAGAGATAGACAAAAATAGAGAAGCAATATATATATGTTGACAGATAAGGTAAACAGACAAGATAGTTTTATAGCAAGATAGAAAAGTCTACCCTTCTAAATAATGCTGATTAAATGAAGACCTCGAATATAAGATGAGCGGACTTATCTTATATTCAGACAAATATGGTATATTGACTAGATTGTTCTAAATTGTGTAGTTCTGAGTCTTTTTCAACTACTATGCTATACTTTACTTGTCCTTCCATTTTATTTTGACCTTCTCATTTATCACTTTCAGCCTTATACACACCTCTTTTCCTTTATAACATTAAAGCTAGATAGAGACAGGCACAGAGAACCATAGAGACAGGAATAGAAAAAGAGAGAGACAGGCACAAAAAATGATAGAGACAAGCACAGAGAAAGATAGAAAGAATCTCGACATTTAACCTCAGACAGACTCGACCACCCCTCAGATGCCTCATCGGGACCTTGAAAAATGGTATTCACTAACCATTTTGCAAGGATCAAGATGAGGGGAAGCATGCCGAAATGAATGGGAGAGAGATGAAACTCATTAATTTCACTGTGGGAAGGAAAAAAATGTTTTTCAGGCCAAGTCCAACATCAAAAAAGAAAAAATCCCTCCTTCCGGGGGTTTATAAAATGTCCCCTTGTTCTCTTAACACATATTCTAGCCACAACAAGTAGCCCTGCTCCGATAATTGAAACAGAATGCTCCCAGCACCATTAATGCATAATGGGGGCTAGGACCAGTTCAGACAAATAGGCCGGAGACCCTAAAGCTAGGCAGAGTTGAGATGGTCCTCCTCATGAGATGACAAGAGTTCTCCCAGAGAAGGAACTTTTCAAAACTTGTCATAACCTGCTAGAAACTCCTATTCAAGGTCAGGGATTGGGGGCCAGAAAAAGGTGTCAGGGCACAGTGGAGGCTGGAAGGACAATGCACACACCGTAAGTGTGGCAAACGCCAGAACTGGACCACGCAGCCATCTTTTTACACACATAGTGTAAGGCAGCAGGTGACAGGTATAGGAGAGAAAAACAGCACTGGTCATATTTCAGATGTGCTGTGTTTGAAGTAATCTCGGTCCAGTTGTCAAATTAAAAAGAGTGTAGAATAGTGCAAAAGCAAAAAGATAATTTTTACTTGTCTCATTAGATATTTATTTATATACATATCTTAACTTCAGAGGACAGAAAATTTTCTAAGATGGAGAACCTGGTTTCCCAGGAAATGATATACACAAGAATAATATCTCTAAGCACAAAAGATTTTCCAAAATCCAGTGAAATCTCTCTGCTTAAGTTGAAAAGGTGACATGGTAGAGGATCACATAGCATAATCTCAATTACAAAATAATAGATAACACAGAATGTTACAAATAATTATAGAAAATAAAAAAGCAACACTGTTTTAGAAGAAAGCAATTGAATTTCTGCTTTAGTAAGTCAACATTCGTTACACTGTAAAACTATACAATAATATGGTACTCTCTTAGGTATATTAATAATTTCAAATGCCACAAGCTACATGATTTGGACCCAAATGCACAAACATATTGAACCAATTTCCCATGGGACACACCTCCTGGTATACATCTACAATGATTTATGATCACAATAAAATTGCTACAAATACTTGAGCTCCCACATTCTAACCCTGGACCACAATTGAGTAGTTCTTTACATCGTTAGTATAGTTCTTGGTGTGGTTATATTTATGAACTCTATCTCCCAGAATATATAAATTATTAAGGATATACTATATAATAATAGTACAATTCTCTTGTTGTATGGGATTCACAGCTTTTAACTTGATATATGGATGTATGGAATAGCCTTCCAGCAGAAGTGGTAGAGGTAAACACAGTCAAGGATTTTAAGCATGCGTAGGATAGACACAAGGCTATCCTAGCTATAAGACCGGGAATGGGGGACTAATAAAAGTATTCCAAAAAAATTGGGCAGACTAGATGGACCGAATGGTTCTTATCTGCCGACACATGTTTCTATGTTTCTAATTTAATAGGTTCATTTATGAACAGTTATTACTAAAAAGTATAATGATTATTATAAACAAATAATATCAAAAGTGACTCTACCATCTAAATATTATGTTTTGTATGCATATTACGCTATTGGGATATTTATGGGATGTATGCATTTTGGATTTCTTACGTAGTCATTGGAAGACAACAGTGGAGGGCAGACAAAGGGGGTAGAGTGGCATTTTTCAGGTAAAA